>CM043018.1:14934433-15610589 GCA_023690525.1 Holotrichia oblita | reverse complement strand
CAAGCATTGGCAAGCAAAAACATGGCATCATTCAAATCTATCATCTTAAGAACTCTTCAAATGTCTTTCTTCTCCGAAGATAAAACCTGGATCAAAACACTTTTCCGATAATGCATCTTGGTCAAACGTATGGCATTTTCGCCCATGAGTTGTATAAGTGGGGTACATTTTGGTGGCAGGAACATGGTTATGATTTGCCTATCATCACTAGTTAGTAGCGTTTCCGATGCATGACTTGGAGCATCGTCTACTAACAGCATAGCTTTTCCATTGAGATTATCCTCCAATTGATCCGTGAAATTGTTTTACAAGTAGGTCATTTTCTGTCGAGACATATTCTATTGAAAGTCTAGGACAATTTTTAAAAGCTCTGGGATTTCTTTCTTTTCTAATGACTATCATTTTGACTTTATGTGTATCATTACCATTTGCAGATGCAAAAAATGTTATTCTCTCTTTCTTTGGCATGCACCAGTGTTCGATTAGAAATTTCCAGAGTAATGCTGATTCATCTGCATTGTATATTTGTCCTGGTAGAAGCTCCATCTCGTGCATTTTTCTAGCGAATGTTAGAAAGATTGGTTGCGCGGCAGATGAATCACTGGACAGTTTTGTTGACACCTCTCCAAAAAAGCATACAGCTCTTTTTCTTTAAAATTCCATTCCTTATTTTGTTGTTACCCATATGTTTTGAGCCCAGCTTCAAAGCCATTACGACCCAAAACTTTCTGTGGAGGTTGGTGTTTTAAATAATTAAGCTAAAGGCAAAATGTTTTATTTTTAAATAAATAATAATTTTAAATTCCAAGCTAATTTAGCAGGTAAAAGTTCAAATTTACTCTGAGTGATTCATGATCATATTGCAGCCCAAAAGGCTTATCTTAGAGTCGAGAAATTTGACCCAAAATTCCTTTTTGTTCTGGAAACGTCAATTTAAGAAACAATTTTTTTATAATCCTCTCGCCATGTATTTATTTATATAATTACATAAATGGACACCTTAATTGGGCAAGCAGCTGATAAGCATTTGTGATATGATTAATTCACCTAGTGCAGTTGATCGTAGGCGTCAGAGGCGGCGTTTTTCCGGCGTGGAAACACCAACTGTTTCGGGCGTCGGCGCCCCAGAACAGAAGCATATCACTTCATCCAACTAAGGGGACTAGGTCGTGTCTCTTCACCTCTTTCACCGCCACCATACATATCTCCAACGCGACGGTTGCCATAGCGCTACTCCCGGGCAGCCAAAAAAAGCATCATCGCGCGAAATATGCGAATTTCACCGCATAACTTGCGAGATCATCAAACCTACACACGATAGACTCATTCATGGTTTTATTAGTGTGTAAGAGAGTGTGTATAGTAATCTTACGATTAGTTCTAATTATGTACTCATATACATATATAAAGCTCTTGTTTTGGGTGTCTTGCCGATGATAATATTGCAGTACATGTGCATCTAGATTTACAGAGACCTGTGGAGAGAGGACATACATACAGTAAATTGCGTAAGCATTCGTACAGACACAAGCAAAAAATTGATTCACATCGATATTTTTAACTTGAATGTAATAAAATTTTTCTGAAATTATCGCATAGATTTTTTGACATTTAGAATTTTGAAAGAGAAACTGGGTCAGTCTAAAACGTATAATTGAAAAATAATAATTTATATAGAACGTTAAATACAAGATAACTTTTATATTTCAAACTGATCTTCAGATTTAATATACCCTGTATAGACTCACATAATTTTACATGTGACATACAAAATAGGGCACTCCATTAAAAAAAAATAAAACTTTGACTGGAACCCACGCTATGGGACATCCCATACACTCGAAAATAATTTTCAAATGTAATAATAAAAAAAACGACATCCGACCGATGGAACGGTCTTTGCTTCCATCGGAGTTGATTCGTCCGGAAAAGTCCACTGCTTCGACTGTTCCTTGGTCTCCGGTTTGTAGTGGTGGATCCAAGACTCATCTACGGTTACGAAACGGACAAAGAACTCCCTTGGATTCCAGACACTCTTCGAAACGGTCACCCAATTTGTTTTTGCTCCATTGTGAGCAAACGCGGTAACCATCGTGTCAAAACCTTTTTCATGCCCAAAATTTCGTGTAGGATATGTCTCTGCTATCTCTTTCAGCTTCGATCGTCGAGCGGCTAGAATGATATCATGAATCTTGTCGACCATTTCATCCTTGGTAGCGGATTTTGGACGTCCACTGCGTGCTTCGTCACTTGTGCTTGTGCAGCCACACTCATCTAGAAGCTGATGATCGAAAATGATGAGTAGATCCGCTATGAATCTCTAGCAAAATATTTCGAATTTCCGTGGCCAGTTTCTAGCTATCCAGAAGTGTTTTATCACTGCACGAAATTCGATTTTATCCATTTGCTTGCTACACAAAACACACTCTTAAGCAACAACTATTGGCAATAGACGTCTGAAATTTTGACAAGTGCTAGAGAAAAAAGATTGCCGAAGTCGTCCTCGTACTTTAGGAAATAATTGAGAAAAAGCGAAATTTTGTTTCTTCATTTATTTCACCAACAAGAATAAAATGGAACAATTGTCAAAAGTTCGATTTTCTAAGACGGTGTTGAGCCAATTCATGGTAAACGGAAAAAAATACTCTACTGTAGAACAAATCCAGAGCAATCTGCAATAACTTTCAAAATTTCATATTTTGAGAAAACAAAAGGGGAGGGTAGTGGGAGGCTGGTTCATATGTTACATGCAAAATTTCGATTTTATCAATTATTTTACGAAGTATGCAAAGGAGAACGAACCTAGAACAATCTGAAACAGCGCTTTTCAAAAATATGGGGGATTCGATTTTCTGAGTTCTTTGGCGAAAACATGGTGACGAATAGTAAAACATTGAAATTATGGAACACTTCAAAACAAGCTTAAAGTAATTATGTTAAAATTTCTATTTTTTCTAAAACTGTGAAACAATATAGAACAAATCTCGAACAGCCGGGAATGTCGAATTTTGAAAAAAGTGGTTATTTAAATGCATTGGGAATCCTAAATATATTTGAAACCGCACCAATTTTCAAACAAAAGTTTTAATCTCGCTATCCCCAGCATATTGCTAATCTAGATGTTGCACGAGTTTGAATCGACTGTTTGGAAAAAAATGATGTTGCTCCGAGTACCTACATGCATCCATTTGGTAATAATTTCTCAAAGAATAAAGAATGGTACAAGATGGTGATATCAATGCATACACAGAAGCATCTAAATCTAACGAGGGTTCCAAAGTTGTAAAAATGTACAGGGTGTTCCATTTGAAGAAAAGCAAGTCGACTACAAGCTCCACAATAACATAAGCGACATGTAGATTATCTTCTAATGATACCTAATAGTGGTTTTTTCTTTTCTTTTCCTGGAAATACATTTTAAAGAAACATTTCCATTAAGAAATGTTCTGATTTCGATTTTAGTTTTCAATTCTATTAAAAAAAATTTAAGGTCAATACAAGTTCCATAATAACACAAGCGACCTTGGAAATACGTTTTAATGATAGCCTGGATAAAAGATTCGATTAAAACATTTTTTGAAAATTTATACGACTTTCAATTTTTTTTGTATCCCTACACTGCATACATATTATACTTCAAAAGTAGGTTACCGACCTAAAAAATTAGTTCTTCCTTCTTTTGTTTACAAGTTTTTAATATTTTGCAAAACTCTAGAACAAAATAGAATAGCTGTCAAAATTTCAGATTCATGAATCATTCTGAATGCCGATTTATTAGAAACCTATTTAAACGTGAAAAAATCTAACATACAAATTAAAATAACTTCTAACATGTAATTCCGTAGGTTTTCACGGCTGGTGTCAGTTGTAATAGAATGTTCTTCTCTGTTTCGCCATGTAATCGCAATTCCAATCGACGTTTTGCTGCCCATGCTTCCAGCTTCTTTAGAATCTGCTATCAGACTGATTCTCTGCGTTTTTGCTGCTCCTTATACCTATACCTCGTAGATTCTTCGGTGCGTGACCGTTTCTCTAATAATGTCACAGGAAGAGCTATTGAATAACGAGTGAAGAAACATCAAAGGACAATCAGCACTTGCAGGAACATGTTCACCACCACCTACATAAAGTAAACTTTCAAGAGCATGCAGTATTAGCTACTACAAAGAACTACCACCGTATTATAATGGAAGCCATCGAGATAGAGTAATATCCTAATTTTAACCGTGAAGATGGACCAATGGAGCGAAACGATCACGCATCGATGAATCTACGAGGTATATAAGGAGCAGCAACAATGGAGAGAATCAGTCTGAAGAAGCTGGCAGCTTGGTCAGCGAAACGTCGATTGGAATTCTGACTACACGGCGGAAGAAGATTCTATTGCAACTTCTTACATGTTATCTAAAATTTACATTAAAAAATACCGAGTGGAATCAACCTTGTAGAAATTTTAAAGTACCTACTATAATAAATAAAGTGGTGGCGTATCTTACAACACATCCGCTCTCTGAGATTTTTGTTTGCATGTACATTAAATTCTAAATGTGACATCACTGATTTAAGATTTTCTCGATTGATAATTTTAGGAATCAGATCTTAGACTAGTTAAATACATTTTTTTCTACCTAGCTATGAAACAAAAGAGTGACGATGTCAAATAAAGTATTAAAAAATTACTGTCACTGTTAGAAGTACATGTGCTAAGTTGTGTTTAGTTTGTGCTGTTTATAGAGATTTGAGACGGTCTAATTTTCGATAAAATGAGTGAAACTAAGATTGAACATCGCAGCGTAATAAAGTTCCTGACAAAAGAAGGCAATAGTCCAAAAGCAATTCATGAAAGAATGGTAGCTGTGTATGGGGAAGATGATCCTATTTTCAAGTAAAATATTGGTCTAAACTCTTTCGATGGGGCCGAGAGTCAATCAATGATGACCCAAAGTCCGGACGACCTGTTGAAGCTCGAACTGAAGACATTGTGCAAAAAGTCGAAAATTTGATACTGAAAGATCGGCGTGTAAAGATCGCTGTCATTGCCAATGAAGTCTGTATATCCGAAGAAAGTGTCCTCAAAATTTTGCATGACGATTTGAGTATGAAGAAGGTATCAGCATGCCCAGATTGCTTACACCTGAACAAAAACTGTATAGAAAAGAAGTTTCTCAAGAAAATTTGGCCGAGTTGGAGAGGAAAAAACACTTTTATCTCGAATTATCACCGGGGATGAGAGTTGGGTACATCATCGGGACCCTCCTACTAAACAAGAATCCATGCAGTGCAGGTTCATAAGGACGCTCCACCACTAAAAAATGCCAAGATAAAATTTTCTGGAAAAAAAAAAAAGAAGGAGTCTTGCTTCTTGAATAAAAGCCAAGAGGGTCTACCATAAATGGACAGGCCTACGGAAACACAATGCAAAAAGACTTCTTCTTATTCAAAAATTTAAAAAAGTACCTCAGTGTATTAGTGTTGAAGGGAGTTAAGTAGAAAAATATTTTTTTCTATTCTCTTATGTGCTTTCTTTCATGGCTTGGTAGATAACATAAAAATACGCCCTAGTATTATTGAAATTTGTTGGGCAGTCTCTTAAGTTAGTCAATTCCCTCAAAATTAACAGACCCGTAGGGCTTATTCCTTCTGAATCTGTGATCTTGACCAGACTGTACGAAAAGGTTATTTTCTCCCAGACCCCTTGGCGCTGGGGTTCCACAAGGTCCCTTACTTGGCTCATAGCTATTTCTAATTCTTGTCGATTATTTACGGGGTTTTTTCTTTTACGAATTAATTCTTTTTTAAGTTTTTTCTTCGTTCGCTACTCATATAATTAAATAAATTGTCTATATCGATTCGATTAATCCGCAACTTACCTTTATTCGAACACTTATGCGAGTAACTGTATGCTTGTTGTATAAATGCTGTTCTTACCCGCAGAATCTCGAACCCAAACCAAGGATGAATGAATGGCCACAAAAGAAAGAGAAAGAGTGCTGCTGCTGTTACTGCGACGAACGCTGGACGACGGAAGCTGCGAGGCGAGGCACACGCGTGCGCAATAGCCCTCTTCTCGCGAGCTAACAGCGCGGCCGCCCAGACTCAGACTGCTTAAGGTTCTGTGAACTACAACAACATCGTGCGCGTTTATTTTTTTTTTTCTTCTGGCTAAATATATTGTTGTTCCAACCTCAATATTCTAATAATTGCCACGATAATAAAACGAGAAGGAGAGAGAACGAGAGTTTTTCCCGTTCCAATCGCTCTGGCCGAGATGTGCTTACTAGAGTTCGCGTCCTTGTACTAATAGAGAGCCGGGTATATTATCTGATTCGCGCCTGAAAGTATACAGGAGGATACATAAACAACAGTGCATTGTAGTATTGAAGTGTATTTAGTGCGATGCAACAGCATCATTGAACGAAGGAAAAGAAAGTAAATTAGATATCGGGACGTATAGGCTGTTCAAATTTCAAGACAGAATCTTCAGTTCACCTCTGTTTATTTAAAAAATTAGTGCATATGTGCATGTATTTACCGCATCTTCAACGTTTTTCAGTGTTTTATTCTAACCAAAAAAAAATAGAAAAGTGTGCGCTTAAATTGTAATTCAGCTGTACCTTCTTGTATTTACAACACCTCACATCGTATCAGATACAAATCTAGGCCCATAAAGCATCATCGTCACAATAAAATACCGTTTTGAGACGGTAGCAAGATCGTTAAGGTAAGCTTCTTGCTATAATACGAGATATATTATTATTATTCAAGCGGCGGGCTCTCGATATGACAAAATCGCTCTTGGCAGAGTCCACCAGGTCCTTCCACATAAACTCTCAATTGAATGGGGGAGAACGCGCGTGTTGTTACTTAGTTGGCATCATGAGAGGTCGTCTGGTTTGTTGTTCATTCAGATCAGTAATTCATTCAGCCGCCGCTGTTGTATAGTTCGTTCAACTCGTCGTGTTGTGTTATATGTGTGTGCCTGCTTGTAAGCAAGCGAAAAACCCAATATAATATATAGTATTTAAAAATAAACAAACGCGGAATGTCATCATCGTATTAGTGTACCACTTACGTAACTACAGGTACTATAAACAGGAAAAAAAATGTTTCGCATCAATCGATTACAAACGTAATATTATGTATACAATATACGATATACATACATGTTATATGTTATAATATATGGATGGTACTGTACTCCTAGAGATATTGATATAGCAGATGTTAACGGTGAACTTATCTATCTGAAATGTGATAAATATTCATGTATCTATTACGCATACAGCCTGTCCCGTTTCGAAAATGGTTAAAACGCTATAATATAATCGAGCCTTGCTTTGGTACTTAGGCATTTAGTGAAAGCCGTAACCACCGACGCAACGAGCACGTGAAGCTGCAGCCACTCCCATCACAAAAATCTTAAACTGTGATATTCGCTTTATATAATCTTTAAAATAACCTTTAATGTTAATGATTTAAAAAAATGGCGCTAATAAGTGTCATCTGTCAATAAATATCGACCTATCAGTGTTGGCAACTTAAAATTGCTATCTCCATATTTGACACTTACGTTACGTCTAATATAAAGTTGGTAAATCTTGTATTCTCTTGAATTTCATGTTCAATTTATTGCCACCCATGCTTGTAATATAGATATTGATGAACTGGCAACATTTTTTAGGAAATTTAACGTTCTACAATTTGAGACATGTCTAAAGTCACTAAATTTGACAGTAATTATTCATTTAAAAAGCTAATTAAAGTAATGTCGTCTATAAATTGGAGACTACTTTATAATCACCAATACACTGTTCCACACAACATTACCGCTGAAACTGCTGCAATGATTTCTTTCTTTTTTAACATTTCTGTTGACAGGCATGGTTATATGTTTTATTATTATTTGGCACATATTAAATCTCAATTTCTTCCACCGAAGAAGTATTGTAAACGAAACCATAATTATTTATGTTCTGGAATAAATTGGTACTTAATTAATTGCTGTTATATATACCTGTGTACAATGCGAACATTCTCAAGTGAAGTGTAGTGGTAGCATAAAAATCCGTTCGCTGTGGTTCGCTTGATTTTTACATTCTACAGTTAGCTACATTGAATAAATATGTACTTTCATACTGTCATTTGGTTGGTCTCACTTGCTGTCATTTTGTTGTTTTCATTTGCTGTCATTTTGTCGTTTCTGGTTGCATATTTGTAGGTTACTGAAGTAGTATACCTAACCTTTACATAATCTGTCAAAACAATTTATGTACAAGTTAAGTCGCGCTATCATTGCTGCCAATTACTGCTGCTGTTCCCAATTGAAAATTTTAGATGACTCACCCTTCACTTGAATTTGTTCTCCCTGTATATAGATGATGATTTAAAAATGTCATCTGTCAATAAATATCGACCTATGAGTGCTGGCAACTGAAAATTGCCATTTCCATATTTGACAGTTACCACGCCATTTCCAGCTGTAATTCAAAATCCTTCATATCTAATTCAGATTGACTATAGCATGTTTGTTGTTGTTGTAATTGTTAGTCTGTGTCATTACTCATATCTTGGCATTGCTGCAAAATTATAGTTAGGTAATCAATTATTAGCCAATTCTTCTATAAAACAACTCCGGCAACGCTCAATAGAAATGACTCCAACTGCAGAAATGACTCCTATAAGATGGAGGAAGGAGTTGTGTTATTGGTAACATCTCCTGACGATCCGGACGAACCCACTAAAACGATGTTTTATACTTTATTCCTAGAATCATATTTATAGTGCCTGCTCGAGGTTGTGCCGATGCTTGAGCACTCCTATTTTGACGTAAATGTCATTGCAAATGTGTCAAAATCGCGTGCTCAAGCATCGTCACAACCTCAAGCACAAACTATAAATATGACTCCTAATGTTGTAGCCACTTCTTTATTAGTACATACAACAATTCTATTTATCTCCTTCTTTTAACATTTTCACTTCCAGTTATATAGTTGGCAAATTGTAGCATTGTCATTGCTCAAACACCGCTATTGTCTTTAAAATTTATTATTAGCATCAAATCTTATGATTGTAAATTTTCGACTTAACTTGGCAACACTTCTGTAATTTTATGTTAGCACGCTTGATTTTTAATTTTAAATTTGTCACACATTAATCAAAATAAAAGTCAAGCAGATAAGATAATTTATTTTCATTTTAACAATGGTATTTGTTATTGAACAAAACACGTTTATTGTCATGGCCTATTTTCGAAGCTGTGTACAGAATGATTCCTTGCAGTCAACTTATGAACAATTTTTTGCAGTGTATTCAGATGATCAAGTTGATTATCGCGGCTTTTACATTTTCGAAATTACATCTGGAAATGGTGTAGTCTACAGTGTAATAGTCTAATAATTATCAGCAAACAAATCAAATGCTTAGAAAAGATTACCATTCCCGATAATTTGACAAACGTCCATGATATTAATAATCACTTTGTTGCTATCATGTCTCAACTGCCAGTCAACTCGGATCTAATGAGATTTGACATGAGTGAAGTATCTGTCAATGCTCGATTTGCTTTTACCTTGGTGAAGGCCAATGAGGTTATGGCGCCAGTATCTTCGACCAAGTCTTTGTCAGTAGAATTTGGTGGTATCTCCCATAAAATGCTTGTTCTCTGTTGCCCGTTCATTCTGCCCACAATCACGCATATTGTCAATAGTTGTTTTCTAGGAAAATTTTTCCCGAAATGCTGGAAAGCCAGTATCATCCTATTTCAATCTTGCCAGCATTATCCAAGGCTCTTGAGAAGGTTAAGATGATGATAAGATCACGGTATTGGTTCTATTAGACTATAGCAAGGCGTTTGATACCATACATACCATTTCATTGGCTTCCGATTGTAGATTTTGAATCGCAGCCAGGAGGTACATCCTTGAGGCCGCATTTCCTCTTGTAGATCTGTAGGTTCAGGTGTGCCACAGGGTAGTGTACTAGGGCCTTTGCTGTATTACATTTACACGTCCAATTTAGTTTGATACCTCAATCACTGTTCCTAGCACATGTATGCAGGCGACACACAGTTGTACGTTGTGAAAAATATAAATACAGGTTTACAGACTATCCTTGAGGAGTTTTCGCGTTATTCTCTATTCATAAATAGCAGGAAGTCTCTGAATCAAATGGCAAACAAATTTGAGGTTATGTTGACTTTAATCAAAGTTGAATGGTACGCCTATGAAATTTTTAAGTTACCAACATTCCAAACTGAAAATGTTACGTGATGTTATATACAATCATTTACGTACAGTCTCTACTATTATACATAAACTAATTTTTGAAAAATCCAATAAGAATAAAATTTTTTCCTAATACATTATTCCAATCTTGAAATCTCCGAAGTAAGTTTCGAAATCCAGTTCCAAAGATATTTATTATATACATTTTTATGTTAAAATTATCTGTATTTATGCAAATGTATGTTTAAATTAATAACGTGGCCTTAATCTGTAATTTTATCTGAGGTTTATCGAACGTACCAGTTATTTGGAAATGGGTCACGTATTATAGTTAAAATATCAACTATTTTCTATCTTGGTAATGATTTTTTATGTTTGGGATTGATTGACTCCACACGTAGACATTATAATATCGTGCTATTCCTTTTTATAATTTATAAACATTGAATTAGATTGATCTGTCAATTGACTTTGACGTTTATATCAACTACCTGTCATATGTCATAATTGACAGGAAGGGAAATTAAAATGTAAATAAAATCTCTTAAATAACAAATTTTTAATACTACTTATGTTTTATTCTAATGTTACATCATGCATTGTAGTACTTACGTCCTTGTAAACATTTTGCGGTTTTCCTTTGATACCTTATCATTATTCGGTTTCACTAACCTCGAGAGAGTTGTTTTACATGCAATGTTTCGAGATATGAACACGTAGCATAAGAATATCATATAACTATTATTCATATGTAAAGAAATATGTTATTTTAATATATTAAAATTGTTAATATTTTTAAGTTTTAAGGGTATATAGGGCGATTTAAGTTTAATGTTTCGTTTACGTATTAAACGAGAATTAAGAACAGTATGGCTACCTGTTTTAATTTCTAGCATAATCAACTAGAAACTACCTTCCTCCAAATTATTCTTTTGGAAATCAATCTTTTGTAAATAGAAAATAATCCAAGGGGGCTAAATCTGGCGAATAGGGAAGCAATTCGAATTTAAATTCATTGATTTTGGCCATTTTAATGAACATTTTTTTATCAAGTGCGGCCGTTTCATTTTGATTTCATCCTTCAAATGCTGCAATAAGTTCGCATAATACTCGCTGTTGATTGTTTTTCCTTTCTGAACGTAATCTACCTCCTAGACTAGAATCTAGCTCCGCTTTAATATCGCCTTTCAAATGTACTATTTACAAATTCATTGAGAATGAATGTCAAACAAATACTTAGCAACAAGGAAACGTCAAACTTGCTTTGTAAGGTTGGTACTTTTTATCATAGCCATTTTTTTCAAACAACAACCGCCATCTATACGTCAGATCGGGTACTTCTGGGACTATCCTCGTATATTACTTATATATATATAGCTATTATACATCACTTTCGCTAAGCACTGTATTCACTTACCTACCGCTATTTATTCATGTTCATACCGAAACATTTTGCAAAAATAACCGTACCACCTGCGTACATGGAATAAGACGACGAAAAAAGAAAAACGGCAGTCTCCACGTTATGTAGTTGTGGCGTGCAGTTGTTAAACAAACACGCATCTTAAAGAGGAACCACTACATTTGCCTAAATAAATATGGAAAAACGCAGAAGGTAAACAAAAAATTTGTCTACTGTAAGGACACATTGCTATGTCTAGAGTGCTGTACAAATAACAAAGAAATATTCACAATAATTTTGTACTAAAGTTACATTCGTTCGTTTCATAATCAATATATTATGTACTCGATAAATTTATTGCCAGGCAAAAAAAATTTTTTTAATTTCTAATTCTAATTCCGGCGGAAATAAGCAAAGAAGATAAAAACTTATACAAATCGCAACGCGGCAATCACAAGTAAACAACTAAAAATGAATCTACTTTTCCGACTCTATCATTAATCCAATATGAGACGGGGATATCTTGCAAGATAACGTTTGCAAATAATATAAATAGCAATATTACGCCGAAATAATGCGTATATTTTATAGCTAATTTCATGTTGGTTAACAATAAGTGGAAGTTTGATATAAATAAAGCTCATAATACGCTTTATCTACAGAGGAAGTAACAATACAGTACATATAATAATAGCATTAAAAATACTTAATAATAAATGATTATCTTAATCGGCTTAGATCACTAGCTGTTAATTTGATCCGTGTCATCATAGTATTAATAACTGTTTACATTGTTTGTTAAGACTTCATTAGTATTATAATTGTATTGTGTTTAAAGAAGAAATTCATAATTCCACTTTAATTTAGTAAAGGGTTTTCTATCCTTTATTTAAATTTAAAACACTTTATTAAATCCTGAAATAAGAATACTCAACGGCAAAGCTTGTACTAGCTACTCAAATATGCTCAAACGCTAAAAATGTTTGCTAAGGGACAATCTCGTTACGTGAACAACATCATAATAGGGGACGAGAGTTGGTTATAATATTATGATGTGCCAATCAAGACTCAAAACAAAGTTTGGGTCTTTGATGATGAGCACCCTCCCGTAACTGTCCAAAGATCCGAATATGTAAAGAAGAAAATGATGAGTCGTATTTTTAAATCGACTTGAATTGTGGAGCATTTCATCTTGGACGCACCCAAGACAGTCGCAGCGAAGTGGTGGCGAATGAACACTTGGTTTCTCCTTCATGACAGCTTGTAACGAATTTCACTGCTACAGGACTGAAACTTTTTCAGCACTCTCTTTAGAGTCCAAACTTTGTTCTTTATGACTACGCTGCTTCCAAATGTGAAAATGATGTTCAAAGAGAAGTGGTTTTTCAATGATTAGTAAGTTCTGATGGTGTGGGACGACGAGTGTGCTTTAGTCCCTAATGAAGTTTGACAGAACTAGTTTAAGGATTGGTTTCGGAGGATAGAAAGGTGTATTGATTGTGACGGAAATTCGAAAAAAAAAACCTGCATTGGAAAACTTTTCTAATATTCTTTGTATGTATGTATACTTTTTGCTCCCTAAATTGGTTGCCATAATCTTGGAACTAATGTCATATAGGATATATCTAAAGAGTAGTGACAATCGGGCTTATTTGCTAACGTAATCTTCCATAGGAAGACTAGTAGAACATCCCTTGAAAACATTAACGGAAAACAAAAAAACAAACTCTCAATATCTAGGAGTGATTTTCTTTCTGATTTGTAATTCCTCTGACACCTGATAGTTGTGTATTTTGAACAGGTATTCGAATAATTTTTTGCATGTTGGGTGCTTGGAGTAGGTGGTAGTACCGTTCCTTCCTAGGACGCATAGAATTTTATCTTTAGTTTTTGTTGTTTCCTTGGTTTCATGTTTATCGTCAAAAGCTTCTTTAGAATCTGAGTTAGCATTGATAGTTTCTATATAGTTATGTGTTGGACTTCCATTATCGTCATTATATTCAATATTAGGCTCATTTTTAAGTTCCTCCCACAACCTCATGAATATTTCCTGTTCTCGCCATCCTAAAGCATCCAGTTGGTCAAATTCAAGCTAATAAAATGCACAAAAACACTTTAAATAAACAAACGTGTTTTTATTTCCAAAAAATTGTATTAATAACAAATACAACATGTTTCGCACACATAGTGGCTTTGTCAACTATACATATGGAACGGGGGTGATTTTTTGAATAAGTTTAAAACTGGGGAGTTGGATATGTCTAATTGGTTATTTAATAATAAGTTTGTGTTTTTGAATTTGTTGATTTTTAAACATTTTAAATTATTTAAAAGAGGACACTTTTATTTTGTGTATGCAGAATTTTAAAATTGTCGTTGAAATCGTCTTCACATCCTAACAAATGTTTAGCATAATGAGAGTCGGTTTTTTTTTATTCTGAAAAGATCTCATGTTTTCTTTAATTCTGGTATTAAACGATCAACCTGTTTGGCCTATATAGAATCTCCCACTGTTTAACTCATAGACTCCCGACATTTTACCTTTTTTCGTTCTTCCTTTATTATTTTTGATGATCTTACCTACAGTGAATAATAAATGTTTATGTTTCGTTTCCTTTATAACATTTTACTGATTCTCTTAGAAACTGTGCCTAAATAAGTTAAGGATCTGTATTTTTTTGTTCTTTGTTTTGTGTATGGAAAGTAGAGTTTGTAGCCTGTTTTAATAATTTTTTCATTAATATATTATCTACTATCATGGAGTCAAAATTGTTATTCACCGTAATTTGTTTAATTATATTAAATTCAGTTTCGAAATTTTCTGTATTGAGGGGTATAGTTATTAGTCTATGTATCATGTTATGAAAAGCTGCTAGTTTGTGTTGTTTAGGGTGGTTTGATTGGTTATTTACTATAGAATCCGTGTGTGCGGGTTTATGATAGGAAAAAGTTTTCAAGTTGCCTATTTGTGCCTGTGAAGCAAGCTATTATGTCGTCTACATAACTGTACCAGTATATGAAATTTTGGGTATGTTTATGGATTAGTTTCTCTATATGATCCATGAAAAATTCCGCTAAAATGGAGGTTAAAGGGTTGCCCATAGCTAAACCTTTTTCAGTGGTATATAATTGTTGTTGAACGAAAAATAATTTTATGAAGGAAAAGTTTTAACCCACCCCCACCAATGTCAACAGATATTACCACCTAAATGTGTGAAACATGTTGTATTTGATATTAATACCATTTTTTGGAAATTAAAACACGTTTGTTTATTTCAAGTGTTTTTGTGCATTTTATTTAATTTTTTTTTATGTGTGGTGGGTGCTTAGTTGCAGTGACCCCGTAAGCTGTATTACTTGTCTGACTATCACTGCAACTCTTGCGGTGTAGTTTTAGTGTGTGTAAGTTGTGTTTAAATGGCTTTGTGACAGCATCATATCGCCTTTTATGATGCCGCGCTGTTAATCACTTTGCTCCCAACAGCGAATGGCAAGTCGATCCGGGATTAAACTCTCTGAAAAAATGTCCTCTCACAACAATAGTCAGCCGCCTAACCACTGCGGCCATCGACCCGTTAAAATGGATTTCCAACAAATAAATGCTAATTCAATCACAATGTCAAATTCAAGCTGTTCTAGAATTCCTTTGACATTCTATAAAACATGCTAAATTAAGTGTAGAGAGTAAAATTTTTGACGACTGTATCTGCTCAAGCTATTAATAAAGTTAAAGATGTAGGAGTAATACTATTGGCATTTTCTTCACATACAAGTCACTAATTGTAGCAATTAGATAAGAACACAGCTTGCCATGAATGGTTTGTAATGAACAGACCATGCCAATTTAACAGTGGACCTGATCAAGGAGATACCCCTTCGCTAGAAGATTTTAATTTATTGCAACATGTGAAGACTTTCTACTATCAATACCCCAAAAGTTGCAGATCTTTGATAGGCTTCGATTAATGAGTCTTAGGTCTTCAAAGATGTATGTGTCACCCAATTGTATACGTCCATATCCAAAGGCGAAACCTCGAAATGCCATCAGAGGTAGGCCAAAAATGTGTCCAGTTAGATTCGCAGAAATGATAAACTACGAAAAAAAAAACTGTATTGAAAGATGATTCCTCGAGTTTAAACTATAGTTTTGAATCACCAAATGAGAGTGTTAGTTTTTGGAAGACGTTAGTTGGTTGTTATTTAATACTCCTACTTACTAAGTTTTGGAAATAAAATATTTTACAAGAGTTCTCGGATTTATTAAATCAGAAATTAATTTCTCAATGCTCACAAGTCCCTTGGTTCAGTCTCTATATTGTGCTTTGCTACAAAAGATGATTTTTTTTAAATATTTTCTACGTATCGTTTCTAAATGACATGTTTTTAAAGTGACATATACATAAATACTGGTTCTGCATCGCAATAATCCAAATGTGTCTCGAGTAATCCAAAACTAGCGTTTTAAAATTAAGAAAATTAACCGAAAAAAATGCTGTAGCAAGAGACATACATATTTGGTTGGTTAGCATTCTTATACCATTAATCTGTACTTTAACGCCTCTGCAACAATCGAGGACGATCTTCACCTTTGATTGCATTAGTTAACTGACGCAATCGAAGTCTTCACTTCAACGAATGATGGTAGATCTTCACTCGCCCATCTCGCATCCCGATCAAGATCTGAAACTTGTTTACTAGAAGACGGGGAACGTTATATCAACATCAGACAAGACGACACATCGTCCACATTGTCTAAAAATAACACCATACATAGATATATACATTACATTACATACGTACGCATCTACTGACATTCACAGAAGCGCATCTTTCAGAATTAAAAAGTCCCTATTCGTGGAACGGAAACGTACCATTTACTAATAACAAGGAACGCGATGTGTAAATGTATGGTCTCCTTACACGTATATATGTGAGTGTGTATCTGGTAAGTGTGTTGGTGTCGAAGATGCGTGTTTCATGGAGTCTATTTTTGAAAGGAGACAAGACAAGAAAACATGTTCGTATTTAGAAGTGAATGTTCTACGTACACAAGCATAGACATCCACGTATATACGACCTTCTGAAAGTCTAAAAGCTAACATCTCAATTACTTTGATAGTTATGGAAGAAGCTATAAAGTGGAATAATTTGCAGGAAAAGGTAATTTTAGAATGTACCCTAACAGATAACTGGCGCTGCAGTTGCGAATATGTATTAGCTTGTGGTTGTGTCTCTAAATAGAATACCCTTGTTTATTATTAACGCCTTTGATAACTCAAAAGGAACTAATTGTGTATGTTTGTATCGATTATCTCTTCAAGGTAATAAACATGCAAAACTGTCGCAAAATCTTGTGGTTATTTATGACTTGAGAAAAAGAAATGTTAATGAAAATATGTTTAGAATAATCGAATACTTGTATAAAGAAACAAGGAAAAGAACTGGAAACTGTAAAAAGAAGGAAGCAATACGTCCAGTTCAAAAAGTGTGAGAAGCATAAACGCAAGGAAAAAGAGACATAGGAAGACCGAGAGAAGCATGTACAATGTGACGGGAAACATCGTAAACAAAATAGGAAACCGAACTAGAACAGTTAGTCCAAGAGAAGAAGAATTGGTCTGCCTTCGTGTATGATTAAAGTTCTGATACTTAATTTGGGTGAAATCTAACACACACATCTAAAAGCAAAAATAATAATGTTTGCTGTTGATATTTCAGAATATAATACATTTTGATTAGAAATATACAGCTTAAAAATTATATAAAATTTTTCAAAAATATATGACTGGTTGCAATTGCTGCTGCCTCCTCTAAGTGCACATGTCAAACAGCCCCCTGCAAAAAAAACACAAATGTCTTTTCTCAACACAATCTTCTTAGGGTATTTTAGTTTTCTTCTTAAGCTTTGGTTTTTGTAGTGTGGTAATTTTATTGTTTCTGTTCACCAAAACGCTGACATCATCAAAGTTAGTACCTTAGTCTTGAACCACGTTTTAGTTTTGCAGTTTTGTTTGCTTCCGAAATTTATTTCTTTGAAAACATTGTTTTTCTCATCTCTGCTCTCGTATTTCATTCATAATTATTTTGTTTCCTATTATAGGAGGCGTGTTTTAAAAGTAAGTACCGTTTAGATCCTCCGACTGTTAATAAGTCACAAATGCCATGACGGTAACAATCAATCGTGTTTGCACTGTTTTATGCGTATTTAAAATGCCTCCGCCGATTGAGAATCTCGCTTACTCCGAAGTTGGCACTGTTATCCACCTTCTTGGTGTAAAAGGCGTTGAATCAGTTGAAATTCATCGTCAGATCTGTGAAGTTAACGGAGAAAATATGATGAGTGATGGAATGGCAAGGAAATATGTTGGTTAGAGCGTTTAAAGATGGCCTTAACAATGTTTATGACGAGGAATTGACTGGGCGACATTCTGTCATTACTGACGATTTGATGCAAAAAGTCGATCTCTTTTTTGACGATGATGAAACGACCCTGAATCAGTAGCCACTGATTCAGGGCGGTAGACTTTTATGACAACAGGATACAAAAGCTTGTTGTTCGATATGATTAAATGCCTGCGTAATGGCAGCAATTATGTGGAAAAGTATCGCAAAAGGTGGTGGCTTGAAACGGTTTTAAATTTTCGTTAATGAGAACATCGTAAATAATTCTTGAAAAAATTAATAAAATTTATTATATTAAAATTTAGAATGTAATAATTGTAATGTAATTATAATTTTTTTGTTGGCATTTCAAGTCGCCATCAAAAAGGGGCGACTTGAAATGTTCATGTTTTTCAGTTACTATTTCATTTATAGTTAATGTGAAGGCTATTTGAAACGCAAATAATATTTTAGAAAAACATTTTATTCAAAAAAGGTGTCCCTTGGGCTTCTATAATATTGATATTAGCTAAAACGAAAACTGAATACAACATGATGCAAACAATAGAATAAAAATTTTTCTTCAAATTATTTATTAGTAAGCATTAGTTATACGTCTGTATCGAAAACTACCACGTCGAAGTATTTTAGGAATGGGAAGAAACTTCACTATTTCACCTTTTTTACTAATGCTTCATCTGGCACTTGGGGGAAAACAAAAGCTTCCTGAATTTTTGTACTGGGCTGTAGAAAAGAACACTGAATACTGTTATTGCCTAATACTGCCACTACTTCGGTAACAAATCTCTTTTTGGCACCCTTCAAAGTCTCAACTTCAGTTAAAATAAAGTCACCATCCGCTATTTTTATCATTGATAAATTGGGTTAATTTATCTGATGTTAAACATGCCACTTCGTCCTGATGCTCTTCAGTATTGCCTTGCACCAACTCTATGTCTGTATACTTTCACCATCGCCCCCAAAACGTACAAAATAAGTAAATCCGTTACTGTGTGATTAACAAATGGTTATTTTTTAAATTTTGGTAAATAAAACTACTTACCGAATAATAAACACTAAAAAAAATAATCTATAGGAAAATACGGTTCCACTAACGTTTCACAAACAGAAATATGTAGATTTGAAAAACATCTAATGTATGGCCATCACAGAAATGAGGTTATTTTGGGAAAGTTTCCAACATTACCGACTTCTATTACACAAAGATAATTACAATGTTTGTCGAAGGTTCTGATACAAAATCGCACTTGCAGTATTTACTGTTAAGTATCTACTGAATTTATACATAAAATGAGCTTCACGTTTCAAGACACCACCTTTTATGGTAGGTTAAAGTACAGGCTTTCATGTAAAAATAAAAAGTTCCTTAGTTTTTTTAATATTTTGAAACGGTACTTACTTTAAAAACACGCCTCGTACTTTTTTCTAAGATTTGTAGATCAGTATAAAGCAACAATTAATTAAAAATCAATTCTAAAAAAATTCTAATTCTAATTTAGCGTTAAAGAAATGAATTCATTTTGACCGTCAAACTTTCTTAAAGTAAGGCTATGCAATGAGTAGGCTAAAATGGCCCTCACATAGGGAAGGTTCTGCATAAAGCCAAAGCAAATAACCAATGTATCGATCTCGGTGAGCAGAATTTAGTGTGCAACCTTGTATGAAAAACTGACCAATAAATTTTGTAGGAGTTAGAGTTCGTAGGGAATGCAAACAATGGGTACAACACTAGCAAATGCTATGCTTCTTCAGAGATGCTCTATAATTCAAGTCCAGTGATAGTGAAAAAGCAAAATAATAAAGGCTTAGTCAACGCATTGAAAATTACGTCAAAACATGAATGAATGATTTGATATGATTAAGGGCAACCATTTTAGTGCATTGAACATTGAGCCCTCTAAGTGTTGAATTGACAATTGTGTCTGGTAGTACTTTCACTTTTAATATGTTGCAATTTCGAGATAAATTGCTCTCATCTTTTTAAAAATGTTTGTCCTCAATGACACTTAATGATTCATTGATGTTTTAAAGTAATTTTTAATCCGTTGAGTTTAAGAAGGATTTTTGCATTTCATTTCCCAGTGTTGTATTTATTTGCGTTCTCTTTAAACTTATATATTATACATTCTTCTAAAAACTTCAAAATGAGCAATGACAAACTAGTCCAATATTCTTTAGATTAATGCAAAAACGCCATTTTATTTGGTTCAAAGGGGTGTAGAACATATGTACCATGACCTACCAACACAACTGGAAGATGATTTAGAGAATAATCAGTACAGTCTCCGGATTTCAATATCTTACTTTTTCTGACCAAAAAAATCAGTATTCTAAAACAAAAAAAATGTTGATATAACAATAATCATGAAAACTTGTGCAATCTGCTTTATCTGTCATCATCTGTGCCGATGATTAGTGTAGGGTGGTGTTGCACACGACGGCTTTTCTTCTGCGACACTGTCTTGGCCTGAATGAATTGTAAGTTAGATTTCTAATGATTAGTCTTTAATGCAAATTTTTGAAATACATACTATGTACCTGCAGACTTACTCGCATAGACACAAATATACCTTCCTACATACATACGTTCGTAAAAGTTTCACATTAGCTTTATAAGAGAGAAGTCTGCGTGTGGATGATAGGTTCTAGACGGCTATTTTACGCCATTCATGGCTTTAATAGGTTGACTTTCGTGATGCAACCAGTTTTAATAATAGTTATGGTAATTGGTTAATTTTACAATCTTCTCGTTTTATCCATTGATTTTAATCAATGATTTTAACCGCGCAGCGTTACAGCCGACTGGTAATAAGATTGAATGATTAATTTCGCGTTATTATTTTTTTATTGGAGCATTTTAGAAAACTTGAATGTTTAAAACTCATATTTAGAGCACATGAATCATGTAAATATGTACTTATCTAACCGCTTTATATGTATGTATGTAGATACATACATACTCGTACATAACAAAACAGGAAGTTGTAAACCCTTTATAAGCGACAATGACGAAAACTCACGGGCACACCTGGCCGGAGAAGAATTGTTATCTTTGGCACGTCCTTTCAGTTCACGCCTTGCCAATTCCGTTTTATTATCTCGTTTTATGGAATGTTTGCTTCTCTCTGCGCGTGATTTTCGGTGATTTTCACGTACAACACGAAATGCTTTCGAGTACTTCGCAGCCGTTCATTTCAAATGATGCAAGGTAATTTGCAGAAGCAGGTCGTGCGTTATTTTCATAAGTATGCGAGGTAGATGCAGATGTTAGATAAATGCAAGTTTAAGAATGTTTTTTGGATTGTTCACGATGTTTGTCCTTAATGGTAGAAAACAGCTACACTATACTGTACAAATCATGCACCTATGGTCGGTACTTGGCCTAGTCACGAACAAAATAGGCTCGAGAACTTGAAAACCATAACAACTAGAATAGTGCTCTTCTCGACATTTTGTAGAAAATTGCATGCTCTACAAAAAAGATTCTACAAATTTTCTTGATATATTATAAGGTTAAAGCTGGATTCGCAAAAAAAGGGGAAAATTTCGCAAAAATAACCCTAATTGTTCCTTTCTTTGCAGACGTAGACTTAATGACAGAAGATATCAAAAAACTTTTAAGACGTTTTTTGTAGAGCATGAAATCTTCTTCAAAAAAGTCTGCGAGAGCACTATTCTAACTGTTATGGTTTTTAGGTTATCGAGCTAATTCTGTTCGTGATTAAGCCGAACCCCGACCATAGGTGCAAGATTTGTACTGTATACGGTAATATACATAGTTAGTATGCGAAGTTTGTGTTTAAGAAAGATCAGGGCTAAATGTTTTAAAATTGAGAATAAGTCTGTCTAAATATTATTTCCTAATAAGCAAAATGTTTAGAAGAATCCTAGAAGAGTGTGTCGAAAGCATACAAAACAAGAAAGACATTTAGAAAAATATCTTTAGCACTTATATCTGCGCAAGCTTTCAAATTTTTCGGAATTACAATTTAGAAGGTGAGGGGCAAATGGTAGATGAAGCAAAGTTCTTAGGTTTCTGTGAAGATGAAATTTTTCCAAAGTAAAAGAAGTATAAAACATTAAAATGATTCCAAGAGGAATCATTTTAATCATCAAGTATTAGTTTAGATTAGATATGGGTTGTGTAGACAATGCTGCCTCTCTTCACTGTGACCTGTAAGATCTATTCTGAGTACCCTTAATATTTTAGTCCCAATTGATCTCCAGACTTCTAAGAAAGTTTTGGATTTTTTTGGGGTCTATAGTTGTAGTCAAACCACCGTGAAACAACCGTGACGGTGGTCCGTCATCTCGTTATCTTCCGAACAGAATCGGCATTTATCACAGTCCACCTTGCCCATCTTCTTCAGGTACCTAAAAGGGTCGTGGCCAATGAGTAAAACCGTGATAGTGTCGAGGTCTCTTCTGTTGAGCTCCAGCGAAGATTTAGCTCTGATGGCTGAAATAGTAATAAACTTTTTTTGGTTGTCTTAGTTTTGTGGCGTTAGTCCAGTACAATATTTTTTGTTCACTTTCACACTGTTGAAGATGAGATCTTATATCTATAAGTGTTGTGTGTGTTCCGAACAGATAGCTTTTTAGTATTAATTTGCTCTTTTTTTCGATTTTTCCATTCTCCATCGTTTCTGCTTTGTTTTAAGGTTTCAGTAACACTTTTCTGTTCTTCTTTCTTTTCTTGAAATTCCTTCCACGATTGCATCACTACTGTCAAAGGAGCTTTTGCCTTTATGATTTCTTTCTGGCTTACGGAACTTACTTCGTTTATTGTACCTTATGCTATATTATCTTTGTAGTTAATTTCAGTTGAGGTTCCTACATCTATTTTCTCTGCATGGGTTTCTATGCCATTTTCATCATCTTCTTCTAGGCAAATTAAATACTTTTGCCATATTTGAAATAGTGTATTATTTTTCAATTCTTGTTGGAATCATCATTTTAATGTTTTACACTTTTTCTACTTTTTGAAAAATTTTGCCTTCAAGGACATCAAAGAACTTTGTTTCATCTACCATTTGCGCCTCACCTTCTAAATTGTAATTCTGTGGATGAAAATTTTGAAGGTTTGCGCAGATATAGATGCTAACGATATTTTTGTAAATGTCTTGCTTGTTTTATATTTTAGACGCTGCTTTCTACTTTCATAAGTTTGAATATCACAACATCATAACGCGGTGTAGGGGGTGGCGGTTGTCGATAAGCATCATAAGAATATTTTATTCTGTCTGCAAAAGTCGCTAGATCCGGATTTATATGAGATTGATGATCGCTTAATAATATGTAATATTTATAACTGTATAATATTATTTACCAACTGCAATATCATGTTTTAATCCAAGAATTTTCCTAATTTTGGAACACCATCCCCCTTCGGTATTATACAATTGAGTATCGCCAAATGGAGCATCTCTTTTTCGTCTAAATAATTTTCAACATTCTGAAATCAAGAACGGATATTTTTTTCGGTTACGCTTACCTACCTTATTATGTTTAGGAATTGCCTTTAAAAAGTTTTATAACCACTTATCTCCCTTAAACGACTTATCTTGCATAAGTTTTTGGACAGCATCTTTAACTTCATTTATATGCGGAAGAAACTCTAGTTTTGCCTTTTCTAAGGTACAATTTTCCAATATTATTTCTTTCTATCAAGTTAGAATTCTTGGTGGACCCAATTTTTCGATAACTCCTCTGACTGCCGTTTGTAGATCAAATGAATCAAATAGCGAAATCGTGGATAAAGACTTTTTGACTTTTCTCTATTTGAAAAAAAAAAGGGTAATACAGCATAATAATAAGTTTTCCATATTATAAATGACCTATGTGCTTCCGGTTATATCGGAAATACAATTAATATATCTATGTTATGACCTTTATGTACTTATCTTTCAATTCCTGAATTATTTCATTGACCATTGACATTCAGGAATTGAAAGATATGTCGGCTGTCACAACGTTAAGTATAGAGTCGATTTTAGATAATCCTAAACTAATGGAGTTAGCAGGCAGTGGTAAAGTTCTTATAAACAAAAAAAAATTGTCAGTCTAATCACCCCAAACAAATGAAGTTCAAAATAGAATCCTCTGAATTTCTCACTCCCCAATTCCATGATAGTATTAAGACCCTAGATTACTAAATTGATTTTTTCAAAATGATTATCCTAAGACATCAGTTAGGTCGATCGTATATCGATCACCACCCAACAACGCTTGGTACATGCTCTGTTCAATGTTCAATATAAATTTTTTAAATTCCCTGTTCTGATAAAATTAAGAAGTTTATTCTTGAATATCCTAACGCTAAGTTGACTTTATAGGATACTATTCATCTATCAAATTCCTACTAGGTAGTTGAACCCAGTCAATTAAATATTGTTCAAAAGTTGTGGTGAAAAAACAAACTTTTTTGAATTGCCGTTTTTATGAATATCAAATTTTTAAACTTGTTGCAGGTTGCTCTAGCTATTTTTAACCTTCTAGTCGAGAAAGTTCCTGACATAATTGAAAGAGGAAATAGAAATCGTCTTGCCTTTTGAAAATTATTCAAACATGTTCTAGATTTGTATTACATTACTTTAAAGTTAAAGCTTTCTACATCCCATATATCATGAGCTTGAAGGTTATAACTTTGGAACAATATTGCAAAAAAGAGCGTGAAATATTCGGAAAAATTTAATTTTTCGCCTTATCTTTTGAACTGAAAGTGAAACCTAACAAAGCCAGTGCTTTTTGTAAGGGTTTGTTCCATTTCTAAGTATTTAATGGATCAATGTAACGTTGGTGACATCTTATTTATAAGTATAATAGTTTTATGCATTTATAAAATTGCAGAGACTTTAAACAGGATAATTAAATACACAAAATTGTGAGTATTCAATCCCCTTTTTCAATAGAGCTGTAATTTACCGATCACACAAGAGTAACCAGTCTGGACACATAGATAGGTCAATTATATCTGATTATTTTCCATTCATCGATCGGTTATATTATAAGAGAGGCATCCGCTCTTAGTAATTATTCGGCGTATATGCATACATACCTTTATAGCGCTTAACATCCGAGAATCAAACCGGATAACATTGAAAGTCATATTATTATGGCGTACATCCTTAGAATTTACAGATAATTTACTGAGAAAATATATAAATTATTAATTAGCGGTTGTATAGAGGTATTATGTTTGATATGTCGGTATGAATCTATTTATCTCTTTCCCTCACTAACACCAGCTGCATGTAATACTCCGTGTGTACGTATTGTAAGGAACGTGTTATATATGGTGTATATCTACTTGTAACATGCGCGTGTGTGTTGAAGAAAACGAATCTGGCGATTAATGACCGTTTCCCGGAAAAGGCATGATGGTTTCCTGTAAGATCGTTTTATCTTGTTCTTCTACAATATATACTGTATATATAGGATGTGTACGTCCGTATATACGGTGTTAATAACAATTTTACGTATACACGACCGAAGGGACCATCGGTTGGGTTCATCCAACGATATCCTTGAGTTAATAGTCACGTTAATTTTTGTATTCAACGTGGAAGGTGGAAGTTATAAGCAATCAATGGACTTATATGCATAAAATTTGTTTGTTATTACCTGAGGATGGTTCATTAAAAAGTTCTAAAGGCAGTTTAAAAGACCGGAAACGTAGAGAGAAGCCGGTTTGTTTCTCTGTGGAAATTGATAGTTTTCTAAATTTTGTAACAGAAGATGGATTATTTTAGTTGTTCCTGTTTATATTTCTTGTTCAGATTCTTTAAAATATTTAAAATTTGATATATATGCAATTTCGGTTTTTTTTGTGTAATATTTAGTTGGCCAACCCTTCCTTTATTAATGTCTTCATAATCCACGATGTGTTTTATGTTCCAGGTTTTTCTCCAATAACTTTCGAATTTGAAATTTTTTATTTATACTTTATTGGTTGATTATACTCGTACATATGGTCTTTAACGTTATATGTATATGGAATGTGATGCCGAGCTTTTTTAAACCTATTTTCCATAACAATTGCTCAGACTTCTGGTGTTATTTCGACAATTTCGTTCTGAATGTTGTCGTTTAGCATTAAGATTATGGTTGATTGATTGGTAAGGTGTACACCAACAATTAGTGTCCCGGAAGGTGTCAAATCAAGTAATAGTGGAGGTCAGAGATTGTCTTATTGAGATTGCATGTTCTCAGGATCTAATTCATCTATTTTGAACAGAAGAAGGCTTTCCAACAGACCTCAATAACGATCACCGATGACTGAGACAGCATTACCTTTAGCATTTTCAAGGAAATATAGCCACTTTGTAAGTGCCTGTCTGGTGTTTGGTGTATTAATTGGGAGCTTTTATTGCCCCAATAGCGGCTATTTTGTTTGGTAATAAGATAATAATGGTGGTCGCTTGTACGGGGCTGTAAAATTCGAGTACTCCAAGCTTATTGTCGTTTATGGTCATTTTATTGAAGCTTTATTGATTGCAGCGGTGAAAGTTTGTAACAAGTCATCAGATGTTATATTTTCTTCAAAATGTATGTCTTGTGTTTAATAGCTACTGCTTCGACAACCTCAGTGGATTGTGGCCACAGTTCTTGATAGATTGGGCTGTAATAATAGCCGTGCTGTTACTAGGCAGAAAAACAAATTTGGTGGTTACGCAACAGAATCAAAATTTGAAAATCTGGAATTCCGTTCTTGGAATAGAGTTACTGCCATCCACCCCCTTCTGTTCAATCCCCAATGAACTGGTAATAAATTTGTTTAAATCTCCGGTCGATACTGTATCTCCACTGTGCACTTCTCCCTTTAATATTAAACTGTGGAGTGTAATTCTTAATTTTAATATTTGGAACCAACCCAGTTCACGTAAACAAATTTGGTTTTATGAACATGTTTTCGTCTTGACTTTAATTCTTCAAATATAGATAAAGGTTGTTCTAGTATGAGGACTTTAACTTAGTGGTATCTTACATTGATTTTGTTACTCTATTTACAGTAGTTTTCACGAGATAACGGTAATAAAAAAAGACTTCAGAAAGAATTTTTTTATTAAACAACTACATTAATATATACAGAACATTTAGAGCGACTAAGGCCAACTAGAAAAGAGATAAATCTAGACTATATGTTTTATAACCGCTCCACACTTTTCTAGCTGACCTCAGTCGCTCTAAATGTTCTGTATACTACTACGCTCACAACTAAAGACATCAGTCTCCATTATTTTCCAAAATAGCTTCACATCGTCTAGGCATGCTCTCCACCAGTTTTCTTGCTTATTCTGCTGGTAGTGACCTCCATATCTGCCTGAGTTTTCGACAGAGCGGCTTGTAATTAAATATCGATGTTCCTCGAAGTTGGTTTTTCATTAGTACCCAAAAATTTTCGATGGAGTTCGCCTCGGGCGATTGTGTAGGCCAGTCTAACACTTGCACCCCATTTTCTGTCTTCCATGACACACATCGGTCATACGAATACGCAAATAAAACTGACCTGAAACTCTTTAGCCTAATAAAGTAAACATAATTGTTTACGAAATATACCTCCTTTTCTAAGAAGGATCGTTTAGGTAGGTATTTACGCCGTTGAAGCTCTTGTGAAAACAACTGTATGTAGGAAGGAGAGATTCTATTAACACGATTAAGAAAGTTGCTTTTTACAATCTGCTTTGCCATCAATGAGTAAAATATAATATGACTAGCAAGTTTATGGTGCCATACCATTCCATGGATTTTTTTTTATTAGAGTTGTAGGATGAAAACTGATCTGCAATATCTACCCCACCTTTCATTTGATTGTATTTCACAATGAATTCCAACTCCTTACAATTGCTTCACCAGGTTGGCTGAAAATATTGAAGATAGAGCATGCACTTTTGTGTCATTGTTCCATTTCATTGCAAAAACCTCTTTGGAATCTATTAATACCTTTACTTCACCACGATTCAGTTCTACAGGTCACAAGGCTTAAAGACCTTTATTCGTACTTATGGTGTTGTTCAAAGGTAAGTTTTCCGAGAAAAGGCACCATTGACTTAACTCGGGCAAGCAGAACCATAGAATTAGGTGGAACAAGCATAAAGGAAGATACTTAATTTTTGAATAGACTAGCAGCGTTCCAATACAATTCAGGAAAGGACGTCCTAACAGAGCCTCTGTCACTATCGTCTTGTGAATTAGAAGTTTTGTTAAAATCGCTTTGTTAGTCTTACCTCGCACATATTTGATATAATTGTCCTCACTATTCTGAAATGGTTAAATACTAGAAGCAATGTTTGGGTCACAAAGATTTTTATCAATTATATATTTTTATTTAAATTCAAAGAGATAACTACGAATTGTAACCAACATATGCATCGCCCAGTACAACAAGCAATAATAGCGTTGCCTCACGTTGTTATTGCTTCGCGCGGGATACAGATAGAATGAGATGGCAGCTGTGAAAGAGAATCAGTCGATAAAAATGTGGGTGAAGACATCATCAATGTATTTTCTATTCTCTATGAGACGCTCATTGTGTTCTTTATAAGGAAACGAGCGCGAATGGTTCACTTATTAAAACTATTTAACCCCATATCTGATGCATAATATATTATTTGGTTTCTTTTGCCTGCGAGCGATTCAATGGTGTATTGCCTTTTTCGCTGAGCACGTGTCTTGTTTGCTTAAGGAAGCGTTATTCGAGTCGCATCTGCAATTTTAAATGTGCCAAGAGTATGTATATTTATATGTATGTATACGGCTTGCGGTTACGTGTAGGTTATGCCAGGTATAGGCTATGGAATATGCATTATCCATCTCTTACATACACACTTCCCATACACGTATAAAAGCACGTTCTGTATAGATTTAAATGAGGTAGTATTATTGGTATTAAATTGATGAGGAAGTTTGTACTCGTATATCTACTTACTTAGTGCTGAAGTGTTATGATTAATAACATTGTCGTATTCCTTTACTACCTTTGATTTATGCACCACGCATATCTCAAAGTTTCTAGTATTTTCTCGTATACACCATGGCAATATACAACGTAATACATAACAAGTATGAAAGCGGCTGTATAGTTCTGGGTAAATTGTGACTCATACAAATAGTTTGAATTCTAAGAAGATGTTTTACCAGAACAAATTAAAAATGATACCTCTGTAGCTGTACTGACAATGAAAGTACAAATAATATGTCATCTGAGGTAAGTAAAATATTAATAAAAAAAACTCTAAACCAAGAGAAATCGCAGAAAGATTTGGCGAGAGATATTGTCACACGGTAAACACTTTAAATATTTGACATTTTGAGATAGATTAATAAAAGAGGGATCTAAATTAGTCCCTTGGGGAATGCCTGAAGTCATACCATAAAAATATGATTCAACCCCTTCGGAGGTTATGTATACAACACATGTCAAATCTGTCAATAACTAAAACGAATCTATAAGTAATCGTTTTACACACGTGAAAATAAACTGAATATAACAAACGTGTATTCCAATGGTGGTGCTTAGACAATGGTCACAACTAGGTAGTTATTTAGTATAAACGCAAAGACAGACTTCAAATTGGAATGGTTTCGTTCGTAGTAACTTTACAAAAATATCAAGAAATTTGAAAGAATAGAATAAAATTGAAAAAAAAGGCGACTAATCTCAGGAAGCAAAACCCGAATCAGTGTCTCCTAAATCTCCTTTTTGGGTCATATGTTTCACAAAGAATATGAGTAACTTGATAAGAAGCCATGTCAGAATGTTAATCAGTCTACACTACTGAAAAAAACATCAATAAGAAAGAAAACCTATTAAAGCACCTGATATTAAATGGCCTACTTCTAAAATGCAAACACGAAAGGGCTTTTGTTTTAAAATGCACTTATTGGAAAGGAAGCTTTCAAATAAAATCAGCATAGAGCAGACAATTTGCAAAACTTTAAAGATGACTTCCCTCCACTTAGTACATATTATTATGGTTGCCCGTTTTGCACGATCTTCTGTGTAAAATTTATACTTCTTACTACCAATCTTTTGGGCAGTATATTGCTAGAATCAACTGCTTTTATAACATCTGTCCCACATTTTAAAATTTTATGTACAGAAACGGGCATAGAAAACCAGCTGAAGAGTTGGATATGGAGGTTGGCTATGTCTTGTACATATTTTTCAAATGTTTCATTAATTTCTAGAACCATTTGAAATAGCATGCAATACTACAGAGAATCTTTCGATAAGGTTAAGTCAATTCCAGTAATTTCTGCAGATAATGATGAATGCTTGAAAAATTATATGATCCACTTGTTTGTTTTGGTTGATCTACTATCAGCTCCTTTTTTTCTCCCAAAATAATTTAATAAGAATCTTTTACCTGGTTCATAATACTTTCTTGTCGTTTTAATTTTAGGCTTTTGGCACTTTTTTAATATTCAGTATATTTGCTATGCGTAGAAAGCATTTGTGCATCATACAGTCTTTTCCATCCACCATTGTGAAGAAATATCTGAGTCATAGCAAATTTTAAATTTTGTATTTTAACAAAGTGACAAAGTTCTATTTCGAGAGACTAAATCAACCTCCCCGAACTTGCAACCCACTAATCCTATTTCCAATAATATATCTATTAGCGATAACATTAACCACGACCTCAACATTAAAATTTACAGAAAATTACAATACATTCCTGGTCTCACTGACAAAATTGTCAATCTATTTCATCACTATGAAAACATACAAATTTGTACATACCCCATCAAGAAAATTCAAAGATTTTTTCTCAACTCAAAGACAAGTCTCCCATGCTACAAAAATTTAATATTATTTATAGAATCAACTGTCGTGACTGTGAGGGTTTTTACATAGGTCAAACCGGGCAGAGACTTGTTAGTCGCATCTCCAACCACAAAAGCAACCTTAGACTTAATCGTGCGTACATACTGAAGATTTTGGCCCCACTTTTGATTTTGACAATGTTGAGGTCCTGGATTTTGAAAACGTAACGTGTTTAGAATCTGAGTGCCATTTATTCTGTTTTAATCACATAATTCTTAATTCTCTTCACCTTAATTCTTCTTATGTAATTTCATTTAATTTAAAATTTGTCATTCTCTTTTGATACTTGACTGTATTTATACTTGCATTTTTCTTTTTACAATTGACTGTAACTTGTTTCGTTTTAAATTTCTACACCGAACGGTTTTTTGGATATTATTGAATATTGTTTTTAATATCTTTACTCTGGCAAAACGTCGACACAACGTCTTTGCATTTAAGTATGGTTTTAAAATTGACACAGCTGTGTTTTAATAATTTTATAATGTATTTAATCATCAAAATTACAACATCGAATAATTTTAATTATTTAATATAAAGGTTCAGTTGTGTAAGTAGTTTCACTTATCATTCTATTTTGTATTTCTTATGTTCTATTGTTATTTAACAGTTGCCCTGAAGAAGTTCGCATTCCCGAACGAAATTCGACATTTTCAATAAAGAATTTAATCAATAACTGGGCGTTTTCATCTTGCCTAAGATTATTTGGAGTATCAAGCGTTAATACTATTTTAGTTACCAGTACTCCGTTACTGTCTTCCAAATTGTATTTTAACTGTAATTATGTTCTTAATATAGTTGTGCTTGAAGTCCTATTTCTTTTTTCGTCCTCTTTCTCGTTTCGTTTGAGAATGAATGGGGATTTCAAAAACTATACATTTGAACACGAAAAACACCAACGTGGGTAGTGCAGTACTTATTATCCCGGGGTTCAAATCTCAATAGATCGGAAGCAGAAATATGTATTTACATACATTTCAACAATAACATTTCATTTTCTTTTCCTTTAAAAGATCTTTTTTATATTGTCCCTGCCCTAAAGCAATGCCAACCCCCGTTTGTAAACAAACACAGAGTCTGCTCTTGTAATTTTGCTAGGCTACAAACTGTACAAAGTTCTTAACTGGACCTCTTGATGCAGAAGCAGAATATTAAACTCTTCAACCTGGTGTTTTGTGGATTGAAGTGTTTAGTGTTCTACAAATTGTACAATCTAAAGGACGTATTTCTGCTGAACTTGCAGAAACTGTTACTCTTTTCTTAGGGTAACAAACTAATCTTACTGTTTCAATTATGAAAAAAACGTTGATTCCTATATTTTTAATCATATTTTAGTGACATGATGATAAGTTTGATAAGACTTCTTAAATTTGGTTGCTTGTTGAAACGATATTTCAGTAACTTCTTTTACTATAGAGGCAGTATCTCTTCTTGCATTCTTATAGACTTGTGCAAGCAGCAGATGTAAAATCTGATATACTGTAGGTATCACTTACATGCCGATACTTTTAAAATGTGTCTGTTCACCGTTGGAACCAAGATTGTACAAAAACCGGAGCCTTTCATCTGGTATTGTGTCCCAAAAAGAATTAAAATTATCCAGCATCAGTTTTCAAGGAAGGTGGTACAGTCATATCCGTAAAAATTATGAAGTTGTACAGTAGAAAAGATTAATTTATGGAAAATATGCATATCTTCCATTCTGTATTAAAGATTCTTATGATGCTATCAAAACACAAGAAAGACAGAAGTTATTTAAACTACCACCAAATTAGTTAGTTTAGATTGAAAAATAACTGGCAGTAGATTCTTCTGGAAAGGCTGATTGTATTAGTAAGTGTTCTGGAAAGTAGAAATTTATTTTTTTGATCATGCAGAATCATAGACCACTTTGGGGTTCTTAAATATTGAATTGTGTGGCTAATGATCCTTCTAAATATAGTATTTGGTGCGGATTTGATTTGGAATTTGAAATGTTGATAAGGTATGAAAGACAATTCTAATGAAGTCCACATTTCTATTAATCAAGGGCGTCAATAATATTAAAAAAAAGATTAGTTTTTGAATGTCTTTATATCAGTAATGTGTTAATACAAGATACAATATCTACTGCTACGGTTCACCTGGTATATAACATTCTTAACAGTCAACGACTTAAATTTATTGCATTAATGTTACTCCGGATATTTTTACGATGTATTTATAAAATGATTAAAGAGAAAACAATAGCTTATTACAGTCTCGTTTTAGTAGCACTGGCTTGTTTAGTGTTAAATAAATATTCGCTTAGTTTAGACATCTACGACAAAAGAATGTAATTATAAAGGTTATTTAAAGTCATGAGATATTTCTAAGTGCATTCTTCATATGATATAGCTTGAAGTAATTTAAAATTCTATACAAAATTATCATATTGAAATTGAGAAACTTTATTTTTATACACACATACATATCTACCTTATAGCGTCTTTAAAATATTCTGCATACTGAGAAAACCAAATTTTCATTAATCTGGCCGACTAGTTCGAATAATATTACCTTCATATATTATACAAAATAATTTTTATTTCTTTTTCAACACCTGCAATATTAGATTACACAAACATAGCAGCATTTTTAAAGGACTTAAATTAGATATAATATTTCAGATTACTTAATCTAAATGTTATTTTCAAATACTTCCAAAGCAATGATTGGAATAATCGCGTTCTACAGCTTTTCGAAATATAAAATTTTATGAAGGCTGGTTGTCTATATAAAAATACATTGGCTCTGCAGGACGTACATCCTAAAAGAAACAATTTACAAGATTATTTTGTCTGGTTTTGTTGTTGTTACTGTTAAGTTTACTTTTATTACTTCCTGTAGAAAGAACGCACACTCTCTATACGCTAGAAGTAAAATTATATACGCCCATACGACCATCAACGCCAGAGATGTATATACGAATTTTAACAGTATTGTCTTCGGTCAATTTTATATTATCTTGCGTTTATTACTCAAAGAACGGCCAATTTTTATTAGTCGTTAAAATAAGAGTTTAATCAAGTTTGTTCTACACCTACATATGTATTTGTATATTGGGTTAAGCAATTGTAGGGAATTTTGTTTTTCTTATTACTTTTATCTACTTCATATGATTGATATTACGCTCAAAAATGAAGTGAGGTATGTTTTGAATAAATCATAGTTCATTAAAATGAAATATGGTTCTAAATCTAGTGGAAATGGTGCTTGATTATTCTTGGGAATTTTAAAGAGGGCATACACAAAAGCGGTTAATCGATCATTTTCTATGTCAGCAATATTAAATTGCAGAAAATCTTCTCTAACTTGTTTTTTTGATGTCCCAACCGTTCCTATTCTTTTTATTATAATTCTATACATTATAACATTCATGGCAAGGTTTTTTTTTTTTGATTAGTAGATAGTACTTGAGTACCAATGTTTACATACTAACCAATTAGTCAAACCAGAACTACAAAAGAGCAACCAATTCACAAATTGGAAGATCATTTCGGATCTGCCATTTCCAGCGTTTTAAAGATTGCTGCTACAAACTTGCCTCTTCACTGATACTTCTGCCAGTGGAAAATTTGAGAAGTTCAAGGCCCGGTGTTCGTGTCCGGGCAGACTTTTTCGCCTCTCCAAAAAAAGCCATCTGTATTGAATGCTTTCCAAAAATTTGTCGACTTTGTATGAGCTTCACTGTCCACCCTCCCCCAATTCATAATATATCTCTTAACCCTTTGCGTCCTAGTGGTTAATCCACGTAACTAACAATTTAAAAATTAGCTGGCTCAATCCTAAACCACTCCGCCAATACAACACTTATGACGCCATCTGTTGTAAAAAAGTTAAGTAATTAGTAATGATGCTGTACTACTGGAACAAATGTCAACAGGTTTAGTGAGTTGGTGTTGAGCTTCCTGATGATGTTTTCTTGTGCTCTAAAACGTAACGCAAATAAATACAAAAAAGGAAATGAAAATGTTTTTTGGGGTGAATTTGCTGATGGGTGGTGGTTGGGCTACTGGTGCTGTCAAGTAGAAGTTGAGATATATTCTAATAGCTGCCAAGCAATTTGCAATTGCAAAATCGGTATCATAATTCCAAGGACGCAGTGACCACTAACTTGCGCAATAAGGATGGCTTCCTGCAAGAAATTGCTTGCCCAAGACTTGTCGTACATTACAACAACCATATGAGTTGCGTCAACAAAGGTTACGCTATTGATCGAAAAACTAAAAAATCGCATCATATGGCATTTTTTCGACACGACTTTAGTAAACACTAACATATTGTTTCAAAAGAGATGCAGCAGTTCGATCATCAATCACAAAGGGTTAATGGCCATCACCTCATTACTTGGAGCTAGCACCACCTCAATGGTTTCTTTAACAGGATTCCAAGCTACTTAAATTACACATATTTTTATTTACCTTTTTTTAACCTACTATAGAAGCAAACAAAGCTCTCTTCTTAATTGGATACATTTATTACAATGAATCTGCAACACCTCTGTACCTTTTAAAAAGAAATTTTTATCTTGCTCTGCAAACTAGTCCTCCACAGCTTCTACCACCTCTTCGTTGGAAGAAAATTTACGACCCTTTAAACTTTTTTTTCAGTTGAGAATAGACATGATAGTTGGACGTAACCAAATCTGGTGAATAAGGAGGGTACTCGAGTAATTCAAACTCTAAATCACGAATTGTTTGCATGGCAACATGGCGATTTGCGTGGAAAGGCATTGTTCTTCAAAAGCAAAACGTCTTTGGACAACTTTCCGTCTTTTTTCTCCATAATTTTTTCTCATAGAGTGGTCATTAACGTCGAATAATAATTATCAGTTATTGTTCTGCCCTTATTCAGAAAATCAATCATGATTAGTCCATGATAATCCCAAAAAACTGAAACAAGAACTTTTCCAGCAGATTTTTGAACACGACAGTCCTTAGGCCTTAGCGAACCAGGCCGTCTTCATTGCTTTGTTTCAAAAATAGTCAAGCAGCCATAATGGCGTTGAGTTCTAACATCATCAGCTCGAAATTAATCTGGGAGTGCCTTAGCATACTAAACAACCTAGGCAAAGAAAACAGAGTTGCATTATGTTGGGTAACCTATTAGCAAGAAAGGCCGCCACAACTTTGTGCATCTACAGAAAAGAATTCAAAGATAGAGACGAGAGGCTCAGAGTATCCCTAACATCCAACTATATGTGCATCCAATTGTACCTTCTCTAAAACCATTACAGGTATGACAGGTTATTAAAGCTCTCAGTCTGGATGGGGAGCTCTATGAGTGTGCAAACCCCAGGAGCTTACAGCTCATTCAAGGGAGTAGTAATAGAAAGATGCTTTAGAGTTGAAACTTCGACCAAAGGCAATGCCGAATGGAGATTGCTTAGGAGCGTTTTGACAAGAGTAAGTGATCGGAAAAACTGATGGCATAAATATGAGACTAAATTAGATCAAAGCTTGCATGCGTTTCTAAAAATAAATTGCAAAGCTCTAGAAATTAATCGTTAATCTTAAAACGCCAAGTTGAAACTATTAAAATTTAAATCACATATTAAGATTTATCTTGTTGGAATTCTACATCGATCACGATAAGGACGAGCAGCTAACGTATTGTACATTTTCAGTAGAGCTTTATTATTCTCATGCAGAATTTTAAGAACGCAGTTGATGTGATTCGTGCGTAAACTAATAAAGGTATTTTCTTTAAGTGTAGCGTTAAATGCTGTGTGAACTAAACATTTTTAGCGAGAGCACTTTCAACCTGTTTATTCTGTACGACTCTTTTAGTATGTATTCTAGTGTTCACTTCAGCGAAGAATCTCAAGCATTCAAGTATATATAAGTTTTTGATTATGACGTACGTAAACCGAGATTATCTTCATCGTTTTTTATTGGATTTCTCGAAAATATGCTAAGAACTAATGGATATTTAATCACGTGCGGATACTATGGATGTTGCCTTGTGATAAAAAAGAGTTTTGTTGTGTTTATAATAAATGGAAGCTTTGGCAAATAAGTGCCCATAATACGCTTAACGATTATACTTTAAGATTTAGTAGTATTATCGTTTGTAATAGTATGAAGTATGGCCACTTGTTTCAATTCAGTAAAATTGCAAACACTTTTTATCGGTCCTAATAAATTATATTTCTTCAAGTACATACATACAACAATAAACTTCCCAATTATCGTTCTTCAAAAAAAAAAAAACACGTCGGCGAAGCTAACGACAGATTTTAAATTTAAATAATAAGCACTTAACTGTAAATCCAATTTAAACAACCATAAAAGATCTACGGCAATTTGTACGAAAATTAATGTCTCAATATTAAAAACGTCGTCGCACATTCTTGCCGAACCGATCCCGTGCTAAAGAGCAATTTTATTTTTCTACGCCAACATTCTGTTGACTTCCAACAGTACATACCCACGAAATTACACCCATATATCTTTTTAATATTTAGATTTATGTTTTCCTATACATTAAACCGGGCGTTCTTTTTTTATGCGTGTGTACGCCTGCCTGCCTCTCTATTTTATACAAACCTCGTATAACGTGCAGTAATACCCTAACCGTATATCGACGACGTTTATGGTGACCGTTGACGACGGATATCCTACTTATTTGTAATAGACTGTTTCCCGAGAATAAATGCATATAGTACGTAGGTATTTCAACATGTTTATTTTTTTAAATAGACGTCAGTACAATGACTTTTACCAGCATTATATTAGGACGTTTAATATAATTTTAACTTTATTGTGGAAGAAGGGAGAAAGATAACAATACAAACAATGGCAGCGAGTAGCGTTGGATGTGTGTAACCGTATAGATTCTCCTAGTTTAAAATAATTTTAGATTTCGGCTTGTTTTTAAATATTATTTTGTAATATAACTTTTAACAATCAAAGTATATACAGTACAATCTCGATTATCCGAAATAATGTGGACCAAAGTGATCTCGGATAATCGAAATTTTGGTTAATCCGAATTTTTTTTTGGAAAATAGGAGTTTAGGATGCGTATATCATTAGATCGACTTAAAAAACATTTATGAAATATTTTACTTGAATTTATGTATTAATTTAAAAATAACATCAACAAATAATTTGTTTAATTTTTATTACTTAATTTTTTTGACATAGTATGTACCGGGTGTCCAATTTTCGATGGTTTTGGGGGGTATCTCACTTATTCGTAAAGATAGAGAGTTGCGGTTTTCGCATTACTATGCTACTTTTTTGTGAAACGAAAGATGCCGTGAACAAAATTTTCATAGCTCACTTCGTTTTCGAGATACAGGGTGATTTTGAAAATATTGCATTTTGGAACCCCCCTCGTATCTCAGTTATCGTTTAACTTATCGAAAAGGTAAAAAATATCTTTTATGCAGTTTTTTACGTAGACTCCAGTGGCGTAGATAGATTTCCGCTGAAGACTGTAATTTCTTAGATATTAGTCAAAGTTATGTTTTTTTAAATGGGACACCTTATATATTTTTTGTCGGTTTGGTTAAGCTTTTTACAAGCTTTTCAAAAATATATAATACTTTAGATATATTTACATTTTAAATTTAAAATATAATTTTTTTGTTAGTAGGCCATGGCGAATAAAAAAAACAACTGCGTCTTATGTCAATTTACGAGTTTTAGGTGGTTTATGCCAGAATAGTGTCAGAATCTGTCAGAATATTCATTGTTTATTTTTATATTTATTATTTACCGTTTTGTGTTAGAATTTTAAGAAGCTTTTCTATATCATGGGCGACAACGCGGTTTTCGAAAACAACGAAAAGTTCGACATGCTTGTTACTTATATCCAATGTAACGAAAACGCAGACGAGGCATTGGAACTATATTTCAACAGGTAATAAAATAAATATATATATATATTTTCCATTTTACTTAAATCACATGATGATATCCCTGTAGATATCCAGAAAGAAGGCAACCAGATAAAAGGATTTTTTTAAGACTAAAGTCGAATTTAATCGAACACGGATCGTTCGTTTAACCCCGGCCTAAAAGTTACAACAAGGAAAATCGTGTGATTGATGAAATAAATGTATTGGCTTCTGTTGAATCAATTCCAACCAGTTCTTGTAGACAAATAGAAAATTCTGTCGGAGTTAAATCAAGAGTTCAAACAATTAAAAAAAAAGACAAATTTAAACCGTATAAGTACCATTTGGTCCAAAATTTACATCCTGGTGACGCACAACGACGGATAGAGTTTTGTAATTGGTATTTGCAAATGGTTAACATAGAAAATAATTTTGAAAGAATCGTCATATGGTCAGATGAGGCGCGATGAGGCCTTTAGAAGCTTACAGGCGCGGCAATTTATTATTTTGAATGCCTTAAGGCGCATACGCAGTATGTGTGAAACTTATGAAAGGTATAATGGGGAACAATTTGAACAATATTTATAAAAACACAATTATTTTTATTATTATTCTAAATTCTTAAATTCCTTGTAAAACTAAGTTCTGTGTTTTACTTTTGTAAGTTAGAATATAGTTATGAATTAGAATTTTCATTCAAATGCAAAAATATCTAAAGTGTTATATATTTTTGAAAAGCTTGTAAAAAGCTTAACCAAACCGACAAAAAACATATAGGATATCTCACTTAAAAAAACATAACTTTGACTAATATTTAAAAAATTGCAGTCTTCAGCGGAAATCTATCTACGCCACTGGAGTCTACGTAAAAAACTGCATAAAAAACATTTTTTACCTTTTCCATAAGTTAAACGATAACTGAGATACGAGGGGCGTTCCAAAATGCAATATTTTCAAAATCACCCTGTATCTCGAAAACGAAGTGAGCTATGAAAATTTTGTTCAGGGCATCTTTCGTTTCACAAAAAAGTAGCATAGTAATGCGAAAACCGCAACTCTCTATCTTTACGAATAAGTGAGATACCCCCCAAAACCATCGAAAATTTGACACCCGGTACATAATATCCCATTCTACTGTTTAAAAATGAGGTAATTTTTAACTGCACTCGTTTAGCACTACTTCTGTTTTTGGCCGCAATGTCTCTCCAACGTTTTATTAAAAGAACATCCGCGGCAGTTGCATTTTCTTATTGTTCTACGTAAGTTAACGCTTTCTCCAAGGCTTCTAGTCTTTCTGAATGTGACATTTTTACTGGAATATTGTCAGTGCATTCTACTTCGTCATCGTCATCACTGCTTATTTCATTAGCATTTTTGCAAACACTTTCAATTAATTCTTGGTCATTCATTTCATCTTCTACATTATCACTATTTAACCATTCATTAACTTCTGTTTCAGTAACATTTTCACATCCTGGTATTTTCGTGAAAATTTGCTGTAAACTTTCTTCATGGTCGGACTCTGCTTCTGTGATACGTCCCTCCTCGTATTGAATCAATTTTGACCAAGATTTTTCCAGGGTTCTTTTACTTGATTCCAAGCTGAAGCTATCAAATATAGAACATTTTTCAAGTTTAACTTCTTTAGACATTCAGTGAGATTGGCACCCTCATCTACTTCTTCCAAAATATGCTCCAATAGCAAACGCCTGTAATTTCGTTTTAAATTTTCCAGCACACCCTGATCCATGGGCTGAATGAGAGAAGTTACAGCAGGAGACAAAAACATTGCTTTTATTTCCCCATTTTCAAGTTGCTCCGCACTTGGGTGAGTGGGAGCATTGTCTAGTAACGAAACACATTTTCTGGGGTATCCGTGCTCTTTTAAAGAAGACTCTACTTTTGGTAGGAAATCTTCAAAAAACCAATTTTTTGAATAGATTTGCATTCATCCAGCCTTTTTTTTTGATTTTTATACAAAACAGGTAAAGCATTGGGACGAATATTCTTGAAGGCTCGTGGTTTTGCTGACTTACCGATACATAATAATGGAAGTTTGTGTCCCAGAAGCATTAGCGCATGCAAGAACAAGCTTCCGTTTTTGAAGCTGAGGTATTTGAGGGCAAGATTTTGTAGTTCAATCCGGTTTCGTCACAATTGTAGATCTGGTCTGGTTGTAAATCATTTTTTTTCATAAGCTCCATAAAATTCTCTGCAATTTTTTTTGCGGCAGATACATCGGCAGACAACTTTTGCCCACAAGCTTTCAGTTGATGTACACCATAGGCGTTTTCGAAAATGTAATCAGGTTACGTAAGATAGCGATACAGCCGTTCATTTATGTAATCCGGTAAGTGTAACCTTGTTTGAAAATGTGAATCGATCAGCAATCCAGATCACTGTAAAGTTACCCTGCTAGCGGAGCAGGGTAAGTAAGGATCCGCATGCGCAATGTAGATATTGGTGGATATCGTAGGAATCGTTTGTTTATATACACGATGTAAACACAGCTGATATAGTTGGAGACGGATCGGCAAAAGTGACTGTGAGCTATAAATCATCCATAACCAAAATCCAAAATTGTCTATCATTGCCATTCTACTTTGTCGACATAAATTAATACAATCTGAGATAAAACGATACCACACCATACAACACTTTTAGGTTATGTAGCGTATAGCAATCTGTGTTGTGATCTTAACGTTCGAAAATACGTGTAATCTGTCACGTGATATTAGCGATCGGATTGGGTTGTTTGGGTTACACTTTCGAAAACGCCTCATGTCTTTTTTTCCATCCATCACTTGCAGACTTTCAGGCGCTTCAATGACCGGCAATTCTTCGCTTAAACTCACTGCTTTTTGTTTTAAAATGGTTCCCGAAATTGGTATTCCACGTTCTCGATTGTGTATAGACCATAAAAATAAAGAATCATCCACTTTTTCGTTTTCACCTCTTTTCATACATTTTCGTGCCGGGGTAGGCGATGACAAACCACGACACCATTTTTCAAGTTTTTCGCGATTTTTTCTACATTCTGCAACCGTACTCACGCCTACGTCTAAATCCTGTGCTACATTTTTAAGCAATTCACCATTATCTAATCGTCGAACCGCTTTAAGTTTTTTCCTGAAATCCCGAGGGGAACCACCTAGCAGTATAGGTGAATCCCAGAGGCGTTTCGCATAATGCGAATTTTTTCGGTTAATCGGGATTTTTGTTTTTAAGTAGTTTGTTTCGGATAAACCGGATTTCAGATAATCGCGATTCGGATAATCGTGATTGTACTGTACATATATAGATACTTGTTTTCCTATTTTGAGCTTTATACACACAAAAACAAAACAAAATAACAGTATTTTGAAGAGGGCAACATTCGACTTAATGAACATTCTCACTTTATTAGATAAGTCTTAAAAGCTCTTCGGATTATCATCTCGAAACGGTTCTAAAACACAAAGTAGCGGATGCATCTTAAAAACCGAATCATCATTGATAAAAGGAGCGGACGCGGAATCGAAAATCAAGAAAAAAGAGCGCCCCAGTATTTTTAGTTTGTTTTCAACGTGTGACGTTAGAGAAACGAACTTCAAATATCCGGTAGACGGATATTTATAAATAATGCTACGGATTTAGAACACTTGCCTTTGCATTCGAAATACACTTGCGGTTTCTATATGACTTTCTATACTGATTCGGAAAAATGAGAATTATACTTATTCTCATTCTAAACAATACCGGCATCGTTTTATTTTTTATTCAACACATTACACCATCCATTGTCTAGCATAGCTACTACTGTGTTAATGAATGAAAGTTATCGTTGTATGCTAATTATAATTAACTCGATTAAAATTGTTTAATATATTTTAACTAAACTCGTTCTTAATCGTTGAAATCGAACATAAACCCATACAACCGGTTAAAAGGAAGAACGTTGATAAAAAAAGGACACAGAAAATATTGTATTCTGTGTAACGTGAATGCATATGTGTGGTGTTATGTATAATATGAGTGAGTGTCGATATGAGACGTTTTCAATCTTATCAATTTCTATTTTATCTCTTCGTTTTTAACATACTGTGCAAATACACTACGCCTAAGAAAACATTTTTAAAAAGATCTCTTTGAAATGATCGCATCTTATTACGTTTTATCGTGTAGCATACCCACAATAAATACACACATACGTAGATGCGAACACATACAGACCACCGGCGATATAATATTGTATAGCGCGTCGATGTGATATACACAGAGACGATCATATAAGGCACACTGAGAACTGGAATTGTGTAGTGACACAACCGGAAAAAAATATTTGTTTTTTTCTCTTCGTGTAACGCTTTTCTAAATATTGTTCCTTTATTTTTTTTCTTTCCCTGCGTTACTACGTTTCCGTAGTTTAATAAATAAATATCGTATAACACTAAAATTTCTTTCTGGATTCACCAGGTGTCACTTACTGTAATCGTAAATTTCAAAATCTAAGGAAGCTAACGCGACAAAACTTTTAATTTTAACTTTGATTGGTAACAATTGGTAAACAATTTAAAAATAAAATTGCTTCGATTTTTTTTAAATCAAGCATAACACTTCAGAGTTTAGCAGTCCATGATCATATTTTGAATCAAAATTCTTTTGTTGTACCATGACATACTTTAGATAAAATTTGTAACAACACGGCCGGCGCCCTTGGGGGGCGGCCAATGGGCTGTAAAATTAACTAGTTTATGAAGAGAAACAAAGACTTGAATACTTATAACAAATTCATAGGTGTATTTCTAATAAAATTTGCTTTTAATATGTTTTACGAACTTTGTTACGCGCACACGACACACGCAGGGCGCGCGCGATGCGGCTATCGTTTCAAAAACAGAGACGAAAATAAAAATAAATAAAATAAGAAAAGACACACGGAAAGGTATTCGGAATGGTGTTAGGCACCGACCTTTTGACCTACCTGATGGTGGGGATTGAATCCTCGAAGGCGGCTTATCTCAGTGAAGATGGTCGTGGGAACAGATGTTAGAAAGGGTGCGCCACTGATTTCTCTTTTATCTTCGAGATTCAATAGATACTTACCCCGGAAAACAGAAGGCAAGTAAGTAGTTCGAGGTAGTTCGATAATGTCACACGCAAGTAAATTTGTAGGGATAAACAGTTATTTAATGAAAATAAAATAAAAATAAATGTTGAAGACAGTACGTTGTAAATAATAATAAAAATAAAATTCGTAAATAAATTCCTTAAGAGAGTTGTTAAACTTTAAATATTTTGAAATGGACTATATTCGTATATATCTAGGAACACACTATACCAGTTCCAATCTGCAGACTGTTACTTCACATAAAATTCTTACATGTTTATGTCAATTCAAATTAGTTGGACATATAATTATACAGAGTGAACCATGCAAGTATACTAGGTGGTAAATAGTTTAGAAAAATATTACTTTATATCTCGAGCAAAATCTGTCGAGTACTTTACGAAAACCAAAAATTGTGTGAAACAAATGAATTATATCTACTCAATTTTACCAAGAAAGGTTTGAAATTTAAAAAGAAAAGTTACATTTTATAATCAATTAAAGAGACTTTGACATTAACTTACGTTTTACATGCAAACAAAGGAAAATAAATAATTAACTTCAGCAATTTAAGCCGATGATTATTATAGTGACTCGAATAAAATAAATGAAACGAATGTGACCTGTAGAGATGTCGGAGGACCTCTTCGGAAGCCTCACAAGGGATTTGCTACTATAAATGTTCTTCGGAATATCTGGGACCTTAAGATACTTTATTCCAGAATTCAGGGGATGATGGTGACGTACCAACCAGTTTTACTAGGTAGGTAATGGAGACGTAAACCAGTCGTTATAATTTGTAACGAGTTTACCGGAAGATTCTAACTAAAAGTTACATCAACAGCTTCGTAACCGTAGCGTGATACTAAAACTTCGTAACTGGAGTTACGCTAAAAGCTCCTAAAATATGAAAAGATAAACGGAAAATTAGAAAAAGCAAAGATGGCGAAACATGTGACTAAGAATTCACCTCTTGGAGCACACACTAAGAAAATCTCGATTGAAATTATCCATCCCTTTTCAACTGAAGCATTAAAACAAAGGAACGATAGTTCTTAAGAGAATCTAAGAGGTATTTTGTTCCCTTGGGCCAAACTAGTGATAGTCCTTCAAAGACCAAAAATACTAAGCCACAAGGTTCAATCGTAAATAAGATTCTATACGTGTTGTTCACATCAACGCCGAGAGGGAAGTGACTTCAAGAACGGAAATAGACGTTACTACAAGAAATCGTCCAACAGCAAGGAATTATAAAATGAATCAGGGAATTTTTCAAACTAAGGGTTGGCTATGCTGAGAAACGAACGCGAAAGACAGAACCTAAATTCAGATAATAACAAATATTTGACATCTAACCTTCACAAACGTATTGAAAATGAATTCGAAGAGAATTACTTATGAAACAGGTAAATATACTTTCAAAACTAAAGGAGTGCCATGAAATACGACCGGAGGAATCCGAGTTAAACTGAATTTACAGGTTATTATGAAGATCATCAAGAAGAAATCATTATATTGACAACTTGCAACTGCCTATTAAAACGAACAAGGGGACATAATAAGGAAACCACTGACTTACCATAAGGGAAAATGAGAGAAACACATGAAATATATATTTAATGAACTGTCGAAGGAATTAGAAGTCACATCGAAGCATATCGGAACCAACTCACTTCAAAAATCCTCTACTACACAAGAATATTGAGATGTGTAGTTTTTAAATGAAAACACGTTTTGATCAATGAGTAGAGATTTCGTTTTTTAAGACCAAATCTAAAACCATCGGAACATGTATGAAAACGGAGATCACGTCCTGATAAGCTCTGACACAATTTTTACCCTACTATTATAAAAGGAAATGAGGCACTTCGATTGTTGAACTCTTGAAAAATTGCGAAGAGTTTTTCAAGGATCTTAGATCGGATACGGCCTTTAATGAAATGCTTTGCGATGCTTTGAAATATAAGGCAGAGTTTTATTTTTTCACATTAGCCCAAGCTGTCAATGCACTTGAATCCAGGTTTGATTTGATCAGTACCTACAGGAACTATTTCCAGTGTTTATACAATATTTATGATTTAAAAGATACTCGTCAAAGCGATTTACTAAAATATTGTAAAGATCTACAAATAGTGTTAACTGACGGGGATTCATCAGATATAAACGCACTGGACCTGGCATACGAGATAATATCGGTCTTGGCTTTAATAAATCAAAAAGAACGTCCAATCGATATTTTAAAATTTATTTCAAAGCTGGATTTTGCTCCAAATCTCAGTATAGTTTTAAGAATCTTTCTTACTCTCCCAATAAGTGTGGCAAGTGGAGAAAGAAGTTTCTCAAAATTAAAGTTAATCAAAAATTTTTTACGCTCTACAATTACGAGGATCGGCTAAATGAGTTGACAACATTGCCATTGAATATGAGCTACCTGAAGAAATTTATGTCTTTTCTGTTTTTCTATACAACTATAATTTGCCAAAATCATAAATCAAGAAATTTGTGTTTTTGGCAACACTTTTCATAGTAATTTTTTTGCTCACTTATATTTTACTACAAATCGTGGGAAGGGTTTAGGTTATCTTTGAAATTATTTCATAAAGGGGCGGTTACAATTTATGAATTGTTGGAACCTCTAGCAAAATCTTAACGCATTAATAGCGTTCGACAGTTTCATTGATGTGAGATATCGAATAATGTTGTCTTGATACTTGCTCGAAAACAGGAAGAAGAAGCTGAAGCCGTTTCGACTTTTTGACGGGAACTTATTGAGATTTCAAAATGAGATATTTGTAGATATAATAACACAAAATGTAATGAGAATAATTGTTTGGTTAGCAGGAATTTGTTCAGGTTCAAAAATGAGTTGGCTATTGATGTCTTGAGCTTATCCCAATTTACTGCAGCTATTTATTGAATTTTTAGCACTTGATTATTAATTTGTACTACTGCCACGGCATTCTAGTCGACCTGTACTTGAGTTACTATTATAGCTACTCCATAGGTTTTAGAAAAACGAAGAATCCGTCAACAATTCTATAGTTTCGAGTTCCAAAACAGTGTTTATGAAATCATTATAAAGGAAGGAAGAAGCCAATAACCTCATTGAATGAAATTACGTAGGTGGATCTCATAAAGTACATGGATAGAGCTTAGCGAGGAAGGTAGTGAGGACAACACAACGGAAAAGATAGACTGTATAAATCGGCTGATGAAAGGCCAAAACATCGCTTTCTACTGTGCTTAGCGTAATTTCAACATTATTTTAAAAAAACTATGGGAACTCGGATCAAAATAACATAGTACAAATATGTAATAACAAAAAAAGATGTTGTTGAATAATGAAGGCGTTGTCAAATGAGATGGCACTCGTACATTGTTGCGCTTTTAAAAATGTTGACAATGGGGCTGCAGCTCTATCTTTAATAATCTAATTTAAGTTATATCGTTAGTTATTTACTAATACAAGGAGGAGAGGGTGGTAAGAAAGGGTTTCTCTCAAAAACAGCACTTGTCAAAAAAGTTAATATTTTTGATGTTGGTAGCATTGGCTTCATATTTATTACATCTACCCCTAAAAGAATTATTTCCGACAAGAACAACTTTTTTCATTACTATTTGTGTATAGAAAGTATACCCCATTCCGGAAAAACAGCCCTTGTGCTGTTTTTGTTGGAAAAGAATCATCTTAAAAATTAAGACTTACATTTCAATTACTTACCTGTATATTATGTCAATTATAAATTGATTGGTTTGGAAATTTATAATTCACAATATACAAACCGCGTCTGAAGTCTTTTACCACCCTCTCCCACAACTTTTGAATGACAAATTTGGCAATAAAACTGCTAGTTTTATTATCGTCTTGATAATGACAGCTTTGCTGTTGAAACGCGTCAGTTTTTAGTAAAAAGTTTTTTGGTGTTTTGTGGGTTGAAGTGTTTAGTGTTTTACTTCTGCATCAAGAGATCCAGTGAAGAACTGCGAAATATTCTGCGTTAGAAAAGAGATAGAAAAGAGAAGGTTAGAATTAAGACAAAATCAATTGATTAAGGATACGATAACAGCGAAACTAGTTGATCATCATTATGAATCAAAGCTGTGGTGTTTTGCTGGTTGTTGGTGAGTGAAAAACCTGCGACCTTGCACCTTTGACGGCAAAATATTTATTTTAAATCGGTAATAATTTTATGACATTTCGTCGAGTACTTTAGGAGTAACAATTGGACTGCATTCCCAATATCCTATTTTCTTTAAATATTGTCATTTAATGAGGAAAAAAGCCACGCCATCTAAGGAATAAGGACAGATATCATGCCAGATCTGCGCCATAAAAAGAAAAAAAAATGTTGACCGGATGCTATGTAAAGCAGTCTACCAGACTGAGAAGGGATGCATTGGCAGCCTCCCTCTAATCGATCAAAAGCTACTTTAAGAATATAGAAAATCTGACATCTTTAGAACATTTTACAGATGAGTTAATCGTTGCTAAGCAAGCAGGATTGGATACCAACAAGGTAGATGATCAACTCGCAATTCAAGAAATGGAGAAGGCCATGACTACGATAATTTATCAGCCAATTTTCAATTGTCAAACATCAACAGATAAATAGCTGTAGTCATAACTACTTAGCAAGCATAAGGAGTGCAATACGACGTTGATTTTCTTGCAATTATAATATCTTGATCCTTATCCACTATCACAATATTTCTTCTACACAGTTTGTTGAAAACATTCCACAAAATTTAATCACTGTTTATCCCTACAGTTCGATGTCTTTGCAAATAAAATAAAATATTAATTAACGCGCAAGGAATAATAATTCACGTATTTTTTACAGACGAAAGAGATTAATAATTTAGGATTTTATTGTACAGTTACTAGTTTATTTAATCCGATTTAATTTATAATTTCAAAAACTGTAGACCATTTAATTCAATCTTGTAATTTATGAATTCCGTTAAATAAAATCACTCGCGTATAAAATTATTTAAATATACAACTATATATCGCAAAATACTCTTCACAATTAAATGGGAACGGATGTCGTCTAAGGATGTAGAACCGGAAACTGCAAACCGACGCAGGAAGTTCCCGAGACTTTACGGATTCGTTAATACAACTCAAAGTCTTTTTGTTTTAACACATCGCTCGAATATAATAAGTTCTCCTCCTTATTTTTTTTTCGAGATTAACTGTGAGAAAAAGAACAGAAATTAATTCGTTAATAATACAGTACTAAGTATAGATGCAATTAAACTTAATTTTCTGTATACTCTACATCAAGCAGAACTTCTTAATGCACAGAAAAGAGAACTTGGCGTTGGTTGTACGCGTTAGAATAAAAAGTTATGACCGGTATTCTGTGAAAGGTCACTCAAGAAGGCCAAAATAACAATTAATATCACTTTAACGCAATCGTGGTATGTAACAGAACGCATGCTGTTTTGATAAGATCTTTTGGCTTAATTTAATTCAGCTTCGGGTAATGTCTATGTGTTTAATGGTGTGTTACATTCATATTAAGTTTGAATAATGTGAATATTAAGGAAATAACTTGGTATTAATTATGTTATTTGTTTTTTCTTTGAATATATTATGGAACAAAAATTTAAAGCACGGGTAACACTTCACAATCATATAAATTTTAACTACATATAAGCCATTACCAGGTGTATTATATTGACCATCAACCATAGCAAACTTCGTAAAATGTAAATTAAATAAACAGATAAATAAAAGTATCATTCAGACATTCTGAACACAACAAATCAGTACACCTAGCATATTCGTACCGAGATTTCTATATAAAAGCAGTTAGATCCATTAGGACTAAGCCAGTAGTAAACATTTATTAAAAAGTAATGTCTCTGTACTGATAATCAGTTTTGATAAATCTTGTGAGTGTCGAGATAGTATGAAGAATGGAATTATCATGTCATTTTCAGTCTTGTTCCAATTTCAATCCCTCTTGCAAACCTTTTAGTTCAATTTATTATTTCTTGTAACAAATCATATTGGAAAATTTTCAAAACCAACTTCTTCATTTACGATTCATGAACTATTTCTTCTCATTGCTGGCATTTTTTGTCATAGGAATGTTCACTAGCACTATTTGGACAAAATCCAATATTGTCATCAAACCTGATCCTTAATGGTCTTCTGATTCCTCCATTATTGAAGATTTGTTAGACGAGTTCTAGACGTATCAGAAGATAAATAAGAAAGAAAGCCGAAAAACTTTTAAGATTGTGGTAGATGTTGGCGTTGGTCTTCTCTTTCACTGTTAGGGTGAAGAAACTGTGAAAAAATACTGGATAACTCTGTTCCATTTTCGTTTCCTGCGCAAATTTGGTTCAATAGCTGAAAAATGTTTGCTGCTCTGATAAAATCTAAATGTGTAAAGCTATTAAGTTGCCCCGATCTGTAGCTGACAAGATGTCTTCAATCATCTAAAACAAGCTTGTTATGCAGCCAAAGCGATATCGAAAACTTGACTGCACACTCTACATTGGATAGTGTTATGTGTATCCCCAAATATTGATATTTTGAAGTGGAAAAACATAAAAGATAAAATCACATGAAATGGTAAGCCAAAGTCATCAAATTCAAGGTAATTCGTTAAAGAATGCTGTTTCTACTAGTGATTCCGTGTGAGAAGTAACAACAGTGTAAAAAAATGGTCAAGGCAACCTTTCTAGCTCATATTTTCAAGTTAATTTCAACCTATGTGTTAAAAAAGTACCCGAAAAACGAAGAACTTACCTACAATAGAAGGTAGAAAAGTTGCCTCTTTATTTGGGGTAGTTTTTACCACTTTTTTTTGCCATGCAGAAAAAAACTGGTTAAATATCATCAATTAAAAGCGTACATAATAGAGCACAAACAACAAGCAATACGCCAATGTATTTACCAAAAATATGGTAGCCATTCAGCAACAGCAAACAAAAGCCAGCCTTCTAGTCAGAAAGAAGAAAGGTCAATAGGTCCTGATCTCTCATAGAAGTTAACAAATAAATCAAACTATCTGTTATCCCTAAGAAAATCCTGCAATTTAATTAATAAATAAATATGTATCAAAGCCTCTTCCAAGTGAACCAATCTTACCAAACTAATAAAAATATCTTCTAAAAACTATGAAAATTTTGTGGAAATAAATTGAAAAAATGCTTTGTAAGAAATTTTATTATCTCTGGTTTGGGTTTATCTGTTCCACAAGCTTGTCTCCTCTTCATCTGTGCTAAAATATCGTTTTATTCTTGAATTTGTCAAGTCCTTTATCTCCACGAGTTCTTTTCCAATTGCTGAATTTGCTTTCATTTTTTTTCTGATTCCTTTCTTGGAATTTGTTTCTGCAATATGTCAACTCGTCCTGAAGTTTCTATAGGAATATTTTCTACACAAGTCTGTCCCTGTACCTTGTTTCGATTTTTCTTACTACTACTTTAATACTGTTGCTTCTTATTGTATGTTCTAATTCATGTGTTTCTTTAATTTTTTTTATTCCACCTTTTGTTCTCTTGTTTTTATTTTGTAATTTCCGTATATTTATTTTTATATAGGTACAACCACGCTTGTGTAGTCACTTCGAAAGTGGACACCAATTGGACTGTTAGAGTAGGAGTATTTATTATTGTAACCAATGCTTACATATTGCACTGGCTTTCTAAAGATTATTCGTTTCTTTCTTAACAAATACTTTGTCTAAAGCCTTTTATTTCCTTAAGACTAGGTTAACAAAAAGCTTTGACCTATTCATTTCTGCCCAATTCAATTACAGTTTTGCTCAAAGATGCACCATAACCGAAACTCAACCGTAAAAAGATCGTGTAAATCAAAAGCTTGATTATCAAACTTGAGGAATTTTCTTAGTAGACAGACTTGGTGGTAATAGAAGGCAAATGTTGACTGAATGTCAGTTTGGAGTCGAGGGTGGTTCCTAAAATAGATCATCTAGAGAGCCACCCTCAACGACGGTCAAGTCATTTTTTAATAAATTTGATAGCACCAATATCAGGTTCAGCATTTTTAGTACAAACTTTTGAGGCAATATTCAATATTTATTCCTATCAACTCTACTTCTTTTACCTCTAATTAAAATCTAAATCATGATCATATGTAATTCAATGCTTCCTTATTGATGCTCAAAGTTCTGTTGCTTTGTCCTCATTTATCCTTGATTATTAAGTCACCACCACGTCCTGTGGCACCGGTTCTATTGAAAATTTTTTTTTTCCGATTCAATGAGTACTTTCTTATTGTTTCTACGATTTTGTCTAAATCCTATGAACGCAAGTCTGCAAGGTATTTTCCAAATTTATAGCTTACATCCTCCACATCAGCATTTGTTTGTTTACTTTGAACTTAAAGATAAATTCCAGTAACATGTAAGCCCCTTTCTAAATTTATTTTGGAGTGGTTAAATCTTTTGGTTCCTGCACATATTTGCTGGAATTTGCTTGAAGCTGAACTGTTTAACTCGCTAAATGTGTTTCCATAGCTTTGTTACATCACTTCAACATAAACAATGTATGTCACAACAGCGAATGATAGCTCAATTGGAGTATCGATCCAGTGAGACATTACCACAGGGCGTCACCAACAAGATTCGAACTTCAGACCATCAGTACTGCTCTATCCGTGACCAGTCGCTCTTACTTCTGCGACTATCGAGGTGTCTTGAAAATATTTAAATATAAACGAGACAGTCGGGTGCAAATAATATACGAATTTCAATTTGATTGTAACATTGACACTATTAGAGCGACAACAAATTACCATATCGTGGCAATGCATCGCGTATCCGTATGTGATATCTTCCCGTACGTTTGTTCACATACTTCGAATTAAAGCGAACGTATGTGTCATAAAAAAAGAGCGAAGAAACACTATTAAAGAAACACATGTGACCGTATTTAAATGCAGGACCATGTGTAAGTAAGGAGATCTAAAGGAGAAAAATCAAGCTTTCTAACCGATGTGCAGTCATGTGCGATTTTACATCAGCACATTTTACAAACACTCATACACACACCTATTATATGTCGTGTAAAATATATACATTATGTATTTACGTACATAAGAGTTATGTATATATACATAACAGACGTTATGATCTTACGGTCTTTCCTTCTTACTTCTTCTTGTGCACAGATGTAAAGATAGCGACTAATACAACATCTACTTGCCCGTATGAAGCATGGGCACGTACGGATTAACATATAAAAGAAAAACAAGATGTGGCCACGTGGGTGCTGAACATTGTGTGTGTAGAGTGAAGTGGTTCTTGTGAAGAAGGGACCCCTCTGTATATCTTCGCCTTATCCACTTTGAATAAATTCGTTCTCGAATGAAACGAAGCCATGAATCTTTTGTGTCTTCGACTTTAAATGGATCCGATTTATATTATTTTACTATATTCTTTGTTCATTTTTTTTTCCTATCTGGGGCCAAGACCTTATACGCTGCTGCGTTTCACGATCTTTAATTCGCGTTAGGTTAAGTTTGAATGTCGTTTATACTACCGTAAAAATAGATCTGCTTGATTTGCAGACATTTATTAAACGTTTAACAAGTTAATTAGTACAACAAAAGTGAAACAACGACATGGGTGTGTTAATAATAAGGGCATTACCTTAATTTGTATGATGGCTTCATCACTAATTCGATGAAATTCCTCCCTCGTTGCTTCATATTCTTAAAAAAAAATTTATTGATTTCCGTAAACAAATTACTAAAATAACATTTTAATGAATATTCATCGGGAATGTTCTTGGATTTCTGGTTCCAGAAACTATTGCAAGGTGACTCACGGTCCGCGTGTCTTTGCCAGTTTTTATCTACATTTGAAAAATAGTTTATGGTATAGCTGGAATCTCTCTCAATTCACTATTACAGAGACCGTTAAATACTCGAGAAAGATCGATTAAGAAAAAAAAAGGTAATAAAATATTAAGAATAATATTTAACTGTAGCCAAATTTTTATTTAAAATCATTAATGCGACTGTAGTTATCTTTGACAAACACGACAAGATATCAAGATATAATAAAGTGCAGGAGAAACAAAATATGTTACCAAAAAATAGCACTTAATTATTAGAAAAAAACTAAAACATTAAGAGGTGGTGCTCCATTTTATTGCTGTATTATGTTATTTGATTGATTTCTTAAACAAATTCTGTAGCAACATTTAATAAACTGGAATGAATATTTGGACCCCCTAGGTGATCTTTCAAAAACTTTTTCTTGTCTAAGTTTGGCCCACATTTTGTTGATAAATCTACAAAGAAATCAAGCATCCATATCAACATAGGCCCAAGAAACTTATGCTTTTCCAGATACATCCATTTGGTAAAAATTACAAACAAGAATGAATATTTCACAAATTCTCCAAGATAGAGAGAGCGATTTTAGGTAGGGATCTATCGGAGTCCAGAAATCTTGTCAATGTGTTGCCCGTTCTTCCTATACGTTGTTGGATATTTATAGCTGAATGTATCTCTCGCTATAAATCTCGCAAGACAAACAAACGAATGATAGATAGGAATTTTGATCTTTAGCAATAGGTCACTTTTAGTGCAGAGGCGGCGGTAAAGGCATATTTTGGCAGAATTAAATTCCTCGATAATTCTGGTGACGTCTGACAGCATTGTGAGCCGTGAGTACAGCAACACTCCCAGCTACAAAGCCGATGGGCTTGAGAGGAGCTTGAAATCATCAATGAAGATGTTGTTAGGTGGAGAATGCAACCTGTTCGTGAAGCAAACTGCAACACATTTCGATTCCGTCCGAAGAAAGTTCAAGTTGATGGCACAATTGATTTTTATCCGTACTGGAGGTGTATTTACAACTAACTAACCTCCAACAAAAATTTAAGAAATATAGGGGAATTAAGAGAGTAATAATAATACAGTAGAACTCGGATATAACGGCCATGGGATATAACGAACGCTCGGTTATAACGAACAAATCCTAAAGTCCCGCCAAAACTTCCTATTATTCTCATGTTTTTTGATCTTCTAAAACGAACCCGGATATAACGAACACTCGATTGTAACGCTGCAATTTTTCGTCCCGTGCAACGAAATAACTCGGCTATAACGAACTATTGAGGAAACGAAAAAAACTATAACGAACTATCAAAGAAACGACGTTCACCGAACTTTATCAAACAAAAAATTACATGTCTCAACAAGCAGTAGTAACACGAATGGTTATGTTGTTACTGTGTTTTCATGCAAAATTCTTTCTCGTAAACCTCTTTCATTATCCACAAAACTGGAAATTATGCGCAAATTAGAAAGTGATTGTGCAAATGCTCAAATCTGCCGTCAATACAATTTGTCAAAGTTGACCGTGTCAACAATTTGGCCTTAAAGAAACTCATTTTTAAAGGTGCAATCAAGTGTAAGTTCTTCGGTTAAAAAACTGCGTTAAGCAAAAAGATCTGACGTAGATAGATCTTTGCTCAAGTAATTTGCGTTGAAACGAACACAGAATGTGCAGATCATATTTTGCAAGAAAAAGCGAACCAATTGGTTCAATTACGCAGTGTGGCACTAGGAACGTCGAATGTAGAAAATTTTAATTGCTCACGAGGATGGATTGATCGTTTTAACTATAACTGACCTGCACACCCTAAATTGGATAATTTGCAGTGGATCGAAGTGGTTTTCCTTCCTCCAAATGTGACTTCACTTCTCCAACCCATGGATCAAGGCATAATCAAATGCTAAAAGTCGTATTATCGAAGACAATTACTTCTAAAAATGATTCAGTCTGATGATCAAAACGTCGAAATGAAAATTTCGTTGCTTGATGCCATTTTAATGTTGGAGACAGCTTGGGAAAGCGATTTCGAACTGTTTCCGTCATGCGGGTTTTTTACGTGGATACTGGATTCACAGAGGATTTCTCAGTGGATTTTAACGCAAAGAGTCGAAGAAGCCGATGAAGACAATCTGTACCATTCGGCTCAAAACAATAACATTTATGATTTTGAAGAGCATACTTTAAACGAATATGAGAAAATTGATGAAGAGCTGGAAGTCGCAGAATACCCTGATTATTCTGAAATCGTTAGATCGGTAATGGAACAAGAACAAACCGAAGACTTTACAATTCTAAACGAAAATGATGAAGAAATCGAACCCGAAACAAACGTTGTAGATGATTCATTTCCCACTGTACTCTTGAAGCATTGCAAACTGTAACACACTTTGTACAGTTGTCATTGCCTGAAGAAAATGATAAGGCCAATTTTCTAGCATATTCGAGTATTGCAGAAAAAAATTATTTAAAAAACTGTTGGAAAAAAGGAATCAACCTAGAATTACTGACTTTTTTGTTATATATGTATTCAACAAAAATGTTTGAACATGTTTCTTAAGCATTACTAACGTATTAAAACAATTTTTCATAAAAGTGCAAATCATACATACATTCCAAATAAGTATGCATGTACATATGTAAAATTTGTTCGGTTGTAACGAACCTCAGCTACAATGGACCGATTTTTAGTCACCTTGGTGGTTCATTATATCCGAGTTCTACTGTATATTAAAGTACAAAACAATTGAATACCGCAATGATACATAAGCTAATTATATCTACAGAGAAAAACGATTATTTTCAATAAACCGAAACTATATATGGACGCAGGTATGCCACAGAGGTTTGTTTTGGGGCCTATCGAACCATTTCTATGGCTGGAATGCGGGCTTGAATAACTCTAATCACGTAGCTAATCAAAGACTATTCCATTTTAAGAAATCGCAACAGATCTTAAATAAAACACCTAATGCAATGGATAGAATAGTCAGACCAAAAAAAACGACAAAAATCAGTTGGTGTTGTAGAGAAAGACAAGAGGCTGGTCGAGTTTTCTGAACTAATGCATTGACTAGTGAAAAGAGGTGTCCATAAAGGCCTCACCAAAAAAAGAAAGCATAAATGAAGCACTAAAGCTTAATCCATCATTTTTTTTAGATTAAAATGTTTCAGATTATTCTGAACATTGTTCCAGAAAATCGGTAAGCCATCATTTTTCAGAATGCTAATAGAAGTTCCAGGTTTTTCTAGTTGGTTTGGACGAAAAGAGATTGTTATCAGGAATGATCCAGGTTCGTCTGGTTGACTAATTTCCAAGTTTACGAAACATCCTATCACGGGAATTATTGCCGATAAATAATATTCACAATATTTTAACAAATATAATAAAAAAAAGTTGTAACCATTCCTGGAATAAAAACTGTCACGATTATGTGTAGCATGATCATATCTGTTGTCTCGTGATAAATTATAAACAACTTAATCATATACGAGTCATATGGGCATAACTTATAAATCACTGGTTTATGCAAGTTTATTATATATGCTACCAACACCATTGTAATCGTTTTGAAATGCTTTATTACTCTTGGTATATTTATGACTGTATAAGCTGTTTAATTTCTACTTAGCATATTCCTAGAACACAGCTTTACGATGCAAGGAAAAATTCTAGTGGTGTAATAGCGGAATTGGGATTTTTATTTTTTGTTTAATGTCAAGCAGTATATATTGTTTAAACTTGCACAAACAGACATTACAAACAAAAAAACTAAACGAAGTGTTTGTAAATAATGTAGGATGTTGGAAATAAATTTTCCATTACGATAGTTTTCTTCGCAACCTAATTAAGAGATCCGACAACTGAAATATGTATGCAGTTTGGAATATCTTTTTTATGTTTTGTATTTTATAAATGAATGGAACATTAATGGAGTGTAAACATTATACTTGGTCGAGACTAAATAACGTTATCGAAACATAATTCATAATTATATGTATTTGTCATCGTAGAAAGCATGAAAACAAAACGCATCAGCGCATTTATAGTTATGAATCGTTTTGATGACAACATAAAATCAAAATAATGCGTATGCGAGTGCATAACTGTTTAAGAATCCTGTAGTGCTAAATGTAATCGGAGATAAATATGTAACAGGATGTATTTACTACATATATTTCAAGCCGAATCAGATAAAGCTTATTTTGCACTTAGATTTATTGTAATTTTGCACTCATACATTTTTTTATATTTGTTCTAATCCCCACAATATTTGAATTAAAAAATAATCCTTTACTGAAGATGTCTAGTGTTGTCAAACGTAAGCTAATAACTTAAGGAATCTTTATGCCAAATTATGAAGGAATATATAAGGGGACATTTAGCAACTTCCTCGTTAATAATCAGTGTAGATTCTAGCGAATTTTGTCACATAATATAATATAGCAAATATTATTGTAACCTTTAACCAGATATTCTGGTCAATGCTTCTTGTAAAAATATTATAAAATTTCCTTATCTTAAAATAAATTTTTGCTTGCTATATCTGTACTACAGTGAAGTTGAAGTTCTTTTTTTGCAAATAGAATATGTATGTATATAATTTTGTGATTTAATAATAGATTATCAATACCTGGTAAATCTCCAATTACAGCCTGTTTAACAAGAGTAATTTAAAGCATATTTAACTTTTTTTGTCATCTATAATGGTTTTGACAACGTTTCGGTACACTTTCGACCAACTTTTCAGCGTAACTAGATGATAATGAGCGCCATATTTGTCGAATCCTATGTACCAACTTCTTCAAATCAAGTCCAAGTCCAAATTTTCCTCGTAACTTCTGCTTCATGTAGGCCCACACATTTTCAATCGGATTACTATCCGGAGAGTGAGAAGGTCAAGCTAACACATTAATACCATTTTCTCGTTTCCAAGAGACACAACGTCTACTCCGCTGCTTCGGATCGTTCTCCTCTTGTAGTATATTCTCCTCTAGTGAGATATCCGATACAAACCACTGTTTTTGCTGAAGGTAGCAGAAACTTTCAGTAAAGTTGGACAATTTTCTGAACATCCAAATTCTCAATAAACACATGCAACCTTCCGAAATTGTGTTTACTGAAACATCCCAAACATGATTTTTTGAGGATGCTTAACGGACCTTTGAATCATGGGTTACCGTCGCATTGACCACGCCTTTTCTTGAGGAACTTCTTCTTCTTCTTCGATTCCCTGAATACCCATTTAGGTGTCGGGTGCGGATTCCGGTTCTTCTTGTATCCATTTCTTCCATTCTCCTCTATTTCTTGACATTAGTCGCATTTCTTCCAAGGTCTTTCCCTTCTCTCTCCCTATTTCTTGAATTTGATTTATCCATTTTCTCCTGGGCCTCCCTCTTCTTCTTGTGGTTAAACTTCTTGCTTCCATTACTTTTTTTGTGATTCTACTGGTCTTCATTCTTCTCACATGCCCATACCATTCTAGTTGTTTCTTCTTTATTTTTTCTATGATTGGCTCTTGTTTTGTTATAACTCTGATGTCCTCATTTTTAACTTTATCCCATCTTGTTTTCCCAGCTATTCTTCTTAGATGTTTCATCTCTATTGCGTTAATTTTCGATTCGTCCCTCCTTTGCAGTGTCCAGTTTTCGCAAGCATAAGTTATTATTGGAAATGTTACCACATTGTGTATTTTAATCTTAACTTCTATGTCTATGTCTCTGTGTCCCAGTATTGTCTTGTTTAGTGCGTAATATACTTTTGTTGACTTATTTGCTCTATTTGTAATTTCCGCGTCTATTTTTCCGTCATTCGTTACTATGCTTCCGAGATAATCATACGTTGTTACCCTTTCCAGTATCTTGTTTTTACATTTGATGTCTTTGTTACTGTTGTTATCTTGATTTTCATTTATAATCATTACTTTTGTTTTGTCGATGTTAATTTCCATTTTTAGGGTTTCTATCTCTTTCGTCCATATATTAACTAGTTTTTGCATTTTATTTTTCGAGCTGCCTATTAAAACCACATCGTCTGCGTATAGAAGGCTACTTATTTTTACTGGCTGTAGATCTTTGTAACCAATTAGAGTATTTAAATGTTCTGTTTGTGTTTTAGTTTGTTTAATCAACTTATCCATAATCAAAATAAATAGTAGCGGACTTAAACTATCGCCTTGTTTTATTCCATTTTTCATTATGAATTCCTCAGATTTTCGTCCCGCTATTTGTACTCTTGCTCTTACGGCTCTTTCTTGAGGAACAAATGTCCAAAATGATGCAATTAATTCATTCTCGTTTTTATTTTCTTTATCAATTTTTACCAACCTATATTGGCTGATTTCATTGTTTTACTGTTCTTTTCTATCTTCTTCTTCTTTTATTGGAGCAGTATTTTTTCCTGCGAAGGCTTTTAGAAAAATCCTTAATGGAAATGATGATATGGAAGTTCTGCATAGAATCTCAGAGACAATCTGAACTTTGTTATTGCTATCACTTGAAGACTCTGCTCAAGAACTTTCTGGTTCTTCAGCTATCACATTTATTTTTTTCTAATTGTAGGAGTTTCTCTATAGGGGCTTCAAGTACTTTTTTTTTGTAGAAACAGCTAGCTTTTTATTTTAGTTTTCAACCTTTACCAACCCCTGTTTGACTGATTCCATTTTTGTTTTGAAAACTGCTTCTCTCTTAAAGCTTCCTTTATTGGAGCAGCATTTTTTACTTGTCGAGGCTTTTGGAAGAAGCCTTAATGGAAATGGTTGTTTTCCTAGTGTTATTTCTCCTAAAATTTTATGTGAAAGTCTTGCACAGGAACTCAAAGATAAGTTGAACTTTGTTACTGCTATAACTTGAAGACCCTTTTTGGTTCTTCAGTTGTTACGTTTATTTTTTCTAATTGTGAAGGTTTCTGTATAGGGGCTTCAGTTTCGCCTATATATGCATCAATGTTATGCGTGGCATAAGATCATTGTCGGAAAATAAATCCCCCTCGAAAGAGTATCTGAAACACCTGAAACTGCAAATCCACCGATTATGTTCTTTGGTGTGAAAGCTAAAGGCTCGGTACTCGAAGGAATTTTTGGTATGTCATAAATAGACATGGTTCTATACGGTTGGTTGGTTATCCAGGAATCGTACGCTGAGTGTTCATATTTCCTCAACGGTCTAAAAATGGACCTATCCAATGGTTGCAATCTCTAAGAACAATCCGGGAGGATTACCCCACTTTCTTTTAAATAATCTAGTGCGGTAATGCATAAATGGAGGTCGTGGTTATCCAGTAGCACTAGGAATTGCCTTCCGATATCGGAGTGGACATGTTTAAACCAAAATGTTTGGACTAGTATGAAAAACACTACCTGGAAGGACAGCCTCAGCTAGATAATCTTTTAATGTTTATTTATTTTCATAAACGAAGTAAGCCAATCTTGGGCTGGTAATCTATTTTCCGGCCAAGAAACAGGAAGTTGAATTTTTTAAATTTTCGAAGTGCTTTTGATGCCAACCCATAATAGGCCTCTCTTCCTTTTGTGGTTAAACTTTTGCTTCCATTACTTTTTTTGTGATTCTACTGGTCTTCATTCTTCACATGCCCATACCATTCTAGTTGTTTCTTCTTTATTTTTTCTATGATTGGCTCTTGTTTTGTTATAACTCTGATGTCCTCGCTTTAACTTTATCCCATCTGTTTTCCCAGCTATTCTTCTTAGATGTTTCATCTCTATTGCGTTAATTTTCGATTCGTCCCTCCTTTGCAGTGTCCAGTTTTCTGCAAGCATAAGTTATTATTGGAAATGTTACCACATTGTGTATTTTAATCTAACTTCTATGTCTATGTCTCTGTGTCCCAGTATTGTCTTGTTTAGTGCGTAATATACTTTGTTGACTTATTTGCTCTATTTGTAATTTCCGCGTCTATTTTTCCGTCATTCGTTACTATGCTTCCGAGATAATCATACGTTGTTACCCTTTCCAGTATCTTGTTTTTTACATTTGATGTCTTTGTTACTGTTGTTATCTTGATTTTCATTTATAATCATTACTTGTTTTGTCGATGTTAATTTCCATTTTTAGGTTTCTATCTCTTTCGTCCATATTAACTGTTTTTGCATTTTATTTTTCGAGCGTCTATTAAAACCACATCGTCTGCGTACAGAAGGCTACTATTTTTACTGGCTGTAGATCTTGTAACCAATTAGAGTATTTAAATGTTCTTAGTTTTGTGTTTTAGTTTGTTTAATCAACTTATCCATAATCAAAATAAATAGTAGCGGACTTAAACTATCGCCTTGTTTTATTCCATTTTTCATTACGAATTCCCAGATTTTCGTCCTGGGCTATTTGTACTCTTGCTCTTACGGCTCTTTCTGAGGAAACAAATGTCCAAAATGATGCAATTAATTCATTCTCGCTTTTATTTTCTTTTATCAATTTTTACCAACCTATATTGGCTGATTTCATTGTTTTACTGTTCTTTTCTATCTTCTTTTATTGAGCAGTATTTTTCCTATGAAGGCTTTTAGAAAAATCCTTAATGGAAATGATGATATGGAAGTTCTGCATAGACCTCAGAGACAATCTGAACTTTGTTATTGCTATCACTTGAAGACTTCGCCTCAAGAACTTTCTGGGTTCTTCAGCTATCACATTTATTTTTTTCTAATTGTAGAGTTTTCATAGGGGCTTCAAGTACTTTTTTTTTGTAGAAACAGCTAGCTTTTTATTTTAGTTTTCAACTCTTTACCAACCCCGTTTGACTGGATTCCATTTTTGTTTTGAAAACTGCTTCTTAAAGCCTTTTTTATTGAGAGCAGCATTTTACTTGTCGAGGCTTTTGGAAGAAGCCTTAATGGAAATGGTTGTTTTCCTAGTGTTATTTCTCAAAATTTTATGTGAAAGTCTTGCACAGGAACTCAAAGATAAGTTGAACTTGTTACTGTTATAACTTGAAGACCCTTTTGGTTCTTCAGTTGTTACGTTTATTTTTTCTAATTGTGAAGGTTTCTGTATAGGGGCTTCAGTTTCGCCTATATATGCATCAATGTTATGCGTGGCACTTGAATCATTGTCGGAAAAATAAATCCCCTCGAAAAAGTGTATCTGAAACACCTGAAACTGCAAATCCACCGATTATGTTCTTTGGTGTGAAAGCTAAAGGCTCGGTACTCGAAGGAATTTTTGGTATGTCATAAATAGACATGGTTCTATACGGTTGGTTGGTTATCCAAGGAATCGTACGCTGAGTGTTCATATTTCCTACAACGGTCTAAAAATGGACCTATCCAATGGTTGCAATCTCTAAGAACAATCCGGGAGGATTACACTTTCTTTTAAATAATCTGGTGGTAATGCATAAATGGAGTCGTGGTTATCCAGTAGCACTAGGAATTGCCTTCCGATATTGAGTGGACATGTTTAAACCAAAATGTTTGGACTAGTACGAAAAACACTACCTGGAAGGACATCCTTAGCTAGATAATCTTTTTTAATGTTTATTTATTTTCATAAACGAAGTGAGCCAATCTTAGGCTGATGTGAGCCACCCTTAGGCTGATAATCTATTTTTCCGGCCAAGAAACAAGAAGTTGAATTTTTTAAATTGAACTGCATATTCGTAGATAAATGTTCGAAGTTCTTTTGATGCCAACCCATAATAAACAGGTGATTCTTTTAGAATATGTTCTTCTAGTTGTTCTTCCTGAAGAAGATTAGAATTTATTCGATACTGATACTGTTTTGGAGGTGAAACTGTCTCAGATCTTAACTTTGTATACCGGCATTGTCGATATTGATTATCTGTAGTACTGAATTGATTGAGTCGACAGGCATCGACACTTTAGAATTGATACCTTTGTTATCTGAGGTACAAAGGAATCTATGCCAGTTATGCTATCGAGTATTGAACGATGTATAGATACTTCTGTTTTATTTTAATAAGTGATTCAAAATTCAGTGACAAGTGATAATTTTGACAGTTCTAAAAAGCTGAAAAATCATCGATTTAATTCCTTTTTATGCTTTTTCATGGTCATATATTTACATACAACATATCCTTCTCTTTAGTCATATTAATAACGTAATCATAAACTTTATGCCAGTCTAGGTTTCAAACCTTAAATAAATAAAGAGGAATCATTCTGCTCGTATTCCATTTTGTAATTCTAGTTGAACAAGATTTTAAATATACGCAAGAATACGGTTCTATTTTCATTGCAGTAAGCCAACAGAGCAGCAGATAGCGAAAAAGTTGAAGTTATGACAAAATCTCAAGCACTCAGGGGTTATCGCTGGCGTTATGTAAAGCAACACTATAAAACTGTTATCTGTCTATTTGTAAAAGTTGTGTATATATTTTGTTTACTATTTTTAAAAGGCCATCCGTCGTCATATTCAACTTATTAACGGTCGTTTGTAATAACCACACGAACACACATGCAGATAGTATTGCTAAAATTAATTTGACGGAAAAAATATCTAAATCGGGAATGAGAGATTAACTATGTATTATACACATTCACATCTATTGACTGAGTTTGTTTTTTAGTGAATGTCATGACCTCCTCTGATATTAATCCGATGTATTATTGGCGTTACAAAATGTGTCTCCTTTTAGAATCCTAAGATCGTGTGCTTTAACAGACGGCCGTTTCATCGTCGGAATCGTTATGCATTCTAATGTTAAATAACTCCATGCATAATATTATTAATGTGTGTATTTTAAAAAGTATCGCCGAAGATAGACATTTACCTTGACAGCGTTTCGTTTCAATGGAAATTAACTCGTGATTTGTCAGAGTTCTACTTCTTGTACTGGTGTAGAAGTTATGCAAATATTATTAATAATATTTTGGATATAGCTACAATAGGTGATATTAATAATATACTGTTAGTCTGAATCGAATGTCCTTGTACAGAATATTTAAAGAAAAGCATTGCAAGGAGAGAAATACAATAATAAAAAAGTCATCATTCGATTTAAACGTTAGCAATTTCATAAAGTATTGGAGATCTACCTGTTGGTTAGGACCTGAAATGAAGATCAGACCAACACGTACCATCTTTGGCAATTTAAATGCGAATTTTTGATCGGGAAATGTTGATTTTGTAAATAAAGGCTTTGCTTTAAAGTGAATTCAATTACTCTAAAGAAGTTCATCAAAGCAGTACTCTCTTTTAGAGAAATTAAATTTGCTTCAAAGTATAGCCTTTATTTAGTAAATGGAAATTCCTCGCTGAAAAATTCGCATTTAATTTGCCAAAGATGGTACATACCTACACCATAGGATTTTGTTTTGAATTGCAATAATTTGCCTTCAGTGAATGGCGACTGCAATTATTTAAAATCTTATTTGAGTCAACGTCAGTTTTGTACGGGCTCTAATAGGTGAACTGATTCAAAAAATTTGAAAATTGTCTAGAAAAAAAGGAAAAATCCTATTTAGAAAGAAGATTCCTAGAGGAAAACAATTTCAAAAGGACGACTATTAAACTGGGTAAAAACAATTAAACTCCAAACTCCAAATGTGAGTCAAAAGTGATAGAAAGCCTTAATTGTAGTAATCTAATCGTTCAATTTAAGGAGCTTTTTGACTGAAATTTAGAAAAAAAAAATTTGCATTTCTATTTTCTAAACAAACATTTGTTGTTATACAACAGTAGAATGGGGTTCATTTATAAATTCTGATATCAAAACATTTAAGGTTTTACAACACCGATACTCATATAATGTAACCAAACTTCTGTTTTGGCTGTTAAGGCTGGACATATTGTCCTTTAGCCTTCTTTATTCTAAGCATACGCTTCTCAATCTAACCGCCAAACTTTGGATGCTGCCTGGTGTCTTGTAACATCTGCGACGATCTCATGAGTTAGGACACGAGGTGGCAGCCTATCGGGATCTAGTTCCCTCAGATGGCGAATCAGCGGATTCTCTAACTTGAAGTCTCTTGGACGGTGGATTTCTGCATTAGTCTGGTACCAAACTACCGAGCTACCAAGACGTTAAATCTTTTGGCTTATGAACCAGGCCGAGATACCATAAGTTAGAATAAGTAAGATAATTTTTCCGGCACACAAGAGGAGCCAGGTGCCAAAGGTTTACCAATGTTCTTAATTCTGGTTTAGTAAGATAAAATACTTTCTAGTGCTTATTTGACACGGATATTACGATTTTTACTATCAAATGCTGCTTCTAAAACAAACCAATATGGTCCATAATAACAGTCACTCACAAACGCTTTTATACTGCAGAGATAATAGTAACAAGAGACTAATTAGAAGAGATGCAGCTAATTATTTTAGCAAATACTTCTCTACAATTGCTGCCACTAATACGCAATCCAAGGGATTACATTGATTAAATAACAAACGGGAATAGAGCCAATTACACTGCAGTGGAAGGAGATATTAAGAAACTATTAACTAACTAACTAATTAATATTAAAATCAATTGCAAAATATATTTATAGAACATTATCACATATAGTCCTCCCAGATAAGTTCAAACCCACGAAAGTAGAAGAAATTTTCAAAAAACTTATAATTTTGACACTTACAAACAGACCAATAGTATTTTCTTCTTTTTCTAAATTATTTGAGATTAACCACCTTCTTTAAACAGAGTTATTTACTGCCAAGTAATCATCTGGGATAAGTAAAAATAAGGTTATCATTGCCGCCTTTTGTAAATACATTATTGTATTTGTATTAGTTGCGAAAGACCCCAACTACAGCAACTTTCCAGTTTGTGCTGTTATAGATCTCGAAAAAGCTTTCTATTGGGTGGATGATGTGTTGCTACAAAAACTGGAGAGATGCAAAGTGAGAAATATAACTTTGGACTAGTTTAAATAGTACTCAGATGATAGGAAACAATTAGTTATTCAGAATAGTTACAGATCTAACGCGATATAATAGCAGGTGTCCCTCAAGAATCGATGTTTAGGCCAACGCTTTTCACCATTTACATCAAACCATCAAATATGTTTCAACTGATAATTGCACAATTATAAATTATGCATACGATACTAACGCATTGATAGTAAGAAGTTAATTCCAAAATAATATAGAATTGATGATGGTAGTACTAAATAAGATCTGCAGTTGGATAGATTTTCAAAAGATTTGGCAATCATGACGAGTTTGGTGGTACAAATAACAGAGGTAATATGGTGATGCACTGCCTCCATAAAGTAACATTTTTCTTCTCATTCTTTAAGGATTCTTTAGGGACCATTGAAATGTGGGAGAGCTGTCCGGTTAAGAGAAAACTACTAATTGAAATGAGTAACATTTTTCTAAGATGGTTAGTTTTTATTTAAAAATACTTTTATTAAAAAAATAAAAATAATTCAATTGGGTTTAATAACAAAAAATCATTAATATGTAAATAGGTATTTCCATATCTAATAAAAGTTTAAAATGTTTTATAAGTACATACATACTATATTACACATTCCAATAGATATTCCTCCATTCTAGTTTGGCGTGTTTTGGTCTTGGCAATAACATCTTGAAAATATAAATCAAGCGATGAAAGTATATTTATAGCTTCTGTATCACCATGCGCTTTAGCCAACGCCTCCTTATATGTTAAGATTTTGTTTCTTCCATCGTGAAGATCTGAAGGTTCTTCATCTGTTGAGTCATCAGAAATTTGTTCTTGTAATGATACGCGTAAGTCCAGAGGAGATCTCTCAACTGGTAAATTATCATCGACATGACAAAAATCGTTTAAAATTTGCCCACTGACCCCTGCAATACATCTTTCCTGAATTCCGGCAAGTAGATTTAATGGCAACTCATCTTCAGGTTCAAAATCAACATCAAATGCTGTCGGATATTCCTGGCTGTTAAATGTAAACCCTGCCTTACGAAAACAGTTCAGAACTGTTTCAGAAGTAACTTGGTACCATGCACTTTTAGCAAAATAAACTGCATCCAATAAGTTTATACGTTTCACTAAATCATTGGCTGTGTTAGAAATTTCAATGTTTCCTAGTAAGTGCTTCAGTATCAAAGTTCTGTAATTATGCTTAAAATTTTTAATAACACCCTGATCAAGTGGTTGGCCGATTGAAGTACAATTTGGAGGCAAAAAGTGTATTTTAATGTTTTTTGGATGCGATGCCGTATTTTCAGAAAAAGTAAAATTTGCCTGTTTTGTGCTCCCATTTTCCGATCGAAATTTTCTAACCATTCACTCATAATTTCAGACGTCATCCATGATTTAGTGTACCGGTAAATTATCTTTTATTAAATTTTTAAAAGCTCTTGGTCTAGATGCCTTTCCGATAGCCAACAACTTTTCCTTGTCTCCAGCCATGTTCGCACAGTGCAATATTTTTATCCTTTCCTTAGACAATTTTCCTCCAACACATTTTGGATTTTTAAATTCATGGTCTTGTTGCTCTAAAATAAAGCCCAGTTTCACCCGCTGGATTAACAAAGGCGGCTTCACCAGATATCGTTTTGAGCGTAATATTGTTACGAATTTTAAACTTATTAAGCCAACCGGACGAGGCATTGAAAATGTTGTTACCCAAGGATTCAGCTATTTCTTTAGCTTAGCATTTAGAAAAACGTTAGTTTGAAAACATTATCGGAGAGAGAAAATATTTATGTACAATACTCACATTTACCAAATGTTATGTGATGTAGTAAATATGACAAACCGAGTCTTGTTGTTAAGGCGAGTAAATTAAAAGAGTCTTGACAAGCTTATATGTAAATTATGACACGAAAAAAATCGGAAAAACAAACGAAATGTCCGTTCAAGAGAATTTTTTCTTGTCAAGCGGGTGTCCGCGTCCGCTCAAGAGAGAGTCCGTTCAAGGGGGAGCAATTGCAATGCTTTACTTATGGAGCGCTGCCGAGGACTGGCAAAAGTGTCCATTTAAAAATGCTAAAAATGTATTTCTTATGCTAAATTTCCTTGGCAAACTTATTCTGGTACTGGTTCTATAGTGTATACGCACATACGTAAAGTTTTTCTGTAGTCTACTCCATTCGTGCTTGCCGCTTTTGCTCGTTTCTTTTTCGTCAGGGAATAATAATAAACTTTCTTTTTCTGTGACGTATGGGTTAATACCAAAACTGTCCATTTTAAATAACAAACTGAGCTCTACTACCAACTTTACAATATTCAGAAAACAAACAAATTTAAAGGACAATAAAAAATTAATAAAATGACAAAAGACGAAATCACATTTAGAGAAATACAAGCTTAGATGTCTGTACTTCACTAAAACCTTTGGCATATGCATACATACGAGGGAGCGTTTTTATATTCGCGGAATGGGGGATAAGGGGTGGAAATAAAAAAACCAAATTATTTTTCTTTTTCAATATATTCACCTGCAAGACGGATACATTTTTCACATTCAATTAATTTATTTATACCTTCATAAAAAAATCATTTCTCTTTATCTGCAAAATACGCCGAAACTGCCTCCTTGACTTCATCATCGGCAGTAAATTTTTTACCCGCAGCTCTTTTTTCATTTTCGGAAACAGGTAATAATCACTCGGGGCCAGGTCTGGGCTGTAGGGTGGGTGATTCACAATTTCGAAGCCCACCTTATGCAGGGCAGCTAACGCAACGCGGCTCTTGTGGACGGGCGTGTTGTCGTGCAAAAGCAGCACACCTTTCGTCAATTTTCCCCGTCTTTTCTCTTTAATGGCTTCTTTTAGTCGCTCTAATATTGAAGCGTAATATTCTCCGGTTATAGAAACACCTTTATCTTTATAATCAATCAACATTTTTTCCGAGTCCCAAACTACCGTTGCCATGAGTTTCCCAGCTGATTGTGACACTTTAAATTTCTTGGAAGGTGCTGTGCCCTTTTTATGCCACTGCATGGAGTCTTGTTTGGACTCAGGTTCATAATGATGAACACAACTTTCGTCTCCAGTAACAATTCGACTCAATACACCACCCTTGTCATCATTACAGAGGTCCAAAAATGCACGCGAACACTCTACGCGCTGTTGTTTTTGCGGTGGCGTGAGCATTCTCGGCACCCATCTTGCGCTGACCTTAGACATGCCGAGATGATCGTGTAGGATTTTAAAAATTGTTGTATCGGATACTCCAACCATTTCTGCGAGTTGTTTCTTCTTTAGTCGAGCATCTTCGAGTACAATTTTTTCAACTTTTTGGATAAGTGCTGGCGTGGTCACCTCAATGCTCCTGCCCGGCCTCGGGTCGTCTTCAAGGGATTCCCTTTTTCTTGTTTTTTAAATAAACTATTCCACAGACATGCATTAAGAATTAATTAAAATCAATAAATATTATAAATAAAACTTAAAATCGTTTTCATCTCAATTTATGAATTAAAAAAATTATATTTAAACGAAAACGCATGAAACCTAAACATTATTAATAAAAGGTTTTTAAAACCAGGTGGCTTGTTGCGTTTATATTTACACAAGAGCACGTTGTTTATACCATATATGTAGTTAATTTCAATTTACGACCAATTTAACTGATAAAAGAACCAAGTCCAAAGAGAGTTGAGTTATTTAAAATCGAAAACGATGGCAAGCACTTATTGTGCTGCATGCTAGACGGTATGTTATAACATACATTAGTTAGGTGAGCCCACAATTTATCTAGACGTTACGGCGACATTTTTAAGTGTCGCTCTTACCATTATCGGCTCCAGCGCATTATGTTTAGATGCTGCAAATATTAAATGTATATGTATGTATGTTTGTAGATATATGTGCTATCTATGGCTGTGTGCATATATGCACATGTAGATTTGCGTTTGTGTACGAATGTCTGTGTGTGTTTACATCTGTAAAGCAGAAGGTTGAACGTTTCATATTTTTTTCTTTCTTTAACTCCGTGTTGTTGTTCCAACTGCATGGAGCTTTTACATATATGTACATGTTGGCTACGGGAATATGAGAAGGAGTTTGCATTAGGTGCTGGTATAAAGTAGAAGTGGAATATGCATAGCTCGAAACGATCTTCAATATCTTGTATTTTTCTTTCTTTCTTTTAACTGAAATTGGTACTTTATCTGAAGGTCTTCAATACTTGTCTCATTTTAATATTATTTCTGAATGTAAAATAGTTGTTTGTGTGAAAACTAAAAAAGCAGAATCTGATTATTGTATTGTTTGTCATTATGTTGGAAATGTTTTCTGAAAAGGCATTAATTGTATTGTACTGCGTTGCTCAAAATGTACATAAAAAATTGATAAAGGCTGGCAGCTAGTTTTGAAATGCTATAGAACATCGCCCGTAGTTTAAACGTAGATCAGTGCTTAGACAAAATGATTGTTGCAATAGATGATGTTTGACCACAATGTACAACTCTATTTAGGTGGTACAGAGTTCTAAAGCAGAAATCTCACTCTGGAAGATGTTAAAATAGTGGAAAGACCACAAACGTCGGTGACGGAGGAATGCATAACGAAGACAGGCGAGTGACCTACCAGCAGGTAGAGGCCAACTTAGGCCTAAATGCAGCGACAATTCGGTCGCTTCTGCATGATCATTTGCATGTAAAGAAACTTTATTGTCTTTGGGTGCTGTATAGACTAAATAAAGAGCAGATGTTTGCTAAGGGACAATCTCGAAGAGAATCGTGACAGATGACGAAACTTATTAACACTATGGTGCCGCCCAAGACTGAAAACAAAATTTGGGTCTTTGATGATGAGCACACTTCCGCAGCCGTCCGAAGATCCCAATCATAGCTAAGTGGTACACAGAACAGTGCCTGCCTAAAGTCATCAAATCGATGAAGAACCTGCAGCTCCAGTTCACCTCGCCAAAGAATATTTGACCAGTACAGGTCTGAAACTTCTTCATCACACTCCTCATAGTCCAGGCGTTGCTCCCTGTAGCTTTGTGCTATTCCCAAATCTGAAAATGAAGCGGAAAGGGAAGCGGTTTTCCAGTGACGAGGAACTTCTGATGGCTTAGGACAACTAGTGTTGTACACGAGGATGAAGGGTGAAGGGCAGGATTCTGTAATTTACCTCAATTGATACATATTTATGGACATATTTCAGCAATGTTTCAATATAATCCAAGCACCTTGCAGTTTCCTTTATAATTCTCTCTATTTTTGACTCTATTTTTCGTTTAAACACTTCTAATTTCTGTTTTAGTAAGGTTTTTGGTCAATAATAGAAGAAAGTATACGAGAAGTAATAATTTAATAGAAACCTGATGAATTGACATCTCTGTATTTAAACAAAATCTTTCTGAACGGGTTTCCAGAGAGAAGTGGGAAGGAGGGATGTGGAGGTTAAGATTTTTGTTGTTGTTACATCTTCTTTAAGCATGTAGATTGAAGACTTTCATAGGTGTCAAGAAAATGATTGAGTGTTCAATGTGTGTGTCTTCTGTTTTGTCGGTAATAACTCCTTCATTTTTAATAAATCTATGTAGATATTAATAGATTATTGTTCGTAAAGAAATGTATTGAATCCTTACTAATTATGGTTTTCAAATTTTTTGAGAAGGATAGCACTAGCTTATTGCTATTATTCTTTAATGTAAATATCCTGCATGAAGAAGTTGAAGTAGAATTGGTAAGAACTGGTTTTAACTCAAGTGAAACACAGGCAGAAGCGACCCTGGACTGTGAAATGGGGTTTGCCAGTTCTTGAAAGATGCACTTTAAAGGATACAATTAATTTTTCTATTTTTATTTATTTTATGTTGACAATTATCAAAGACGTCATATCCTAGGCAGGAAAGCAAAGAAAACTACTATTTGCTTTTATAACTATTAAGTGAACAAGGGCTGTTGGCTTAAGGTGATTAGATTAATGATTTAATTAGAGTGATTATTGGGTTAATTCAGAGTTATCAGACAGGCAGTCCGCACTAAAGGCTCTAATAAATCTAAATTAACCTGGGACTGTTTCCTCACCCTCAATACTCTTGCCCAAAGAAACGCAGTCATACTGAGGTGGGTACCAAGTCATTGGAGGTGTGAGGGTAACGAAACTGCCAATGGTTTTGCAAAGAAAGGCGGTGTATTCCGATTTATTGGACCAGAGCCATGTTGTTGTTTCACCTAAACCTAAGATCTCATCCTTAACAGTTGCAAAGTAAACAAAAAATCTCGCGCTAGCTAGGCTAACATCCCAAAACTAAGACAATCAAAAAAGTTTATTACTTTTTGAGCCATTAGATTAAGAAACCTCAGCACTATCACTCATTGGCCACGGCCGTCTTAGGTATCTGAAGAAGATGGGCAAGGTGGCCTGTGATAAATGCCGATTCTGTTCGGTTATAGCCCCCCAAAAAATGCTAGACTTCTTCATAAGTCTGGAGATTAAAGACTATAAGATTAAGGGGAAGCAGCATTGCCTATAAAACCCACATCTAATCTAATCTCGAGGGTTAATTCAAAGATATAATTTTAAACCAATATCCAGTTTGAGAAGAATTTTGACTGTATGTGCCGGCTACTCGACACAGAATATGTTTTCTTAAATTCTTTCTCGATAGATCTCCTGCGTTTCTTCTATACTGCAGCGCCCACTAAGAAAATTATTGCTTCGATGAATTGTATATGCTTCCATGTAAAGTGTGCTGGCATACTTGGACACTCCAGAGGAATTCCACGTTTTAAATGTATATTTTTGTTGCCCAAATTTAAATCAAGAATAAATAACATTGTAATATTTAAAAATTTTTATTAATTAAAAATATCTTGTAATAAATATTAAAAAAATATCTTTTGTTACAGGTAAGCATTTGAAACCATGGAATATTCATTGGAAGATGCATGTCGTACAACGTAAGGTGTATGCATAAATTTCATTCCACCAGCAGTTTTTTCTTGCTCCCTGCTAATTAAATGAGCAAACAGAAGAATATGTATACACGAGTTGTGAGTGTTCTTTACATTAACGTCTTCGAAATATTTGGATCGCGTCCGATACGACGACGTGATAAGTTTTAGTATCACCAATCCACTCTTACGATATCAGAAACCTTAGTAAGTATACTTATACGTCTAATATGTAATATGTGGTGTATTGTAAGGCATCGGAACGTATTTATAACGCTCATACGTACGCGAGTACTTTCGTAGTTGATATTACTCCTTATCGAGAAATTCCTTGGGTCAACAAAGTTGGCAGATATGGAGTGTATAATAAAAAAAATATAGGAAAAAAAATCCACTAAGAATAACATTTAAAAGACTTTCAGGCGTTTAGGGTAATTTAAATTTGTTGTTGTTGTTGTTGTAGGATTGTTTAGAAGATTCAGGCGCGAGGGGGAGGGAGGATCACATATAAATTAACAAGCAGCATTAGAGATTGATTTAACGTGAAATATTCTCGGGGAATTTTGACACAAACCTTGTCTAACTCGTTTTTTTGAGGACTTCTTAATCAACAACGAACGTTCGTTAACAACCAGGTGTTAAACGGATTTTTTCCTCGTATATATCTAAAACAAAAAAAGAACCCTAATTGTGCAGCACCCAACGTCTCGAACAATACATTCTTCTTCGTAACCTTTCTCATATTTGATTGAAAGCTACAATTATTACGCACCTAATTGGGCTGGGTCGTATAAAATTAATGACAACCGCAAACTTGGCATTCTTCCTAGTACGAACTCGCATAAAATACCACCTGATGCCTTTCTTCAAAATGATAAGATCAATTTCAGTAGGTATACAATAGTACAGCATTCCATTTTGTTAAACTTCGACACACAGAACGATGTTATTATAGGTTCCGAGAAGTCGCGCGGTCCGACCCGGGTTTTGCGTTTCTGAGAAGAAACATCCAGAAGACGTGTGGAGGTTACCGGAAATGCCTCCCGCAACAAATAAAGCTGCAAACGGCCGTACGAAAAGAAGGAAAGAGAAAAAATACGAAAAAAAAATGTATACTACGTTTTATGTTTTTATACGTCTATCTATTGGCTAGAAGACTTGTATTATTGAGATAATCATCTACTCTTATGTATTATCCGCATAACTGTTGCGATAGTTTTTTTTTGTGTTACATAACCAGTAGTTAAGGAATATTATTGTTGGCGTTAGATGAAAACTTTTGGAAATCCCTGTGCAAAATCTGGGGTCAACAACCTACTAATGTAAATATTTTGCTTCGTGAACTGGATGAAGATGCCTCTTTACCTGCTTTTGCGGTTTTACTTGTTATTGTGGTACTGGTTAAAAGCATGTTAGCGTTAGAAGTTAGGATGTTTTATGGAATGTAAAAAGTCTTGAAAAACACGTAAATCTACGAGAAGACTCGGCCTTCTTATACTGTTTACATCATAAAATAATTTAATAAAATTATGAAATATGATTTTAATTTTGATATAAGAAAATGTAGGCTGTAATGAATGGATAATGTTTGGCAGATCGTTATTATCGATGAATTACAAAACAATTAAGATTGCGTCTATCTATCTAATGAACCAGTTAAGTAATTGCGTAGAAAGGTTACAAACAAGCAGGAGAAACTGGACACAATTTGTTGTGCAATAAGTAGGGTTGAAAATTCTATTCATTCTCCATCTTATTTCAAAAATATCTATTGCCTCGTCATCATTTTTGTGCATTCTCTGCGTTATTTCATTCAGCATACGTTTGCCTGGAAGTTAAGTGTTGGAACGCTTCAAGTCTGTATCCAGTTGGGAAGGTTTATCCGGATTTTGCTTCAGCTTATGCTAGGCTAAGGAGTTCTCCAACCGAAAGGTCTTTTCTAATCTACTTGTGGGCAATATTGTCGTAATATGCTGGTTCATTGAGATTCAGGTTTATTTTTTCATGCTCATATTGAGGATTCTATTCTATAAATATCTATTCTGTATCTTAACAGCAACACTGACCACAGTTCTAGCTTAGATTGGAACAACAATGGATAATATGGGAGTCTCTAACGTTAGACTCCATTATTGTATCAGAAAATTCTAATACAATCTTCGTCTTTGTGGTCAACTTCATAGCCTCGAAATTAGATACTATTACATACTATAAAAAATTGTAACAATTCTTTTTTGGATTTAGTACTATCTAATATACATGGCAATGTTGTGGTTGATGAAGATTTGTTGCCTTTAGTTCCTATCGATCAGTACCATCCCTCCTTAACTATATCTTTGCAGTTTCAATCTGCAACGCAATCTCGTTCTTTTCCTTCAGCCAACAATATCAGATATAACTATCGTAAAGCAAATTTTATCCAACTTTATAATGATTTACTTAACGCTGATTGGAGTTCTCTTGATACCTATGACGACGTAAATTTAGCCATTGCTGATTTTTATAATACTTTCTACGCAATAATGATACGGTCTGTTCCTTATCAAACAAATAACACGGGGAAATATCCACCTTGGTTTAACCCAAATATTATTTCTAATTTAAAACTTAAAGATTATTACAGGCGAAGATGGAAATCCACGCGCAGTTCTTTTTATGACCGCGAATTTAAGCGAATGCGAAATATTTGTAAAGACCAAATTTCAACTGCATACAGCCGTTATGTGCATAACTTTGAAGAATCTTTAAAGCATAATCCTAAAGAACTTTTTGCTTTTATAAATTCCAAGAAAGGGACCACTAGAATTCCCGGACAACTACATTGTGATGATCAACTAATTGAGTCTCCTGTGGACATAGTTAATGCCTTTGGGAATTTATTTCGCCGTAATCAAACAACAAATAATGTACCAATTATTACTACTGAATGCCCGAATACGTTACCTTTTACCATTCCTACTGTGACGGAAGATGCTGTATTAAATGTGATGTCTGCCTTTCCTGCTAAATTTACTGCTGGTGATGATTCAATACCAAGTTTTTTAATACATGACGCTACATATACGTTAGCTTATCCTTTAATGTTATTAATTAACTTGTCAATTAAAACTTCAACGTTTCCTAATTTATGGAAAAGAGCAAGAATTATTCCGGTTTACAAGAATGGTGATGAATCTCAACTGAAAAATTATAGACCAATCTTTGAGCATTTTAATTTTCAGGAATTTTAATGAACATTTTATACTTATTCCATATCAACATGGCTTTATTCCTGGAAGGTCAACCGTCACTAATCTGACAACAATTACTCAATTTATATCTGAACAGATTGACCAGCAAAAACAGGTTGACGTAATTTATACCGATCTATCTAGTGCCTTTGATACAATTGATCATGGTGTTCAACTTTACAGACTTAGCAATTTGGGAATGAGTCCATCATTTAACAACTTACTAGCTTCCTACTTAGATAAGAGAGTAAATTATGTCCACTACAATGGCTACAGTTCTCAAGAATTTATATCGGTTTCAGGGGTTCCCCAAGGCTCAAATTTAGGACCTTTACTCTTTATAATTTATATTAATGAGTTGCTTAATATTGTAGATTGTCCTATACTTGCATATGCGGATGACATAAAGATTTATGCTACTATTGACACACCCCATGATATTGTGTTACTACAAAAAAATTTGAATAATTTAGTAAATTGGTGCTCTGCTAATTCTCTTAAAGTTAACATGTTGTTCTGTATCTTACAGCAAAAAACGTAATATTTTTGATTCGTCATATAATATTAACGGTCTAAGAATAGAAAAAAATACAAATTTTAAAGATCTGGTTGTACTATTTGATTCATGCCTGTCATTTTCGCTTCACATCGATACACTTTGTTCGCGGGTTTCGAGGAATTTGGGATTTATTATGCGGTCTTCTAAATATTTTACGAATTCAGCTACGTTAAAGTCCTTATATTTCGCATTTATAGTAATTCTTTGGAATACGCTTCACTAATTTGGTCACCATATTATGTTTGCTATCAGCTAGCTATTGAACGTATCCAACGTAAATTTCTTAAATTTCACACAACATATGTGTATGATAAGTTGGTGCGAAATAGCGAATAAATCAGGTCCCAGTAAGGAACCCTGAGACATGTTAGACACAAGAAATTCGTTTGTTGTTTTCTCTCAATATTCGAATTATTTGTCGTGCAAGATGTTATAGCCGTTAGTTAGGAATTACGAAGTCTATTTGGATTAATTACGTACTTGAACAATTTTAGAAATATTTGACAGAAGATTTATGGATCTGTAGGTCGTAGAAACTACCATGCTTTAGTAACATGGTAACATTAACATGTTCTAGGCAATTTCAACGGATGTGAAGGCATTTAGAGCTTGTCTAGTAAAATTTGATCACAATAAACACCTTCGCACATGTTCTCTAATCAAAAATTAGCGGGCGTTTAAGACGCCTGATTTTATGAATGGTTGGAATGGCAGATTGCAAAAATAACCAAGTAGATGCTAAAAATGTATTTTTAATGGACGTGCGTTCGTTCGTGTGTAATCTCTTAAATCAGTCACGTATGATGTACAGGATGACTGGTAATGAAACGGTCATACTTTACAGCGTGTTAGCAGAGATCATTTGCAATAGATACAGCCCAATTTGCTTTATCCAAAAGTCATCTCAATACACATTATCTATTGCTGATAATTACGTTAAATACTTGGACAAATTAAAAAAAATTAAAACTACCGCTTTTGATGAAACTGTAGACACAATCGCTAAATAAATAGTCACAAAGGTGGTTCGTTTTTCTTTCTTTTAATTTGTCCAAGTATTTAACGTAATTGTCACCGATAGATAATGTGTGTTGAGATGTCCTCAGCCCGACAAACTGAAAATTTGAGAAATAGTTGCATTATTTTCGTAAATTTTAAGTTTGAGTGAGAGTAAGCAGTAAATTTCGAAAAAAAAAAAAAAAAAAACCACAGTATCTCGAAAACGGATAACTTTTGGATAAGGCAAATTGGGTTGTATCTATTGCAAAGCATCTTTACTAACACGCTGTAAAGTATGACCATTTCATTACCAGTCACCCTGTATACATATATGATGATGTAGAGGAAGCTATTGTCGTAGTTTTTGTGACAAGCCACACCCTCTAATTTATAATATCCTCCTATCAAAATGAAAAGCAGACACATCTTACAACAATGTTATTTTGATTAAAATATTATAATGGCATAAATATAAATGAAACGGTTAGTCATCATTTCGAAGAAAAATTAGATACTCTTACCCAAGATATCTTTTGTATACGTTTGTAAGACACGCATTTAAGAGACAATTTAAAGAAGTGTGTTTTTAGGAAAAATATCTGTTTGGTATCTTCTCCTCCAATTTTTTCACGAAGTGTAGATTGGGATTATGCTTTTTTTACATTATTGACGATACTGCATCTAAGGATTTGGATTACGATCAAAGCTTACGTCAATTTTTTCTGAGAAACACTTCTAGAAATATTTTCAACCCATTTCTATCTGAGTTTCCACAAATCTCCACAGGTCGCTGTGTCCCAATATTTGAACGGTTAAGCCGGATGTAGTCATATCCTTCACCAGGCAAATTGTAACTTGTGTTCCTCAGATGGCCTTTCTGATCCCTGATTTGTTCCTAATTTTTATGAACAATCTACTTAGTAGTTCGAGAATTGCAAATGGTCATTTACATCGATGATATCGCAACTAAGTCGAAGATTACAGCAAGAATTCAGTGTAATTTGCAACTGGACGTCAACCTGGAGTTAACAGCTCTCTCTTTGCAAATTTAACTGCTGTTCTATGTAATCAAGTGCAGGAAAATCTCACGTTATCTGTCTGATCGATCTGATGATGAAGTAAGGACTTGGTACCCGTGGCATCCATGTACCCAATTTCTAAACTAGGTCAGTTTATTCACCATTATGGAAAGAAAATGGTGGGTCTATCTTGAATTGGATATCTTTAAGTTTGGATAAAATCTGATTAATTGATTATTGCTTTTGTAAGCATGAGATATTGCAAATTGTCCATACCCTGTAGTCATATCTAATGAGCTTTTTCATTATTAGTTCCATGTCTGCCTAAGTGAAGGACCACACGTTTATTTAGTTTTTTAACCGAGTAAAGCATATCTTAAGAAACGTGCATTGAGCAAGTCTAATGGTGGCTCCTGCTAGATTATAAGTAGTTGTATCAGTTTCCCATGAAATACATCATCTCATTTCAAACCAACATCATTGACAACTTCAAGTAGGCAGTAACTAAACTTAGTTGAATTTGGCAAACGCGTTGTATCAGTAGTAGTGTACTTTTGATATGAATATCGATCGTCACTCTCGTAATAAACGTTAAAATTGAAGCGGTTGGAATGAATAACAAAGAATAAGAGCTGAAAGTGACGCCTTAAAAATATGTAATTAATTTCCTATATATGAAAATGTCTAATATCCAGTTCCTGGATGTACATACATATATACTAAGTATGTATGAATGAATGAAACTAAAGAAAGCTTTAAATAGCTTCCATGCAAGTGTTAAATTAGAACATGTTGTACAAATGAGAACAAATTTTAATTAAAAACCATCTTCACTAATTGTAAGTTTAAGTATCATTTCTCGTGTACGCAATCATCCGACGTGAACAAATTAGGTACCATTTTTCTCGTCTTATTCTAATTAAATCGATTTTGTTAGCTGTCACTTATTATTTTAGATCTGTTCTTGATTCCTAGAAATTAAATCTTCCGCTTTACCGTAAACAAAACCAGTCATTCACTAGTTGTAACACAGCAGCAACGTGTAACGTTTTATTTTAATTTCTTTTATTTCTCGAGTGATAAAAAAGAGTATTTGTATATCAGCCGTTTTTTAACTTCGGTCGTCGGTGTTGTGGATTAAGCTTGACCGGATGGTACTAATCTTACACATTTAAATACGTGACGGCTAACATGTATTATGACTTTTTTTTTCTTTGTACATTATGAACCCGACAAAGTGTTGGATATTTTTAGTATTAAATGTTATATGAAAATGTGATAATGACCTGGTGTGAATTATTATGGTAGCACAAAATCAGTCTGATATATCTTTCGTTTATAAACACTAAATAAATATTCCTATTTAATGTATTTAATGCAATTGACGAGTATTGATAGAAACTTCTACAAAAAATAAAAAAAAGGATTACTTGCGCTCTTTCTCTTTAAGGTTTGGGACATGAGAAGAATGTGTTTAGCTTTCTATACTTTTCTAAATATTCCTCGAAGCTCATGTTTGACTTACATATTACGTATATGTGCTAATTATAATCGTAATAGAAATGATACATGCAGATTCACACATATGTGTGGCTCCTTATCATTATCTCTGTTTTCGTAAATAAAACAGATCACTGGTGGGCAAGTGTTATAAAAAAGCAGCAGCACGAAAAGAAATGGTAAACGTACATACATATGTATATGTATCGTGTATGTATGTAACAAAAATAAGAAAAACGAATGCAATAAAGTTGACTTCTGAGATCGATAGGTTAACGTTTCGTAGAATATGTATGTTTGTTTTGAAATAATTGATTATTTCATCTCAATGGTCCATGGTTTATAAAAGCGTACACACATATACAGATGACCGTGTCGAGTGCAGCGTTCACGCACACTGTTCTACACTGCTGAAACGGAAAAAATGGAAATAGACGGGAGAAAGCATATACAAGAGAAGTGATTGTTTGCAAAGGCCCGGATGTATATTTCGAAATAGATAACCTCGAATATAGATTATTATTCTATGTAATGTGATAAACATTATTTTATTTAAATGTGTGATAGTGTGTTATGTATAAGTCTGTATTTTGAATGTCTGTGTGTGCACTAATGAGCGAAGTTTCCGCTGGTAGAGATGTTTACTTTTATAAATAAACTTGTCGCAAATTAGGTACTTAGCTGTGATTGGCTTATTTCTCGTTTCAATTCATGTAAAGAATAAAGCACTATTTTATCTACAAAATACCAAATACTTTTTTCGTTGAGTCTTTAGTGTTTTGTGGGCGAAATAGTGCTGTTAGGTGTTTAATTTTTACACCGAGAAATCTAGAGGTGGGGGTGGCAGAAATTTTTTGAGAAGTTCGCAGCGAAGCACGGCTCTAATTTCTAATTAGAAAAACTTTCCTTCCTCTCTTTAAAATTAGAAATATTTTAATTGTCTGAACACAAAATGAACTCTTTAAGACGTCGTAAATGACAAATGCCTAACACAAGATGTCAAAATTATTTGATCTTGTATTGTTTAAAATTCACGACTTTTGCTCATTATTTAGATTCCCTCTCATTGTAAGTCTTATTAAGCCATTTCGGCACAACATAGTCAACACTGTTTGTCATTTTGGATGGAAGAGCCAATGTCAATAATATCGTAAGTGGTTTTTTCTCGTTTATAATTTTCTCTTCACATAAAACCATGGTGGAAAAGGTGGCGACTACTATGTTGTGCGTAAGCCATAGTCAAACATAGTAGTAACCATCCATTCCACTCAAAATGCCAAACAGTGTTGACTATGTTGTGTCCAAATGGCTTAATAGGACTTACAATGAGAAGGAATCTAAATACAGTGGAACTCCCCAACTCCAACTCCCTAACTCGAATTTTTTTTTATTCCGTGCGTTATCTATTAAATTTATATGCATATGACTCTCCTTAATTCGAATTTCTCTAGCTCGAATTTATCCTTAACTCGAAAAAATTTAACCAAATTTAAGACGTAATTTTAGCTAAAGGTACGTGATACGCCATCTGTTAGCGGATATAACTTAATATCTATCGAAGTAATTCGGGGAAGTACCAATGATAACGGGTTTTATTGAAATTAAATGGATGATTAAATTGGACAAGCAATTTTATAGACAACTGCTCATCCTGCAATACAACAGAAGCTGAAGGCCATCAAATTGCAATTTTTCCCATTAAACGCAACTTCCAAACTGCAACAGTTATATCAAGGCATCATTAACAGTTTCAAAGGTCATTACAAAGGAAGAATCCTGAAAAACTTTATATGCATTAGAGAATAACGGGTTCTCCTACCACAGTAGAGAAGTGATACTCTACTGTGTCAGAGAGTTTGCCATGAGATGGAATTCAAAACTGTTTTAAAAAGGCTGGTTTTGGTAACGGATACGAGGACGAAGACGAAATTCTCCTTGCTCAACTAAGAGAACGACTGCAAAATTCAGAAGATAAAGAATTGCCTGTTGAACTAAGGCAAGATTTTGAAAACTATGTTGAGTTGCTAAATGTCGAGAGTAATGTATCTCTTGACACTTATCTTGAAATTGATTAACTACTGACTATCCGACAGACGAAGACATTCTGAGGAGTGTATCAAACATTGCAGATGAAGAAACATCCGAAGAAAGTGATGAAGAAATTGTGGAGCAACCATCGCACAAACAAGTTTTACAAGCGTTCGAGACACTAAAGAATTATTTTATGTCCCGGGAACAAACATCCGATAAGACATATGTCTTTGTAAAGCATAATATGTAATAACAATATTATATAAAACAAATAAAATAAATGATATCTACCTATAATGAAAAGTAAATTTAAACGGGTCGATGGCCGCAGTGGTAAGGCGGCTGACTATTGTTGTGAGAGGACGATAGGTGCCGGGGTTCAATTCTCTGGAGGGACGGTGACATTTTTTCAGAGAGTTTAATCCCGGATCGACTTGCCATTCGCTGTTGGGAGCAAAGTGATTAACAGCGCGGCATCATAAAAGGCGATATGATGCTGTCACAAAGCGTTTTAAACACAACTTACACACACTAAACTACACCGCAAGAGTTGCAGTGATAGCCAGACAAGTAATACAGCTTACGGAGTCACTGCAACTAAGCACCCACCACACATGAAAAAAAAAAATTGTGAATTTCCTCAAATTTAATTTGGGGATTTAGGTGGTTCGAGTTAGGGGAGTTTCACTGTAATGAGGAAAAATAGTGTTTGTCATTTTGGATGGAAAGGGTGGCTACCATTGTGGCTAAATGGCTTAGGCACAACATAGTAGTAGTCACCCTTTCCACCATGGTTCTATGTAAAGAGAAAATTATAAACGTAAAAACGTGATATTATTGACATTGACTCCATTCAGCAGAACCCAACAGTTGGAAGTTGCAATATAACACTGTGCTTCGATTTGTCCAAATTTAAAATTTTACCAATTCATTCCATTCTGCTGAATGAAGCACTTAACTGGCTTCTCAAAATTTTGACGCATAATTGGGTTCTATCCAATAATCTATCGTCCATACTTTGGTTGGATCAACAGCCAGAATGCCACTTCCGATTGGATATATATCTAACCATCCATATTTTAGCTTTTTTAATACTTATACATCGATCTAAAATTACTTTAATGTAAGGATAAATATCAGATGGAAAAAAAAACATGCCAACAGTTATGACTTCTTACATCATCCAAAAAAGATGTTTGCCAATACCTAAAATTATAAATGGATCGAAACCTATGTCAGTGGGTGTAACTTAAGACAGAATAAAATGTTATAGACTGCACCATAGTCGAGTTTGATTGTAATTGGGTTCGTTGGTTATTCAAATATCAAGTACTTTTGAGTAGATTTAGATTTAATTGAGGGTGATATTGCAGTGCAACCTATTGATATATTATGTCTCCTTGCATAAACTGCAATAACTGTGACGGTTTCAAAGAAGGTATTTCTTCTTCGTCTATGACGTCTCTCAAGATAATTAGCTCGGGTTCCTGTACGGATGCGTAATCTGTTTCTACTTAGTTCTAACAAGGTTTTTTGGCTCTATGCCTGTTACAGTTTCCAAGGAATATCTTGGATTGTCTCAAACCAGGAAGATTCTCCCAGAGGGATGTTCGAAGCCCCTCCTATCCATCTTTGTGTTCTTTATTAAAACGGTTCCTGTCCCACAGACAAAGTTGTGACCGCCTGTCTCGCTAACAAATCTCTATTTTTCTACTTGTTAACCACAAGTTTTCTTCACTAGCTGCCGTTTCTTGTCATCTGTTTTAGTCAAAAGCGATTGCCTATCGCTATCTGTAATCAGGGCTTGCTTAAATTAATTTCTCAAGTAGCCCTTACGAATTATGGTATTTTTATTTTTAATTTATTGCCTCAAAAAATCGAGAAACAAAGAAAAAACAAATTTTATTTCAAATAAAGATATCTAAAATATTGGCGGTAATGCTCTTCTTAAATATAAACGGAGAAACTATTTATTCACTATACCTTACTAGATAGATAATTAGAGAAAGCGGAATTTCAACAATAATTTCCTTATAAACCGGCTATGCAAGAAATATTATCATTTTTTGCGTCTAACATTGTAAGATCAACACACCTGAATTCATAATAGTTCATTGGTTATATCATTTTAAGAGAAGATCGAATTTTTCTGATTCTCTCATCTTTCCATCCGAAATTTATATTCAACACTACCCTGTATCTATTGTAAAGGTCTTTACGCTAGATAATTTTATACGCGAGTGTACAAGTACTATAGATGTAATGATAATGATCCGTTCGCTCTACGTTTTTTTTTTTATATAACATGTATAAGGCGAGTTGTTTCCTTACTTGTCCCCACATCCACACATACACATACGATTATACACATTACTCGTGATATTATGTAATAGCAGATGATTAGCTCGTATACAAAAAATGGAAAACAATTTCTAGAAGAGACCCACATATTACCAAGTACGTAAACATCGTAGAGATGTCGATGTTGGCGCAATATTACATACATACGATATAATATACACTTCGACTACATATATATATACAACGAGCTGGTTGATGATCGCTTCTTCCTAATCAATTTCGTTCCTTTTATAGTTTATATTTAGACTATTTTTTATCAATTTGTAAATAGGTTAGCGTTTAAAATTGATATAACATTGATACTGTTTAGGAATGAAAGTCTATAAAAGAAATTTAGTTTTCTTTTTTTTATGGGGAAAAGGTTAGAATGATTGCTATTAGATAGCGGGAGTATTTATTCAGTGACGAATATTATTTGAATTTGTTGTTGTTTATCTTAAATGGATATCGTCGAGTCCAGAGCCGCCTTGAGGGAGTTTCAGATTTGAATTAATTTGATACGAAAAATTGAATTTGAATAACTTTCAAATTTTTATAAACACCAGATATTGCAATACGTGTATATGTACGCGCTTTTACTTGTGTATACGTGCAATACAGCGCGAGTTCTTAGAAAAAAAATACACTCCTCTCTCCCCTCGTCATCGTTCATTTCCGTTTTGATCCCTAATCGATTTTCATCGTAAAGCAGTTTTTGATAAGGCGAAAAGTACAAGTCGGTAGTAGTAGCCATTCTATGTAAACATATTTTTTTTAACGAAGAACAAACAACTAACAGCTCACATTTACATACTGGTACATTGCCGCGGAAGTTGTATGCTTCTTTTCCTGTTTACCCGTGCCGTTTTTCATACTACACACGAAATGTGTACGAAGAAAATGTGTCACGGAGTCACGTACTTATTCGTTCAAGGATGACAACTACGCTTCGTTTTTTTTAAATAACAATAATGACTCAAGTTTATCGTAGAATGAATGAATTTTACATATCTACGTATAGCAAGAAGATGATGGAGAGATGGTAATTGAAAGCCGGCAAAATGTGCAGATAAGCTCAATGAAGCGTGTTAAAATCAAAATTGTTTAAATAGATTTGGCAATTTTTAATTATGTTAAATAATCTTTATGAAAACACTCTCAGTTAGTTTCTATTGGAGTGGACTTCGACTTCAGTAATATCTCTATTCCATTCTTGAATGTCCTCGGAAATGTACTCTTGTGGTTCAATTATTTTAAGCAAGCCTTTAACGTAGCTGAATTAGTAAAATATTTAGAAGACCACATAATAAATCCCAAATTCCTCGAAACCAATGAACAAAGTGTGTCGATGTGAAGCGAAAATGACAGCATAGAGTGTATCAATAGTACCATAGTACAAATCTTTATGTCATCCGCATATGCAAGTATCGGACAATCTACAATATTGAGCAACTCATTAATATAAATTATAAAGAGGAGAGGTCCTATATTTGAGCCTTGAAACCAATATAAATACCTGAGAATTAAAACCATTGTAATGGACATGATTTACTCTCTTGTCTAAGTAGGAAGCTAGTAAGTTGTTAAATGTGTCCTCACGTGCAATTTTTGCCTTCTTACCGGTTGAAGATGATGATGTTTTATGTGAAATTAATTCACTTAAAAGCAAATGCACAGACCACAATCGATAAAATATTCATCTCATAAAACTGGCTTGTCCACATGTAGTACCCTTTGTTCGGGATATTATTAATAGTTGCATAATAATGACCGCTGACTTTCCCAGTGCTTGGAAGCATGCATTAATAATGCCTTTGCCAGAAATTAATAACCCATCAACTTTTGCTAACTTGAGACCTATAAGTATTTTGCCAGTATTATCAAAAGTAGCAGAAAAGGTGCTCGTTGCTCAGTTACAGAAATTTATTATTAGTAACAACATTATTCCGGACACGCAATCAGGGTTTCGCAAAGGCTACAGTGCGCTACCGCTTTACTTTCTATTGTGGATGATATAGTTTCAGAATTAGATAGAGGTAGAGTTACAGTTCTGTGTCTGTTAATTAATTATTAATTAATCACACATTGTTAGGCTCTATATGTATTGCACTATGCTGGACTTGATAATCTTTTTGTAAAATTTTTGATATCCTATTTGACTAACAGGCAGCAATCAGGAATAATCGGGGATAAGGTGTCTGCTCCCTTGTATTTGATCTCAGGTGTACCGCAAGGGTCGGTTATTGGTCCACTTCTGTATACTATTTATACTAGCTGCTTTTGTAAGCATATAAAACACTGTAAATCACACTTTTATGCTGATGACACGCAAATTTACTATTCCTTCCTGCCGTCAGATGTGCATACAGCTTGTCATAAGGTTAATGAAGATATTCAAAATATAGTAGATATTTCGTGACGCCATGCATTGCAGGTTAATCCGAACAAAACAGAGTTAATATTGTTTTGTGCACCGGGTCAAAGGGAGGCACTTTTGCCTAATATAAACATATCACTTGGAAACGTAGTACTTCAGTGTAAAAAGTCTGGAAGAAATTTGGGATTGATTATTGACATTAACAAATGTACCCAAAAAGCGTATGCTAACCTTAAATTGATTTACAGTAATAGAACTTTCTTAACAAAAAAGCTGAAGACAGTTCTTTGCGAGTCTTTTGTATTGTCTAATTTCAATTATTGCGACATTGTTTATTCACCATTTCTTTCTTCTACTTGTATACAAAAAATTCAGAAAGTGCAAAACTCTTGTTTGCGTCTGATCTTTGGCATTAGGCGGAGGGAACATATTAGCCACAAGTTGAAGGACGTGAGTTGGTTAAATATGAGTAATCGCAGAGTTTTGCACTCTGCATGTTTATATTTTAAAGTCCTACTTACAGAGAAACCACTCTATCTGTACAATAAAATAGTTTTTAGATCGGATGTGCACAACCTAAATGTGCGCTTTAAGGGAACGCTTACTCCACCGGTCCACAAGCACAATTTTTTTAAACGCTGCTATTCGTATCAAATTACACGCATATACAATAATATTCCTCTTCCCATTAGACATTGCAGATCACCCTCTTCGTTTAAAGTAAAGTTCTTTGCATTTTTGGTTGATAAACAATCTTGAATTGTATGATGGATGATGTCCGTCAAGATCTGTTCCTACCTACACTTGCTTTGAGTTGTTCATGACCTTGATCCTCGCGGTTGTGTACATCGATGGTAAGAATGGTAGTCCCTTATTGCGTGGATGTGTTTAGAATTAATATATTTTAATGCTCTCTGCCTCCATTACAATACATTGGGATAGTTAAAGTTTCGGCTAAGTTGAAAATTAGAATTATCTGAACTTCGCCATTTCCACGTAGAAAGATTTAATATGTACCTATGAATTACATGAAATACATGTATGAATTCTGGAATAAAGTCGTTTTATTATTATTATTATTATTATTATTATTAATATTAAATGATGGACTCATACCCAAATTGCTAAGTCTGTAAAGTAGAACACCATGATCAATTGTATCAAAGGCACTAGATAGATCGGTATAAATTACGTCAACCTGTTTTTGCAAGTCAATCTCTTCAGCTAGAAATTGAGTAATTGTGGTCCGATTCGTGACGGTTAACCTTCCAGGAATAAAGCCATGTTGACATGGAATATATAAAATGCTCAAAGATTTTCGCAAAATTAGAGAGTATCGATACTGGTCTATAATTTTTCAGTTCAGTTTCATCACCGTTCTTGTAAACCGGAATAATTCTTGCCCTTTTCCATACATTAGGAAATGTTGAAGTTTTAATTGACAAATTGATTAGTAATATTAAAGGATAAGCTATGTATGTATATGTGGCGTCATGTATTAAGAAACTTGGTATTGAATCATCACCAGTAGTAAATTTAACAGGAAAGGCAGACCACATTTAATACATCAGCATCTTCCGTTACAATAGGAATCGTAAAAGGTAACGTATTCGGGCATTCTGTACTAATAAATGGTACATTATTTGTTGCTTGATTACGGCAAAATAAATTCGCAAAGGCATTTACTTTGTCTTTTGTAAGAAGTATCGTACTCAACAGATGTTTTCTGTAGAAGAATTTGGTAAGTTTTAGGACGTTTTGATTTATGGATTGGATGAGTCTAACACCTACGTTTATTTTCTGGTGTAAAATGAGTCCTTCCTGTTTAAGAAATTACGTATACAGTCTTCTTTCCATTTTTGGAAACTCGAGAGATCTTAGCTTTTTACTCGGTGTCAAATTATTACTGGTGATCGACTTTGCTACACCATATCTTTTGGACGAAGTTGTTACATTCAATTGTCATGTACCTCCAAATTCTCTTCTTCAAATCTCACAGATCCATACAGTGCACAAAAATGTACTGGGTGGCCAAATAAGAATGTCGCTCGGCCATATTTCAGGAACGGTTTACAGTGCAGCTTTGGTAAAAAATATTACTGACTAAAGTGACCCCGAGAAAATTGGAAATCATTTAGAAAAGCGTAGGATGACCGCTAGAGAGCGTAACTGATCACCAAAGATTTTAATTCTCTATCGTGAATATGAAAATCGGAATCTACTGAAAATTTTGCATATTTTACATCAGACAACTTTTTTGTATTTTGCTAAATAACGGAAGGGAAGCAAGCCAAACTTTGTTTTGAAGGAACGCTTATAACTCCGGTTCTATTGAACCGAATTTTGCAAACTTAGTCTCGTTGGAAACAGCATTACTCCACTAATCTAATACTTACAAATTCAAACTAGTTTAATATTTAACGAGCATGCTAGAGGGGGCGGTTTAATTTTTTCAGAAATTTTATTTTTTATCGAAAATATTAAACGGAAACATATATTTTTTACAACAGATTAAAAATATCTTCTACCTATCCGAAGATATCTTGAGAAACGTGTGAATGGTAAGAATTTCTTGAACGAAATTTTGCAAACTTGGTCTCATTAGAAAGGATTTTTCTTGGTTTACATTTAGTTATTCAAACTGTTTACTATTATTTTGTCCACCACCATTAGAGGGCATTAAAGATATTTAAAGACGTAAATTTTCCGATTTTTATAAAGAACCGTGCGTGGAATGTTTGGTGGTCAAGAAAATAGACTATTATGGATTTTCCTAACTCTACTGCTAGTGATTCAAATTGTTTAATATTATTGTTTCTGTCACCGCTAGAGGGCGTTAAGGAAATGTAAATAGAAATAATAGGTGGATAGAATACACCAGTCTATTTCCTTGGCCACAAAGAAGTCCAAATTTGACTTGTTTAGATTTTTATTTGTGGAGACGAATAAAATATCTTATTTTTACAAAGTGACCCACTACTCCTAATAACTTAGTTGTGAGAATAGGAAATACCGTTCAAAATATTTCTAAGGCAGAAATGGAGACTGTGGGAGATAATTTGAAGATTTAGGCCGCCAGTGATTCACTTTATTATCCTGTTTCCTTTTTGCATTGTTGATTTCAATCATACTGTTGTGCTTTTTACTAGCATCTTAAGTTTTCCATTAATTATTTTACAGTATTTAAATTTGCTTAACGCCCTCTACTGGTGCTGGACGAAATAATATTAAACAATTTGAATCACTAAATGTAGGCCAATGAAAATACTTTCTAATAAGACCCAATTTCCTAAATTCTATTCAGGGGAAGCAGAATAATTTAAATTTACATAAGAAATTCTTACCATTCACACGTTTTTCAAGATATTTTCGGATAGGTAGAAGATAGCGATACCTGGTTTTCTCTGACTTGTTGTCATTATGTTATTAAGAGTTTCCTTTTTTCTGAAACAGGGTGTGTATTGGAATTTTAATCCAAATATATTATGCAGAATTGAGACTACACCTTTCCTCATCTTGTTAAATTTGTACAATTTCTTTTTCATGCATTTCTACTGTCGTCTAACATTTTATGGGCATTCCTTCCATATTCTAAATATCTTTTTTGCCAATTGTTTTACATTTCTTGCTTAAATAATTCTTTGCTACCTTTGTTTTTTTTTCAGTAATATGTTTAACTTCTTTCTCTGTCTTTGTATTTCTTGAAGTTTCTTCCATAATTATTTTTATTGCTTATCAATTTGATCCTTTTGGTATAATCAAGAATAGCCTTCATATTCCGTTCTGTTAGTCCTATCGTTGATGTTTGTTCTGCGTCATGTGAAACAGACTAGATTATATTGACGTGATCTTTCCCTTCTGATTTAAAATTGTCTGCTTCACCTTGCATAATTTGTTTGCAACTCATTTTCTGTTTTCGAGGACCATCATCCTGGTTTTTTGTTTGCTCAAATAATAATAAGTTGCAATTTGCTATTTGCCTCTTTCGTTGGGAACCAAAAACTGCTGTGTTGGCTAATGATAGATTATTGATTATAGTCTTAATTTGAAAATTTAGGAGATAGTGACGCAATTCGTGGTGAATTGAGACTGTCTTGTTAAAAATTCTTGAAAAGAAACTTAGTAATAGTACCACTCTCATTTGGAATTTTCTTTAGTAGTTTGGAAAAATAGTTGGAAACAATATTTTTTTGAAAAAACCCTTTGTTTTTCATTGTACTGTAGATCATTTACTTCTTCAAGCATAAATTTGAACAAAATATCAAATGATTGAATAAAACAGTAAACAGAATCTACAAGTTGGCTGCCAATTACACTTCTAAATGCTTGTAACAAGCAACCTTAAGTGCACTTATGAACACTGAATGAGTGCACAAAAATTAATTTTATATGGAAATATAAAATCCACATTTAATTCTCATTCTATACAGTGAGATATAAAAAAAAATATTGATTGAAATCCTGAAATAAGCTGGAATTCTTTGTAAGCCTAGATAAATACATACTCAACCTAACTTGTTATCGCATCGTCTCCATCATGTTCATATAAAACCCAGTTTGTGTTATAACAAATTAGGTACTAATTTATATGCTTAATTAAAACTGACCTACTAACGAGCAGAAAAGGGCAACCTACGCAGGCATGTCGGAGCCGACTGTCACAAATATCATACACGATATATAATGTATACTAACATGCAAAAGTTGCGTCCCTCTTTTAAGATTAAATATAAGGACTTAAATGTTCATATCTAACAGGAATGGAAAAACATTATTTTTGCACGTCACATTGTTAATGTGTAATGTTAGTGATGTTAGCACGCGTCTAAATGAGAGAGAATTTAGAAATTTTAAACGGTGCACACTCCTTAATATAGTTTTAATTAAATCTAATGCTCTTCGCGAGCAGTTCTATTTATAGACTTTTCCCAATTAATCCGAAACTACATCAGCGGCATTAACGTTAGGAATAATGATAGTTTATGATGGGCGGAAGACGTATATAGTACACGTACATATACATGTATGTATATGTACATATAGCGTCATAAAAATTGACAAGCGTGATGATGAAGTCACGTAAATTCTAATAAGCACTTCATTCAATTCATGATTGTCTCGTTCATTAGAGTATGTGTGTAATTTCGGTGGGTGTAAGATTAATACATCTGAAGTGTAATTAAGGAATTTACGTGCTGTAGTTCAAGGTTGTGATGGACGGTTTCATGCTGAAAATGCTAAACATTCTTGTTTAAATTAATTATCATCTAAAATGCTTTCCTTCATTATAGTGGTAATACTCGATCGTACCACTATACTATATTACCAGATTGACCCTCCTTCTTAAAAATATTCCTTTGCATTGCCAGGGGCTCTTCCTTAAGGTGGAAGCCCTTCTTAAACTTTGTTGAAATATGGATAAAGACAATTTTAGTATTCTCATTACTTTTGCGTTTTTCTCGCGTAATAATCTTTCTAATTTTGTAATCCTTCTGTATTTAAACTGCATTAAAAAACCAAATAAGGAAATCAAATTAATACCATAGTGCTTGGTCGTTGTACATATACGTCTTTAGAAAACTAATTTTCATTTCTCGCAAACAACTATGTTCGATTACGTATGTAAGTACACGCCGAAGCACATCGGTTTCACAAGATTCATGGTGGTTAAGTGTAAATTATTATATCGCATAACACAAAGCAGACACGTAGTTTTCTACGTAACCAACATAGAATATACAATACATATGGTGTAAATGCGCTTCGACGAAACATTCAGATTCAATTTTAGGCTGTAATTTAGTATATTTTATCGGGGGAGATGAATACACAGCCATAAATACCGACAAACAATATTGAATTTTAAGATGGCGAAAAATGATCGGAAAATGATTTTGATACTTTTATTCAAGGCGGAGGGTGTTGAACAAAAAAATAGGATGGCTAACGCATACAAACTGTTCTTTTGTCCTGTTTGTCCTTAAGCTTAAGCATTGTTTCCATCATGTTTCTATATTGTGGGTAGTTTAAATTTAAATTACACAACATAATTCTAGTCATAGCTTAATAGTTTGCTGACAGTTTCTAACAAAATTATGAGTGTCGAATATTTTTTTTGTCATAAACATTAAAATAGGAAAATACTTAGGTTACAGGAGCATTAAATGAACAGGTAACTTCATATGAAAACGTCGAAAAATGCCAGAATATAAAACCAAAAAAAAAGGTTTCGACCTTCCAGATCTCGTCAGCGCAACTACGAATGCAAGATCTAATTTCATCGCTCTTCACATCACAACTTTAACTGTATAATACCTCCGATAATGGACTAATACCATCCCTATGCCCTCTAGTGGACAGGATGGGACGTAGCAAGTCTGGACAACACATACTGATCTAGCTCGTACAATTCGTAGATTGTCATTCCCGCTAGATGTCTCGATATGCTAAGCAACTTCAGTAAGCTCTGTTATCTAACTGTCGTTTATTCAAAGGGTTATAGATTAGATTAGGATCAAAGAAGTCTTGCCTAGAACAGTACAATAAAACTAAGTAATTGGAACTTCCAAAAATTACTCACAATTTACAATTTTTTGTGATGAGTGCAGCTGCAGTAGCGTCCCAAGCTATATACAAGGTGACTTAAAAAAAAAAGGGAAGTTTTCAACGATCTAATAAAACCAAGGGTAGTGGAAGAAAAACATTTTATTCATAGTAATTGAAACCCTAAAACTCCTTTAAGAAGATGAACCAACTTGCCCAGAGCGAAGCAGATTCATCAAACGGTTCTCGAGAAAATTTATCTCTATAACGCGTTAATGTGCCTTGCTGGGAGTTTGGCCTCTCGTTTAGATTAGCAAGGTGAACCTACTTGCCGAGGAGGAAGCAGATCAATCAAACGATTATCGAGCTAGGTAATATTTATATGATGAAAAAGTTGTCCAGAAAATTTATGAAAGTTTGAACGGTCACAGCGCTCAAACGCGTTAATGTGCCTTCCTGGGGGTTTGTCCTCTCGTTTAGATTAACAAGATGAACCATCTTGCCCAGAGCGAAGCAGATTCATCAAACGGTTTTCGAGAAAATTTATCTCTATAACGCGTTAATGTGCCTTGTTGGGAGTTTGGCCTCTCGTTTAGATTAACAAGGTGAACCTACTTGCCGAGGAGAAAGCAGATCCATCAAACGGTTATCGAGCTAGGTAATATTTATATGATGAAAAAGTTGTCCAGAAAATTTATGAAAGTTTGAACGGTCACAGCGCGCAAACGCGTTAATGTGCCTTCCTGGGGGTTTGTCCTCTCGTTTAGATTAACAAGATGAACCATCTGGCCGAGAGCGCAGTAGATTCATCAAACGGTTCTCGAGAAAATTTTTCTCTATAACGCGTTAATGTGCCTTGCTGGGAGTTTGGTCTCTCGTTTAGATTAACAAGGTGAATCTACTTGCCTAGGAGGAAGCAGATCCATCAAACGGTTATCGAGCTAGGTAATATTTATATGATGAAAAAGTTGTCCAGAAAATTTATGAAAATGTAACTGTCACAGCGCTCAAACGAGTTAATGTGCCTTCCTGAGAGTTTGTGCTCTCGTTTAGATTAACAAGACGAACCAACTAGCCCAGAACGAAGCATATTCGTCAAACGGTTCTCGAGAAAATATCGATGAAAATTTAGCCCTATAAGGCGCTAATGTGCCCTGCTGGGCGTTTGGCCTCTCGTTTAGATTGAATGGTATTTCTTTTTTTTTAATTACGTCGTTTAGTTGGCTCCTCTACGAGTACATTCTTGAAATCTGATATTGAGATTCCTCATTGCCCGTTGCAACATCTCTGCTGGAATATTGTGAATTTCATCCCGAATTCTGTTTTAACTCATCCAGAGTTCTTGGTCGAATCGTGTATAATTTACTTTAAAGATAGCCCTACAAGAAAAAAAATCACAAACGGATAAATCTGGTGATCTAGGGGGGACAGGGAATATAACCGAATTTTGAGATCACACGGTTACCGAACAATTCTTGCACAGCTTCTATTGATTGCCGTGCAGTGTGTGAGATTCGCTTCATCTTGTTGAACCCACATATTTTGAACACGTGGAAAATTGTTCAATTCAAGTGTAATGAAAGTTTGTAACATTTCCACGCAACTATCCGCATTGACAGTTACTGTGATCCGTTGTTCGTTTTCATAAAAATTAGATCTGATGAATCAATATAATGAAACAGCACACCATCCTGTCAACTTAGGATTTGTGTTTGCACCGTAACCGCAGTTCTGGTTATTCACATGCGGCTCATTTTCACCTCACAAGAAAATGAGCCTTATCTGAATTGAGAGAATTGTAATCGCAACTTGTAATCGTTTTCCTTTAGTTTTTGCTCTCTCTGCAGCTTGTACGGATGAAATTTCAAATCTAAATGGGAAATTCTGCTAACACACTCCCGGAACATTTCCACCGCAGCTGCCTTTTTACGAACGGAACACTGTGGACTCCGTAAAACAGACACGCATACAACATCAATGGCATGTGGAGTACCAGCACTTCTTAGTCGTCCTGTTGGTTTCTTCTTTAGGGCAGATCCAGTCGCTTCAAAGTTATTAATCCAACCGTTCTAAATTGTAAAAACTCACTCTGCGCTGCTTGCAAACAATTACCGTTTTTACAAAACATTTTTATGGCTATTGCATGCTTGTCAAGGCTACCCACTGTAGCTCTTGTTATGTAAATCGTACGTGTAAATGTTTTTTCAAAGCTTTCTTACAACATTACCTTTCTGTAAATAATATTGCCCTATTCATTATGCCCCAACAGGGAATGGTAGCTCAACAAGAATATCGATCTAGCCATACAACAAGATTGGAACCCCGAACTGTCAGTACTGACTACCCTATCTATGAGCAGCCACTCTTATCTCTGCAACTATCTAATCATCTGTCTATTAATTAATTGATTAATGAGGGAACGAATGGTTGTTTAATTGTATGACCAGATACAATCTTTGATCAAAATTTGATATAAAAGATGCAAAAGATAGTAGCTCAAAAAATGTCCCTGCTAGCTCACTACAACGTCGCGAGATCTTTAGGTTCTAGAGGAAGGAAGTAATTTGGCACTTTAGTTTCCAAGCAAGGGTACATTAGTCTCCAAAGCAGCTGCTACTTTCAAAACCAGACAACACCCTGACTTCAAAACAAACCAGGGTACTTTGGTTACCAAACCAGGTTACCTATTGTGATTTTGCTTTATATTTGTCTGCTAAATTAGTTGCTACAACAATTTGTGCAAAAAATCCATTTACATTTAGTTTAGTATTTAATTGTTTTGTGCATAGATTGCATAGATCATTTTGGCCATTACAAAGTGTTGCTTGATTTGTAAGCGTTCCTTGAGGAGGATCCTTAGCACAAGCTAGTCTTTTCCTGTTTAGCACGGTCAAAAAGCTGACCAGCAGATATGAACAAACAACAGAAGATTGGTCGTTTTTTCAAATCGGAATGACTCAATTATAAAATGATGGTCTTCGGTCTTCGATTTAAGAAAAAGCTTTGGTATCTGCTCCATCCACAATTCGCAAATTTGTCGCCATAATAGTTGACATATAATTGTAATCCCATCAAATAGTATAACGAAAAAAAATCTAAATTACTAATAGGATTTCATCGGAAACATTTAAAAATAATACGATATTCCACTTGAAATTTTTCAAAATTATTTCGTAAGTTAAAAGAAACGAAGTGTGCGTATTAAAGTGGAAATTTAACTCAATCCGCTAACGGCAAACAAAACCTAAACAACCCATTTGTATTTAATGTGCAGTTACAATCTGTGGTCGGCAGCACACAGCATCCGTTCTACGATGTTCGAGCTTGTTCGCTGAATGCGATGGTCGAACGGTCTCTGTTGGTCTGGTAGATATCTGTAACGGTTGGCTCGCTGGCTTCTACGCTGGGCACAAAACATCATGCTCTCTATAGTAGCTACTTTTATTCGAGATTGCGCTCTCCCGCCGAGAGTTTTCTTCAACGCACACACACACACACACACATATACATATACAACAACACTTTGACAGGAAGTGACGTACTCGCTCTGTTGCTACAGCTAATGTATAATTACGGCGTTTATATGGTTATCGACATCCGCTTTGCCAACTTCTATTTTATATATCGACACCGATCTCGTTTCGTCCGCCGCGGCGCGATGTGCCCGTTTTATAATCGGCCCCTGCCTTGTCCTGGGCGTGTATAGCTCTGGCCTTACTCTGTACATGTGCTCATTGAAGCCTCAGTAATATTCTAATCTTGGAATTTAATCGCTAATTCTTAGATGGTTCCGAAGATAATTAATTCCGATTCTATTTTTATATTCTTTTAATTTAATAGGAGTTAATTAATTAATAAATTTAAATTTTTCAAAACTATCGAGTGGAAGTTGCTCAGAACAATTTGGAAATAATTTGTGATAATCCGGCAACTCAAAAGGTCTCGCAGACTTTAGAACTTGATGAATGGGGTTTCTATGCGTGCGATGAAAAATAGGGAAAAGTGGACAAAAATCTGTAATAAGTACATCTTTCTCAAATTAAATTTTATTTTAAAATAAATGAGCTAAGTAAAATCAGGAATAAATTATTAGGTAATAATTAGGTCGTTTTTTTGTTTTTAATTTATAGAAAATAAAAAACATTAATTAGAGTCAAATTCGAATGATTCTTCTTCGTTAGGTACTGCTATCCCTCATCATCACTATAATCTTCATCAGTTTCTTGCATGGTTTTTATTAAATCAGCTGGATAGATGTCAGAAGAAGTTATTCGAAATTATGTCAGGCATAGACATAATTTCGAAGGTCGTCATCAATTAAAGTTTGTTTTTTTGTTGTTTTTGTTCTTTCGCTTGATAAACGTGGATCGGATGTAAGGAGCAAAACTGTCATTAAATCTTTGTTTGTAACGATTTTTTAGTGTGATTTAGACAATATTTGCGCACTTCTTTGTGTCGAGCTTACAAAGCTTCCTCTGATAATTGCCCAATAGGTAAATCAAAGGCAGAAATAATGTCGGAGCCATGAATCAGCAGTTTATGCACACTACTAGGCATGTAGTACCAACTATATAATTTATTTATATGCTTATTTCAGCACTAAGGCTAGGGTTTCGGAAAAATTTTCTGGCTGTGTTGCCATCATTACTCGAACCATATCCAGGCTTTAGTTTATTTACTGTAAGACCCATTTTTGATTTGAATTTTAATTGGATTTCTTTTCTCCGTGCATTATAGCTTTGTTTGTATCTCCTCGAACTTACCAAGCATTAAATTGCAATCTATACAAGATATGCAATAAACATACACAACAACTTAAAAGGATGACAAAACATTGTTGTTGATGGACGGATCCACAACTTCTCTCCGTTTTTACTGTCTGTAAGTTGTAGATGACAAAAAGCTATTAAGAACATAAATTCATCGGTGCTCTCAATTCCTGAAAATTTTTGGTTGTATGTACTGTGCTCTGAGCTTCCATCAAAGCCACATTTGCAAGTTAATGTAACTACCCAATTTTCGTCTATTTCCGTTAATTATATTATACTTTTCGCAATTTTGTTTAATAAGATCTGAACATCTACTTCAGCATACCTCTACGTAGTTGCAATATGATCTGGTAAAAATTACTTTTTGGTATTTTTTAAAACATATAAAGAAGGAAAACATTTTGTATTCACAGACCTTACAATATTGTATTACCCCTCAGACAAGTCTATATAATAATAATAATAATAATAGTTTATTAGAAACAGAAGTTTCAGGTCATACAAAAATAATAATAATAGTAATAATAATATAAACATTCTATACAGAATTATCTAAATTAATACTAAAATATTCTCTAACAGAATAAAAATTATAATGATGCAGCATTTTATTAACCTCTATTCTAAATCTGGAGCTAGCAAGCTGAGTAAAATTTACAGGCAATTTGTTGTAAAGCTTAATTCCAAGGACAGCAGGAGAATCTTCTGTTAAATTTAATGTGTTTTTCTTAGGTAACATGAAGTTATCTCTTGTGAAATGATCATGCAATGGACGTGCATTTAGTTCAACTTTGCGGCTATGCACTAATAACCAAACCTCTAATATATATAAACAAGCTAAGGGAAGAATATTTAATTTAGCAAATAGTGGTCGACATGATTCTATTGGTCTCACTTTTAGTATATTTCGAATTATACGTTTTTGAATTAAAAATACTTGATAAGCATGTGGCGAATTACCCCAAAATACAATACCATAGGTCATTCTTGATTGTACATAACTAAAGTAGAATATTCTAATAGTGCTTAGGTCTAGAACATCACACAACATTCGAATTTGGTATGCAGTTCTACTTAATTTAACAAAACAACAATTTAACACAAATCATTACAATGTAGTTTCCATGACAAAGTGTCAGTAAAATGAATTCCTAGAAAATGTGCATCCTTTTCGAGATTTAAACAAGTGTTATTATATGTAAACTGTAAATTATAATTAATTAATCTCTGCCTAGTATGAAACAAGAGTACAACAGTTTTTGTAGGATTTAAATACAGTTTATTAGCCGAAAACCACCAACCGAAAATCTAAATCTAATGAAAGTACCAGAGTCTGCAGTGGGGTCAATGTTTTGCATTCATGTTTATTGGATGTCCTACTAGGTGCTGAGCGTCGGCAGCAAAACGTAATTCCTCGGTAGAGCTTGTATGCAAAAGATTTTGTACTCTGCGTTTTTCGTTTATAAAGATGACCCCGCAAATTCTGTATGAGGCCTGCTGCGACTTGAACCTGCTTCGTTGGTACAACTTCTGACTTCAATCTTGTCTTGAATATCCCTTGTCAATTTAATTTTCTCCAATAAACGTAACAGTGAACAGAGAATATTATCAAGATTCTCCGAAATGTGACGTAATATGTCCAGATTTGCGTAATGGTGAGGACTGGGTACTAAACTCCGACAACGCAATTGCTTATTCATTACAACTTATCTAACAATTTCTTATGAAACAAGGCTTTATTCATCTACGTCAATCTCCTTATAATCCAGATTTAGTTTTCTGCTACTTCTGATTGGTCACCAAATTGAAAAATTGAAATTGCTCAAGAGCTGTAGAGATGGGAACGGCTGACTATAGGTAGGCCAGTACTTATGGTCTGAGATTAGAATCTTGTCAGATGCGTAACATTATTTACGGCAGGATAACGTTGTAACAAAGTCATAGAAACATATTTACACACACACATACTTTATAGAGTGAGAGCTGTAGTACATAGTCCTGAAAAGCAATACAGCTTATTGTTAGTATTATTATCCCTTGCACTTTTTCTTGATACAGCACCAGGCCGGATACTTTTCGGACGGACCTTGTATGAAACTTTAATAGGGACAGTAATGACACTTTGAGATGCTTCTCAAATTCAATACAATATCACTGACATCGACACCTGGTGGAACAAAAAGAATAAGTAGTAGAGCACTATGACAAAGTAGGGTATGACAAAGTAGGGTATGACAAAGTACGAGGGGCACAACTGCTTGATGATGTACTATCTATCTTAAAAGATCTCGGAAGATGAAGACAAACCTCTTTAAATAAACAAAAGAAGATTTACCGAGAATATTGTCAGTACTTGCGATGTTTTTCAATTTCTTATTTTTTTTGGATTTTGCTCGAATTTTTCGCCTTTTGTGGTTGTTTTTGTTTCATTCTAGTTTGACTGTATTTCGTTCTGCAAACCATTCTATTTTATTCGTCAGTAATTTCGATTGGAAAAGTGCGTTTTGGGCGGCTTATCTATCTTATATTATCCTGTCTTATTCTTTTTTGCATTTCTAGCAATTTTATACTTTTTTCTAAGGAGTTTAACTTCCGTGAACTACAGCTAGCTCAATTGAAATGATGCTTTAATGGATGTTGCATTTTCTTTCTTGAAATTTATTATGCATGAAGTGATTCAATTCAAGCTCCTGATTTGTTTAAGACGTTTCTCCTGTTATTTTTGTCGTTTTAACTATTGAAAAATACAACAAATTAATAACAATAACTCTCTGCAACAGCTTACAATACTGGTCATATGGAATAGGGACACCTCCACCGTACGTGAAGGTCAAATCCTATATTTTTATTTGTATAACTGTACATGCTTGCATTCGTACGTAAGTTATTCGCTTAAGTAGCCGCTGCGATTTGCTGTCATGAAATATGCAAGACCATCTTTCATTCATTCGTTTTTTTTTGTCGTAAACGATTTATTGTAATCGTATGCATCATGGTCCCTATATTTGATCGGTGTACATACATACATACATACGATGCTATGGGTGTACACTACCGCTTGCATAAAAATTTCGTAAATTATTCTTGGAAGCGGTTTTACGCTTCGAAGATGTAAATTATAGCGGGGATTATACGGATGAAGAACAAACTGCCTACAACAAGGAGGACAACCGAACGTGTATCTGGATCAATCCGCAGGCGTTGCCCCGTCATGCATAACTTCGTATTTACGCACCGCAAGCTTTTACAAGACCTTTAATTTCGATCGCATAACGCCTAATAAATAACGTAACCGATATTATACGTGCGCCTCGGTTCCTATAACACACTGTACTCTCTACACACACTATATTACTTCGCTTTCGTACCGGTGCACGTGTGTGTGCGCGCGAGAAGAGAAAAAACACGTAATAATGCAGATAATGCGAAGAACGAGTTCATATATCGAATAAGGTTAACGCTGGCGCCAATACTCAAGGTTTTCGAAGCTGGTATACTGGTACAACCGACGAACAGCTAAAGACACACATACTTGCGGACGACAGCAGCACATGAGACATAATATACAGTTATGCGCAAAATAATACCAATTATTAAATTCTGAAATATTTATTATTAGCCATCGTTAATTTGATATTTATATCAGGGAGAAGGGAAAAAGGAAAAAAGAAAAAGAGAAAAAAAAAAAAAACAAGAGATGATATGATTAAAAGGGTTTACTGGTTCCAACAGATCCTCTCTAATGGCGATGATTATGCATTTTATATTCGATAAACAGAAACGACAAGAATCCACAAACTTAGCAACATATTTTTTTATGTTTGTGGTGGATGTAGATGCAGTCGCTTCTAAGCTTTCTACATAAATTAAGCGGGTGCTACTGCTGAAACGTTGTGCATTTCAGCACTGGGACTAGTGTATTGTACCGCGAAATATAGCGCTTCAGTGTGGCTCAAGAGTACACAAAAGCTTAAGAGTTATAACCCCTGACGTATGGCTGCCCATATTAAGCGACATCCGGCCTCTTGCTCTTCGACGAAAACCTGCTCTTTATCAAGAAAACTGCATCGGAATTGCACACATCGCAATTCAACTTTATTGACTCATTCAAACGTGACTGGACAGAGACTCGACCTCCACATTGCCAAAATCTGCCCTGTATAAGGACAAAACCCCCCATCTTTGAACAACCACGAAACATATGGACAACTATTAACAGAATACGCACCGATCACGGAACATGCGCGGAGTCACTCTAACGATAGGGCCAGGCTTCATCTCTAAACTGTGATTCCGGGGCAACCAGGCAAACTCTGCGTCACATCGTGATGAAACCTCCTAGCAAGGTGCATGGAGAACGTTTTGATGATTTCCTGGTCGATGTCTGTTTCTAAACTTGATGAGACGCTTCGCTGCACTACTCGCAAATAGGTAGCAAAAGACCTTACAGGGAATACTTCCTGGCCTGCCTGCCTGCAACAGCCTAGAACCTACAGAATTAGAAAACGCTCTCAAAGAATTTCAATTTTTTTTTTTTCTAAATTCTCAGAAATATTTATTTTTAACTTATTGAAGAAAATATCTAAAATATAGAAATTTTAAAGTTTGTATAATTTTTGCATTTTTTGAAGTTTTGAAAAGATTTGTGAAATTGTAAACTAAGTTTTACTACAAATTTTGATATTAATAATATTGATTACTAATTTTCAGTTTTAGAAATGACAAGTTTTGAACTTTTGGAAGCACTTTTAAAAATGTTGTAAAGTCGATTTTTTTTTTAATTTTGGGCGCATTATAATTTTAAAAATTTTAGTTTTTAAAATTTTCAGAAATATTGGTTTTAAATTATTGAAGAAAATATCTACAATCTAGAAATTTTAAAATTTGTATAATTTTTATTTTTTAGAAGTTTTGAAAAGATTTCTAAAAATGTAAACTCGTTTTACTATAATTTTGAAATTTAGAAATTTTAAAATAATAATAATTTTACGCAGTTTTAGAAATGTCATTTTCTAAACCGTTGGAAGCACTTTTAAAAATGTTGTAAACTCGATTTTTGTTTAATTTTGGCCGAAATATTGATATTTAACTTATTGAACAAAATATCTAAAATATAGAAATTTTAAAATTTATATAATTTTTACATTTTTAGTTTTGAAAAGATTTCTAAAAATGTTTTACTATAGTAAAACATTATTAATTATATATAATTTTGAATAATTTTACGCAGTTTTAGAAATGTTAACATTTTTTGAATTTTTGGAAACACTTTTAAAAATGTAAACTCGATTTTTTTAAAATTATTTCGTTATTTGGAAATTCCAAAAAAAAATGGAAATTGGATCTAAATTTGAAAACTTCGACGGTTTTGTTCAAGTTCCTAACACTGTTGAAGACACTTTTTTTTTATTGAGTGAAATTCTTTTTGAAAAATTTCAAAATTACGATATTTTTAAAACGAACCAATCTCAAACATTTTCAAATACTAAATATTTTTTTTTTTTATATTTTAACATCTTTTTGAAAATGTTGACATTTGACATTGAAATTGAAAAAATTTTGTAATTTTTCCCTAAAATTTGAAATCTACACATTTTTAGAAAAGTCGACATTTACGAACACTATTTCGCACGTCATCTGGACTTTTATTAATTTTCATCAGGAGTAAAAATGCCACCACCCCCTGTTTTTTTTTCCTTATGTTAAACCCTTTGCATTAAAGTTTTCTAACCTTTTAAAAAAATTTTGAAGGGTTAATTTTTTTTTTAATCTTGACAATTCATAATTTTCGAAATTTAATTTTTTTTTAAATTTGTGAAAATATTCGTTTGTGGCATTAGGTCTCGTCCCTTTCTTGCAAGGAAAACTTCTTTTGCAAGCCGACAAAAGCTCTTAAAATCAATAAAAATAAGGAAAATTAACATCAAGCCTCGTCAGGGCGCTGGCAGCGTCGTTATGTAACCTGAAGCAAAAGGCGGAAATAATGGCTGATTATCTTCAGGTGGTTCACAACACCAATTTGGACAACTTTTCACAAGAAATTTTGAGATGCGGGTAGAGATTATAAACTGTATCAATTAGCAACGGAGACGCCACAGAAAACTGAATCTGATAATCCTCTGGTGAGTCGTCTCGCAGACCTAGACCTTCATAGCCTAGCTCTCCTAGGATTGCGGTCACTCTATGAGAACAACACTTGTCCTTGATGACGGTCTGGAGCTAATTAGCTAGGATATACTTAATCGCTGCAATGACAGATTTCTCTTTTAAATAACTCCAACACATCAGCGAATTGTCCAACCTTGATTGAGAGAAAAAAGACGCTGAATCATAAACTCATAAGATGTACCGTAAAACGAGGTGACTTTGTGACAGCGCCACACTCCTTTGAAAAAGTCACTCTTATATCTCTGTTTGTTATGTTATTGTAGCAACCTCTCGCACACGCATCGGTAAACGGTTGAAGCAGTGTCACGTATTATGTCTCGCGGTCCTTCTGCAGTTTTTTTACAACACACATATTTTTTAAGGTAGATAAGCAATTTTTACTTCATCAGAAAGTTGCAATATTTTGTCTTGTATAACTTGAACCGTTTGTTTTATCTATTTTTGCATATGATGAGTGTTATAGTATGATCTATTTAGAAGAAGTAAGTGCCATCAGCTCTTTGTTCTTCTTAAAAATAAAGTACTTATGCTCTACGAAATGCAATGTCAACAAATATCGAGGTGAGTTGTTTTCTTACATTTTCTATAAATAAATTGTGCCAAAACGATAACTTTTATTATTTGGGTTGACTTTGTGACATATTGATGATTCAGTTAGGAGGTTATTTTGTGACAAACTTGGAGCTTGGCATACATTTACCTGATTATAATGTTCTAAAATCTCCTCACAGAAAGGTGACATTGTGTTTTAGTGAAAGCCCAATGCTGTCACAAAGTCGCCCCGAGCGATGGGCTGAATGTGTGACAAGTATACATCAAAATTCTGGCTAAATTACTATTGTTTAGTAGCTAAATGATGTGACTACTTCATATTATTTACTCGACCTTCCAGCTATAATACTAGAACTGAAAATATGATTAAAAGTGTCAAATCTGTCACAAAGTCGCCTCGTTTTACGGTAGGTACTGAAACTTAATCGTCGTTCTGATCACCAGATTACCGAGTTTATTTCATATTTTAACAGACACAAGCTATTCTGGAAATACAAATTGGTTAGAAATGTCCACTGTGAGGATTAACCTCAAGGTGTGGCAATCTCCAACTACTTTTGCAATTGATTAAAAAGCTACCAGTTGACTTAAACGTTCAAATCACTGGGCTACTTACTGGTTTAATATCAAGTAGTAGTTTTTATTACAGTTTGGTACTTCAGTTGAGCTATTGGAACATAATTTGCTGTGCAACATTATTTACGGCGAGGTAATGTTGCAACTAAGTGTTCAAAACACTTTCAAATACAGAATTTATATGCCAAGAGTTGGTAGTTCAACCAAACAATACAGTTTAGGAAGCTGCTGCAGTTGCACCCACCAAAAAAATCATGACACATTTCGTTTGCGACCACTTTGGATGATAGAGTTTTCTTTGTTCTGTTATAAATCTTTCTCATTTTTTACCAGTAGTTGTCGTTTCTTCTTCTTTATTGTTTCATCAATTACTCCTATAATTAATAATGGAGTTGAATTGGAGACAAGATAGACTTACTAGACAAATCTCTTGTTATATATTCATTCAATGTACTATAGTTATTTATACCTTGAGCTGTATATACATATATACGAGACAAATATGAGCATAACACTTACCATAGCTTCCCAAAAATAAATTTCACCGTTTAAAAAAAAATCGATAATCGGTGAAGAATGTGAGATTTAAATGGACGAAACTGGTCCCGAGTTCCTCTTTACAATTCGACAAGTTCGGATCTGGTTTAGTACGGTCCCCTCGTGAAAGAGGATCAACGGAAAATATTATGGTAATGTTGATTTTCTATTAATAGAACGAATACTTAAGTAGACGACGTTGTACAACACATGTGCGCGTCTGTGTGTGAATACGAGATCAAGTAAACGATTGTCGGTATATAATGTAAATGTAAATGAAAGAAAGGTTGCTTGTATATACATATATAGAGACATATTTGGATGTTAAGATCTATACGAGAGAAGGAATTCGATGCAATTTTATCATCAATATGAAGGATTCTGAATCAAATGCATTACGATTTTTAATGTACAGATTGTCGTTTTAGTAAATATATAAAGCTACATAGATAAATAATTTAAAACTAACTGGGTACATAATTAACCTCATGGAAAATTTGACGTAATCAAGATAACTAATCGATGGTTATAATTGTTCGTAATACCTATTGTAGGACGTGGTAATCATAAAGATGCGTTTATACAATTCAATACCTGTAAGGCCCCTCTAATTTTTTATTATCTCATGGAGAAGACAATGGTCTATTTCGTGGTTGCGAGATAATAAGGAAAAATACCTATTATGGTTGAGAATATGGTGGTCGTATTATTAAGCGCAAATAGATCTGGTAATGTCTGACAATCGAATATCTCATAACTAGTCATTTTTACAGCTTCTGGGCAGCTGTTGCAGTACTTATAATTAAATTGTCTTCCTAGAACTGTATATTAATCAGAAACGTGTCCATCAGTGAACAATTAAAATGTATGATACAGATAATTATCGGTAGCACCAGACACCACAATGGTTAATTAATTCGAAACATGAGTATTAGAAACGTTTACACCGTCCGCACCGTGTTACTCATAATTATGTTGTAGAAGGAATTTCATCATATTTGTAATAAGGTAACTTGGAAAAGTCCAGGCTTCTAAAGGAAGGACTTTTTAGGGAAAGTTGATGAGGAGAGAAATACATTGTTTTAGAAAGTCAATGATAATCAAGTTTGGAAATCGTTTCAGCAATACTCGAATTCACGCAGTATACAATACAAATTCTTTAGATAAACAACCGTTTCGAAAACATAAAAAAGAAATAGAAGCGATTCTAACTGCGTTAACAATGCAAAAAGAAACGTACAACCTAGGCACGTGTTCTGATGACTAACCGCATCTACAATCTCAAATTCTTTTTTTCGTATACAGAGTTACAAAATGTAGTTTGCGTGACAAACGATGACCCCGTATACCTAATTGGTACGAAGTATAATTGTGATAGTATTGTGAAACGGCGAGATAGAGGTAAGTTCGTCTCTACCGATTCGATACAAACAAAACAAAAAAAAGACACAACGACAAAGGAAACACAATGGACGCGCTCGAACATCTGGCGGAATGGTCCACTTCTTGTGGAGTGTTTTTAAAGTGTAGAAGGTGTAAGAGATAAATTGAAAACGGTAACATGATATCGCTTGTCGCTTGGCTCCGAGTGAACTAACAGCAACGGCATCAGGCAAGGTTACCGAAGTACTTGCGTTGAGGTCACGTTAGAATACGATGCGTCCTTAATCTACAAAATATCTATTACAAGAACGATTCTTAACCTTTTCGCCATGTTATAGATTATGTTTATGATACAGATCTATTAGAATATTAATAGATATTAATGATCATAATTCTTGTTCCAATAACATTCTAATTTCAAGTTAGAAATTTGGCATTGAATGGACCAAAGAGAATCATATTATTTTATAAATGGAAAACTGTTCTAGCGATTTCATGGGAATGCGTTCTGGGATTATACTCTAGTCAAAACAGGAATCGATGCAATGATTGATTGATAAACACATTTGCAACGTTAAACAACAAATTAGACTTACATGATTTCCTACTTTTGAGGACAACGGCTTTGTACCTTGTGAGAAGCCTGTGGAAATGACAGTACCTTTTCAGGATTAATTATATTTAGAGTCTTCAGGAATGATAATGTAACCTTAATTCCAATGGGATGATAAGGCCTCCAACAGTTAATTTGGACGAGGCAGGTTCTCTCTGGAAGAAAATGTCAGAAACAAATACATTGGAGATGAGAAGACTGATTTTGCTGGGCCGAATATGAAAGCTTGGGTGACTCTAGCTCTAAGTAGTTGGGAAGTAGCCCTTTAGTCATCTCATCCAAGAGACGACATTGTATTGCCAGGAGAAGAGCTCTTCGCTTTTAAGATTGTTGGTTATTTGGTTGCTTTCACCAGTATCTTAATTCTCTGTATTTTCATCTACGTTTATCTGCCATTCCGTATTGCACAAAAGTAATGTTTAGCACTTTTTGTCAAATTTGTTTCCTGATTTTGCTGGAGCAGGGCTTCGGTTATAAAGAACATTGCGACAAAAGATTTTTTTTAGTTTGCTACGAGTTTTTTTCTTTCGGCTCTTCGGGCCTTATATGTAACTTTGTTGTCTAAGAATAAATGCCAAAGCTGTTTAGAAGATTGATTTTTAATACAATATTTTCTCGTTTTGTAGGACCTTATTTTGCTGCTGTTTATATGTCTCAACAATGACTATTTTATACTAATAAACTACGGATATTGCTAACTGGTTCTGCTTAAGCATACATAGAGTAAATACCTTGCTAGAACTAAGTAAAAACAGACTAGGTATCCTCACAGGTTTTCTTACGGGGCATTATCACCAATTTGGGTAACACATGACAGGGATAGGTCTGAAACCATCCAGCTATTACAGTTTATTAAAGCTCTTAGACTGGATGGGGAGCTTTGAGAGCGGGCAAACTCGAGCAGCTTACAGCTCATACAAGGGCGGTTGAAATGCAATATTATCATCATTAATTAAATCTAAATCTAACTGGTTCTGCTAAGTGCTGGGTTGGTAGCTTTTGGTAGTTCTTAAAGAAGGTGTGTTGTTTTTATATCAGCAATTCCTTTGGTTTTATATTGAAAAGGCATTGGAGAAGAAAAATGAATGTAGACTTTGATCAAGGACTAGAAGGGAACATAGTGCGGAAAACAAAGAAACAAAGAGTAAAATGGCTTGGACATGTATGGCGAGCAATTGATTCGACAATTAAAAAAATGTTAATATGGAACCAAATGGAAGCAGAAGGTGAAAAAAGGGTAAAGATCAAGATGAAAATGACTAACACTAAGCTTTATTGGACAATTTGTTCCACATTTTTGGTCTTTAACTCGTCTCTAAGTTTCACCAATTTTTCTTGATCATCAACTGCCAACAACTATTGCTTAATTCTTGCATGATTACCATTATTTATAACAACATTTCAGGCTAATTCTATTAACGTTTGTCTCTAGATAACTGGGAGCAAATGAATATTTTTTTGGCATGTTGTGGTAAACATGATCAAAAATACACAATATCTTTAATCAGGTCGGATTGACGTTTTGTTTACACTTAAACTAATGATTAATGGAGCAAAAGGCTAAAGAAGCATTTCTACCCGAAATAAAAGTTAACCTTTTTGTGAAGTTACCTTTAAAGAGCAAATTCATAAAACACCGGAAGTGCAGTTAACTTGTAACGAAAGCACTTGAAGTAACATTGCAAAAAATAACTCTTAAATTATACAGGGTGCGGCAAAAAGATCTGAAAAGTGATAAAAATTGTTTTATTGCTTATTATTACGGGAGTACATGTAAATGAATGAAACTGACATCAGAACAACCGATTTCGTCCGTTTAAGATCTGAGGAGGTGGTGGGGGGTGGTAGAGGTAGATGCATCTCATAGCACACACGTGCACATTATTATCGGCTACAAATCTTCAAGAAGTGCATGAACGTCTTCTACATAGTGAGAAAGCTACTGTGTGGTGTGGTGTAACGAAAAGTTGTGTCATTGGGCTATACTTCTTTGAAAAGGATGGTCGAATCGGTTTACGGTCAATTTCCACCGTTAAGGGTTAATGTTGAAAAACTTCCTGGTCCCTGAGAAATCGTTTAGTGCGCAGAAAGCTGTGGTCTCTGGCTGGGGCAACTGCCCATACAACCTACAAGGTGATTGACTTTTTGAAAAGCAAGTTTCGAGGCGGAGTCATCTCGCGCTCAGAGGACATTGCATGGCCAGCAGGACTTGAAGAATGCTTGTTCGAAGAAGGACATCATTTAAAGGACGTCTCGTCTTAAACGGACGAAATCGGTTGTTCTGATGTCATTTTCATAAATTTACATGTAATAAGAAATAAAACAATTTTTATCACTTTTTATTTTTATGTTGTTTTTACTTTAAAACCGTCAGATCTTTTTGCCGTGCACCCTGTACTATCGTCAATAAGATCACGTTATTGCGGTTTGTCTCACCATAAGCTTTAGTACTTCTGTATATAGTTTTGCTAAACTAGTGCATACAAAGAATTATTTCAAAACTATAAGTGGAAATCCTGATACAATTCTTCTAGCAACTATATCTTATTTGGAATTTGGAAATACCACAGACAATATTATTAATAATAACGCGAAAATTATGTATGTATGTACTCGTATACATATGTTTCCATCACATGATTAGAACCATGTGTTACACACTTTCTTCCCGAATCGTTTCAGATTCAGTGGCTTTTCCTAGCAATATAACGATGTGACAAATACACACTCATCATTGTAAATCATCTGAGTTTATTTGCACAAAATGTTATTTACATTATAACATCCACAATTACTTCCAGTAATCAGTGAAAGTAAAACAATTGTTGCTATATAATGTAATCACACCTTGTCATAACAATTCGTTAACAGCAGCTGCTTATATTCCTCAAAATTTGTTTATAATAACAATTTTTTCCAGTGTAATCATAAAATTCCTTTGTTGAATAATAAATGTTTATGAAAAATATTTCTTTAATTAATCATATGTAGTATAGTCGAGTCGAGAGAGATAATTAGGTTTTATATCGTGTAACAAACCGTACAGAAAAATTATATAATTGTTATCGAACAATGAGGAAAGAGGAAGCAAGCAATAGACGTCGCCGTCGTATTGGCCCTATAATATAGCAGCCTATTTGATTAATGATATGAAAGAGTCGTTGTAAATACGCAAGAAAGCAATATCGTATTATTACATGTTATCCGCTATATATAGGTATAATGCATGCATGTTATAAAAGGTTCCTGGCGTACGCTAGAATTGCGTAACACACTTATATACAGTTATATATATATATTTGTAATAAATAACAATTAGTGTCAGCTGTTCGAAGGACTTTGTTCCTAAGAGGCTTTTCCGTTCGCTATCAAGACAATAGAACCGAATAAATTGTAGTGCAAATCAGGCACATTTCTAGGTTATAATTTCTAATAAAATGCTACATTCGTTTGCGACACGATATCATTGTATAAAACTGACCATTATAATTAACATTACACAATAATCGCGTATGTAATGAATAGGTATTTAAAAATGGCGTTTTGAATCAACAAAACAAGCGTAATTGTTGTAAATGTTATGTGCGTTCGTTAATCAGTTGCCGCAAGTTAATGATACATATTTCATTTATTGAGAATGTCTACACATCCAGTACAAAAAGGAGAGATTAACAACTTTGACGTTTAATGTCAAGATACCGATTTTGTAGAAATATGTTCCACAACTCATTTAAATTCTTTGATGTCCTTTCAATCTTTTTACGGTCAAGATAAACCCAAACATGTTCAACAATATCTAAGTCCGGAATTTGTGGCAGACAGACCATTCCCTCCTCTTGTAGCCAACTTAAATAGTTCTGAACCAATCGAGAAGTGTGCTTGTTAAGCTTGCCTTCAATTTTAATAATGTCACCAACTCCTTGGGATGAAATGCAGACACAAACAATATTATTATTATTTCAAAACAATTTTTTGGATTTCCATGAGTTTTGAATCATTTGGATCGATCATCAAACCATAGCATCTTGTGCCTTTGTCACCCACTCCATAATTCATATTCCACTTTTGATCTTTTTGCGGTCCTATGACTCTGAAATTAGCTGCGAACCACACGTTGGTGTACCTGTGGAGACATTAAGCTCTTATTTAATTTGAAGAGATAAAACAAAATTAATGGATTCCTTTTATCACTAAAACTGTCATATCTCCATCTGGTCGTATAGTTTTTCTTTCAGCGACTTTAGCTAAATACGGACGAGTTCAACACTTCAGTGTCAAATGCGGACTAGTTTGACGTTTAGATGCCAAATATGATAACTTTGACATTTAGATGTCACACCTTTGTCATTTATATGTGTGGATAAGTTAAATGTGAAATATAGTCAAACATTGATAAGTCTAACATTTAACTGTCAAATGCGAACCAGTTTGATGTTTAGATGTCAAATATGGCTAAGTTTGACATTTATCTAACAAATAAGGATATGCTTGAGAGTGAATTATCAAATATGAGCAAGTTTGGCGTTTAAATGTCAAATATGAACAAATACGGACGAATAAAACCACTTCTAATAAAAGCGGAAAAAACCAGGTGTGGCTCTTTAAAGTCTCAATCTGTAAAGATTTATTCAATTTGCATACATGGCTTTGTTTAACCACCGCCATTGTGCAAGTATGTCTACAAAAATATTTGAACTTCGTCATAACAATCCTGATTTTGCCCATTAAGTTTAGACTAGCGCCTTTAATCAAGAGTAAATGCTAAATGATTTGCTAGTGATGGCTAGATATTAACAACACGATAAAGTGCTTGAAAATTGGACAAATAGGGGAACTACTTGTGTCGAAAAAGTCAATCAAAACCTACACAGTCCTAAGGAACAATTGCTAATGATGAGAGATGCTAAATTTGGCAATTTGTCACTAAATTAATGGCTCCATTGATTCATGTAGTCAAAAATCTGCAAAGCAAAGTAATTTCTCAAGAAAGAATAGGTCTGATATGACATCTGGTAATTGGTGGATATTGACTGCTCCAGTTTTGTTTCTATTTCTTCATTTTTCTATAATTTGCAACATAATCGCTCTTAACCCCCATGTGTTACATCGCCTATAAGTTCAGTTCAGACTTTTCTAGTTTGTGCACACTCCAAATTAGTGCTTCCTTTTTCGTATAAGTAGGCTCCCAATTTTGTTCAATTTCACACAACTGTTGAGCTGCATTGTTTATAGCAACTAGAATGCCTTGAAAGTTGTTTCCTAAATATTGGTTTCAAAAAAAAAGTATCTCTTCTTCATTATCGTCTTGACTCTTTTGTTAAGCTGTTAGGTATTTTGCTCTGATTCCTACAAATCTTCATTGCTTAGAGGTTGAGTGTGATTTTGAAATAATTATGTGAATGTGATGTCTTTAGGTTCAACGTAATCAAGACCAACTCCTTCTGCCAATTCATTTCTGATGATATTTAGCTCCAAATTTTATGTTGCATATGCTGTAGTCTTTGCAATATTATTGCAATAACAGCTTAATTCGTTACTTGTAGCCAATATTTGGTGGTAGGAGGTAAGTAAACCACTTCAACGTCAAATTCGGATCTAATTTGATTAATGTTTGGTGTTAAGGTGGTGGTTAAATGATATGTAAATTTTACTATTAACAAAAACCACACAAATTGAGAGGCCTACAAGTTACGCAACAATCGACTGCACCCAAAAGGTTATGTCGTGACCACTATGTTTTTATTTTGTATTGTTATTTAAGCCAGGTGGAGTTAAATCCGGACTATATTCTAGATGGTTCAGCTTTAAGAAGTTGCAGCCCTCTAGACCAAGTTGAATTTTAGCCGTCACGTACGTCATCTTGATTGGTCTTCATGAGTTTTTCAGAAAAATATTTTATGTCCAGAAGGGAGGAGCTATTTCACTAATTTTCCGTCCTTGTATCTGTACTACATGATACTGTTATTCATTTAGAAATGGTGACCACCCTTCATTTTCAATGCCAACCTTCATTCTTCAGCTCTCTTTTGTAACGTTTTTACTATATTATATACAAGTCGTCTTTTTGGACCTTCTTCTGCTACGTTTAATTTAATTTAAATGTCAAACATGTGACATTTAAATGTGTGGATAAGTTAAATGTGAAATATAGTCAAATATTGATAAGTCTGACATTTAACTGTCAAATGCGGACCAGTTTGATGTTTAGATGTCAAATATGGCTAAGTTTGAGATTTATCTAACAAGTAAGGATGTGCTTGAGAGTTAACTATCAAATATGAGCAAGTTTGGCATTTAAATGTCAAATATGAACAAATACGCACAGGTTTAATATTTAAGTATCAGATGTGGACTAAGACAGGAAGGCAAAGAATAAATTTTAAATACTTCAAAAAGATTCAACAACGTAATTTGTTTCAATTCTTAAAAATATACATTTGTCTGAGAGAATCAAAAAGTAACGCTACAATAAATTATGATCATCCTTTTTTATTATTTAAATCAATTTTTTGCAAACTAGCAGTTTCAGTTTTTATTTAAAAGATCACACAACATTGAAACTAACTGCATCATTAATCATCGATATTGAAATAAATAGAATCTCATTTAAATCTGCATTTTCGAGAAGACCAGCGAATTAAAAAAAACGTTCGAGAAAAGAGTAGAAAGAGAAACGAGAGAAAAAAACAGCCTTCTCGCCCGCGTCCGCGTATACCCGCGCTTTTATTTTCTTATTTTACCCGCGGCACTGTCCCCGTTCATCCTTGTCCCCCATCGTCCCCCTCGCCTACACGTCCGCCGCTGCGTAGCTCGGTAGCCGGACCGGTAGGCAACAGGTCAATATTTTCTTTCCTTCTCTCTCTTGCACCCGATCGCGCCTTTCACTCTAGAGCGAGAAGTCCTGGGCCGAGACCGCGGCCGTATGGCAGTAGGCCCGCTTTATCTCCTTTTCTGAATCGCGCGCTACTACTATCTCACTTCGACCAGTCGTGCAGGTAGAGCGGCCGTCCTTGTTCGCAGCAGGACCGGCGCTAGACATTCCGCCGCTGTACACGTATATAAGATGGACTAATTTTTACCGTTTAACTTTACGGATGTGTGCATATATTTGTAGATAGTGCGATGATTTCAAGGAGAAACCTTATTGGTATGTTTCGTTTGCAGCTAACTTCGATGATCGATACTGTTTTGTAAACTTAAATAAATTGTATATAAATTAGCTATTTATTCAATGACATTAAAATTATAATAATTGCTCTTTGCGTTAATATTTTTTCTTGTAAAGTTTCTTTTTGCAAAGTTTCAACATTAACAATGATAAATAAATGATAAATAGGTGCACTGAATTAAATTTCTGAAGATCGTAGCTCCAACTATGGCTTGAGACATATCTTGAGCTTAAATAAATGTCTTTCAAGTTTCAATAATTTACTGTTTTTCGTTACTGCGGATGAATCAAAATGGCAGAGCATGGAATAGAAGCAGTTTCAAGTGGGCAGTGAACCTCTCGAAAGTTTCCTGCAACGGTATCTGTGGGGATAATTGCTCAGACATCCTTGTCGAAGGAATTATCCTTAAGTTTTTGTATCTATTATCCAAATTTAGTCCTTAGTGACTTCCATCTATTCCCCAAACTCAAACACTTTCCTTGTGGGATTCATTTTCAGGATGATGACGCACTGATGAGAGAGGTGAAGGAGTGGTATGCCCTAGTATAACATAGTCGTCAATACACACATTAAAGAAAATAAAATATGAATGAAAAAATAATTCAATTAACAATAATGTTTCGGAATTACGTCAAAAATGAAGACAAGAAGAAGAACTCCAATCTAAGTCAGCATTGAAACATATAGGAAGGGGAAAAAAAAACGAGATGATGGAGTCACCTGGCACTGCTGGCAGAAGTGAACTGCAGAAAATTAATGAATCAAAACCAAAAGATGGTCTAAAGATGATTTGTACAAGAATGTAGGTGGAATAGGGGTTGGCATTGAAAATGAACAGTGGTCACCATTTCTAAATGAATAACAGTAACATGTAGCACTGATACAAAGAACAGAAAATAAATAAAATTTCAATTTCCAAACATGCTTAAGTGTGGTCCAGATATAAAATTAAAATCCATGGAAGAAGTTCCTGCCTTCCGGACATACAAATAGTTATGTGAAGCTCATGAACACATGTTTTTTGGACCAATCAAGATTACTTACGTGACAGCTAAGGATTCAATTCGATCTAAACGGCTGCAACTTCTTAAAAACATTATCAGAATATAAGTGAGATTTAGCTCCTTTGACCTTTAGCAAATAAAATGCAACCATATTGGACATAAGATAACGTTTTTAATGCAGTCGGCCAATCATAAACCTAAAGGCGATCAATGTAAATTACAAATTTGTTCGATGACAGAACGCAGAAAAGGATGGCTTATTAAATTCCAAACAACGTAAGAGTTCCACGGACGCCACAGCAGCCCTCAAAATTTCCTTAAACTCCTTAGAAAATCATTCACAGCAATTTTATACCAGATCATTTTAATGTAGAACATAGATTTCAGAGAATGTACAATCTGCCATCAATTATTTCTAGGTAAGTGAGGACCGACTAATTCTCCATCTTCATCAGAGTGTTCTAAGAAATCCAATACGACAGTCTTAGTAGATATTTAGGGAGCGGTATTTTACCCAACGACACAGTTTTCTTTTGTTGGAAAATGCACATTGAGAGTCGCCAAACAGTAATGGTAGATCCGAACTTGACGTTGTGTCAGTAAGTGGTTTACTTACCTCCTACCACCACATATTTGCTACAAATAACGAATTAAAAAGAGGTTGGTCTTGATTGCATTGGACGTGCCCTCAATTTTTCAAGACAGCTGAAGACCGACTAATTCTCCATCTTGGTGAATTCACCAAGAAATCCAATAAGACAGTCTTAGTAGATATTTACGAATGCTTTACCCAATTTTGAGCCAATATGTTGAAATTTTGCGACAAGACAGTTTGATTAAATTAGATCCCAAATTTGAAGTTAAAGTGATTTACTTACCTCCTAACATCACATATTTGTCGCAAACAATTGATCAAGGTGTGCCACAATTTTGAAAAGACATATCACAAGATTTAGTCTGATAACTTAGTTTGTAACCAAAATTTCAAGAGCGAAATGTCATTGCAAATGTGATGTCGGAATTGGCAAGAGAAACTAGATATTCACGTTGAATCTGAAGACATCACATAACTGTTTCAGAGTCCTGGTCAACCTCTAAGGAGATCCAATATCAGCAGGAATCAGCAAAATATCTAACAGCTTAACAAAATAGTCAAAACGATGATGCAGAATGGAAATTTGTTGTGAACCAATACTTAGAAACAATATTCAATCAATTCTAGTTGCTATAAACAATTCGCAAATTTGTCGCCATAATAGTTGACATATAATTGTAATCCCATCAAATAGTATAACGAAAATCTAAATTACTAATAGGATTTCATCGGAAACATTTAAAAATAATACGATATTTCAATGGAAATTTTTCAAAATTATTTCGTAAGTTAAAAGAAACGAAGTGTGCGTATTAAAGTGGAAATTTAACTCAATCCGCTAACGGCAAACAAAACCTAAACAACCCATTTGTATTTAATGTGCAGTTACAATCTGTGGTCGGCAGCACACAGCATCCGTTCTACGATGTTCGAGCTTGTTCGCTGAATGCGATGGTCGAACGGTCTCTGCTGGTCTGGTAGATATCTGTAACGGTTGGCTCGCTGGCTTCTACGCTGGGCACAAAACATCATGCTCTCTATAGTAGCTACTTTTATTCGAGATTGCGCTCTCCCGCCGAGAGTTTTCTTCAACGCACACACACACACACATATACATATACAACAACACTTTGACAGGAAGTGACGTACTCGCTCTGTTGCTACAGCTAATGTATAATTACGGCGTTTATATGGTTATCGACATCCGCTTTGCCAACTTCTATTTTATATATCGACACCGATCTCGTTTCGTCCGCCGCGGCGCGATGTGCCCGTTTTATAATCGGCCCCTGCCTTGTCCTGGGCGTGTATAGCTCTTGCCTTACTCTGTACATGTGCTCATTGAAGCCTCGGTAATATTCTAATCTTGGAATTTAATCGCTAATTCTTAGATGGTTCCGAAGATAATTAATTCCGATTTTATTTTTATATTCTTTTAATTTAATAGGAGTTAATTAATTAATAAATTTAGATTTTTCAAAACTATCGAGTGGAAGTTGCTCAGAACAATTTGGAAATAATTAGAGATAATCCGGCAATTCAAAAGGTCTCGCAGACTTTAGAACTTGATGAATGGGGTTTCTATGCGTGCGATGAAAAATAGGGAAAAGTGGACAAAAATCTGTAATAAGTACATCTTTCTCAAATTAAATTTTATTTTAAAATAAATGAGCTAAGTAAAATCAGGAATAAATTATTAGGTATATAATTAGGTAGTTTTTTTTTGTTTTTAATTTATAGAAAATAAAAAACATTAATTAGAGTCAAATTCGAATGATTTTTCTTCGTTAGGTACTGCTATCCCTCATCATCACTATAATCTTCATCAGTTTCTTGCATGGTTTTTTATTAAATCAGCTGGATAGATGTCAGAAGAAGTTATTCGAAATTATGTCAGGCATAGACATAATTTCGAAGGTCGTCATCAATTAAAGTTTGTTTTTTTGTTGTTTTTGTTCTTTCGCTTGATAAACGTGGATCGGATGTAAGGAGCAAAACTGTCATTAAATCTTTGTTTGTAACGATTTTTAGTGTGATTTAGACAATATTTGCGCACTTCTTTGTGTCGAGCTTACAAAGCTTCCTCTGATAATTGCCCAATAGGTAAATCAAAGGCAGAAATAATGTCGGAGCCATGAATCAGCAGTTTATGCACACTACTAGGCATGTAGTACCAACTATATAATTTATTTATATGCTTATTTCAGCACTAAGGCTAGGGTTTCGGAAAAATTTTCTGGCTGTGTTGCCATCATTACTCGAACCATATCCAGGCTTTAGTTTATTTACTGTAAGACCCATTTCTGATTTGAATTTTAATTGGATTTCTTTTCTCCGTTCATTATAGCTTTTTTGTATCTCCTCGAACTTACCAGAACATTAAATTGCAATCTATACAAGATATGCAATAAACATACACAACAACTTAAAAAGGATGACAAAACATTGTTGTTGATGGACGGATCCACAACTTCTCTCCGTTTTTACTGTCTGTAAGTTGTAGATGACAAAAGCTATTAAGAACATAAATTCATCGGTGCTCTCAATTCCTGAAAATTTTTGGTTGTATGTACTGTGCTCTGAGCTTCCATCAAAGCCACATTTGCAAGTTAATGTAACTACCCAATTTTCGTCTATTTCCGTTAATTGTATTATACTTTTCGCAATTTTGTTTAATAAGATCTGAACATCTACTTCAGCATACCTCTACGTAGTTGCAATATGATCTGGTAAAAATTACTTTTTGGTATTTTTTAAAACATATAAAGAAGGAAAACATTTTGTATTCACAGACCTTACAATATTGTATTTCCCCTCAGACAAGTCTATATAATAATAATAATAATAATAGTTTATTAGAAACAGAAGTTTCAGGTCATACAAAAATAATAATAATAGTAATAATAATATAAACATTCTATACAGAATTATCTAAATTAATACTAAAATATTCTCTAACAGAATAAAAATTATAATGATGCAGCATTTTCTTAACCTCTATTCTAAATCTGGAGCTAGCAAGCTGAGTAAAATTTACAGGCAATTTGTTGTAAAGCTTAATTCCAAGGACAGCAGGAGAATCTTCTGTTAAATTTAATGTGTTTTTCTTAGGTAACATGAAGTTATCTCTTGTGAAATGATCATGCAATGGACGTGCATTTAGTTCAACTTTGCGGCTATGCACTAATAACCAAACCTCTAATATATATAAACAAGCTAAGGGAAGAATATTTAATTTAGCAAATAGTGGTCGACATGATTCTATTGGTCTCACTTTTAGTATATTTCGAATTATACGTTTTTGAATTAAAAATACTTGATAAGCATGTGGCGAATTACCCCAAAATACAATACCATAGGTCATTCTTGATTGTACATAACTAAAGTAGAATATTCTAATAGTGCTTAGGTCTAGAACATCACACAACATTCGAATTTGGTATGCAGTTCTACTTAATTTAACAAAACAACAATTTAACACAAATCATTACAATGTAGTTTCCATGACAAAGTGTCAGTAAAATGAATTCCTAGAAAATGTGCATCCTTTTCGAGATTTAAACAAGTGTTATTATATGTAAACTGTAAATTATAATTAATTAATCTCTGCCTAGTATGAAACAAGAGTACAACAGTTTTTGTAGGATTTAAATACAGTTTATTAGCCGAAAACCACCAACCGAAAATCTAAATCTAATGAAAGTACCAGAGTCTGCAGTGGGGTCAATGTTTTGCATTCATGTTTATTGGATGTCCTACTAGGTGCTGAGCGTCGGCAGCAAAACGTAATTCCTCTGTAGAGCTTGTATGCAAAAGATTTTGTACTCTGCGTTTTTTCGTTTATAAAGATGACCCCGCAAATTCTGTATGAGGCCTGCTGCGACTTGAACCTGCTTCGTTGGTACAACTTCTGACTTCAATCTTGTCTTGAATATCCCTTGTCAATTTAATTTTCTCCAATAAACGTAACAGTGAACAGAGAATATTATCAAGATTCTCCGAAATGTGACGTAATATGTCCAGATTTGCGTAATGGTGAGGACTGGGTACTAAACTCCGACAACGCAATTGCTTATTCATTACAACTTATCTAACAATTTCTTATGAAACAAGGCTTTATTCATCTACGTCAATCTCCTTATAATCCAGATTTAGTTTTCTGCTACTTCTGATTGGTCACCAAATTGAAAAATTGAAATTGCTCAAGAGCTGTAGAGATGGGAACGGCTGACTATAGGTAGGCCAGTACTTATGGTCTGAGATTAGAATCTTGTCAGATGCGTAACATTATTTACGGCAGGATAACGTTGTAACAAAGTCATAGAAACATATTTACACACACACATACTTTATAGAGTGAGAGCTGTAGTACATAGTCCTGAAAAGCAATACAGCTTATTGTTAGTAAATTATCCTTGCACTTTTTCTTGATACAGCACCAGGCCGGATACTTTTCGGACGGACCTTGTATGAAACTTTAATAGGGACAGTAATGACACTTTGAGATGCTTCTCAAATTCAATACAATATCACTGACATGGACACCTGGTGGAACAAAAAGAATAAGTAGTAGAGCACTATGACAAAGTAGGGTATGACAAAGTACGAGGGGCACAACTGCTTGATGATGTACTATCTATCTTAAAAGATCTCGGAAGATGAAGACAAACCTCTTTAAATAAACAAAAGAAGATTTACCGAGAATATTGTCAGTACTTGGGATGTTTTTCAATTTCTTATTTTTTTTGGATTTTGCTCGAATTTTTTCGCCTTTTGTGGTTGTTTTTGTTTCATTCTAGTTTGACTGTATTTCGTTCTGCAAACCATTCTATTTTATTCGTCAGTAATTTCGATTGGAAAAGTGCGTTTTGGGCGGCTTATCTATCTTATATTATCCTGTCTTATTCTTTTTTTGCATTTCTAGCAATTTTATACTTTTTTCTAAGGAGTTTAACTTCCGTGAACTACAGCTAGCTCAATTGAAATGATGCTTTAATGGATGTTGCATTTTCTTTCTTGAATGTGAAATTTATTATGCATGAAGTGATTCAATTCAAGCTCCTGATTTGTTTAAGACGTTTCTCCTGTTATTTTTGTCGTTTTAACTATTGAAAAATACAACAAATTAATAACAATAACTCTCTGCAACAGCTTACAATACTGGTCATATAAAATAGGGACACCTCCACCGTACGTGAAGGTCAAATCCTATATTTTTATTTGTATAACTGTACATGCTTGCATTCGTACGTAAGTTATTCGCTTAAGTAGCCGCTGCGATTTGCTGTCATGAAATATGCAAGACCATCTTTCATTCATTCGTTTTTTTGTCGTAAACGATTTATTGTAATCGTATGCATCATGGTCCCTATATTTGATCGGTGTACATACATACATACATACGATGCTATGGGTGTACACTACCGCTTGCACAGTAAAAATTTCGTAAATTATTCTTGGAAGCGGTTTTACGCTTCGAAGATGTAAATTATATCGGGGATTATACGGATGAAGAACAAACTGCCTACAACAAGGAGGACAACCGAACGTGTATCTGGATCAATCCGCAGGCGTTGCCCCGTCATGCATAACTTCGTATTTACGCACCGCAAGCTTTTACAAGACCTTTAATTTCGATCGCATAACGCCTAATAAATAACGTAACCGATATTATACGTGCGCCTCGGTTCCTATAACACACTGTACTCTCTACACACACTATATTACTTCGCTTTCGTACCGGTGCACGTGTGTGTGCGCGCGAGAAAGAGAAAAACACGTAATAATGCAGATAATGCGAAGAACGAGTTCATATATCGAATAAGGTTAACGCTGGCGCCAATACTCAAGGTTTTCGAAGCTGGTATACTGGTACAACCGACGAACAGCTAAAGACACACATACTTGCGGACGACAGCAGCACATGAGACATAATATACAGTTATGCGCAAAATAATACCAATTATTAAATTCTCAAATATTTATTATTAGCCATCGTTAATTTGATATTTATATCAGGGAGAAGGGAAAAAGGAAAAAAGAAAAAAAGAGAAAAGAAAAAAAACAAGAGGTGATATGATTAAAAGGGTTTACTGGTTCCAACAGATCCTCTCTAATGGCGATGATTATGCATTTTATATTCGATAAACAGAAACGACAAGAATCCACAAACTTAGCAACATATTTTTTTATGTTTGTGGTGGATGTAGATGCAGTGGCTTCTAAGCTTTCTACATAAATTAAGCGGGTGCTACTGCTGAAACGTTGTGCATTTCAGCATTGGGACTAGTGTATTGTACCGCGAAATATAGCGCTTCAGTGTGGCTCAACAGTACACAAAAGCTTAAGAGTTATAACCGGAACACTTAGACCAACCCCTGACGAATGGCTGCCCATATTAAGCGACATCCGGCCTCTTGCTCTTCGACGAAAACCTGCTCTTTATCAAGAAAACTGCATCGGAATTGCATACATCGCAATTCAACTTTATTGACTCATTCAAACGTGACTGGACAGAGACTCGACCTCCACATTGCCAAAATCTGCCCTGTATAAGGACAAAACCCCCCATCTTTGAACAACCACGAAACATATGGACAACTATTAACAGAATACGCACCGATCATGGAACATGCGCGGAGTCACTCTAACGATAGGGCAAGGCTTCATCTCTAAACTGTGATTCCGGGGCAACCAGGCAAACTCTGCGTCACATCGTGATGAAACCTCCTAGCAGGGTGCATGGAGAACGTTTTGATGATTTCCTGGTCGATGTCTGTTTCTAAACTTGATGAGACGCTTCGCTGCACTACTCGCAAATAGGTAGCAAAAGACCTTACAGGGAATACTTCCTGGCCTGCCTGCCTGCAACAGCCTAGAACCTACAGAATTAGAAAACGCTCTCAAAGAATTTCAAATTTTTTTATTTTTCTAAATCCTCAGAAATATTTATTTTTAACTTATTGAAGAAAATATCTAAAATATAGAAATTTTAAAGTTTGTATAATTTTTGCATTTTTTGAAGTTTTGAAAAGATTTGTGAAATTGTAAACTAAGTTTTACTACAAATTTTGCAATTTTAAAAAATTTTCAGAAATATTGATTACTAATTTTTAAAATGTTAATAATTTTACTCAGTTTTAGAAATGACATGTTTTGAACTTTTGGAAGCACTTTTAAAAATGTTGTAAAGTCGATTTTTTTTTAATTTTCGGCGCATTATAATTTTAAAAATTTTTATTTTATAGTTTTTAAAATTTTCAGAAATATTGGTTTTAACTTATTGAAGAAAATATCTACAATCTAGAAATTTTAAAATTTGTATAATTTTTATATTTTTAGAAGTTTTGAAAAGATTTCTAAAAATGTAAACTCGTTTTACTATAATTTTAAAATTTAGAAATTTTAAAATGTTTATAATTTTACGCAGTTTTAGAAATGTCATTTTCTAAACCGTTGGAAACACTTTTAAAAATGTTGTAAACTCGATTTTTGTTTAATTTTGGCCGCATTATAATTTTAAAAATTTTGAAATTTTTAAAATTTTCAGAAATATTGATATTTAACTTATTGAACAAAATATCTACGGTTTTCGAAATTTTAAAATTGAAAACTGTTGTAGAAAATTATATTTACATTTGAAGTTTTGAAAAGATTTCTAAAAATGTTTTACTATAATTTTGAAATTTAGAAATTTTCAAACATTTTCAAATGTTAACATTTTTTTTTTTTTTTTGGAAACTTTTTAAAAATGTTAAATTTGATTTTTTTTAAATTTTGGAATTAAATTTTGTAATTTGGAGATTCCAAAAAAAATTGGAAATTGGATCTAAATTTGAAAAGTCGACGGTTTTGAACACTATTTCCTAACGTCATTGGACTTTTATTAATTTTCATCAGGAGTAAAAATGCCACCACCCCCTGTTTTTTTTTCCTTATGTTAAACCCTTTGCATTAAAATTTTCTAACCTTTTAAAAAAATTTTGAAGGGTTAATTTTTTTTTTAATCTTGACAATTCATAATTTTCGAAATTTAATTTTTTTTTAAATTTGTGAAAATATTCGTTTGTGGCATTAGGTCTCGTCCCTTTCTTGCAAGGAAAACTTTTTTTGCAAGCCGACAAAAGCTCTTAAAATCAATAAAAATAAGGAAAATTAACATCAAGCCTCTTCAGGGCGCTGGCAGCGTCGTATGTAACCTGAAGCAAAAGGCGGAAATAATAGCTGATTATCTTCAGGTGGTTCACAACACCAATTTGGACAACTTTTCACAAGAAATTTTGAGGCGCGGGTAGAGATTATAAACTGTATCAATTAGCAACAGAGACGCCACAGAAAACTGAATCTGATAATCCTCTGGTGAGTCGTCTCGCAGACCTAGACCTTCATAGCCTAGCAGCCTCCTAGGATTACGGTCACTCTATGAGAACAACCCTTGTCCTTGATGACGGTCTGGAGCTAATTAGCTAGGATATACTTAATCGCTGCAATGACAGATTTCTCTTTTAAATAACTCCAACACATCAGCGAATTGTCCAACCTTGATTGAGAAAAAAAAGACGCTGAATCACAACTCATAAGATGTACCGTAAAACGAGGTGACTTTGTGACAGCACCACACTCCTTTGAAAAAGTCACTCTTATATCTCTGTTTGTTATGTTATTGTAGCAACCTCTCGCACACGCATCGGTAAACGGTTGAAGCAGTGTCACGTATTATGTCTCGCGGTCCTTCTGCAGTTTTTTACAACACACATATTTTTTAAGGTAGATAAGCAATTTTTACTTCATCAGAAAGTTGCAATATTTTGTCTTGTATAACTTGAACCGTTTGTTTTATCTATTTTTGCATATGATGAGTGTTATAGTATGATCTATTTAGAAGAAGTAAGAGCCATCAGCTCTTTGTTCTTCTTAAAAATAAAGTACTTATGCTCTACGAAATGCAATGTCAACAAATATCGAGGTGAGTTGTTTTCTTACATTTTCTATAAATAAATTGTGCCAAAACGATAACTTTTATTATTTGGGTTGACTTTGTGACATATTGATGATTCAGTTAGGAGGTTATTTTGTGACAAACTTGGAGCTTGGCATACATTTACCTGATTATAATGTTCTAAAATATCCTCACAGAAAGGTGACATTGTGTTTTAGTGAAAGCCCAATGCTGTCACAAAGTCGCCCCGAGCGATGGGCTGAATGTGTGACAAGTATACATCAAAATTCTGGCTAAATTACTATTGTTTAGTAGCTAAATGATGTGACTACTTCATATTATTTACTCGACCTTCCAGCTATAATACTAGAACTGAAAATATGATTAAAAGTGTCAAATCTGTCACAAAGTCGCCTCGTTTTACGGTAGGTACTGAAACTTAATCGTCGTTCTGATCACCAGATTACCGAGTTTATTTCATATTTTAACAGACACAAGCTATTCTGGAAATACAATTTGGTTATAAATGTCCAATATGGTGATTAACCTCGCAAGGTGTGGCAATCTCCAACTACTTTTGCAATTGATTTAAAAGCTACCAGTTGACTTAAGCGTTTAATATCAAGTAGTAGTACAGTTTGCTGTGGAAGCTGCTGCAGTTGCACCCACCAAAAAAATCATGACACATTTCATTCGATACCATTTTGGATGACAGGGTTTTCTTTATTCTGTTAGAAATCCTTCCCATTTTTTACCAGTAGTTGTCGTTTCTTCTTCTTTATTGTTTCATCAGTTATTCCTATAATTAATAATGGAGCTGAATTGGAGACAAGATAGACTGACTAGACAAATCTCTTGTTATATATTCATTCAATATACTATAATTATTTATACCTTGAGCTGTATATACATATATACGAGACAAATATGTGCATAACACTTACCATAGCTTCCCAAAAATAAATTTCACCGTTTAAAAAAAAATCGATAATCGGTGAAGAATGTGAGATTTAAATTGACGAAACTGGTCCCGAGTTCCTCTTTACAATTCGACAAGTTCGGATCTGGTTTAGTACGGTCCCCTCGTGAAAGAGGATCAACGGAAAATATTATGGTAATGTTGATTTTCTATTAATAGAACGAATACTTAAGTAGACGACGTTGTACAACACATGTGCGCGTCTGTGTGTGAATACGAGATCAAGTAAACGATTGTCGGTATATAATGTAAAATGTAAATGAAAGAAAGGTTGCTTGTATATACATATATAGAGACATATTTGGATGTTAAGATCTATACGAGAGAAGGAATTCGATGCAATTTTATCATCAATATGAAGGATTCTGAATCAAATGCATTACGATTTTTAATGTACAGATTGTCGTTTTAGTAAATATATAAAGCTACATAGATAAATAATTTAAAACTAACTGGGTACATAATTAACCTCATGGAAAATTTGACGTAATCAAGATAACTAATCGATGGTTATAATTGTTCGTAATACCTATTGTAAGACGTGGTAATCATAAAGATGCGTTTATACAATTCAATACCTGTAAGGCCCCTCTAATTTTTTATTATCTCATGGAGAAGACAATGGTCTATTTCGTGGTTGCGAGATAATAAGGAAAAATACCTATTATGGTTGAGAATATGGTGGTCGTATTATTAAGCGCAAATAGATCTGGTAATGTCTGACAATCGAATATCTCATAACTAGTCATTTTTACAGCTTCTGGGCAGCTGTTGCAGTACTTATAATTAAATTGTCTTCCTAGAACTGTATATTAATCAGAAACGTGTCCATCAGTGAACAATTAAAATGTATGATACAGATAATTATCGGTAGCACCACAATGGTTAATTAATTCGAAACATGAGTATTAGAAACGTTTACACCGTCCGCACCGTGTTACTCATAATTATGTTGTAGAAGGAATTTCATCATATTTGTAATAAGGTAACTTGGAAAAGTCCAGGCTTCTAAAGGAAGGACTTTTTAGGGAAAGTTGATGAGGAGAGAAATACATTGTTTTAGAAAGTCAATGATAATCAAGTTTGGAAATCGTTTCAGCAATACTCGAATTCACGCAGTATACAATACAAATTCTTTAGGTAAACAACCGTTTCGAAAACATAAAAAAGAAATAGAAGCGATTCTAACTGCGTTAACAATGCAAAAAGAAACGTACAACCTAGGCACGTGTTTTGATGACTAACCGCATCTACAATCTCAAATTCTTTTTTTCGTATACAGAGTTACAAAATGTAGTTTGCGTGACAAACGATGACCCCGTATACCTAATTGGTACGAAGTATAATTGTGATAGTATTGTGAAACGGCGAGATAGAGGTAAGTTCGTCTCTACCGATTCGATACAAACAAAACAAAAAAAAAAGACACAACGACAAAGGAAACACAATGGACGCGCTCGAACATCTGGCGGAATGGTCCACTTCTTGTGGAGTGTTTTTAAAGTGTAGAAGGTGTAAGAGATAAATTGAAAACGGTAACATGATATCGCTTGTCGCTTGGCTCCGAGTGAACTAACAGCAACGGCATCAGGCAAGGTTACCGAAGTACTTGCGTTGAGGTCACGTTAGAATACGATGCGTCCTTAATCTACAAAATATCTATTACAAGAACGATTCTTAACCTTTTCGCCATGTTATAGATTATGTTTATGATATAGATCTATTAGAATATTAATAGATATTAATGATCATAATTCTTGTTCCAATAACATTCTAATTTCAAGTTAGAAATTTGGCATTGAATGGACCAAAGAGAATCATATTATTTTATAAAAGGAAAACTGTTCTAGTGATTTCATGGGAATGCGTTCTGGGATTATACTCTAGTCAAAACAGGAATCGATGCAATTATTGATTGATAAACACATTTGCAACGTTAAACAACAAATTAGACTTACATGATTTCCTACTTTTGAGGACAACGGCTTTGTACCTTGTGAGAAGCCTGTGGAAATGACAGTACCTTTTCAGGATTAATTATATTTAGAGTCTTCAGGAATGATAATGTAACCTTAATTCCAATGGGATGATAAGGGCTCCAACAGTTAATTTGGACGAGGCAGGTTCTCTCTGGAAGAAAATGTCAGAAACAAATACATTGGAGATGAGAAGACTGATTTTGCTGGGCCGAATATGAAAGCTTGGGTGACTCTAGCTCTAAGTAGTTGGGAAGTAGCCCTTTAGTCATCTCATCCAAGAGACGACATTGTATTGCCAGGAGAAGAGCTCTTCGCTTTTAAGATTGTTGGTTATTTGGTTGCTTTCACCAGTAGGTATCTTAATTCTCTGTATTTTCATCTACGTTTATCTGCCTTTCCGTATTGCACAAAAGTAATGTTTAGCACTTTTTGTCAAATTTGTTTCCTGATTTTGCTGGAGCAGGGCTTCGGTTATAAAGAACATTGCGACAAAAGATTTTTTTTAGTTTGCTACGAGTTTTTTTCTTTCGGCTCTAGCTTCTTCACTTCCTATGCACTTGCTATAAACAACAACCTAATAAAAGGGCCTTATATGTAACTTTGTTGTCTAAGAATAAATGCCAAAGCTGTTTAGAAGATTGATTTTTAATACAATATTTTCTCGTTTTGTAGGACCTTATTTTGCTGCTGTTTATATGTCTCAACAATGACTATTTTATACTAATAAACTACGGATATTGCTAACTGGTTCTGCTTAAGCATACATAGAGTAAATACCTTGCTAGAACTAAGTAAAAACAGACTAGGTATCCTCACAGGTTTTCTTACGGGGCATCATCACCAATTTGGGGAACACATGACAAGGATAGGTCTGAAACCATCCAGCTATTCCAGTTTATTAAAGCTCTTAGACTGGATGGGGAGCTTTGAGAGCGGGCAAACTCCAGCAGCTTACAGCTCATACAAGGGCGGTTGAAATGCAATATTATCATCATCAATTAAATCTAAATCTAAATGCTGGGTTGGCTTTTGGTAGTTCTTAAAGAAGGTGTGTTAGTTTTTTATCAGCAATTCCTTTGCTTTTATATTGAAAAGGCATTGGAGAAGAAAAATGAATGTAGACTTTGATCAAGGACTAGAAGGGAACATAGTGCGGAAAATAAAGAAACAAAGAATAAAATGGCTTGGACATGTATGGCGAGCAATTGATTCGACAATTAAAAAAATGTTAATATGGAACCAAATGGAAGCAGAAGGTGAAAAAGGGGTAAAGATCAAGGTGAAAATGACTAACACTAAGCTTTATTGGACAATTTGTTCCACATTTTTGGTCTTTAACTCGTCTCTAAGTTTCACCAATTTTTCTTGATCATCAACTGCCAACAACTATTGCTTAATTCTTGCATGATTACCATTATTTATAACAACATTTCAGGCTAATTCTATTAACGTTTGTCTCTAGATAAGTGGGAGCAAATGAATATTTTTTTGGCATGTTGTGGTAAACATGATCAAAGATACACAATATCTTTAATCAGGTCGGATTGACGTTTTGTTTACACTTAAACTAATGATTAATGAAGCAAAAGGCTAAAGAAGCATTTCTACCCGAAATAAAAGTTAACCTTTTTGTGAAGTTACCTTTAAAGAGCAAATTCGTAATACACCGGAAGTGCAGTTAACTTGTAACGAAAGCGCTTGAAGTAACATTGCAAAAAATAACTCTTAAATTATACAGGGTGCGGCAAAAAGATCTGAAAAGTGATAAAAATTGTTTTATTGCTTATTATTACGGGAGTACATGTAAATGAATGAAACTGACATCAGAACAACCGATTTCGTCCGTTTAAGATCTGAGGAGGTGGTGGGGGTGGTAGAGGTAGATGCATCTCATAGCTCACACGTGCACATTATTATCGGCTGCAAATCCTCAAGAAGTGCATGAACGTCCTCTACATAGTGAGAAAGCTACTGTGTGGTGGGGTGTAACGAAAAGTTGTGTCATTGGGCTATACTTCTTTGAAAAGGATGGTCGAATCGGTTTACGGTCAATTTCCACCGTTAAGGGTTAATGTTGAAAAACTTCCTGGTCCCTGAGAAATCGTTTAGTGCGCAGAAAGCTGTGGTCTCTGGCTGGGGCAACTGCCCATACAACCTATAAGGTGACTTTTTGAGAAGCAAGTTTCGAGGCGGAGTCATCTCGCGCTCAGAGGACATTGCATGGCCAGCAGGACTTGAAGAATGCTTGTTCGAAGAAGGACATCATTTAAAGGACGTCTCGTCTTAAACGGACGAAATCGGTTGTTCTGATGTCATTTTCATTTTTATGTAATAAGAAATAAAACAATTTTTATCACTTTTTAAACTTTAAAACCGTCAGATCTTTTTGCCGTGCACCCTGTACTATCGTCAATAAGATCACGTTATTGCGGTTTGTCTCACCATAAGCTTTAGTACTTCTGTATATAGTTTTGCTAAACTAGTGCATACAAAGAATTATTTCAAAACTATAAGTGGAAATCCTGATACAATTCTTCTAGCAACTATATCTTATTTGGAATTTGGAAATACCACAGACAATATTATTAATAATAACGCGAAAATTATGTATGTATGTACTCGTATACATATGTTTCCATCACATGATTAGAACCATGTGTTACACACTTTCTTCCCGAATCGTTTCAGATTCACTGGCTTTTCCTAGCAATATAACGATGTGACAAATACACACTCATCATTGTAAATCATCTGAGTTTATTTGCACAAAATGTTATTTACATTATAACATCCACAATTACTTCCAGTAATCAGTGAAAGTAAAACAATTGTTGCTATATAATGTAATCACACCTTGTCATAACAATTCGTTAACAGCAGCTGCTTATATTCCTCAAAATTTGTTTATAATAATAACAATTTTTTCCAGTGTAATCATAAAATTCCTTTGTTGAATAATAAATGTTTATGAAAAATATTTCTTTAATTAATCATATGTAGTATAGTCGAGTCGAGAGAGATAATTAGGTTTTATATCGTGTAACAAACCGTACAGAAAAATTATATAATTGTTATCGAACAATGAGGAAAGAGGAAGCAAGCAATAGACGTCGCCGTCGTATTGGCCCTATAATATAGCAGCCTATTTGATTAATGATATGAAAGAGTCGTTGTAAATACGCAAGAAAGCAATATCGTATTATTACATGTTATCCGCTATATATAGGTATAATGCATGCATGTTATAAAAGGTTCCTGGCGTACGCTAGAATTGCGTAACACACTTATATACAGTTATATATATATATTTGTAATAAATAACAATTAGTGTCAGCTGTTCGAAGGACTTTGTTCCTAAGAGGCTTTTCCGTTCGCTATCAAGACAATAGAACCGAATAAATTGTAGTGCAAATCAGGCACATTTCTAGGTTATAATTTCTAATAAAATGCTACATTCGTTTGCGACACGATATCATTGTATAAAACTGACCATTATAATTAACATTACACAATAATCGCGTATGTAATGAATAGGTATTTAAAAATGGCGTTTTGAATCAACAAAACAAGCGTAATTGTTGTAAATGTTATGTGCGTTCGTTAATCAGTTGCCGCAAGTTAATGATACATATTTCATTTATTGAGAATGTCTACACATCCAGTACAAAAAGGAGAGATTAACAACTTTGACGTTTAATGTCAAGATACCGATTTTGTAGAAATATGTTCCACAACTCATTTAAATTCTTTGATGTCCTTTCAATCTTTTTACGGTCAAGATAATCCCAAACATGTTCAACAATATCTAAGTCCGGAATTTGTGGCAGACAGACCATTCCCTCCTCTTGTAGCCAACTTAAATAGTTCTGAACCAATCGAGAAGTGTGCTTGTTAAGCTTGCCTTCAATTTTAATAATGTCACCAACTCCTTGGGATGAAATGCAGACACAAACAATATTAGGTATTATTATTTTTTGGATTTCCATGTGTTTTGGATCATTTGGATCATCAAACCATAGTATCTTGTGCCTTTGTCACCCACTCCATAATTCATATTCCACTTTTGAACTTTTTGCGGTCTTATGACTCTGAAATTAGCTGCGAACCACACGTTGGTGTACCTGTGGAGACATTAAGCTCTCATTTAATTTGAAGAGATATAATAAATGGATTCCTTTTATCGCTAAAACTGTCATATCTCGATCTTGTCGTATAGTTTTTTTTAGCGACTCGTTTTTCAGTGGTCTCCTTCATCCAGTTTAAAGTGGCAAATAAGAAATTGTAACTTTTTTATTTTTATTTGTTTATATGATTATATGTGCCAAGTACGGACGAGTTCAACACTTCAGTGTCAAATGCGGACTAGTTTGACGTTTAGATGCCAAATATGATAACTTTGACATTTAGATGTTACACGTTTGACATTTATATGTGTGGATAAGTTAAATGTGAAATATAGTCAAACATTGATAAGTCTGACATTTAACTGTCAAATGCGTCAAATATGGCTAAGTTTGACATTTATCTAACAAATAAGGATATGCTTGAGAGTGAATTATCAAATATGAGCAAGTTTGGCGTTTAAATGTCAAATATGAACAAATACGGACGAATAAAACCACTTCTAATAAAAGCGGAAAAAACCAGGTGTGGCTCTTTAAAGTCTCAATCTGTAAAGATTTATTCAATTTGCATACATGGCTTTGTTTAACCACCGCCATTGTGCAAGTATGTCTACAAAAATATTTGAACTTCGTCATAACAATCCTGATTTTGCCCATTAAGTTTAGACTAGCGCCTTTAATCAAGAGTAAATGCTAAATGATTTGCTAGTGATGGCTAGATATTAACAACACGATAAAGTGCTTGGAAAATTGGACAAATAGGGGAACTACTTGTGTCGAAAAAGTCAATCAAAACCTACACAGTCCCAAGGAACAATTGCTAATGATGAGAGATGCTAAATTTGGCAATTTGTCACTAAATTAATGGCTCCATTGATTCATGTAGTCAAACATCTGCAAAGCAAAGTAATTTCTCAAGAAAGAATAGGTCTGATATGACATCTGGTAATTGGTGGATATTGACTGCTCCAGTTTTGTTTCTATTTCTTCATTTTTCTATAATTTGCAACATAATCGCTCTTAACCCCCATGTGTTACATCGCCTATAAGTTCAGTTCAGATTTTTCTAGTTTGTGCATACTCCAAGTTAGTGCTTCCTTTTCCGTATAAGTAGGCTCCCAATTTTGGTCAATTTCAACTGTTGAGCTGGCTTGTTTATAGCAACTAAAATGCCTTGAAGGTTGTTTCTTAAATATTGGTTTCGGAAAAAATATCTCTTCTTTATTATCGTCTTGACTCTTTTGGTTAGCTGTTGGGTATTTTGCTCTGATTCCTACAAATCTTCATTCCGTGGAGGTTGACTGTGATTTTGAAATAATTATGTGAATGTGATGTTTTTAGGTTCAACGTAATCAAGACCAACTCCTTCTCCCAATTCATTTCTGATGATATTTAGCTCGAAATTTTATGTCGCCCTTTTTTGCAATATTATGCACCTTAATTCGTTACTTGTAGCAAATATTTGATGGTAGGAGGTAAGTAAACCACTTCAACGTCAAATTCGGATCTAATCTAATTTGATTAATGTTTGGTGTTAAGGTGGTGGTTAAATGATTTGTAAATTTTACTATTAACAAAAACCAGAAAAATTGAGAGGCCTACAAGTTACATAACAATCGACTGCACCCAAAAAGTTATGTCATGACCACTATGTTTTTACCCTCCATTTTCAATGCCAACCTTCATTCTTCAGCTCTCATTTGTAACGTTTTTACTACATTATCTACAAGTCGTCTTTTTGGACCTTCTTCTGCTACGTTTAATCTAATTTAAATGTCAAACATGTGACATTTAAATGTGTGGATAAGTTAAATGTGAAATATAGTCAAATATTGATAAGTCTGACATTTAACTGTCAAATGCGGACCAGTTTGATGTTTAGATGTCAAATATGGCTAAGTTTGAGATTTATCTAACGAGTAAGGATATGCTTGAGAGTGAACTATCAAATATGAGCAAGTTTGGCATTTAAATGTCAAATATGAACAAATACGGACGCGTTTAATGTTTAAATATCAGATGTGGACTAAGGCAGGAAGGCAAAGAATAAATTTTAAATACTTCAAAAAGATTCAACAACGTAATTTGTTTCAATTCTTAAAAATATACATTTGACTGAGGGAATCAAAAAGTAACGCTACAATAAATTATGATCATCCTTTTTTATTATTTAAATCAATTTTTTGCAAACTACCAGTTACAGTTTTTATTTAAAAGATCACACAACATTGAAACTAACTGCATCGGTAATCATCGATATTGAAATAAAATAGAATCTCATTTAAATCTGCATTTTCGAGAAGACCAGCGAATTAAAAAAAACGTTCGAGAAAAGAGTAGAAAGAGAAACGAGAGAAAAAAAACAGCCTTCTCGCCCGCGTCCGCGTACCCGCGCTTTTATTTTTCTTATTTTACCCGCGGCACTGTCCCCGTTCATCCCTTGTCCCCCCATCGTCCCCTCGCCTATATACACGTCCGCCGCTGCGTAGCTCGGTAGCCGGACCGGTAGGCAACAGGTCAATGTTTTCTTTCCTTCTCTCTCTTGCACCCGATCGCGCCTTTCACTCTAGAGCGAGAGTCCTGGGCCGAGACCGCGGCCGTATGGCAGTGAGCCCGCTTTATCTCCTTTTCTGAATCGCGCGCTACTACTATCTCGCTTCGACCAGTCGTGCAGGTAGAGCGGCCGTCCTTGTTCGCAGCAGGACCGGCGCTAGACATTCCGCCGCTGTACACGTATATAAGATGGACTAATTTTTACCGTTTAACTTTACGGATGCGTGCATATATTTGTAGATAGTGCGATGATTTCAAGGAGAAACCTTATTGGTATGTTTCGTTTGCGAGCTAACTTCGATGATCGATACTGTTTTGTAAACTTAAATAAATTGTATATAAATTAGCTATTTATTCAATGACATTAAAATTATAATAATTGCTCTTTGCGTTAATATTTTTTCTTGTAAAGTTTCTTTTTGCAAAGTTTCAACATTAACAATGATAAATAAATGCTTTATAGGTGCACTGAATTAAATTTTTGAAGATCGTAGCTCCAACTATAGCTTGAGACATATCTTGAGCTTAAATAAATGTCTTCCAAGTTTCAATAATTTACTGTTTTTCGTTACTGCGGATGAAACCACCATTACGACCCTGAATCAAAATGGTAGAGCATGGAATAGAAGCACTTTCAAGTGGGCAGTGAACCTCTCGAAAGTTTCGTGCAACAGTATCTGTGGGGAGAATTCCTCAGACATCCTTGTCAAAGGAATTATCCTTTTTACCACAAGGATAGACTATAACTATCAAAGAAAAAGGGAGAGGAAAATTCAGACGTGGTGTGCTGTTTCATACGGACAACAGTCGCTCTATTATCCAAATTTAGTCCTTAGTGACTTCCATGTATTCCCAAAACTCAAACACTTCCCTCGTGGGGTTCATTTTCGGGATGATGGGGCACTGATGAGAGAGGTGAACGAGTGGTTTTAAAATAGAAAATTCCACCTTTTCAAGGGACAATAAAATCTGAACTGCCCTCGTAGCATGGTCGTCAATACACACATTAAAGAAAATAAAATATGAATGAAAAAATAATTCAATTAACAATAATTTTTCGGAATTACGTCAAAAATGAAGACAAGAAGAAGAACTGCAATCTAAATCAGTAGCACTGGCACTGCTGGCAGAAGTAAACTGCAGAAAATTAATTCATCAAAACCAAAAGACGGTTTAAAGATCACTTCTACAAGAATGTAGGTGGAATGAAGGTTGGCATTGAAAATGAACAGTGGTCACCATTTCTAAATGAATAACAGTAACATGTAGCACTGATACAAAGAACGAAAAATAAATAAAGTATCAATTTCCAAACATGCTTAAGTGTGGTCCAGATTAAAATTAAAATCCATGGAATGAATTCCTCCCTTCCGGACATACAAATAGTTCTATGAAGCTCATGAACACTGTTTTTTGGACCAATCAAGATTACGTACGTGACGGCCAAAGGTCAATTCGATCTAAACGGCTGCAACTTCTTAAAGCTGAACTATCCAGAATATAGTCCACCTGACTTAACTAGCAAAACAAAATGCAACCATATTAGACATAAGATAACGTTTTGAATGCAGTCAGCCAATCATAAACCTAAAGGCGATCAATGTAAATTACAAAGTTTGTTAGATTACAGAAGGTGGAAAAGGATGGCTTGTTAAATTCAAACAACGTGAGAGTTCCACGGACGCCGCAGCAGCCCTCAAAATTTCCTTAAACTTCTTAGAAAATCATTAACAGCAATTTTATACCAGATCATTTTAATGTAGAACATAGATTTCAGAGAATGTACAATCTGCCATCAATTATTTCTAGGTAAGTGAGGACCGACTAATTCTCCATCTTCATCGGAGTGTTCTAAGAAATCCAATACGACAGTCTTAGTAGATATTTAGGGAGTAGTATTTTACCCAACGACACAGTTTTCTTTTGTTGGAAAATGCACATTGAGAGTCGCCAAACATTAATGAAATTAGATCCGAACTTGACGTTGTGTCAGTAAGTGGTTTACTTACCTCCTACCACCACATATTTGCTACAAATAACGAATTAAAAAGAGGTTGGTCTTGATTGCATTGGACGTGCCCTCAATTTTTTCAAGACAGCTGAAGACCGACTAATTCTCCATCTTGGTGAGAATTCACCAAGAAATCCAATAAGTCAGTCTTAGTAGATATTTACAGGCTACTACTTTACCCAATTTTGAGCCAATATGTTGAAATTTTGCGACAAGACAGTTTGATTAAATTAGATCCCAAATTTGAAGTTAAAGTGATTTACTTACCTCCTAACACCACATATTTGTCGCAAACAATTGATCAAGGTGTGCCACAATTTTGAAAAGACATTTCACAAGATTTAGTCTGATAGTTTGTAACCAAAATTTCAAGAGCGAAATGTCATTGCAAATGTGATGTCGGAATTGGCAAGAGAAACTGGTCTTCACGTTGAATCTGAAGACATCACATAACTGTTTCAGAGTCCTGGTCAACCTCTAAGGAGATCAATATCAGCAGGAATCAGCAAAATATCTAACAGCTTAACAAAATAGTCAAAACGATGATGCAGAATGGAAATTTGTTGTGAACCAATACTTAGAAACAATATTCAATCAATTCTAGTTGCTATAAACAATGCAGCTCAACAGTTGTGTGAAATTGACCAAAATTGGGAACTTAGTTCTACGGTAAGGTGCACTAGCTTGGGGTGTGGCAGGGTTATAGGCGGTGTGTTATGCGCAGAAATTTATGGCCTGGTGTCCACAGAGGTTAAGAAAGATTATGTTGAAACAAACATCATACAGTTTTAATTATTTTAGTAGCTTCGAAAGGCATACAAACCAGCAGAAGCAGTCAAATTACTTTGCTCTGCAGATTTTTCAGTACATAAATCGACAGAGCCATTAATTTAGTAACAAATTACCAAACCTAGCAGCAGCTCTGATCATTGGTAATTGTTCCTTGGAACCGTGTAGATTTTGATTGACTGTTTTTGACACAATTATGGTCTTTTGTTTATAAAAGGATACTATATCCGACCACACATGACTTCCGTAGAGGTAATGAAGTTGGCAAATTAAATGCGAATTTTTCAGCAAGGAATTTCGATTTACTAAATAAAGGCTATACTTTGAAGCAAATTTAATTAATGCTTTGATGAACTTCTTTAGAGTAATTAAATTCACTTTAAATCAAAGCCTTTATTTACAAAATCAACATTCCCAATAAAAACAATCGCATTTAATTGGCCAAAGATGGTACAATGACGCTGGCTAAACAAAGTTTTGAATAGTTTCCATGTATGCAGGATTGAATAAATCGGATTAAGACTTTAAAATGTTGACAACTAAAGCTTCATCTTCAAAAATATACCTTTTTTCCGCTTTTATTGGAACTTGCTCCATTCACGAGGAATTAAGCCTTCCAGCCATAAACTTTTAGTAGATTATAATCAAACAATTACTGCCACAACCTCTATTCAAGTTTAAAAGTAATGTAAGGATAACCAACATTATTTTAGTGGAAAAAATTGCAAGGTTGTTAACCTTATGTTTCCTGGAACAATAATGGGCAAGACAAGCTTCCAGTGGAGATGATATCCGTTTACTTTCTAAATCATTCCCGAAATAGTAACACGGAATTGGCCGGTCCTGATTTTAACATTAATCTCACCATATGGTTCGTCGTCTTCGTTTGATCGGATATACCCTCTCCGTTTAAGAACAACAGCAGCCCGGTTTGGGTCCATCACACCACGTACTGCATCTACACACTTCTACGTCTAGCGTATTCACATACATTTATTTACATCCACACTTATGTACATATGTAATATATGTATATAGATATATTATGTACATGGACGACTGCTATGCAGGCCGTATTTTAGTGTCGGATGTAGGTGCTATATCAAGGATGTTAGAGGTGAATACCTTTTGTGTGATTGGTAATGTATGTATGTATACGCGCGCGTGTGTGTGTGTGTGTGTATAAATGTAGGTATGTAAGATGTTTAGTATGTATGTTCGAGAATATGTATTGTGTACCTGTGGGTTGAAAATTCTTAACTATCGTAGGTGTTTTAAAATTTTCAATTTCATCGAAATATTTCACGCATACGCAGTTTCGTAAAAGTATAATGAGAACAAACTTATTTATCGATGGCAAAGGAGGAAAATTGGATTTCAAGCTTTAGAAAGTGATGATTTTATACGCATTATCCTTATTATCTACGACTCGATCAGATAATTTATTTTATATGTATGTACATATTGGCGTCCTTCGAAATAAATTTGAATATGTGGGTAATGTGTGGTGCAAGTATGATTAAAAAAAAATGTTTGATCATGCATATACAGTTACTTGAATGTTTCGTAACACCTGTTAATAAATTATATCAATAACGATGCAATGAATTTAAAATAGTTGTATTGGTGATGTATTGTGTGTTTAAAGATGTTTATATAGCGAGCAATGTAACATCTCGTCCACAACTAACCACAGGTGTTTATTCGCTAATTCAACTAAAGTTTTTGTTTCCTAAAAAGGTTTTCTTTGTATCTTGAAAAGCAACACGTTTTAGATCATTTGAAACATATCAAAATTCCATATCTTCGGCGTTCTCTGCGAAATTGTGCATGGCTGGTGGGCTGTGGTCATTATATTTATAAAGTTGTTAATTACACATGGCATTCACTTCGCTTAACTGTGGTTGGATAGAAATTAAAACATGATAGATGAAAATAGAGATGTCCAAGAATAGCATACTATTGCTACACCCTGTGTGACATTTATTTCCAAAGGGACAATAAAACAACACTATCTAGTATGAAAAGCGAAACCAATATTTTGGAGAATTGGCTTTCGAAATATTTTCGTTATACGTTTCTTTAAACTCCTAAGTATATTCGGATGCCTAATCCATAGTTTCCGTTCAACACAACGAAGGCTTTTCATACAAAGATAAGTGTTTGTCTGATATCAGAAGCGTATATGTGACTGTTAACTTTCTCGATTAAAGAAAAAGTCAAGATGTTTATATCTGGCTTTGATAATTCAATAATAAAATGCTTGGGAAATCAATCAAATATCAAATAAATAATTTTTCATTATTCCAATTGAAATTAATTTTAATTAATTTTTAATTGAACACGGGGCTTTTTTCATATTTTGATTCCAAGAAGTTGGCAGCCGTACTTTTGACTTTTTTAAATTCATCTATACTACCAATGTTTTGATCGCGTTTTATACCAAAAAAAAAATTAGTTTTGGCCTCTTCTCAGTTGTTGACAATAATATGCTGGAGTCTAACTTCTTGTGCTGATTTGTATCGCAATGTCTTTTCAGTTCGTGCTCCATTCATTATCGAGATATTAAATAGTAAAGGTGGACGAATATTTTTTGTAACCACCAGACGACAATTTGGAAAATTTCGGAAATTGGACCATGCTATCGTTTGTGTTAGTTTTGTACTGCTTCATGCCATTGAAAGCTGCTTTAGTTTGTGAGATATTCTGCCAAAGGTGGCTTGTTCTTCAATATCATAAATTAGCACAAAATTGACACAAAGAAAAATTTTCAAAATGTCGAAGGATGACAACCAAATTAAGCATTTCCTAAAATCGAATATTTCGCAAACAAAAAAACAACACGACAAATTCTGTAATAAAAACTCCAAAAAGGAAGAACAAAATATTGTTCAAACGCCTTGTTTTTCAGGTTTTTTATTACCACACTTCATCTGAGAATGATTTTTTAAAAACGTTGACAATAATTAAGTCGCGTTTAGGACCATTAAATGCTCGTTTCCTTTTTTAATACTAAAACTAGCTCTATCTTCGTTTTTACAAAACCGATTTATTTCAAAAATTAAATAAATTGCAAACTTTCATAAACGAAAACGTCAATCTATTGCCATGCTATCTTTTGGTTGTGTCAGGAACTACTTCAAACAAATTTTCCCTTAAAATAAGTTTATTAGTTTTGGTCCTAATTTAGCCAGCAGTCTTTCTTTGCCTAGGCATTCTAGCTATAGAATTCTAACAATTCTGTAGCTTCTCTATCATCATTACTTTCAAAGACGCTTCTGGTGTCTAAGTCGTCCTCCATATCTAACATATAACTAGATCTTCTCTATCTGCAACAGTATCATTACTGACTCAGCTTGTGCAGCAAGTCTTGCAGAAAAATTTACGGATAGCATGACTTGTGCTCGAAATGCCACATTTTAGACTTTAATTTTGGTGGTCCATCGTGATGTTGAGTTTGCTGCAGCAAAATTTCCTCAAATGAAGTTTCTAAAACCGAAATTGAAACTCCTACAGAACAAGGATACTAAAAATATCGGTTCTTGAGGATGTGTAAGTCGAGTGTCGACTTTTGAAGCATAATGTTTTTGATTATCCAACGATGTCGTTTCTTATCCCAATGATTATTCCAATGGTCTTCTAACAGTTTTAAAAATGACAAATGAAAAGGTTGCAATATATCTGTCAAATGTGGTGGCAGTTCGTGAATATAAAAGTCATTTTTATGACCAATTCGGAATTATAACGTGAGAAACATACACCATCAAAATTGGACGTCCTCAACTAATACTGGGATCAAAGTTTCCTTGAAGTACATAATTAAAAATAATTGATTCCATCCCAGCTGCTTGAGGTGATTGCATATGTCATTCCTTTACATGACTTAGCTTTGCTGGCTACCCAGGAGTCCCAAATATTTTTACCTCTGAACACCAATAAGAGCACCACTTGCTAAAACTGCTGTAAGAATGTATTCTTTCTCCCAGAACCCGCTGTCGTTCGACAGCAAGACGTGGCTTTTTAATTTATTATTATTGTTTTGCCAGGATGGTACTTGAAAGGTTGAAACTTTTGTGTAGATTCTAAAGTGTCTCTGGCTCTATGCAGATTCAATTTTGTCCTAGTTTTGTTTGCCAAATTAAAATACTAATTTACGATAAATGGGCCAAAACCTTCATATAGGCATACTCTATGGATTGCGGTTCTTTAACGCTAAGCTAGTATCACTTTTTGAAAGATTCAAACCAATCTCCAATTAGCTAATTTTAGCTCATGTTCTGACAAAATTATAATTACACAAGATTGACAAGATCAACCATCTAGCATATTTAGCATCCGTACAAACCTACTCGGCAGTATTACCTGTTATTATACCTGATCAAATCGAACCAGGTCAAAATATCTGTGTGCTAATTTATATCAATTTTATCCCGCCAATTGAGCCACTTTTCGGATTGCAGTAATTTGGATCTAACCTCACACCCACCATTTTTTTGTCTCATCATAATCAGTGGATAGATTGATTTCAAAATTGTAAAAGAGTCGATCCCGTCAAAATTAGGTGTCTTCAATACAATCTCTGCATAGAAATCCTATCAAGAGATTTAATACATCCCACAGATCATTTACCGATTAAAATGAGACCGTCTTCTGTTAATACGTTTGAACTAAAAAAGTCGACTCCCCGAATTTGTTACAATAAACCCTATTAAATTAATGATATGTAACTGAACCATTGACAATTTTGGCAGCAGACTCTCAAGTGCATTTTAAGTCATAAGAAGGCATGGATTTCAGTAAATGATCAACGTCCTTTTGTGATATTCTATCCCTACTAGACTAGACTGTCTATAACTCATGTAGAAAATAATTGAGTGTTAATGCTGGGGGTGCCCACTTGTTTAAATTTGGCAGGACATGGTAAAACATTTATATTAACCTGTGTAGATGGTAGATGAAATGGGAGACAAGGTTCAATAAATTCTTGTTAGTAATTTTGGATGGTTGGAGCATCTCTGCGTAGATCTTGTTGTTATCAGTTTTTGGGCGTGAGTAGTAGCACAAGACACTGTCATTAACTGCAAAAGTTTCAACAAAATTGCAAAATTGTTGTATATATGTTAAATTGGGAAAAATCATTTCAACTATATTTATAATTTTTAAAACCTGTATTGACAACGTCGAAATTGAATAAAATAACTGGATACAGAATTATTTCCCACAACTAAAAAGGCAAACCGCCTCTTCTAAGCATACAAAATACTTGTGGGAATTTACGCCCATATTTCAGTTATAGAAACCGAATCATATTGAGAACGTACGATAATAAATTAAGATTAGTATACAATCCAGGTCCCTTAAGACTCGTAGTTTCTAAGATTACATCAGTTACGTGTACTATGTTCGCGTTTGTACATGTACAGCTTAGAGCAAAGAATACATGTTTTGGTTCATTGTGTAAGCTTTGGTACACCATTCTTTACGTAATGGTAAAAGTTACGTCAAGTGAATAACGAGTTTCACACAATATGTATGTATTTATAAATAATCTTATATAGGTGTGATTGCGTGTTGTTGGCCCCCTTTTATGTATATGAGAGAGATGAATGAAAAGTATCTGTGTCGGTTACGCTATATACATACAGGGAAATATTTTCGAATCTTAAGAGCAACTACCTTTATTTACTTGTAGGTGTAGTCTGTAATATAAGATATGAGACAATTTAAAACAGTATTTCTGTACTGAAAAAATATGTTTCTCGTATATCAATTTCAGATGATTAAAAAAGAAAATGATTTATTTATATACACTCACTTTTAGGAACGAAATACTCAACACTTTTATGGATGCAGCTTGTCAAGTTAAAAATAGTTCCATATGCATTTAAGACATATACATACGCGACTTTTTCTTCCTTTTAATTCTTCTTCCCATTTTTTTTTCTCGTATGAAGTTTGTTCATCGGAACCGTCCCATTTTGCTATCGCACCTAATAATAATATACACAGTCGACTTTAATCCAAACATTTGCGTCACTCCGAATGTTTTAATTACTTTTCGACACACATTCATGTCTTTCCGAAAAAAAAAGGCGGGCTTATAATATCAACAAACTGTTGAAATCGAAATACGCACATTGTGCAGTCTCCTGGAAAAAATATGATTCGTTTTGGAAATTATACTTTCACGTAAGAGAGAGCTTATCACGGTATATTACTTGCAAATTAAATATTCTACTCTTACTTTTCCTTATCTGCGTTATTTGTTGTACTTACATACATATGTACATAGAAGTATGAAATTAAATTTGTCTAAGTTGTTATATTTATTTTACAATGGCCTTGAGTGAATTACTCATTTGTTGAATCCGTTTATTTCCTCTATATAATCTTCTACCACCCTGTCATTAACTCTCATTATACAGAAGAGATATTGTACCACCGACATTTAAATTATTTCTGTTTTGACATTGCATTTTCTGTAGTAGTAGACATTTTATTTTTTGTAAAACCATGTTGATGAGCAGTTTTAATTTTTTAAAAGTGAACAAAAACTTTTTCTGAAATTGGTTTAATAAAATTCGTTCTGAAAAATCCTACTAATCTCTCAAACGCATAATTTTCTCCATTACTTGAGATAAGACGGATACGAGTTCTGACAAATTAAAATTATTCTGATGATATAATATTGTGCGAAAGAAAATAATAATAATAATAGTTTATTTGATCCAGTAGACCTTAAAGGCACAAGATAAGTAAATACCGTCTGGAAGGCTGTTAAATATTTAGTCACATAACTATCCCAATTTAGTCTGTAATTCTTTAACTCTTTACCTTAGCAATTTTCAAGCAATCGGGAAAACAGCCATCAATGAAGGATTAATCATGACCGTGAATGGTTGGATTAGAAACTCTCTATTCATTTTTAAAATGTTACTGGAAATCAAATCTACTCCAGTCGAGTTCGATGCTCTTAGTTGAGAAAGTATATATGCAAGTTCAGTTTCAGATATCCTATCTATAAGAACATAGTGTGCTTATTGTATGTAAAACCTGAACTATCAAAGGTATAGTTTGTCTGTCATAGTTCTTGTTTTCCAGAAACAACCTCCACCCCCTATATATTTTTTTAAACTATTGTCGCTTATCTTTTAGTACTCATAAAACAGGTATATATTTGTCTTAACTTTTTTTTGATATGTCTTATAGTTTTGGAGATATCAAAGCAAATAACGGAAGGTAGCGTTGGCTCTTGGTCGCCCCCACTCCCGAAAACGAGCGATTTAGCATTTATGGAAGTTACTGTTGTTCGCTTATCTTTTAGTACTTAAAACAGGTAAAGTAGGGATATCAAAGCAAATAACGGAAGGTACGCACTCCCGAAAACGAGCGATTTAGCATTTATGGAAACTGTTGTTCTTACACTGCATCAGTCTACAAACCCATCAAATTTTATTTAAATCGGTCACCACCACTTGCCTGTGTTTCCTTGTGAGTGTGTGTTATACATACCGAACTAAGTTTCCAAAGATAACAGGTAGTTGATAACCAATTTTGCAGAAAATTCTGGTAAAACGACACTGATCGACTGTACCTAGTATTAACAATAATTCGGACATAAATTGTTAGCCCTGCATGATCTGGTAAACCATTGAAATCGGTGATACTTTGTGTATCATGTGAAACATTTGTACACATAAAATCAATACCAGTACTAGACGTAGCCGTAATTCTTCAAAGGGAGAGGAAGGGTTAAATGTTATCTCTAGAAAAACGACTATCGGCATTCAGGAGGAGAAAGTTTGTCTCTCCAAACTCCAGTGTCCGACCATTTACAGCTCTAAGATTAACGTACAAACCACAACTGGAACGTGTGACGAATAAAGCCAGAAGAGCCTTTTGGATCTGTAGAGGAAATTTTTGGTAAAACGTGGGGGCTGAAACCTCAGATGGTATACTGGCTGTACACAAGAGTTATACTACCTTCTATAACTTTTGCGTCGCTGATGTGGTGGCACAAAACTAATTTGGACTATGCGATCATCGCACTTGGCAAGGTCCAGAGAATTGCCTATCTAGGCACCACGAGGGCCCTGTCCTCAACGCCGACTCGGCAATGGAGACGATCGTTGGGTTTCCTCCACTGCAGCTCGTGTTGTGGATGGAAGCAAATTATAGTATGAGCAGGAGTTTGTAAAATGGAAGACCATACCAGCATCTTCACCTCCATCGAACAGACGGCAGCACTGTCCATAAAGGCGGATAAGATCTCGCCCGTTTTCAGATTCAGAACTGCAACTGGACAGCTCTAGTGAAGTGAAATATTTCTAGTACTTATTTCGAAAGTAATTGGAAGAGACCATAAGAATATTAAAATCTACAGCTTGAAGTTCAAGTTCCGCTAATATATACACATCACTAAAAGAAAAGCCGAGGATAAGCCTTGCAGCTATGAAAATGGAACGAAATATAGTCTTCAAATCAGAAGACCTAGTGGGCCATCTTTAAATTCTAGAAGATTTAGGAAAGCTGATAAAGGAAGGCAGACAGGCAAGTTAATTTGATTGTCTCCACACCCTGCAAAGTATTGTCCAAAGAATCGCAGTTATATTGATATGTCAGAGTAACAATACATGGATGAAGTCACTCTATGGCCTCACCAAAAGACACATAAGAGCTCATCTTCAAAAATGAGATATTAAATCAAGAACTTCGGACTTGATTACTTTTTAATTACTAGAAGACTAACAAAAACCTGTAAAGCAATTTAAAATAATAAAGAATAAGATGATTGACCAAATCATTTTTTATTGATTAATTTTATAATTTAATGACAGATTAATACGTTTGTATAATATTCTAGTGTTATACCTCGGGTATTTTTGTCTTTATGACTTGTACCTTAATTTTACCCTCTATTTTAGTTTCAGTATCAATAAATTATATAGGTAGCTATCATTACTTCTTAGCATCATTACGCCTATCATCTAGAAAAAAAAAGGAACGCAGTCGTTCCAATCTTTAAAAGCTTTATAGTATCTTAAAACGTTTCGTAGTAAACATACACAAGATGCATTCAAGTAAGCAGGTTTCTAAGTCCTAAAGCAAATACTGTTACTGACCTGTGTGAGTCACTCGAATGTGGCTACCGTTTTAGACGCGGACCCTTTTTCTTCCTTCTTGTTGTTTCTTCTTCTTCTCCTTCGTCTTTTTTTCCCCCGTTTTTATTTCTGTTCTTCATCTATACGATCGTGGCTCCTCTGGTCTGCGCCTGTACGTCCGAGAGAAGAGTGAAAACAAATTATGACCAATTCGAAGTAGGTAATATTGTTGATTTTTTTACTTTAAACCCTCTTAAAGACAGATGATGTGATTAGAATGCGTACGTTTTGAAAAGACAAGCACTAAATGCTCGAAGCAGCTCCAACACTAGGTCCATAATTAAAGTTTATTTGTTATTGTTTATCCTGCGGATTAGTACGTGATTATTAGTGGTCTGGCCGTTACCTTTTCAACGTAAAACGTTGAATATCGTGGCTGTTAAATATTAGAGCTTTCCTGTTGTGTTCGTGTGTATTAGCCGAACGTTACGTTTATAAAAAAGCGTAGGTTATAATTGGGCAAAAACTAACCCTTCCTCACTATGTTTCTAAGCTTGCTACCAAGGTCCACCAAGGTCAAACAGGTTCTCTTATAATCAGGTTCTGGTGCTGTGGACTAAACCGCGTAGATGCGTATATTCCACCGTTTAAAATACATTGAAATATGTTCATATAAAAGAAAAACATGCTTGGTACTAATTGAATATGGGCACTACAGGATTTACTTCAAAAACCTTATTTAAGAATTCCTTCCTTTTTCAAGGTTTTTGGAATTTCACAAGAAAAAGGTTACTTCACATTTAGCAAATAGCAGTTCTACAAAAGGTCGATAATCCCAATTTTTAGGTTTACAAATGTCTGTGGAATGATAATGGAGAAAGCAACTGTAGAACTCGACACTGCGTTTATTTATCAACATAATCACATTTAAATCAAGGCCATTTTTTTAAAATTTGACACTTTTAGAAGGTAAGCAACAAGAACGAATCATTTCGCATATCAAAGCTATCCTACTGATTCAGCAGCCATTGCATTTTTCGAGTTAAGAGAACTCTACCGCCACAGATTAGATTGTTGTTTTTCCTAAGTATATACTGATGAACTCATGTCCCTGTTTTGGTGATAAATTGGTCCAGAAAATAGACCAAGTTGGCTGTTACATTTTTGAAATTTCAAAATTTGATCGCACCAGCATTTTATGCTCGGTTTATTTAAAAAAAAACTTCATGCTGCTACCACATTTTCAATATTTGACAATTTGACCATACGAACTTTATATGTTCTAACGGTAAAATTTCTTGTTTTTGAGCTAAAAATTTGTTTCATCGAGGGCCATTGTCACATCATTTTTCCCTGCATCTATAAACATTAGGATATTTTGAACTTCAAATATTTCTAAAGAGATACATTGAAAAACAAAAGCAAAATTTGGAAAGCCACTCTTTATTTCTATAGTAACAAGTGGTTAAGTGTCATCGCTGAGGCGGAGTAGAATTTTCTTACCGCCCACTAGTTCTGCAGTAGCTTTAACATCGAATAACATCTCCACCACCCCATGAAAAGCCTTAGAGCCTCTATTGTCCCAAGGTTGGAGCGATTGTTTCTTTAACCTTTTTATCGCTGGGGTGCGTGGTTCCCAAGCCAATTGAGGTACTGTGGTCAAGTGTTCAGCTCGGGGCTATTGCGCCATCTGCAGCACACGCCTAGTCGCCACTCGCGGAGGAGGTCTGTCCAGATCCAGCTCTGCTAGATGTTGGATTAAGGGGTTCTCCGACCGAGATGCCCTGTCCAACATTCCTCTGGCCAGTGCCAGCGCATACTCCGTTAGAGTCGGAAGTTGTAGATCTCTGTGTATCTGTGCATTGCTTACGAACCAGGGTGCCGAAACAATCATACGCAGCACCCGGTTCTGCAACACATTCAGACGCCTTATTTGTGACTGGACTAGGTTAGAGCTCCGGGCGTTAGAGTCAGCCGGAGAACCCATGAAAAGTGTGAATCGCCCGATAGTGGGCGCTGGAAGCTATTCAGCTAGCGAACTGGCGTAATTTTGACATCCTTTTTGGTAATTTTTTATCCAGAACCTTATACGGACTCTACATGTTGTCTTAACACAACGAGTTTCATTTGTTGACCTATAAACATTTTGATAGTTTTTTTTTTGATAGGTGAGGTTATTAATATTGTAAGGAGGAGTTATTAGCTTATTATGGAGAGGGAGGGGAGGGTTGGTTACATCCAGAAGCAACAGTATGAATAGAATCTGGTAAAAGTTAGAAGACGTTACAGAATAATGTCTAAAATATGTTTCAAATTTAAATGACAGAAGACGTTTAAGATTGGCATCGTACGGCTGACATTTACACGTCAGTATCATGTCAATCGGACGTCAAATTTTCCATCTCCTCATGATATGATTATAAACTAAATTATGACATTGGAGTTACGTCAATTTGCCAACTCGGAAGATCGAATACCTTTGTTGTAATTGAAGCCAAAGCAGCATTAGTGGGTTTTTGACGTTACTCGCTAAACATCAATTTAACGCTTCACTTAAAGCTCACTACTTGATGTTGCGCTCTAAACGTCAATATGACGTAGTTAATGACTATATGAAGTTTGACAGTAGCAAAAATAGTCTGTAACTGAGCAATTTCTCCTTGATTCTACGGATTTTTTAACCTATCCTTGTATAAACAATCATTTCATTCATAATAAGATGATCAGTATGTAGCAGGTACCGCCAAGGTATGTTTATGTATTAATGTCGATGATATGTTAGTTCAGCTTGTTTCATTAAATAGACGTTTCAATTGATGCTACAGCTCATATTTCCGTACATAAAGAGTTTCCTCATCGATTACGAAAGCGTTACAGCAAACTAATTAGTGACAGAAATGCGAATACATTTGACAGTAATCCTATTATAGTGGCGAGATCATGAATAGAAATAGTGACGATCTTGGTAGAGGATGGAAAATGAATGAGTTAAAAAAAAGCAATATTAGCGCATTCGAACAAATCTGTCGTCCACACGTAATCATCTAATCATAGACAATGTTTATTTTATTCGTTATATTCTTGCTACTTAGTGCAGCATAAATGAATACTAATCTTTCGGTAAATATGCATGAATGTATGTATCCTGAATACGTATGTGTGCATAAAAAATACTATTGCAAACGTTAAGTTGTACGCATTGAATTTTTTTTTATAAACAATTTCATCAGTGATTTTTGATTTGGTTTTTGTCGAGCATCGCGAGGCATAGGATTGCAAGGAAACTCCTTAAGATATATAGTACTCGCTCTTACATCCATATACTATTAATGAGTCTTTATTCGTATAGCATCGGCGAATAAGTGAAACAACACGCCACGAAATAAGGCCTCTTCTCTTTCCAGAAATAAATACTTCGAGTGAAAGAAATAGTAGCCAGTCATGTAGCGCTTAATATGGAAAATCAACATCGTCGGTCTGGAGAATTTCATTCATAAAAACGGTCATTAAGAAGAGAAGTGCGCGCTACATTTATTCCTTTACCTTGGACGCGCGATACGAACAGCAGTAGCACAAGCCTGATGGGCTACTGCTACGAAACTCTAACGCACTAGATACTACAAACGGTTGGTCGCGAACAATGGATTCTTGAATTAGATCCAAGGAAATCGTTCCAATTATAAACGAGGAAGTACATAAATATCAGCTTATTTTATTTACACTTTCGGCTGTGTGTGGAAAAGAATGGATTGTCGCGTATGCAAGGCACACCGGCCGCGCACGCACAAAAGGAGGATGACCTACTAACACTGATACGAAGATAGCGAGAGATAGGTCTATATTTAGCGTGAATGCGACTAAAAGTAAATCGAGATTTTATATCAGAAATACTTGTCTTCTTTTAAATAATTTTTTGCACAATCTGATACTATACATTGATCAAAATGTATTGGCATAATATAGCGGCTTTGAAAGAAAGGAAAAAAGACTAAAAATGGTAAGCGTTGTTGCAAAGTTTTACCTTTTCACTATAAAATAAACTATACCTGGTAGAAAGCTTCGAACAATATAGAACAAAGCTAGATCAAAAAAAGGCAACAAAATTTCATTTTTCTGAATTGTTTTCTAAAGAAAAATAGGAAGAAGAATTTAAGTCCTAATTTCAAAATCTAGAACAATGTTTGGAACTGAAAATTTTGAAACAAAGCTCAGAACAACCTGAAAAAAATTTCAAAATTTGCATTTTCTAAAAGGGCGAAGGATGACAATATATTAAATCATTTTTAATTACAAAATCATCTTAAAACAATGTTTGAAACAACTAGGACATTTTGAAAAAGGCATCTAATACAAGTTTTAAATTTTAAAATTTCTGAAAATGGGGAAAACAATAGCAACATTTTTTAATCATTTTTAGTCAGTTTGAAATTGTAGAAAATTTTTGAGACAACGTTCAAAACAACCTTAAAAACCTCCAAAATTTAAATTTTGTACAAAATCAGGGACCACCATACCTTTCGAAGAAAAGTTTTAATTTCCAACTCCTGGAGTAATGTTTAGAACTGGAAAATTTTAGAACAAAAATGAGCTGAAACATGCTTTAAATTTTATTTTTTTTTTTTTTCAAGATGGGGCAATGGAGTGTAGTGTGGCAACATAGTTGGCCGTGTTTTTCGATGAATTCAATTTTTAATTTAAAGATATTAGAAGTATGTTTGAAACAATTAGAAGTTTTTTAAAACAATGCTTCAAAATTTGAATTTTCTAAAAAATGGTGGTGTGGTGTGGTGCTGGCATCATATTACAACTAAAAAATTTTGAAAAATGTTTGCAGCAATTAATACAAGCTTCAAACCTTGAATTTTCTAAATATTGGGGATATTTTTGATACAAGGTTCAAAACAAGTAGTACAACCTAGCAAAAGCTGCAAAATTTGAACAAGAGAAAGAGCCAGCAACATATTTTACCATATATCTATCCTTCGAAGAAAGTTCTCAATTTCAAAAACTTGGAACAATGTTTGGGAAACCCAGAACAGCCTGAAACAAGCTTTAAAATTTCAATTTCATTAAAATGGGGCAGTGGAGTGTAGTGTGGCAACATAGTTGACCGTGTCTTTCGAAGAGTTCAAGTTTTAAATTAAAAATACTAGAACTATGTTTGAAACAATTAGAAATTTTTTAAAACAATGTTCAGAAAAATTAGTACAACTTGTAAAAAGCTTCAAAATTTGAATTTTCTAAAGAATGGTGGAGTGGCACAGAGGGTGGCAACATATTCAATACATTTTGGAACATTGAAGTTTTAGTTAGAACAATGTTTTAAACAACCACAAACATTTTGAAAAATATTCAAACCTAAACATTACGGACATTTTTGATACAGCGTTCAGAACAAGAAGTACAACCTAGCAAAAACTGCAAAATTTGAATGAGAGAAAGAGCTAGCAACATGTTTCGCCACCTTGTTATCTTTTGAACGAAAGTTTTACTTTGAAAAAGTTGGAACAAAGTTTGTTCCTTAAAATGGGGCAGCGGAGTGTTGGTTGGCAACATATTTGATCATATCGGTTTATACAATTTTCAGAATAATTAATACAATCTTGTAAAAGCTTTCAAAATTTGAATTGCAGAAGTAGTAATAACATTTTCAGCCATATGTTTCAAAGAATTCAAGTTTTAATTTCAAAGTGTCTGAAACAATGTTTAGAACCAGAAAAGTTTAATATTTTTGAAACAACCAGAAAATTTTAAAACTATGTGCAGAACAATTACCACATCCTGAAACAAGTTTTAAAATTTCAATTTTATAAAAACTGGCGCAGAGAAGGAAGGGGGTGGCACCATATTTGAACATATTTTTTGCAGCATTCAAGTTTTAATTTCAAAATATTCAGTTTCAAAACAATGTTTGAAACTAAAATATGTAGGAACAAAGCTCACGCCAACTTGGAACAAGTTTCAAAATTTTAGTTTTCTACAGGATGAGAGAATGGAGTGGACGGTGTCTACATTTATGACCATATTTTTTGGAGCATTCAAGTTTTAATGTTAAAATCTTAGAACTAGAACGACAACTTGGTAAATTTCAAAAGTGAGGCAGCTCTTCCAGTTTTTTCGAATAAAAAAAAATGGAATGATGTAGAACAAATTAGGACTTTAGAAAATTTTGAAAAAATCGGACGGTGGAGTGAAGGTTGGCAACATTTTTCACCATATCGTTTGAAGCATTCAATATTTAATTTTAAAATCTTAGAAACCATGTTTGTAGTTACAAAATAACTCCATATTCTAAAAATGCTATCCAGGTCTAGTCTGTGGTAATTCTAATAATTACATTACACAATTGTAGACATTCTACATCAAAGCAGTTTAATATTAACCACTACTTGTTGTACATATTTTTCATCTTTATGCTGCAGAAATCCAGCGCAATATTCTGCATACGTCACTCAAGGATGAACTCCTTCGTCGTTACACCTGATGTATTACTCTGACATTAAACCTATCTTTAAGACTACGTGTGTTGTATATATATGTAGGTATCAACTAGATGGATACATTCTTTGTGTTGGTATTAACGCGTTATATCCAAGCGAAATATTTAAATGAATAATCATTACATAAACTAGAATTATTCTATGCGGAGAAACCAGGAAACACATCTGTCGGCTTCTCGATTTTATAATATTTTCACATAATAGCTGTATTTAATCCGAGATTACTCATCAGTACTTCGTTTCCTGGATATAACGATTACATACCTTATAAGAGAACTCATTAACTTGCTTATAATAACGCATTTGTATTCTTAGTTACAACCACATATCTACAATTCTACAAAGATGTTGTGTTGGATATATTCATAACGTCCACTTCAATTCATCATTATATTGTTCAAATATTTTTCTTGGAACTGTCCGTATTAATTACTGTCACTTATTATATCGCACTTGTCATTGTGATGTCTTAAATTAACGTAATCGTTAGCTCAATTGAAGGAAGTAGCCTAGCTTTTCGGATTAATTGGACAATCGTTATTTTGTTAATTAAATACATATATTACTTCATCTATTCTGTATTTGCGGAGGTAGTCGTGTTACTCATTTCAAATGGGTTAAATAGAGCAGTATAAAGTTGGTTAATTCATTTTTTAAAAGACTTAATTTTAAGTGCGGGGTTAGTGCCAAAAGTTTCCGACCTCACTACAAAATAAAAAAAAAACAGTGTAATTAGATTTAATATAATCCTAACTGAACATTTCTGTAATACTCCTGAAAAAAATATTCTTTCTTCTTATGTTCAAAATGAGCCTAAACTTTCACCTATGCTTGGCCATACAATTTAATGCACAGTTGTATCTGCAGTCTAATCGCCAACTTAAACATATCCCAAAGATACCTCTCTCAATCCCAACGGTTTTTGCCAATCCTTTTCTATGGAAGACTCCATTTTTTTTTATTTCTTTAATTTTTCGTTTATGGAAATTTAACGAAGAAAATACATTGGTGTTGTATCAAAAGCTGACTTTTGAACATCAGTGGATATAGATAAGCAGAGTCGATTCATTACTTTCTCGACAATCTTAGATAAAATCGACAACAGGCTTATAGTAGTAAGTAAACAAGAGTTACCTAAATGAGTAATACAAGGGTTAATGATGAGACAAGATAACTTGATCATAGTGATGGTCAGGTTATCGTTACCATAAGCTTGTAACTTTGAATTGTAATGGTAGACAAGACACAGTATCTTTTAAGCCAAATCTCAGCTGGCTAAGATGCTTCCAAAACTTATATTAGGCTTAAAAGGAACTTCATCATTCTGGGTTGGTCCTATAGATGCATGCCAGTGCTTTACAACATATTTCAGAAGCTGATATCTGTGTTAAGGCTCTTTTCATCTGAAAACTTCCAACCCCCAGCTTGACATTAATTTTTGGGTTTCTTGAAAATAAATCCATAATTCGAGACCGCTCAGGATATTATAAACCTTTTAAGCTCCCATTGTTGAATCGATTTAAATATTTTCGACACGCATTGGAACGAATCTCTTATTTTTTGTTAGTTAAACGTTTCAATAAAAAAACAGATTTGAAACTTTCTTAGAATTCTTTTGCGACTGCGAATACACATCTCAACGCAGCAAAATTTCAGCAGGTATCTCTTTCATGGATATGGCTCTAATTTTAGCCGAGTCTTAAGTACGCGATGGTGGTCACCGTCATGCAATAATAACATAATCTACTCCGTTGTGTCACTATGTTTTGAACATAATCTGCATTCATCGCTGCCTATATTACTCAATTCCTTAAGCTACTATCTCAGTGTTATAATTATTTACAAAAAAGCATTAAAAACTTCAATGCGAATGATTTCAAATTAATGGGATTTTTTGTGTGTGAAAAGACCAAGAAACCCCAGCAATATAAAGCACTTAAAAGATCCAGACCTCTGCCCCCCCCCCCATTTATTTTAAAATACAATCTATTGTTAAAAATATGAAAAAATCCAAAATAATCCCGATAAGTTTCAAGGTCATTCCACTCAACTTTACAAATTCAACTCAAAGGAAAAAAAAAAAATGTTCAAATTTTGAACATGTAAATTTGGAAAAAAATACATTAAGTATAACAATTTTGCAAAAATGCCAAAATTTAAATTTTCCCATTAGTTTCTTCGACAGTAATCGGACCACATATTGCATTCACCATGTCAAAAAAAAGTAGTAGTACAATTTAACCAAAATAAGGCAGATTGTTAGTCAAAAAGACTAAATCGTCCTTGAGCATACAATGCTCATTAAGCATTCTTCATTTAGTCTATAACTAATATAATAAAACAAAAATACAGAAAGCCGTAGAAAAAAAAACAAAAGACGTAAGAGGCAATAGCAACAAGAAAAACTATAACTATCTAATTTCAAGTGTGCAGCAAACAGATGTAAAAACCAAAGCCAGATTTCTACATAGCAAACCCAGAACGAATTAAAAATAAACTACTAGGATAATAATCAGTTGTTGCAGTGCCAGTAGCTTTGTTTTCAGTTTTTGTTTAATAGACACATCTAATAAAACATCTAAACTTTCGCGTAAATTATTAATTATGTTTGCAATGTTATAGGTAAAGTTACATGTAAAAATTTCAAACTTATGGCTTGGAATACATAGAAAATTACTCATGCGAATGTTAACATCATGAACCTGATGTCTGAATTTAATCTTACTATATAGATAGGCAGGTAACTCTGATTTCAGGATTTTTACATAAAACATAGTCGAATGTATGCAGCGTCTGTTCTTCATATTCAAAATGCACTCCTCTTTGTAAATGTGAGAAACCCCCCGGAACTTCCGAATGCCCCACACCAACTTCATACAGCAATTTTGCACACGTTGAATTTTTTTAGAATCTCAGCAGTTATGCATGAAGAGTACAAAACATCACCACAATTAAAGATAGAACCAGACCGTCGCACAATAGCAGCCTCGTAGCGGAATCGAAGAAATATATATAAATTTCAGGACAATAGAGGCTTTCTGAATTAGTTGCATGACATACATAGCAAATCTATGCGAGATCTCAAGGCATGTGCCTTAATTTTTGACGTTGTCAGTAGGTTGATTTTCTGGTTGAGGATATGAATATCAAAAAGGAATAATACATGTTGGCGAATTCGTTGGGGTCCAAAAACAATCAACTGCGTCTTAGTTGGCTTTAATTACAGCTGCAATAGTTGTGAATATTTGCATATCCTGTCCAAATCCTTGTTAATACACTCCAGAGCATGCACACTATCCTCGGCTTTGAAGGATGAGAATATCTGAATTGCTGAGGGTAAACCAGACGTATAAATGGAGAACAGTAACGAACTCAGAATGGCCCTTTGTGGTACACCGCAAAACACATTTAATGGGCTAGAAAATTTTGATCCAAGTCAGACATGCTGAGACCGTCCACGCAGATAATCTCGCATTAGTGCAAGCGCAGAAGTACAGAAGCAGATAGCAGATAAAATACTTAATAGGACATCATGATGAATAGTATCGAGCGTATTGAGCACTCTTCTTGATTTTGTAAGGACTTTCAAGAAGTGGCACCAGCTTTGGCGTTTCTACCATCAAAATGGATGAAATAGGGTTGGCTCTAAAAAGCGCCAGGTCACCTGCCTAGAAACCATCGATTAATCGGAATGAACTTGTTTTTAAATGTCGGAATTCGGGTATCCACTCTCAGCACAACTCATTTCTTTTAACCTTCACAACAGTATATTCTATATAAATGACCTAGACCTTGGATTATAACTCTGATGAAACTTCTTTCTAATTGCATCCGCCTAGTTCAGATCTGACTGAGACATGAATGCTTCAAAACTTTCAGAAACCTATGTTGATTGAAAATGTTATTTTTCAGTCAAGTTTTATTGCATCAAAGATCATCATCGAATCAATCGTAAACGAATTGTGGCAGTAGACACATTTGAGCCAAGTTTCACCCAAATCTTAAGTGGGACAGCTTAATCATTATTATCTCACCAACAATGCACGTATTGAAAACTGGAAACTTTGATAGTTGTAATCTTAATTCTAGTATTTCTGTGTAATTTTTTCTACGATGAGTTTAAATCTCAAAACTAATTTTTCAAAAACAACATGCTAACGTATTTAACTATTATGCACGATTATTTATATTGCACGTTGTTCAAGAGAACGTAATTATTTTCTACAAGTTCTTCTACAATTACCCGTGTGCGTACTTACCTTCTACGACTGCGAATGATATTGAAATAACAGTAAACATACCGGAAGTGTACGTTAATATTTTTTTCTTAGTACCTAAATATGAGCTGTGAATAATCAGTATGAAAATTATTCCCAGCCGCTGCCGTTAGACGGAAGCGAGTTATTGATGAAACAGCTTTTTATAATGTACATAATTCTTCTAATAGCCCGGCACATTTATATTTACTGTCAAGAAGAATTTGTAATTAGTGCACACAAATAATGATTGGTGTGACAGATAGTTTTTTTTTGTTCCCTGCCTGCAATTGAAGTATTCGTTCATTCACGAATCTTAATTGTGTTTTTGTATCGTTTTAAATTACTAAATTAATTTATATTTTGGAATGTTTAATTGTGATATTAATAATTTTTTTTTGTTTCAGACTACATTGATGTTTTCCATTGTGAAATGAAATGAAGGTGAGTCGACAGACCAACTGTCTTCAATTTAACTACAGTACAAACAAGTTTTCATATATTTGTCTGCTACTACTAGAAAGCTTTGAATACCTAACTGTAAATGTCATATTTAGGGAGACATTATTTTTTCGATTGACTGTACACTGTGTAAAAATATCTCAAGTATCGTTTTAGAGTTTAAACTTTAGGAATTATTACTTTTATCATCAATGAACATTGATCTAAACTGTCCAGAATTATTCAACTTTTAATGTTAGCGACTAATCTATCTAATTCAACTGAATTTATATCTCCTACAATAAACGAGATTCCAACGTTGGAAATTATTATTTGTGACAGGTTGAGAATGTAGTTTTAAAGGTAGTTTTCTGACACAGCGTCCGCGAGATTTGAGTATAATAAATAAATAGCACGTTCATCGTTGGCATTTCGACGGGCATCGGTTTAATATCTTGTATAAATCATCGGTAGCGCAGGAAAAACGTCAATTGAGATAAATTATTTTACGACGACTCCGCAGATGATGTTTTATTAATGGCAAACAATCAAACAACAACAGGAAAGGAGCTCTTTAAAAGATAAGTGCGTGCGTGTATCATAACCGATGAAAGATATATTATTTATTACTTTTTAATCGTAATTAATTAGATGACATATTATTGAACTTTTCTCTGGTGACATCTATGTATGTACTTAGTTATGAGCGAGTCGGCGTGTTTCGCGATCCGATGTTGCAGAGCTAACTGACAAATCGTGATATTGCCGTGATTTTGGTTTAATCTGATTTATTAGTTTAACACTTGTGAGATATTTAAGTATTGGATATCATACCATGAATAATAAATTTAGAATATTTAAGTACAGGCGTAAGATTTGTTTTGACTTATTTAGTTCCATTTTAACATCTAGAATCATTTCCATATTTTTACACGCTGCTTATGTTAATTCAATTGTTCGAAATCTAAACGTAAAATAATGGAGAAAAATGAAACTTTATTGCGGCACATTATTGAAGATGTTATCAAGGAAATAGTGCATCTATTTACCTAAAAAACTGGTCAAAATAACTACCATCCGATTGCGATAAGATCCACTTTCACCAAAATCTCGCGTTAAAAAAGATATTCAACTTCCTTCAGAAAATGAAAACGCGAGAGAAGACCTAATTCTTCCCTTCTGTAATAGAATAAAAGAATCCGACTGTGCAGACTACAACTTATTATGTACTAGAAAAATTAAAAGTTTTTTGGCATAAGAAGAACAATAATTAATGGAGTAATATGTCTAGCCAGTAATGGAACTCTCTACGTCAATTTAATGTTTAAATAGACGAATAAAAATTTAAAGAATTATTGAAACGCTAAATACAACGTCACAAGATCAGAGATACCCAGCACAAAAAGTCCTCACCCCCCACTATCTTCACAACACGAAATTTTAATTAGTTATTTCAGATTATGCTAATTGCTGTAAACATTGTTACAAAACTTGAATATTTTAAGATAAGGTGAAAAAATTACCAACCTCCAACCAGGTTATTATATTGTTGTTCATAGTTCATGAGATAATTGAGAAATTTCAAAATTCGAAATATTAATTAGCTGCTCCAGGTTCCTCTAATTATTAGAAATATAGCTTCGAAATCAAAACTTGAATCGATCAGGATATCCTTCTTGGATTTGCATACCTCGAAGGACTTAAACTGTAGATGTCATGTCAGCAAAACAGCTCATAACTCGTAATAAACAGAACTATGTAACACCTTATCTATGGGTAAATAAGATCACATGCCCAGTCTGTGGTAGAATACTACTACCAATTTGGACTACTTCATAAATTTTGGGTAGAAGGCTAAGAATTCTGAACAATATAGAACAACATCAGAACAATTTCAAACTGCTATCAAAAATTCTGTTTTAGGGAAGTCAGCAAAATATCTTTTTGAATCCTCATAGTTTGAATGCTTTTTCAAATAGTGGGGGAGGTTGAAATGAAATTTCGAATTATGAAAAAGCAAACGCTCAGCTAGAAAATGGGTTTCTAAAACTATGGAACAATTCAGAAAAAAGTGTATCAGCGAAACTTCCTTTCTTAAATGTACCCTCAAATAAAGTGGGAAGGGCAGAGTAATGGAGTGGCGAATCTCATTTTTACGTCATATTTTCTAATCTATTCAAGTATTAATTTCGAAGCTAGATATATTTGAAACAATTAGAGGAACCTGAAGCAGCTAATTAATATTTTGAAATTTCTCAGTTATCTCATAAACTATGAACGGTAGAAGTCTAATACTTCGGAAGAATATTCAACAACCCTATAATAACCTGGTTGGAGGTTGGTAATTTTTTCACAATATCTTTTAAAAAATTCAAGTTTTGAACTTATGTTTACAGCAATTAGCATAATCTGAAATGACAAATTAAAATTTCGAGTTGTGAAGATAGTGGAGGGTGGGGGCTTTTTTTGACGAGTTTCTAATATTATTTGTCAAAACTTTTGGAACAATACACCACAATCCTAGAACAAGCTTTAAAATTTCTAAAAAATGAGTAGTGATATCTCTATTTTTTGGTCTTGTGATGTTGTATTTAGCCTTTGAATGATTGTTTAAGATTTTAATCGTCTATTCGAAAGATCGACAAACATGTTGCTAAGTTCTTCACCGGATCTCTTGGTGCAGAAGTAAAACTCTAAACACTTCAACCCACTAAACACCAACAAGTTTTAACTAAACACCGAACATGTTGCTATTTTCATCTGTGTTTGCGGCTTGTCATTGTGTCCTCTTTCTTACGTTTTCAATGTTATGTCCTTGTTACCTTTTTAAAAAAAAAATCTACATTTTATTGGGACAATAATAATTCCTATTAACTTTTCGGAAATCTAGTCTATTCCTTAAAAATGGATATTATAACTTAAAACTTTGCCAACCCCCAAATCTAGCTATATGTATTAGACACTAAATTGACGTAGAGTTGCATTACTTGCTAGAAGTTTTTATTGACAAGGCTCCAATAAAAGCAGGTCGTACAAATGCGCAAAAAAAACAAAATCTAATCTATTGGTGATTTGTCGAGACGATACTATTGTCCGATGAATCGAATATCTATCTTCTAATTCAATATTTTCTTCCAAAATGAGGATAATTTGCAGTAAAATTCAAAGACGTCAGAAGTGGTGAATTTAATATTGACACTCTTACAAACCTTTCCAATCTATAGAGTAACAATTACACTTGCTTTAAATATTTATATCAAAAGACTTAGAAATAAAAGAAAACCATTTTTAATTTTGGATACTAATAAACATTAACTTTAAAAAGCTCTTTATAATTTGGGAAAACAAATTTGGAATAAAAATAATCTATTTCACTCTTAATATGAAGTTCTCTTAGTACAGTAGGAACATCAGTTTGAGCTACGAGGCTTCGATCTTTGCCATTTGCTTCCAACACTTTTTACATAATGCATACAATCTTCCTTGAATGCATAACTCGCAGAATGTTTAAATCTAAGACTCTGTTATGATTTTTGTTATCAAACTGAGAGTTCATCAATGATTTGAACAGGGCTTTTTGTTTTTCTTTTTGGGTTTTTGCAATCAACTTTTTTATTTTCTGTCAGAATAGCATTTGTCGCCTGGCAGGTGAGGAACATCCAGTTCCGTCGCTTCTCTTAGGGAACATCTGACAGTCCTAGAGACCAAGATCTTGGAGAGGACTCGGACAAACCACCATCCAGAGTGAAAGTCAAAAGAGTCTTGGCAATGGCAGATTAATAGGACCCATAGCACGACGAACAACCATCTCCACTTAGACTGGAGCCAGACTTAGAGCTACCACCATCTTCCTACATGTCTTGAGCCGGAAGAGCTCCTAATTGAGATTAAAAGGGCTTAGGGAACCCCATCCAGGTCTACAAGAGAGCAAAACGATTGAAACCGAAGAAATCAATCTCTTGTTTGCATATATTTCTAATTGTGTTAAATAAGAAACGAAGACCCTTAAACAATGAAGAGGATTTAGAAAACGCTTTGGATTCGATTAAGGTTGCACAGTGACCACCGTATGCTACTGATCAAACTAAGAGTTTTGTTACCGCCAATAGAAACAAAACTATTTGAAAGTAGACAAGGAATCAACATGAATGAATCGATCTGAGGTGGTATATTGGCCCAAAATAAATAACGATACATAAACATATTTTCGATCACAAACTCACACCTGAAATCTAATCATGATGCAAGAATTTAGATAAAATCTGTCATTAAACTAGTGCATTATTTTGCACTATTATTTAGATAAGACTTAATATCTATAAATGGAGCCAATAATATAATATTTTTAATCACCCGATGTATGTAGAAACATCATATTTAAAATACTAACATTACAAAGTAAACAAGTAACGATACTTATCAGCGCACAGATTGAATAAATAAAATTCACGCGTCATCAGGAAACGGAAATACGTGTCGAAATACGAGACTTCCTCTTTAAAAAAACGTTGCGTCGCCTGTTTCAATGCGGTCGTTTAGTGAACTCTTCTGTATGTGTGCGCTGTTTACTTCTAACTAGCACGCATATGCGAATGTTATAACTACTGTTATGTACTTACTGTACATATATTACGTACGCATGGTGTATTGTATTTATATAAATGTAGAATAGGGAGAGAGCTTCTATTGCGTGCTCGAACGATTGGACAATAACGTTTCGTGAAGGATGGATACTATTAAGACCCATTACGATTTCTGTCATGCCTTTATGTTTGGAAGGTGTCCTGAAATTAGAACCGATGAAATGATTAAAATGCTCATTGGTATATCAGTATTTGAATGCTTGCAAATATGTATAAGGTGTCTTAAAACTTAGTGCAGTCTTCGAGGGCCCTAAATACAGGGATTTAATTTTATCTTCATAGCACAATCGGAAAAATTTAAGAGGATGTCAGTGGAAATTGGAAGAATAAGATTAATTCGGTACTATTAATTAGGTAATTAAATTACATGTACACTCATAGAAAAAAGAAATGGGACAATTACAATACCGATATGTATTGTAATTGTCCTATTTTTTTTCTTTGAGTATACATCAGTGGCGTCCCACTAAATTTTCCAATCAGTTTTAAAAGAAACCTATAATTTTTTTAATGCTAAATGTAATCTGAAGGAATACAACCTCCGACAATTTTAAAATAACCAAAGAAATCGAAATTAATTTTTTATTGTCATTCAAACAGAAAATTTTCACATTTTATAAAATATTACAACAAATGTTAAAAATGGTTCGCCTCAGCTTGCAAACATAAATTAATTCGTCTTTTCATGTTATCAAATATACAGCGAAGTTCATTGACAGTTATGTTGTGTATTTCTTGTTCAATGGCTTGATGTCATTCATCAAGGTTATGCAAGCGGTTTCTGTAGATATTGTTTTTTATTTTTCCAAAAAGGTAAAAATCTAATGGTGTAAGATCTGGTGATCGAGAAGGCCACACCCCTCCACTAATAATCCTATCGTCATAAAACTCTTGGATATATCTTATAGTTTCACCCGCTGTGTGGGCAGTAGCACCATCTTGCTGAAAGTAACCTAGCTGCAAAAAATATTGGTCCTACTATTCTCCGTTTTGAACTGGTTACCCAAATACCAACTTTAATTGGATGTAAACTTGTTTCAATCTAATTGTGAGGATTTTCGGATGTCCATGTAAGGAAGATTTGACTGTTCACGTAGCCAGTCAGGTGAAACCAAGCTTCATCTGAGAAAAATAGCCTGTACAATATATTACCGTCTTGTAAATTATTGTTAAACCAGTTACAGTGGTTTATTATTTGTTGAATGTCAGGTGGATAGAGTTGATGAATGACAGTTGTTTTGTACGGATACATATGAAGTTCTTTCATCAATGCTTTATGACAAGTTCCAACTGAAAAACCTACAAGAAGATATATAATTATTAAAAATTATGAAATATTGCCATTACCTGTTTGTGCCGACAATTTTGCAATTGATCACGTGGTACTCGGGATTAAATGAAGGCACTGTATATTCAAGACAGATGTAAATGCTAAAACTAATTTTCTTGGTTTCTATTTCAAGAAATAACTCCTGACGCCCCACCACCCCCGCCCTTCTTAAAATTTGAAATATTAAGTTCTTTTAATCATTCCAAACACTGTTCTAAGATTTCGAATAATAGATATACGAGGCCTGACAATTAAATAATGAGACTTTTAAGTAATGAGATTTTTTTCCGCGGTCGTGGTAACACTGGAGCTTTGACATTTTTTACTTATTATTTTGGCATCACTTCCCCTGTGTTTACCAGCCCGGTACGACCATTAGTTTATCAGCTCTGTCATGTTTTGAAGAAGTGTTTTAGTGGTGCTTGGCACTAAAATGGAAAGGCGTAATTTAGAGCAACGTGTAGCGATCAAATTTTGCGCAAAACTGGCCGATTTGGCTACGGAAACAGAATACAAAGATGGCCGTGAGAGTGTGGAAGATGACGTACGAAGCTGGAGACCGGTTGAAGTGTGGATTGACGCGAATGCGCAGCGCGTTCACACCCTAATTTGCCAAAGTCGTCGTCTAACTGTTCGAATGTTGGCTGTCGAACTAAATATCAACCGCGAAACTGTTAAGACAGATTTTAACTGAAGATTTTGGGATGAAAATGCTCTGCGCGGAAATGGAGCAAAAACTCCATCGAATATCAGTCGCTGAAAATTGTTTGCAACAAGTGGAAAACGAACGGTGGTGAGAGCTGGTTCCTGCAATATGACCCTGAAACGAAGTGCCAAACACAACAGTGGCTGTCTCCAAATGACCCGAGATCGACAAAAGCTCGTACGAGCAAGTTCAAGATGAAAACCATGCTCATCTGCTTCGTCGACAGTCGGGGAGGGTGGTCCATAAAGAGCTCGTTCCACCTGGACACACTGTTAACCAGATCTACTACCGCGAAGTACTCGATAGACTTCGAAAAAGGATCAACAGAGTGCGTCCCGACATCGCTTCTCAATTATTTTATTGTAGAATCATCATAAGACTTTCAAAGAATGTTCAGAAAAACTAAAATAATCTGGAATAACCTTCAAAATTTTCTTGGCAGAATTTAAAATTTCAAACTTCAAATGTTTTTTTTTATAAATTGCACGATAAAGAGGTTTAATTTTAAAGGAAGTTATTGACAATATCGTGTGCACGATTTCTTAGCATGTTATCAATTTAAATCTTTTAATAATACGAGTAGTTAGGAATATTCAAAAAAATTAAATTGCATCTTTCTTAAAGGTTACTGTCGAGATGCTCTTGCTACAACATCTTTAATTGATATAATCATTAATTCTAGGCTTCACTTTCTTAAGTAACAGCGATGTAATTAAGGACAATTTATTAATTCAATTCAAAATTACACGCCCATCAATCCTAAACGCGGCTTCGCGGATATTTTCAGCAAAGACGCACATATATATTATTGTATAACCAGGACATCATCAGACACAGTTATATGAAGCTAGTGCTTGAAGAACGGCCAACATTATTATATATGTGGGCGTCTCACTCAGTCTAAACCTCAACGGCAGCAGAACACCAACCAGCGCACCAGCAAGTGGACAAATGTGTTTTTCATTTCCGTTGACCGCTACTGTACATACATACACACACACTACAGGCCATTAGAGGCAGCTGAGCAAAGTTAAGTCACTTTACAATTGAAACCTTCCCACTGTGACCGTTTTCTTTCCTCCTTCGCCACACCACACCATCTGAGGCTTCTGTGTATATGTGTGTAGAAGAACGTATGGGACGTGTGTGAGTGTATGTGTAGCACAACTCAAGCTCTGGCCTATCCGTCCCGCCCCGCCCCGGTCTCCCCTCGGATAACACATAACTTCGTGGTCGACCTTCCAGAGGCCGCCTGTACAGTCCGTCTAAAAAACGTACGACCCACACACCGGCTTTTACACGACTCCCACTAAACTTTTGTCGAAATGCCAGTAATTTTATGTATTCGTGTTGCGTTTGTATGTGTGTACCTACAGTGGCGGCCGTAAGCATAAGTAACGTATAAGGAATTATATTTTTGTTCTGTGTTTGTATCTAAATTGTAATTTGTTTGATCGGTTTGATGTTATTTTAGTTGTGGGTGTTCCGCAAGATTCGTACTTGGGACCATTTTATTTCTTATTTGTAACATTTATTTGCTAAGATCTTTTTATTATGTTTTGTAGTTGATGGTTTGAGAAAATAGAAATTAATTAATTTAATTAAATTAAGCTTTTATAACCATTAATTTGTTTTTGATAGGATTCCTTTTCGATGAGTTTAGCTTAACTTAACTTGTCAAAATTGCCATGCTTAGATCGCCAAAGAGTCTTTAGCAGGTTTGCTATCTTGACATCTCTCTAGAAACAGTCAAGTTTGGATCTGAGGTGGTTTTGAGATGTCACATGAGACTTGACAACTATTTCAGATCCCCATCGTTGAGTACCAAGTCATTCAGGAATTGTAGATGATTCTATTAAGATAGCCCCACGAGAAGGAAATGTTCCGCAAGGTATGATAGTAACTTGCTTCAGTCGACCCTAGACATGTCCCTGAGTGGTGCAAAAGTAATAAACAAGTTTTAAATATCAAATTACACCAGAAGAGTGGATACTATCAGTACCTATTTCTCCATCGATGGACATCCCTAAGTTCAGAAGAAAACAATTACAAAGCTTGGTGTGTTAAATTGAATTCAAAGAATACCAACCTCAACGTTGAGTCTTAAAAATCAATCTTTAATCTGCAAAAAAAAAATGTAAACGTTAGAAACATCCGGCCGACTCTGTATATGCAGTTACGTGCTTCTTTCGTGTGAAGCGAGAGGTAATGTCAACGTATTGTTGTGTAGTATACTTTATAGGTAAGAAAGAAAGGACTCGACTGCCAGCGTACAATTGTAAATATCACCGGGTAAAGCGCGATTCCGTACGGATTTACTTTAATAATCGCGGAATGCGCAGAGAGTGCAGCAATCTAAAAGTCATTGACATGCTTATGTAAAATGAATTAACCAAACTGGACGATTTATTTTCTCCTTTGTCATCGTGGCGAGGCGTCCGTTACGCCGACGGGCGCATTTTCGATTGTTTTTTAACGGACCAGTAAGCGTATGGTGTGCGTAACGTATTTACACATTCTTTCCGTTCGATCTGTCTCTCTTTCTCTCTCTTTCGCGCGCTCTTTTGGCCCGTTTTATTTTGTAAGCGTTTCGCAGGATGGTAGTTTTTTTTCTCCGTTGTTTTTTTTTATTTGTGTGTATCTTGTTGGTGTGTGTTGGTGATCTTTTAAAGTTTCGATGCGATCATTTAACCTTAAGATTTCGACAATTATAAATTTTATTATAACGGAACAAATTCTCGTTTGTTTTTGTTTTCTTTTTTTATGAATTTAGTAAGCTAACTATGATTTAAAAGTTTCTGTGCAGTTATCTTAGTGGAAAGATTGTCTTAATTGCAAAGTTGTAGAAAGTAACAGAAACAAAACATGGTAATTAATATGCGATTTCGAATTATACAGCTTCAGTCAAGAAATTTATTATTTTTTCGCAGTAAAATCAACTGTCTCAAAATAATGCACCTTCTTTGGCAAATCTAAATTGAAAAATTTGCGTGGCCTAAGAGTATCGATTTCCAGTAATAATCTCGTAGTTGTCATTTTGGGGTCATTCAGGTATGCTTCCTGAACGTCTGACATTGTCTTCTGACCAACACCTTTTTAGTCTTCATTACTCCTACGACTCATTTTCAGTGGATGCTTTGTGGTGCTGAAGTTTTCTTTTTTTTCTGAATGGGTGGTGGTACATACTTTCTTACTTTGCAGACTTACAGTTCTAACCGTTTAAAAATACGGCATTGACTTCATTTTTGACAACGATCTTATCCATATATCATACATAAATAAGGATTATTGGATAAAAAGCCTTGGCAATTCTTCACATATTACTCCATCAGTTGTAACTCTTGGAATTTCGATTACTGGAAAAAAACTTTTTAATTCTGCTGAGTGATGCTTGCATAAAAGTGGCACTAGAAAGCTATAGAACTGTTTACATTATTTTAGCAACAACACTATCTGAGCTTTTGTTTCAAATATCAACGATTCAAATTAAGCGTCAGTTTTTTGGCGCAACAAAGAAAGTGGAAGTGGAATTGTTGGAATTTCTTAGCCTTTATTACATTTTAAAACATTCTACTCTACTGTTATATATTGTATTAGTCTCGAAGATGATATTGGGGAATTCCCCTGCAAGTTTTGCAGTGTTGCCAATTGGCCACACGCATATACAATGCAGTGCAGCCAGCCCACGTTTTTAAACTAGATTGATTGATGTGTCAGTCGCAGTCGCAGACAGTTAAACGAAGATAATATAAAGTCCAGAAGACCTGGAACTGGTTGTTCTTTCAAGCGCAGACCTTTGATTACAGTATTTGCAATTGGGGAACATGCCGATTGGGGTCTTGAAATATGGTCGACTACGCTGTTTTCTAATGAGTTCAGATGTACATTAGATGATCACCCTGAAGGGTGAAAGCTGAGGGAGGGAGGGGGGGGGGTTGGAAAAGGAAAAGATTGCAATTAGGTGGATAATGTGCAATCGTACTAATCAGAACTAAGTCAGATTGGGACAATTATTGTCGACCATTGCATTTAATAATATTTAGAAGAACAACTCATGTATTTTGCGGCATTTTTGCACGCATTGCAAGGATAACGTGAGCTTTCTTACAAGAATTTGATTTTTCATTGTTGCCATGGCAACCAAAAAGCCCTTATTTGAACATACATATATACGTGGGGCGTGTTGGGATCACCATGCAAAGTTCTTGACGTCGGCCAGGTTAGCAAAAGTCTTATGCAATTGTCGTCTTAATTTAAAATAACAAAGTTTAAGCTAATGTCTTCCTATAACTCTCAACTTCCCCGAGCATATTCATTAATTTCTTTTTCTAACCACATTTTTTCGAACTGTTGTTCAATGATATCCTAGACCTGCCCTAAACTATTTAAGTTGATGGTCTTTGGTTATTCTTTGTTCAAGTGCACAAACATCTACTGCATACTACTAATTTGGTTTTCTTAAAATCTGCTGCAAACATCTACTCAGTTAGTATAATCTTTGCTTCTCTTGGCTTATTTTTAATTTTTCTTCATTAGCATTCATTTTTTTGGACTTCAATAACATGTCCTAAGCTGCAAAGTTTTTCTGTAGGTCTCTTTCATTGTTGCCAAATATTATTAAGTCATCTGTTAAGGTGCATTCCTTCAAATATGTTAGTATCATATATCTGTATCCAATTTATGTTTTTGATATCTTTCCTTACGTTTTCTTCATTGTATCGCCTTTTAGTGTCCACTACAGTGGCTTCTACAATATCATGAGTACTGCACTACGAAAAACAAACATATCGTTTCTATAGGTTACAGAATTATTCGGAAAAGAAAAAATTGATTTCGAAACGGTATTGAAATTTCACCCTAAAAAGGAAACGGAAGCTCCTTAAACGATTGGCCGCCAGGAAACCATATTTTTATCTCATTGTGTTATTTTTGCATTATAGTTTCAATACCGTTCTGTAACGTTGCTCATAGGTTAAACACAAACTATTCAATCAAGTTTAGTGTCTAACTCTAACGCCAAAATATCCAGAGAGGAATTCACCGCAAGTTACTTTACAATTAGTTATAGAAATATTCCTTTAATAAACCAATGTATTGAAAAATTGCATTTCATTAATTAAAAAAAAATAAAAAACGTAAATAAAACATTACTTTGAAATCACATTTTTCAAAAATATCCAGATATAAATATCACTTTTTTGCACGTAAATGTCGTCTTCGTTTACCTGCAGAATAGATCTTTAAATAAACAGAAAATAATTTCGCGATAATGATTCATTAAGCAACTATTCGTAACAAAAACCTCAAAGACGCTGTACACATGCCATTAATAAAAATCTAATCTCGCAGTTCGAATTTAAATATCCATTTATGGACTAAAAAATGCGAGGAAATCCCAATACTGAGTTCATACGTCGAACATTTTAAGGAAACCGTTAATAAAATTGTCAATTCAAATTAGAATTGATGCGAATATAATTACCATATTCGTGCAAAAAACTTAACCTTTGGAATTGAAAGAGTTTTAGCGCCATAAGCGATTTTTATAAATCCAATCGGAGGAATGTACAACATGTGTGTATAACAGGACTTTAGAGTTTTAATGATTTTCTCGTAAGAGGTAAAGATATTTCTTTATTGTCCATTTTTACCGAATTTGTTTACGAAGGATTTCGTACAAGATATCATTGACAACTATTGACTTTAGATTGAATTTGTAACGCATATAATGGCCTAACTTTTTGTCCTTTCTCCGAGAAGAATAGAGAAGCATTTCACATAAATTTGACACACTTCAATGCTTTGCTTTTTCGGCTGCATTTATTGTTCTGCATTTCTAGGAAACACAGCTCTTTTCTCGAGTGATTCTTTTCCTGTATTGTTAGGTGAAACTAAATATCTTTTAAGGTTGTATTCTTTAAACTGTATGTATGTATGTAAAGTATATGTAGGTATACGTGGAGGTATATTCAATACCTTTAAGATAATTGGATGTGCCAAACGGAATATCCCAACAATGTAGATTTATTCATATACAATATACGAGGGCAGTATTTTATGTTATCTAGCTAGTATGCTACGGCGAAAATGTTCTTAGATGACGTTTCTGTGACATTTATATTTGAAACTTAAACACAGAAGTGTCAGAAAATTTTGTGAGTGTATGGAGAAAATAGCTCATCTTATTTCCAAGCCAAATTTTTTGTTAACAATTCAAATGGGGCAGAGAATTCATTTATGATGACCTCTAGAAGCGCAGACTAAAGAAGTTATCACAAAAGCAGATTTGGTCTTGATAGATCGTCGACAGCACTTCCAGTTATTGAGAAATTGGAATATCAGAACATCAGTATTTTTTTAAATTCAACGCGAAGATTTGAACTCAGCTCAGTTCTGAACAAAAATGTTCAGAGGACAAATTAAATAGAATTGTAACTGCAAATTAAACTTGGGCATACCATTGGGATTTATCCACGAAAGAAGATTCCATGGGTTCGTAAGAGCTTTCCACTGCTCAAGAAGGCAAAATTGCAATTTTCTACAGGAAAATTGATAGGCACAGCTTTCTGGGTCTTGGATAGGATTCTCTTAATTGAGTACCTACATGCCCAAAGGAACTACAAAAACAGAAAATCTCTACAAATCCACAATTAAGACATTTAAAACAGTTCTACACGAAAGAAGACACTATAATTTTGCTCAGAAAATTCTACTTCTGCATGAAAACTGCAGGGTATACAAAACAGATATTGTTCAAGCGATAATCAATAAATCTGGCTTTGAGGAATTACAATATCTATCCTGGACATAATATCGCGACTATGCTGCGATCAAAGGGAGAGCAAAGTCTACTCAAAATACATATTTAGAAAGGCTCTCTAAGGAGTGGGTGAAGAAGGAATATCTGTAAATGGGCAAAGACTGAAGAACATCCGATATGCTGACAATACAATTATTATGGCAGATAGTCTGAAATAGGATTACGACAACTGATGAGCGTGGTCTCGACAGAAATGTCAGAAAAACGAAATATGTGATCATAAGCAAAAGCCCTTATTTTGAATCAAAAACAAATTCTGGGAACTACACTCAACGACCAATGCCATTACTCACAAGAGATTCTTCAAAATGGCGTCAGTTTTTAAAAGCCGATCTCTCTTAGACTAACTAAAAAAAGTCAGACTCCTTAGTTGCTACGTATTTTTCTGTCTTGTTATATGGAATAGAATCTTGGACGTTGACCGTGGCAACTACCAAGAAATTAGCAGCTTTCGAAATGTAGCTTTATCGTAGAATCTTACGAATTTCATGGACACAACATGTATCAATGAAGAAGTCTGCCCAAAAATGAAAAGACATCGAATTAATAAATATGATAAAAGCTCGCAAACTTGAATATCTCCGGCATATAATGAGGAATAAAAAAAGAAAATTTATGATATTACGAGGGAAGATTCCTGGGAAACGTGGTCCAGGTCGATGGAGAAATTCATGGCTCAAATATTTTGGGAGGACAGAACTATTCCGTGCAGCAACAAACATAACCACATTGATCGCCAACATACGGACCGGATAGGAACTATAAGAAGAAGAACGAGACCTTATAGTTCCGATCTGGCCCTCTGTGGTTATTACCCCTTTCCAAAACTCGAAAAACATTTAAGATGGGTTCGATTTTTGTCTAATAAAGACGTAGAAAATGCTATAGGGTCGTTTTTTGGGGAACTGGCAAAAGAATTCTTTTTCGAAGGCATACCATTATTAAAGCAACGTTGGAACAAAGTGTGTTAATAGTTTTTACGCTGAAAAATACAAGATCCTGCAAATTAGGAAGCTTTTCAAAGAAGAACATGACGTACCATTAAATTTTTGCAATCACATTTGGATTTCTTTCCTGCTAATTTAGGAAAGATGTGTGATGAAGAGGGTGAAAGATTCCATCAGGATAGATAGGTGAGATCTCGTCATGGTGGGAGATTACTGCTGTTTCCCTCATCAGAGAAAGTAACCGCCAACATAAGAGGAAGGAATAACTTTAGTTATAAAAACTTTGATATGTCAGCAATTTTCCTTTGTGTACAGTTAAGTATTGTTATATTCTTGATTCTAATTAAACGTTCTAGTATTTGTTATGTCAAGATTCTTGTACTTACCTATTTGTTCTTCTAGATTCTGTTTAAACAAATCTGTTCCTCTAAAACTAGACATGATGGAAAAATTTATTTCTTGGTTACGCTTTCAGCTAACCCATTTTTACAACAATTATTAAAATTGCCGACTAATGTAATTGACAATTTTCTTTTTGATATCGAAATTTAAAAGTTAATTGGTTTGATACTTTATAGCATACAATAAATTTGTGTCGTGCAATTCACTCAGCTTGAGAACGTGTGTTGTACTTGGAAAAAGCTCAGTTCGATTTCCTAGTTTAAAATCGCTGCCAAAAAGCGTAATAAAAGGCCTATTTATAAACGGAACCATTTAATTATTGTTAAGTCTACGGCGTACTTTTACGATTCCCCGTCGAAGATTACGACGTCCAACAAAACTGAAAGCGGACTAACGTTGTATGTAACATACAACACAGAACACGTATACAAGAGAATACAGTAAAAAAAAACACAACGAAGAGGAAGGAGGAAAAGCAGTAACGCCAGGGCGATCGAAAAACAGAACGTAAGACATCCATCCACACTATACAACAACAGACGAGTTGTATGTATGCTCTACTACTAAGAACACTATTAACTTATAGCTAGAAAATAGGCGCTTTAACGCTAGGTTTTATTACGGGAGAGAGGGAATCAAGTGTGCCAATTTAAAACTTCACTATGTTTATTGGTCGTTTAATTGGATCATAAAAATTTCATGGTCGACTGTGTTTACGAGAAGCGAGCGCAAATTTCAATGGAAATAATAAAACTGATTTAGTTTACATGAGCGGAGTAAAGAGGTAACAACAAGAAAAGAGAAAAGAACAATACCGTCCTCTCCTGGGATGCATTTTTTTCGATGAAATCATTGCTTTTGATGGACGACTTTCGGTAAACACAGAATGCTGTGAATGTAATCGGTCTTGTAATTTGGTGAGGCGTGTATTAGTGACGGCGCCAAAATTTTAAAATTAGAAAGAAATATTCCGATTGTTTATTGAAGTGGTTTTATTCTGTTCAGTTCCAAGTGGAATTGTTACCAAAATGGTTTTCCTTTTTGTAAAGTTAAAAAGAATTATTTAAGTTTCGGCATTTATTTCTAATGTTATTTTATTTATTATTATAATATTTATGAAATTAAGAATTTTTCCATTAATTCCCTGGTCCTAATGAAATATGGAATGTTGTTTTGACAAATCTTCGACGCTATCTTGCAGAAGCTTCTTTTTCTCATCATTGTCACTTCTTTCCTTCGAAACTACAGATCCCTTAGTTTCACATAAACATTTGTCAAAACTGATGAAATAATTATACTAGCGGAGGTTCCGGGAGGACATTTTTATGAACTAGGTAATTCAGCTTGAAGAATTTTGGTTCAGTGAAGGCAAATTTCTTTGTTCTGAAAGCACTGTTGCCCCAGTCCTCTGTACTGCTAGTGAGTTCTTTACTGTTCTTTGATATGACCTGATTTACGCTACATTGTCCTGATCCAATGCCGTCAAAATGCAGCTAAACAGACTCGAAGTACGGCAAAATAACATCATACCAATTGCACAGTGGTTTGTTTGAAATGAACGACTCTACTGAGATTTGAATGTTCCAACCCCCAAGAACTCCATTGGTGAAATTTCGTTCAAAATTGTGCTGCTGGAGACAGGTTATGAAGAGTTCTAGCAATTGCAAAGAATCCATTGACAACTCGACCGCGGTATAGTCAACCAGTCACAGGTATTGCAGTTCTTTTATTCTTCTCTCTTCATTACTGCTACACAAACAACCAGTGTGGCTAGAAGGGTCCGCTTTCTCGAATAATAAAGCGCAGTTTTAGAGCGGAACAGAAGGCCAAGAAGATAATCGTCAATAGGAGCCTATCAGAGCGCCCAAGTCGGGAAAAACATTGATGCAAGAGTTTAGCCGTGAAGAACCACATTTTAAACAATTTATTGGTAGAAATCTTCTTTTCGTTGATACATAGATGCTTCTTAAGGTGGTCCATTAAGAAAGACTCTAGTGGTGTTCCAAAAACACCTTATATTCTATGAGATGAAGATTTTGTTTAACAGGATTTGGTGGTCAATCATATAAAATGCCTTACCAAGATCGAAAAATACTCCACCCACATACATTTTGCCATTTTTATTCCATATTTCCATATCTAATGGCAATATAGGAGTTCATTGAAATCGAAAGGTAGTAAGAAGGAATATTATTACGTACAGGTATCGAGGACCTGGCTTGATTATATGCAAAGCATTCGACGTCTATTACTCACGATAGAGATCAAGACACTAAGCTACTGTTTCTTGGTATCCGCAAGACGTTTTTTGTAATTGTTTTAACTATTTGAACAAGATTTGCAAATGAATATTTTTCAGGGCCAGAGCACTCAAGATTTTGCAGATAATCCATTTCTCCCCTTATCTGTCATTTGCTAAGAATTCATTACAACATGGACAATCACAGTCCTCACTATTTCCATGGTTGCTAAACACAGTTCACGGTTCTGCAAGTTCATTTTCACCTGCTTCAGAATTTGGCTCATTTGCTGTTACTTTCTAAACTTGTCAGTCTGTCTCTTCCTTTTGTTAGTTAGGATTAAACTTTGAAGGAAGACAGAGAACTTGTAGTATGTAGGCGTTACTTTTTGGGTAGGTGATCCAGGCATCTCATTGTCATTATTTCTAGAGGTAGGAGGTGGTTGGTTAAGTTCAGATTGATCATTTGCTTTTGGTTGTTGGACAAAAGATTCTTGGCAAAGTCATGGTTTTGGAAAAGGACTTGATTTATTGGAAATAAACCTGTTACATTAAATCCATACTCAGCTATAGGTGATTTATTTGTAAGCCTCCGCAAACAATCTGGTAATCTGGCAATTTGGTAGTGGATAACAGTCCTGCCTACGTTTTATTTGAGCCGTTTCTCTATAGCTTTTGTTGTAGACTTTCGATGGCGCCACACCCCTATTCAAAGTCTACATTTAAGTAACTCCAGCAGAAGTTCATAAAGATGCTTTTGTTAAACTTTTAATTCTTTGTATCGAAATAGTGCAGAAACACCTCTAGAAAAAGGATGTTGCACACCATTCATTTCAACGAGATTTTTCACACCTTTTGTTGTAAGTCCATAAAATCGCGACTCCACATCGAAGGAACATTGCTGCCAAGCATTACAAAGGGCATTACTCAGTACAGGGCTTCTATCTAGTGATACAACTAATTTATCAATATGTCTGTGCCCGCTATTAATTTTGTGCTTTAAAGTAGATGTAGGGAGATTAAGCATTAAGACAGTAAGCTTTGAAGCATGTAATAGGCATATTTCTTTTGCTCTAACAGGTATTGTTGCTTTTTTCATATTTTCTGCAGACGACAGTTTTCTTTTCTTCGGTAGCATCTGCAAAAGAGCTTGTACATTCATATTTATTCATTATGTGCTTAATTTTGTCTATGCATGACAACTCTTTCTGGTTACATTTAATCTAGCAGGTGTGGTAAAGTCCGGAAATCTGTGAAAGTTAGAAGAAAGACATTATTACTTGTGTATCTGTTAACCATATAATTGAATCTTAGATCAATCGAGGTAACTATTTTTTATTTATTATTCTTAACTTGATCACATTCTTTATAACCTGAACGCCCTTTCTGATTAGATTAAATAAATTCATTTGAATTCTCCGCGTATTTAACATGTTATTGTCACAATTATCGGCGAAATTCAAAGAGAATCATCATTTACCATGTAGACGTCTGATAGAACAGCTGTTTTTCAAATAATAATTAAAACATTGTATATACATACATATGTATATAAAACGAGTGCTATGAATTTAAATGAGACTATCCTCAATAATATCTACAACATGATCGCCTTCGCGAAGCTATCGTCACCCATTGCGACTGCTTTAGAAATAGTGTCGGTCGTCCTATTTGACCCCGAATACTTCAGATTGCTAATTATCGTTTTGGCCGGGCAACTCTACAACGTCGCCGACGCGTATCTATACATTCACTAAAACCGAATGAAGCTCCCAAACATCCAATTTCATTCATAATTTCCAACGACGATCCAAGGAGGTCCGCATCGCAACGCGCAGAGTAAGTAGCTCATGCGAAAAGCGTTTGTTATTCGTGGTGTGTATTGGGTGTTATGCCACCGCAGCAGCGTCGAAATTGTTCTTATTGTGCGTGTTGTCGAAAATACAGCGTGTTCGTGGAGCGTGCTTCCTGCCCGTCATCGTCGTTCGACCAACTGGATCCATTCATGCGTAATTTCCATCATCATCATCAAGAATAACATCTCGATGTGAAAAGAAAGGAAAAATAGACGATATTTTTTTTTTGGTGGGGAAATATCGTCTATCCGGAGAGTTGTAAAAGCGGCATTTCTTCCTGTGGACACTACTTTCATTATTTTAGCATAATATAGTGTATTATATAAACACTTAAAGAGAAAGGTGACACTTTTGGTTTAAGATAAGAATCACGACGTAATAGAAAATCTATAACAATAAGAGCAAGTTATAATGAAATGCTAATGGAAAAACTATGTGACATTAAAATTTTGTGCCCACACGATACTAGTACCTACTTCATTCATGCTTTAGTGAAAGTTATGTTATTCAGGATAAAACAGTATTTCTTAAGGTATCTGGCAGAAATACAGATTGAAAATATATCTAAGGTTCCATACTGAAGCAGATTCAATACATAATTGCTAATAATCTAACAAGTTGTTACAGTGTTTCTGGGCTACGGCTCAACTTAAAGCTCCTTAATCCTTTTGCTTGTGTGGTACAACTCCTCTGGTTGTGTGAATAATAACTGCATTGTGTTTCTTCCTTTTAATATCTGTAAATGTAATTCTTGACAATAGTAAACACGAAATCGATAAAACACCAGTTTTACACGTTATTAAAATTACAAAAGTAACTTGTAATAAGTAGTAAGTAGTATGATTTGTCCTAGTTTTTTGTACATAAAAATTAGAGAGGAATGGAAATTGTGGGTCCATTTGCCGAAAAAACCATTCAATTAGATAGAAAACTTTCTGGAATCTAAATGGGGGCTCTAACAGTTAGCATCGTATAGATAAGCCTTCAATGCCACATCATGGCATTGTATCTTTAGCTTCAAACGTGTTTCGAATAGATTCAATGATTCTCTCAGTAACTGAAGAAAGATGTCTTTATTGTAAATTGGTTTCCTACGCTGTATTGTTTATCAAGACTACCACCGCAGCTCGTTTTGCGTAAATTGTGTGTGTAAATGTGTTTCCATGGCTTTCTTATAACATTACCTTGGTGTAAATAAGATTTCAACCTCAGACCATAAACACTCCACTAACTATGACGGGTAAGAATGCTGCTTAGAAATTTATTTAGTGCTGAGTTGGTGATCAAATTAGCTCTAAGAGCTTTGCTGGGTTAACGGGAACTAATGTGTAAGTTAACCTCTTTCCGATCGACCAAAAGGTCTGCGAGCTGAAACTACAGATTTTGGTCGACTTTTACGAAATCCATCGCCGACTTCTGTGCTTCTATACGACCACAACAAAATTTTACAAACCAATTCTACAGTAACAATGTAACATCTTTCTTTATAGCGTTTGCTTACCAAAAGTTAAATGCAGATTCTATATCACTGTGCCATATACGGAACGCTAGGGATATAAGCTCTGTTTTATTTCAGTCTAACTGTACAGCAAGTTGTCGATCTGTTTGAAGGAGAAGAATTTTGGGAGGATGACCCCATTAATACAATATATGCACCACCAGATTCTAACGAACTGATGAGGATTCTGCGGATGAATAAAATGGAAGTCTACTCGAAAATCTTTCAGGAAAACGGCTTCAAACTTAGGCACAAGCAGTAACAGTATGTGGTCGAGAAATTGAAGGCAATAACATATGTGAAGTTGGTTTAGAAAAAACAACATCTAGTGCTTCCGAAGAATCATCTGATGAAGAAATGAATTGGTCTCTGAGTCACTTTGTGTCACATTCTTCAAGTAAAAAGAAGAATACCCTAGAATGGAGAAAAAATCAAGATTTACTTGAAACTCGGATTTTCCCAGAATCCGATTCTTCCCATCTTTCTAATTTGAATTCCGTAGATCTAGTAGAACGTTTTATAGATGATGATATTATAAATTTTCTTGTGGCAGAGAGTACAAAGTTTGCTTTTGCAACCCGAAAAGTACATTTAACGAAATGCGATGTTTTCTCGGAATTCTAATTGTTACTGGATACGAAATTCTTTGATAATAGCGCGATGGAAGGATAGCTCAGTGATTACTGTTGCATCAAACGTTCATGGAGTCCATCTTTTACAAATGGGAGCAGATATTCAGTTACCGAAACGAAAAAAAATTCTGTTCCACGGCCAGGGTGGCACTGACCAGATGGATGCTCATGTTAACGTCTACGGTAAGAAATAGTGGTGGCCTATCTTCTACACTTACCTTCTATCACCTGGTTGATTGATGTTAGTATCCAAAATGCCTGGGTTCTTGCTAGAAGAAAAGGAGATAAAATTTCAAAACTACAATTCAGAAGAGAAGTAGCTCAACTATATTTGACAAAATATCAAACGCTTCGTAAGAGAGCTGGGCGACCCTGTTATATATAAGCTAAAAGTAGGGTCCATGAGAACATACAATATGCCACAGAAACACATTTTTGCCACAGAAATTTTTGAATCATTTGTAATGAGATTATAGAAAAGTTTTCTATCACAACTTTTAAAAAATATGTCGTAGGAAATTTTGATTCAAATGATAAATTTTCGCCTCAATCGTTTTGGAAAAGTCTACATATGTACGTGTGAGTTTGTGCGCATATGTTAGACACCAAGTATAGAAACGCACAAAGAAATTGCTGTAGGACAGATATAATTGGCGTTGCTTATAACTTTTGCCCCACATGCAAGTCCACTCATGTAATAATATTGAAGACTGGATTAAAGAAATCAAACTTATTTTATTTTCAAAATTCACCAAATCATTTCTAAATAGTGGAAGAAGGTAGAGGCTCGACAGTTCTAAGGTAGCCACCACAACAAGCTCAGATTTTAATATAATCTGAGCTTCACTGGATCAAAACGGAAACATGTGGGTTGCTTCAGCAATTATTATGTTGGTGTACCCCAAATTAAGAACATTACCGTTTGAAATGTAAATAGACATTTCTAAAATATATCCGATATTAACCACTTGAATTTTGGCACATTGTTTTCCGATTTGTGTTCACGTAATGCATATTATATTTAATTCAGTCAAGGTTCACGTTCATGATGTTATCACTAACTGCTAATCAATAGTTCCCTTCATGTAAAAATGCTTCTAGTGTATCTCTGCACGGATTTCTATTTTCTTCATTTCTTAGCATCAAGATTTCTTTTGCAATAATATTGAATTCAGCGCAAGCAGTTTCTGAGATTCGACTTTATTCGTAATTCAATCTAATCAATTTTTCCACTGTTTATTTTAAAAAGGCCTTTTTCAATCTGTAAGGATTGACTTCCAAACCTTTGGCCACATACCTGCAAAAGGTATATGGCACATAGTGGAATTCTGCAATCATTTATAACGGGTCGATAGCCGTAATGGTTACGCCGGGTTTCAATTCTTCGAAGAGACGGTGACATTTTTTCTCAGAGAGTTGAAATCCGGATCGACTTACCTCTCATTGTAGGAGCAAAGTCATTAACAGCACGGCATTATAAAAGGCGATATGATGCTGTCACAAAGTAATTTAAACACAATTTGCACACACAAAACTATACCGCGAGAATTGATTGTTGTTGCGATAGCGAGCCAAGCGATACGGCTTATGGAGTCACTGCAATTAAAGCACCCATCAGACTAAAAAAGAAATTAAAAAATTACGAAACTAAGTCAATGTAGAAATTTCATCAACAGTTTTCTTGTCTCTAGTCAAAACTGTTGTTAATACTCTTATTATGCTGACCTTGAATTCCAGTATAAACTAGAAAGATATTAAACTAGAAAAATAAAACAAGTTTTGTTAGATATTATGGAAGGGGCTAACCTCCAAAGTTTGTATTAGCACTAGGATGGTGCTCCGCTCTATTGCTTCAGATTACTATAAGAATATTTAAATTATTTAACATTTTGACTACTCTTGAGTGATCTTGAACCATTCAGAATGTGGTGCTTTGGTGCTTTTTTGCTTAGGTCCCTAATACATTAACGTATAACTTGAAGAGGATGAAACACGAGTCAAAATTATATAAGTACTATTAAATTCTTCAATGACCAGCAAAGACAAGACTTAAGACATATTTTCAATTCGATATCAATATCAAACATGTTTATTCTTCATTCAACTTTAATTTAATCACAATGACTTAAACGCAATCGAAAGAAAATACTTAAGATATTTTTAAAACACATTAACCTGCACATCCTAGAATAGACACCCATTCACATCTGTGTGTGAATGGATTTTTTTTTATAGCACCGGAAATACGTACGGCGGAAAGGAAGGCGTGACAGGAAGAGTAAGAATTTAAAGGATGTGAGAACTCAGGTTTCCAAGAGGAACTAATCTAATCCCACTTGATGGGGACTTGCCGATACGCTGGCTTACTCGTCGTCGCACACAGGAGGCACTACGCTGCATGATTTATGTCACGACGAAAAACGTGGCACCTCACACAACTCTCTATTGAACAGTTTAAAGCAGAGCAAATATTTTTTATTTAATTGGAAGTAACAGATCGGAATAGGAGATAATTACGTTTGGTTATATCGTTTTGGGCGGACGTTACGATATAATTCCATTTGTTGATTTGATTTACGTATACAAAAACGGCGAAGAAAAAAAAACTAGTTAGCATTTAATTGTGTAGCTTGAATGGGAATATTAACGCACTTTTCATCGATAATTATACACTGCGATTGTAGTTTTTTTTTATGTAAATATATTTTTTGGCTAATTTATCAATGAAATGGACCATGTTTACGTTTTGTATTCGTTCGTTAATTTTTTTTTTGGTACCTCGAATTGTTGGGATTCATTTCTGGAAATTTTTGTGACGTAAGTTGGTTTCACAACTTATTTATCTATATTAGTTATGCATATATTATACAAATAATTTCTTCGACACGCTTGACATTTCATCTTTTAAAACTAAACACATGTTTTTCTCATTTAGTAATAAGAATGCATTTAACGATAAAATTATTAAAGGTATAAATAAATATACGAATTCTGTTAGATCATCTACCGCATCAAAACCGCAACGTTAAATACCGAGAGAAAGAAAAATATTCTTAGATAAACATGTAGAAATGTGTGTAGTAATTAAATGTGATTGCTAAATGAGGACGTAACAATTCTAGTTGTTCTTTTTTTTTTGTACTGAGCCGTCCTTTGAAAATCGTCCGCGCGAAAGAAGCCGCCGACATTTCATCTTTTCTGTAAACTATCTCGAATATTTTTGTATGTATTTATGCATGCCTGTTGTATGTAACCTTATCTGAATTATGCGATTCAAAGTAATCCGGCTGCTGCTCTTGTAATTCGCCGGAAATCGACATCTGCGCGTAAACAATACACATACATCATTCAGGACGTGAAATTTAAAAGTACAAAATGCCAATAGTCTTGCTCAAGGATTTTCTAGAGAATTTCTACGTCTAGGAATGGCAGTTTCGTAATTTGTAAATATGAGTGTAGATATTTTGTCTGGTAATGTAATTTATGTATTTATATTTTGACTAACAATAACGAGAAATTAAACATGTTGTTGATTCCATCTTTCTCACTTTTGGAGGATCCAAAATGTATTAAATTTTTCAACAATTTTTGTAATAGTCAAATACTGAATTATACACCGGCCATTGCTTCCAGCGATCACACACCACCTTGATAAAAAATTCTGGAACAAATTTATCAGCAATTAAGCGACATGGATGATGGAATAGCTCAAGCGTTGCAGAAGGATAATTGAAGATTTTCCAGGAAATAAAAAGTCAAACAATTCAACCACTTAAAGGATTGCTTCTACCTTCTAGAAACCCCTTGCTCACGAGGCTTGGTTTTCGACGCCTGCTTCCTTGCTGGTTCGGTTCGCTTGCACTGCTCGTCATGTCAACAAAGATGGAAGACGCATTAATGTTTATGTTGCAGACGAGCAGCAGTTGCTGCTTTTGCTATTTGATTTGTTCAAGCGAAGAAATAGCCATAAAAAAAGCGTAGACTTTAGACCAGACTTTGGCTGCAACGTAGGGAATGATATTGGCAATGTTGTTGGACGAATTAGGGTAGGCATAATCTCTACAATATTTTACTTTGGAGAACGTTTTGCAAAATCTTGGCAGCTGGCACAAGACCAAGCAAGTCATGCAACAGGAAAACAGGCCTTGTGTGCAAGGGCCTTAACTTTAATAATTTACAAAAAATGAAAATCAAATAACGTTTCCATTTTCTATCAATGATTCGAGCATAAATGAGGCTACAAAATGTTTATACTTAGCGGTGTTTCAGGATGTAGCTTTGGCTTCAATATATACTGTATAGTAAATGAGTCTCACCCCAATCGACCAGATTTTGGAATAAGCAGTAGTGTGGTTATAAAATTGACCAATACATTACCAACAAATCAAAATAAAATGTTCTTTTTCTTGGTAGCCGGTTCAGCCTCTACTAGTTTATCTGTGAAAGGAGGATATCTTACCGCTTGGAACAGTTTGAATGAAAACAAGAAGAAGAGGTTCATTTATAGCAAAGATTCTAAAATTAATGGTGTCGATGTGTGTCCATGGTTGCTTGGTATGACAACAAACTGGTCACTACTGTATCAGCATACGTAAGAAGCCAGCCTATGGCTGAAGTCCAATGATTTTGTTAGAAAAATAACCATCATTTCACCATTCCCTAACCACATTAGCGCCTTCATAACATCTTAAAAAATCAGAGTTCTAGAAAAAAATTGGAGCATTGAATGCTACTGATAAGAAATTGCTAACACCAACACCACAACATTTAATTAATTACTCGGGATACGTGTTTCGAAAGCTCAAGAGCCCTCATCATCAACAGAATACCGAATGAGGGCCCACGAGTCTTCGAAACACGCATCCCGATTTTTTATCTGTATCTGACGAGCCCACATTCCTTGAAATCACAATCAATGCTATTAAAATTCAAATAAAAAGGAAAACAGTTAACTTTTCCTTCGGTGCACTTCTTCAAATAAATTACCTCGCAGATTTTTACACACGCATCGATAGCCGCAGTAATCGGAGAGGGCGACGGGGTCCGGCATTTAATTTTCCATTTTTTGAGAATTGTATCCCGATAAGTCTTATCATTATAAATGGTGAGATAGTGATGTAACAAGGCCATTGAACTCATTTACATACATAAAAATTACACAGAAAGAGTTGCCATGGTAGTTAAACAAGCAATCCAGCTTAAGAAACTATGGAATTAGCACCCACAACAAGATTGGTAGATAGCTTAAGCGTGAAATGTTAAGAATCTTCTTGAATTCAGACAAAAGTTTACCTATGTTGGCTACAAATAAAGATAATTCAATTTACCTTCTTTCAAATTTCTAAGAAGATCCAAAAGTTTCTAAACCAAAACAAGTCATACATCACAATAGTATCCAGAGATTATTAAGGAGGATACTGTTCAATAAAAAATTTTCATCAAAAACTGAATGAAGCTGAGTCTGATGGATTTTTTGACTGCAGTGGGTGCTAGTTGTCACGGTTTCTTAAACTCTATTGCTTGTAACAATGCCGCTGCAACTCTTGCTATTTAGTGTGTGTGTAAATGTGTTCAGTGGCCTTGTTATAGATATGTTGTTGAAATAGTAAATATTTTACTTAATTACTCGTGATTTTGTCTAAATGGCTTCCGAATGAGCATAACTGTCTTTGCTGAACGGATTAAATTAGTTACAATCCATAGTAATTAGATTAAACTTTAAATTGATAGATGTATCAAAATAAATAACAGATGTTATAGAACATTGATTTTTTACTTACTTACAGCTGAATTTGCCATTAATTCCCATTTAAATATTGACTTGCTATTATTATTATTATGGAATAGAGGAAGTGGAAGATTTGGTAGATTAAATCATGATAGCTACTCACTTTTTTTTATCGACATTATAGAACGTTAAATATTTTGTAATAACACATTTAAATTGCATTAAGAAATAGTTACTTAATATTGAAACGTAGAAAGGAGTATCAGCGTACACGTAATTATTAAATAATTTTAACGCTGATAACTCCAATTAAAACGGAGTTTTGTGATAAGGATTAACGCCTAAAAATATATAATTCTTTATTAAGTAATACATATTTTTCATTAATTGATTATAGACTTCTTCAAGGCGTGTAATGGGGAACAAAAATTAAGAATTAAAATCTGTTTTATGGAAAAAAATCTTTTAGAAGACTAAACTTACATTTAAAATGTATTAACTAGAAACGGCTTCGTAAGCAACTCTCGTTGTGTAAATTGTGTTTCCATGGCTTTGTTACTACACTACCTTGTTGGAAATAACGTTGCGCTGTTAATTATGTCCCAACACATTATATCTATATTAAATACATATTTATATGTAGTGGGGACTTAGGAATAATATGTAATTAAATAAACTCTGTGAAATTCTAAGTAGAGAGGCTAAAGCTTATTTACCAATCGTAATTTGGTTCCTGCCATCGTTTCCCATACAGACACGTACAACTGCTGTAAATAGAAAGAATTCATGAAGAAAAAAATACGATAATGGATTGTAAATTCCACTCGACAATCGTTTAATGAATTAAAAATCAAGGACATGTACGCCAGACACTATTAAAACACATTATGAATGCATTTTATTATAACTTATGCGTCTAATCTTTAATGTGTGCATTTTATACTGCCAGTTAGTTATTTAGTTTAGTTTTACACAATTGATATCTCAGACAGGTCCCTGTTAATGTCAATTATCGAAATGTAATAAAATTTAATGGCCTTTGAAATGCAGTGAAATAAAACTCTAGAAGTATGCGTGGTTACTCTATAAGTATAAATAATATGTGTTTGATGGCAGTCCGGTCGAGTGAATAAGATTCTAATCTTCATTCACAAGATTTTTTTTTCAATTTTATAACACCGAACAGTCATATTTATATCTACAACGCAATTGCTATACATTATATTAATGAGTTTTTTTGCATATTGGTTAGAATTTTAATCGGTGCTGTAGTGTTTTTGTACTAATTATTCCGAAATAAATTCTCAGCATTATTATTGTAATACTTCATGTTTTCCTGGGTATCGGATAGTCAGGCAGCCCTATCAAATAACTAACGAAGCTAGCTTGGGGCACAACTAAATACCAGACAACGAAATAACAAACAAGCTGGCAATAAATGGTTCTGAAACAATATTCACTGGACCTGATTCGGTTACAGTGAAGGAGCTACACTGGAACAACGTTGAAGGGCACAGCAAACAGATGATGGGATAGCCATTAAGGCATTTAGAAGTAGATGTGTTGGCTCTCAACCGAATACAGTTTAGAAGAGTAATGAGTTTGTTAACAGGACACGACTGTCTAAGGAAATCTTACACCGAATTGGCATCTTTAAGGAGGAGTCTATTTGTAGACTATGCAATGAGAAACAAGAGACAACCTACCAGATTAACTTTGCCCAATATGATTTTAGATTTATTGATGTAGGAACTTATGGCTCAGTAAATGATGGTGTGTTTGGTAGTTCAGATTTTGACAGGAGATTCATTACCAAAGTCAATGAAAAAACTTTGCCAGGAAGTGATGTAAAGTTAGAACATTTTTTTGTATGTTTGTCACTTGTCTGTATAACTTGTTATTATATATCAATGGTCAATATTAGCATTCATACACACACACAATGTTAACTGAGAAGTCTTGTCATTTCCATAATCTTAAAATGATATTGAATTCTGCAGTGACTTCATTACTGTCTCTTCCATCTTGGTTCGAATCCGTCTGAACCAAAAACATTACAGACCTAATTATATAAAGCTACTATATTGTTTTTATATCTAGGCTACGTTGATGAGGATCACATGAACCATTATCTGAATGATTTTTTTTCCATTTCACTGGTATAGCAATCCTTCAAATTAAGGAGTCAATACAGCAAAGCATGTGAAATATGTTGATGATGACATGGGAGAAGAAAAAATGAAATACATTGTAGATTAAAACCACCACCCCCCAATACACATACACAGGAAAGCGTTAGTTTTCTTAAATTCAGTGATCTTACACTACACTGGCTACAAATTAACTTGTCTTCTGTTTGACAATCTTCCACGTTATCCAACAGGCTGACTTATGCTATACCAGAATGTCTAAAAGATGAGAACTCAAAAATAGCCAATTTGGGGACTCAGAGCATCTCTTTGGCTTAAGACATTCCAAGATAATCCTTGGAAACTATAATAAGCATAGAGCAAAGACTTTATTAGAACTAAGTACAGACTATATATCCTCACAAGTTTCCTTCTGGGCATTGTCACCTTGAAGAACACAATAATAACATAACAAGAATATATCTAAAACAGAATAGCGATTGCAGGTTCTACGGGGTGGAAAATGAAAATCTGGAACATCTGACATCTAACTGCACTACTACCACGGAAACCACGGATATTAAAGTTTATATAGATATATGTACCTATATAATCAGAAAGCTTATTGGACCCTATTGGACTATCGAATGACTGCATCTCGTAAACAAATTTCCTCCATTCTTTTTTATCTCTTGCCAATATTCTCGCTCTTTGTTGTGTTACGCCACGCTCTTTTAGTAATGTCTCCACATTTTGGTTCCATGTCTTGATCGGTCTTCCTCTTGATCTATTAGTTGGCACCCGTGACTCCCATATTGTCTTGACCGGTCTGTCGCTGTTCATTCGGATTAAGTATCCAAACCACCTCAGCTGGCTGTTTTCTACTTATCTAATTGCTCTTATTATTGTATTCCTTATTCTGTCTCTTTTAGTTATTCCAAGGACTCCTCTCAGGTACTTCATCTCTATGCTCTGGATTCTGGATTTCATTCTCTTGATGAGCACCCAATTTTCACACCCGTAAATTAAAACTGTTCCGTATATTCAACATCTTTGTTTCCCTAGATATTTGGTTTTTCCATATAAATGCCTTTCTCATTAAGTGGTATAGCTTTGATACATTGTCCACTCTGTAGGATATTTCTGTTTCGTGTGTTCTGTTGCTACAATATATGGTTTTGACTCAGTTTTCCCTAATACCATTTTGGTTTTGTTGACATTTATCTTTAAGCTTCTAGCTGGATTAGTGTTTCATTCCATAAGCTCAAGTTGGTTTCCAGATCTGTTTAATTTGCAAACAACGACCAAATCATCTGCAAATGCACATTGATAACAATCTTTTGTCCCCCGACTCCTGTCCCATTTCTGTGGCCCACGTATACGGCTTTTGTTCTCATTTTCACTTCTTTGATGACGTCATCTATTACCAATAATAATAATTAATTATTATTTATTTATTATTTAAAGCTTATTAAAACTCTCAAATTAGATGAGGAGATATCAATAAGTCGCAGTACAATATAACCTTCAATTAAATATTAAATCTAAGGGATCAGGCCAGTTGCAGTGTCCTGAGAGTGTTAATACTATGTCAGGAAATGATCTCATGGGATCCCAGCGCACTAAAAGCTAATTTGCTGTGTGTCATTTGACTACTTTTTAGTTGTAAGCTTTAGTGACCAGAATGGATCATGCTACACCGTATGAGTTTAACTGGAGCAGACGTCCATTATTAATTGCTGAACAATCTCGCCCTGAAAGATAGCACCAAGTGCCGATGACGTTTTTCACTCTTTTTTTCGCAAAAATTAATCTGTCATAGGAACCATTTTTAAGGTCCCATCAAGTATCAAAAGAGTACTTCTTAATTATCCTCTTATCCTTATTAAATAGAGCACCATCCATTTCATAAACAAAATGGTGATTAAAGGAAGGAGCAAAGATAAAAGAACTTTCATCACATCATTATGAAAATCCAATGGTCCCATTACCCCATGTCTAAACTGGCTTCATATTTATATAATGTCTATCTTACAAAAATATTCATACAAATATCACTGCATTATCCATACGAGGTGTGTACTTAAATACATCTCTCTGAAACATTTCTTTCAAAGTGTATTTAAAATGAATTAATATTGTTACAGCCGCCATATACAACTAGGTGTTAAACGTAATTGAAAAAATACATACCACATGCAATGTACAGTTGTCAAATTAAATATTTACATAAGTTGTATACCTACCAGGTGCACAAACAGCTTGCTATAACATTCGCATTATGTCACACATCATTGTAATTAATAGGCTAAGTTGGAATTTTCAATACTGTAATAATAGATCTTTCAGAAAGTAGTTAGCGCACATTCGTAAACAATACGTTCCTGTATCCCTTACGATTTCAAACGATTAATGATAAACATTCACGCGAAACTTTCCATAAACGACAGTAAAATTTAAACATGCATTTTATTCTGAAATATACTTGTTCCTTCGGAGAGTGATGTCTGCAATCTAATATATACAACAAACAACGATTATGAGAGAAAAAGAAAACGAAATTGTATTTAATACATCTTCAAAGTTGTATGTCTCCGTTATATAAGATAACTCTTATTATTATACATATTTATTGACGTAACGAAGACAAAATCAACACATTTTAGAGACGTCTAGGCTTCTTCGTTCACGCTATCTTCGGAATAATCTTTATCTCAAATTGGGTAACCGACTTGTTTACAGGTCACTAATTACGTTGAATGTGTCTAGTTACAAACATATGCTTTACATCTTAAATTAGTTATTGTTTCTTTTTTGTTTAATCATTACTAGCACCATAATAAAATGATAAAACGGTCGATTAAAATTAGTCTCCCATATTTTTTTGATGCCGTCAACGTTAAGGAATACACTAAAATGATATCCGTTTAATATGTATGCATGTTACGTGGGCAGCATGAAATCAACATTAATAAAAATATTAATGTCCATCTAATAAGAAAACCAAATCTTATTCTGTATATCATGTATTTAATGTGAGACTTCAAGCTTGAGTATTAATTAAATTATACGATTTGCCCACGTAATATGTTTTTAATAGTTGATGTATACCATAAACAAGCAATGAACTCGCAATATCATCGAAAAGAGAATGTGTGGTATTTTAAAACACTCCAACACCCGTTCACTGTCACTGTAAGTATTTAAGTTATTCATAAAAAAAAATAGCCGCTATAAAAGCAGCGGGGATATTGCAACAGTTCCAAAAATGTCCCTATCTTTCTTGTTATTTCTGCTAGTGAAGGTTGATTGAAACAATAACAATCCTACGAATTGTTTTTCAATATAATATCAAGATATTTTTCATAGTTCAAAAATACACTTGAGTATCATTCAAAATTATCTTATTAATTAACTTATTTAATCTTATTAATTAACAGCTGAGAAAACCGCTAAATCCGAATCATAGGCTACCTTAGGTTCACCTAAGAAAGCAGGGGCTGCCTCGAAGGGCGGTGGACTTCCCCTAAGTTCACTGGGGTTCACCTAATATCGTGGGGGTTCATCTAAGAACATAGGGATACCCCTGAAATGTAATAGGCTTTCTCTGAAGGCGTCGAGGTTCAACTAATAGCGTTGGGGTCTGTAGGAGTGATGATACACTACGGCAAACTACCGTAGACTACCTTCTTATTTAATTATAAAAAGAAAACAAGAAACCCTTTTAATGGCAAAAATGCTAAAGTCAAACGGCTACCAACATTATTTGTATAAGTTATACTGGTCAACTGGAATTTTAATCATTACGATATCATTTATGATTAAAATTAAAATATGAATGAAAACTGGGCGTGGCGGTCCAGTTTCTTAGGCATTAAAGAAGTTTTACATTCTCATTTGATGCCATATTTTTCCACATTTTATGCCTTATTCATGTGCTAACCGTGGATCACTCATTTTTCTCCTCATATGTCATCATAATTAATTGCCTGTGTGAAATTAGGCGCCCTTCTTTTCCAATTTCGAAATTTTGAAAGTTGTTCCAGGTTGTTCTAGGTTTGTTATATATTGTTCCAAGATTTTAGCTTTCTATCATGTATTCTTCGTGAAATAATTGAGAAATGCTGATTTTCGCTAGCTGCCCTCCCTTCCGTTTTCTTAAAATCTTAAACTTCTTAAACTTTTCATAACTAGTCAGATTGTTCTAGCTTAGTTCTTTACAGTTAGCCACTTCTGATGCATAGTTCACGAAATAATTGAGAAGAACTGAAGTTAGTAGGCTCCCCCCATTTTTGAACATCGTTTGGACATTGTTTCAAAATTTTTAACAATGTTCAGAATAACTACAGCAATCAAGAATTTCTAAAAAGGGCCGTTACTAAAATTTTGTTTTTCTCATTTATTTCACGAAGTATACATGATAGAAAGCTAAACAATATAGAACAAACATAGAACAATCGGGAACAACATTCAAAATTTCGAAATTCGAAAAAAAAAAAGGGGGGGGTTAACTTCACACCCGTGAAATTTCGTTTTTCCCATTTATTTCACGAAGTATACATGATAGAAAGCTAAAAGCTTGGAACAATATAGAACAAACATAGAACAATCGAGAACAACTTTCAAAATTTTGAATTTCGAAAAAGAGGCGGCTAGCGAAATTTAATTTTTATTAATTATTTTAGAAACTACTAATGTGAGAAGGATCAAATTTTGGAACAATGTTCAGAACAACTAGCACGACCTGGAACAACTGTCAACTGTGTTTGCAATTTGTCCGAACAATTTTTTAATATTTTTCTGCAAAATTCTGGAATAATTTAGAACAAAGCTAGAACAACCTGGAACAACTTTCAAAATTTTGAATTTCGAAAAAGAGGGGGCTAGCGAAATTTAATTTTTATTAATTATTTTAGAAACTACTAATGTGAGAAGGTTCAAATTTTGGAACAATGTTCAGAACAACTAGCACAACCTGGAACAACTGTCAACTGTGTTTGAAATTTTTCCGGACAATTTTTTAATATTTTTCTGCAAAATTCTGGAATAATTTAGAACAAAGCTAGAACAACCTAGAACAACTTTCAAAATTTTGAATTTCGAAAAAGAGGGGGCTAGCGAAATTTAATTTTTATTAATTATTTTATGAAGTACTAATGTGAGAAGGTTCAAATTTTGAAACAATGTTCAGAACAATTAGCACTACCTGGAACAACTGTCAACTGTGTTTGCAATTTTTCCGGACAATTTTTTAATATTTTTCTGCAAAATTCTGGAACAATTTAGAACAAAGCTAGCACAGCCTAGAACAACTTTCAAAATGTTTAATTTCGGAAAAGGCGGGGGAGGGGGAGCTAGCTTCAGGCAGGCTAATTAATTACTTCGAGAAGAGTAGTTTAATTTAGTAGATTCCTGTCCATATAAGGGACACCTTTTATATTTTTACAATGGACCACTAGATGGTGCTTGACATTATGTAATCACTATATTCTTAATGAGAAATCCGCGCTAGATTAGAAATCGAGTCAGTAGTTTGTTGACCGTGACAGTTTTAAGACGTTGGATGATTTTTTACGATTATAAAAAGGTCTAATTTCATAAGAATGCATTATATCGCTTCGGTCAACTTTAGGTAATGAAGTACCATCAGAGAAGACAAGTTTACTATTGGTGTACAGAATTTCGTCGTGGTCGTGCCTCAGTGAGTGAAGAATCACTTAAAGGTCGACCAAAACTGTTGCGATTCCAAAATACATCGATGATAGAACACGATCGACATGTGACTTACAATGAGATAGATACATTCGATTTTACATGAACATGTATTTGAAAAAAAAAATGTTCCAGATGGATTCCCCATAACTTGATCGAAAGATAGAAGGTAGCTCGTGTCAATTGGTGTAAAGAGATGCGCAAAAAATTCGATGTAGAAACTGCAAAATCCCTATACAACATCGTCGCAGGTGATGAAACATAGATATATACGTATGAACTGGAAGCTAAGCAACAATCTACTGTATGGATGTGCAAGAAGCACTTCTAAGAAAATAATCGCTTGTTTCTTCAGCTGTATAGGACACATCGCAACAATTCCTTTAGGATCGAAGAACTGTTAACGCTGAATGGTATACAGTAATTTGTTTCCCAAAAGTTGTAGACGAAATCAGGAACATCCGCAAACGTCGCATTATTCTTCATCACGAAAATACGAGTTCCCATACAGCACATCTAACAGTTGACTATTTGAAGGAGAAAACTGTTGAAATAATTTCTTATTCTCCATACTCACCTAATTTGTCGCCGAATGATTTCTTTTTGTTCCCAACTGTGAAAGAAATATTGCACGGACAGCGATTTTCAACGCCTCAAGAAGCAGTCGAAGCCTTCGAACACCATGTTTTTGAGATACAACCTTCAGAGTGGAAAAAATGTTTCGAGAACTGGTTCGTACGGATGCAAAAGTGTATCGACCATAAAGGCGAATATTTTGAAAAATAATAAAATAGTTTGTTCTCAAAAGTGTTGTTTTCTTCCCAGATTCAACTATAAAAGGTGACCCTCGTATATAAACCCGCCACCTACTTTAATGCACTAGGTTATAAAAAAGTAATAATAAAATGATTCCGTTTAATATCCCATATTTATAAGCATAATTTTTGTATCAGCAATTGTAATATATATATACGTACGTAAGTACTTACTTAGTAACACTCACACGATGATTGGTATTTCCTACAACGACCAATTTTATGACCAATAAATAATTATTATTAATAAATTATTGATAAGAAACCACTCGTTTCCTCCTTCTTTCTTCATATTGCATTAATCTATTATTAATTAACAAGCATTGAGATCATATCCGGTTAATAATTTCAACATGATGAAGATACAGTGGCCCAGAAAAAAATTATTAATTCATTATTGCGTTGGCATAAGTCTTATAAACGTTCTGTTATTCGCCAGATCACCGCATAATATGTGTCAAGCAGATAATAAAATGAATAAAACCTTTAAACACGCACTCACATAGGAAACAAAAAAGAAATATATCATACTATATACTATAATAAGAGCGAATCAATGAATGAAGTATACCCCACAAAAAAGGAGCCCAATTAATCCAGTTTCAATAAACCATCGACACTCTGTTTATTCCTCAGTTAATATCTGTAGTAGTTAGTTATTAGGAAAACATTCATTACTCTGTTCGCTCGCTCATTGCAGACATGCAACGTGATATGTTTAATTGGCTAGCAAGATATGTGTAGTATTTATGTGTTTGTTATATTCATATACGAGCAAACACACAGACATTATATATATGAACTATAGCGATAACGCGATGTTCAAAACAGCGTTTCCTGTTTCGGGGGCCGGATGTTACACAAAAATCTGTTTGCGTCGTCATCAATACAATTATAGTGTGCGTTTTATATCAATATTTAATTTCTCCGAACTCTTAAATATCCATTTGCAATCGTTTCCTTTCTTCGTACGCATCTTTCCCCATTTCTTTTATAGTTATGCCTTGTTTGCATATTCGTTACCGCACAGTGCTAAGACTACACCGGTGATATTAGCGGTGAATTTGGTGGAGTGTAGTGGATGTCATAAATTAGAATGTAAGTAGGAAATATGACGACAACTTTCAACTTAACAATTTAAAATATTAGTATTTTGTATTGTTTTAAACATAAAAACTGGATTCTGATATATATCACTAAAGTTCAAAATTATCGGTTAGTGTGTTATTCTAGTCCTACTTACAAACAATTAACTCTCACTCACAATTTGCTAAGTTTTAATTGCGATTTATTATTTCACATTATCTATCGAGTTTTCTAAAATTTTCGCAATTTTTCTCTCATATTAAAGGGGTTCAATTAACCAATCGTACTAGCTATTAACCTGAAAGCAAATAATTACATATAATTCGACAGATTAACTGCTAATTGGGCTTTGCTAAATGATACTTAATGATGGCAACAAAGCCGTTCCGTTCCTCGATAATTGGTAATTTCTTAGGAAACCGGAAATTAGAGATTTATATTCGGAGACGCGCGTGCATATTACCGCCCTAACGTTCACGTTTATATACGTTATAATCCGGAAGTTGTAACAGTTCACAAAAGATGGATCAACAAACACGTTCGTAGTTCCTAATCCGCATGAACGGAATTCTCCGTCGTAGATGACAATGCAGCTGTAACAACTTTACCCTAGTGAGATGGTCGTATGAAAATAAATGGTCGGAATTGTATGGGACGGTTTAATGGTGTTTGAGTGCTGCAGGTACAACATTTGCCTCTTTTCTTTACCTAAACACCTAATGCAGAATGCAAATTGTTTCAAGTGTGTATTTATTTGTTTCCTCAACGGATTTGTGATATATTCGTGAAAAAAGAAGAACGTTTTCTTTTCTGAAATCGTCAAAAAGGATCAGATTAGTTGAAAGTGAGTTTAAAACAGGGAACTTATCCAGCTAACTATGAAAACAATTTGTAATTAAATTCGTTTAAACGAGAGAAAGTGAGTGATTTGAAATTTGAACGCCGAATTATAATGAAACTTTTATCAAGAGAGAAGACACTAGTCCGAATGGTGAGAGTGTACGGAGAAATAGTCCTTTCTATTTCAAAGTTAAATTTTGGTGTAACCAACGGGACAACTAATCGAAGAAGATCTAACAGAAAAAAATCAACAAGGTTGGAGATTTGATGAAAAGTGATTGCCAAGTCCAGAACAAAAATTGTGTAGACAACAAATTTAGGAAGAGAATTCAACTCTTATCTCAAGATGAAGATTGCTTAAATAAAATTGTAATTGGAGATGGATCTCGAATACATCAATGAAGCCCGTCAACGCAACACAAAACCCAGCAATGGGTTCGTGAAGTCTCTCCACCCCCCTTCCCCTCTCCAAGAAGGAAAAATTGACGGCAAAAATTTCTGAGATACTGAGAAGATTCTCTCAAAACGAATTGCAATAAAGGAAAATTGAATTTGCTGATAAAACTTTGCTTCTGCATGGCAACTGTAGGGTGTCTAAGGCACAAATTATTGAATAAATAATTAATGAATGCTGTTTCGAAAAATTACAACATCCAAGGAAAACAGTGTTGGATTATGCTGGGTATCAGGAGATATTAGAATCACAGGCAATGAAGAAGCTAATTTATTAGCAAGGAAAGCCGCCACAACTCTATTTGGGCGACCGGAACCGTTCTGTAGTGCAGGGATGAGCACCTACAGAAAAGAACTTAAAGATAGAGAAGAGACGCTCAGAGCATACCTCTGAGAGAATCTCCCTGGTCTAAGACACTCCTGAAATATTCCTTGGAAGGTACAATAAGCACAGAGCAAAAACTTTGCTAGAACTAAGCAGAAATAGACTACGCATCCTCACAGGTTTTCTTGCAGGGCATTGTCACGTTGGTGAACACATGACAAAGATAGGTCTAAAACAGAATAGCGATTACAGGTTCTGCGAAGTTGAGGATGAAAATCCGCTTTGAGGCTCAGAGTATGCCACTCCAAGATATTCCTTGGAAATTACAACAAGCACAGAGCAAAAGCCTTGTTAGAACTAAATAGCAACGGCCTACAAATCCTCGCAGATTTTCTTACAGACCATTGCCACCTGGGGGAACCCATGGGAAGGATAAATCTGAAGCAGAATCCGGGATGAAGATCCGGAATACCTGACATCTTATTGCACCACCAGCACGGAAACCCAAGCTAATTATCAAGGCAAAGACGTCATGGATGAAGAAGAAATACCTTCTCTGAAACCGTCACAACTATTACAGTTTGTCAAAGCTCTTAGACTGGATGGAAAGCTTTACAGTTGATGCAAGGGAGCACAATAGATCAATAGGACGGAGCGCAATATCACCCTTACTTAAATCTAAATCTAAGGATGGATTACGAATTTACAACTTCTACTGCAGAAGTTCAAACAAGACGCCAAGCAAAGGAGATTATAGAACCACTTTCAGATGAGGAAGACGATATACAATTGTGCAAAAGGTTGGGCGAAGTAACGTAGGCAAACGTTCAGCATTTTTGAAATACTTGTCTGTAAATGTCTACTTGGAAATATTTTGGAGAGATTGAATTTGAAGACATCGCTCAATTTTCAAAGCTAAATATATTTTTATAGTTTTAGTGAGGTGGCTAGATAACTGATCTGTTATTTTAGCTTCAAGCTTCATTAGAGCTGAATATCTAAGAGAAATTTCCAAATGGGACAAGAGTGAAAAGAAATATGTGATTGTTGCATGGCCGATCAGAAATAGTGAAACTATCTGAGTATTCGATGGATGGTGTGACCTACTTGATAAACTTATAGGCTTCCATCGAATATATATCAAAAAATAAATGTTTAGTAGCCTTAGGCTTCCGTTTATGTTGGTGATTGTCTTTGTAAAGTTAGCAAGCACTATGTTGGTACCTTGATAAAAATTAGGAAGATAAGAACATATTTCCAGCTTTAATTAGACAAGATGTCAAAAAAAACAAGCCCTCATCATAGCATAAGAAATTTTCAACAAAAAGTTTGCAAGAGCATTTCGAGTTGTACTAGTCGGTTGACTAGACCACCCAAATTGAATTGTGCGCTAAAATCTCTGTTGCGATTCTGATTTTTTTTTATACTAGCATTTGACAGTTCTAACAGAATTTAATATTCAATATTAACGAGTCGATAGCCGCAGCGGTTAGGTGACTGACTATCGTTGTGGCAGGACAATAGGAGCCGGCTTTTAATTCTCTGAAGGACGATGACATTTTTTCAGAGAGTTGAAATCCGGATCGACTTACCATTCGCTGTTGGGAGCAAAGTAATTAACAGCGCGGCATTATAAAAGGCGGTATGATGCTGTCACAAAACCATTTTAACATACACAAAACTACACCGCGAGAGTTGCACTTGATAGCCAGAAAAGTAATACAGCTTACGGAGCCACTGCAACTACGCACCCACTACACATAAAAATTGAAAAAATAATAAATTGAAAGAATAAAGATGCAGGTGTATGTTTTTTTTTGTCAACAGACGATAAATGTTTATTTGAAGTAGAAATCATATTCCTAAAATAACCACTTCAAACTAATCCCAGGTGTTGTACAGGAGCCTTACTCGAGTATTCTGGGAATTCCCAAAAATTTCTCGCTAAAATGAGTACGAACGCGTGCAAATCTTATCACTCATTGTAAATATGGATTCATTGTCGATAATGTCACTAATAAAAACATATGCAGATCGTTTAACAATAGATGTAATCGATACACAAACGTTCAATGGGAGATCACATTTCGAGAGCATTCTAGATTGTGCATGGCAGGAAATGATTATGATATTTTTTTTTAATAAATTTTGTTACTAACAAGATAAATATGATGTAACTACATATTTCTTTTCCGATGTAATTATAAACTTTACATATTGTTTAATTACCAAATGGTTTATTATGTTTAAACAAGGTACATCTATCGTAAACAACAGTTAATTTCTTCAACATTCGAGGCTTATCTTTTTATTTTGTAAATAAATTACTTGAGGCGCACTCGTTCTCCATCCGGTAAATATTTTGCAAAGTTCTTCTGATAAAACATGCCTTCTAAACACACTACAATGACCTCAACACATCAGCATATTCATAGGAGTAAATTTGTTTTGCTTGATCAATGAAATTTTATAATGAAAGTCCATTCCATTCATTTAAAATGAATCCCATTGATGAAATATAAGAACATATACATTACATCGATCAATATCTTATTATTTATGAGTTGCTGTTACATCTGAGAATTCAAAATAATAATTTCAAACGTCATTTCTCGGTAAAATACTTTAAAATTGGTACCTTAGATTTAATATGTTTGTACAAATATGAAAAATACAAAATATATAAGAAACAGAAATAAAAAAGGATATAAAGCATGATTAAAGCAGGCATACGTTGCAGAAATACAGATTCTAAAAAAACTTTAATGGTATGACGGCAGAAAAGGAACTGTAGAAGACATATAAACATGGCAGAACAGAGAAATAAAACAGCCTCAGTGTTTGAACAGATTTTAAGTGATTTCTGGATTTCTTGGTCATCGAGTATCCTGGACTTCGTGCAAAGATATCTGGACACCATAGTTTTTTCATCCTGACAGGAAAAAAAATGCCAAATTCCCCCCAGTTTTTTGAATCTGAACTGCGAACTGTTGCTCATTATAGTAGTTTAATCTGCATCTAATCAGCTGGTTGGTATGAGAAACATTTATAACATGTTTGTGCAGCGTTTGGAGTCAAAAGTTACAGAGCAGTTATTTTCAGTGCTAACAAAATATGAGGGCCAATGATGCCAAATGATTCTACACCACACCAAACAACGTCTTTTGACTTTAACAACAACATCTAAAGATTTTCTGCTCTTGATCTGTCATTAAATCAATTAATGGAAAATCTTTTTGACAAATCAATTTTTTGATCTTTTTGGCAACCTCGTTTTTTGGCACATCTACTACTAATATGGTCTTCCATACGCTTTCTAGACCTGAGCAAAGCTCCTGATAATTTTTCAGGAGGATTTCAAGTTCCGTTAAGGTGGCTTTAGAGAGACTTTCCATTTTAGAAAAAAGGGTTCGAGTCGCTGTCCACAGAAATGTCATCTACCGACTGAAAATGATCAGCCATAACCTCAGTCTTGGCATGGGCATCGTAGACAAGGCCATTTGGGCCATGAAGAGATGCAACGGAAAGCGTTTTTTGCCATGTTTTAGAGCCTTGGCCAACTTCCATATTGAGCCGTCCTGAATCGAGGTGGAAGACACTTTTTTCCACAATCTTTCTCATGTTAAATTGGTCAAGCACTTCTTTGAGTATCTTAGAAAGGATATTAGGTACAGTAACGTCCCGGCGGTCCACGATTGTCTGGGCCGTTTTTCTCTGTCTCTTCTTATCCCGAAGTAGAATTCTGACTTCTGGCAAACTTTTGATTGTGACCCCATTTAGGTAGGTAGAAATGTCATTTGTGAGTCTTAAAGCAGCCGCCTCAAGAGAGGGAGGGCCCGGAATGTCAGTCGAAACACCAGATGAAAGGCGACAAATTTTCTTTAAAGAAAATTTGTTTAAAATATGTTACCTCATTTGATGTATTTTATCTAAATTTTTGTTCTAATATAGTACCAAGATCAGTATCAAGATTTTAATGAAATATCGTAAAAAGCAAAAAATTATGTCATGCCATTTTATCAAATACTATATCGTGTTTTATCACGATTTATTTCGAAAAAAACAAGCATTTATCGGATACGAACGTTCGACATGCATAATAACATATATTTGTCGATATTATAAAAAGAAAAGTACTCAATCAGTTTACTATAATTAGATTATTGATCCGGCAAATATACAACCGAAATGAACGTCTAAACCCAATCGATTTTGTATGTGCCTCTAAACATGTGTTGCGATATTATGAACATTCGTACATACTACATAATTAGCCGTACCATTTTTATGTGCGAGCTTTAATTTTGAAGGCAATTACGAATATAACCGAGGAGGACATCCGGTCGTATAAACTCAGACAAATTGAATTAGTTTTTGATTTATGGCGGTCCCTTCTATATGCGTTGCGTGCGTAATAAGTATTTTTATGTTCGCTGATGCTTGGACTAATTTCAGTCAAGTCACCAGTAAAACTGTAATGGTATTTGTGCTAGGAGAGAAGTTGTCTAGAACGTGTAAATAAATATTAGGTTATTTTGCGTTTAATATTCATGAAGGCTCGCATATACGGTAGTATCTAGCATATTTGAATATCGTGAATGACGTCGAAAACTCTTGAATACTACCTCTTCCCATTATTTATTCATATGTAGATTTTGTAGATGGATAGTTTAATAATGACTTGCTTGAATTAAAATATGCAGCGCTGTAAGTACACAAAAAAAAAGTCGGTTAAACGTAAACATAAGACGGATACAGTGTCATTATGAATTTGAGAATGTGTACAAACATATTACCGAATACCTTGATTATGTAAATGTTTAGCTGACATAATATGAATTATTCGTTTAAAACAGGCTAATTAAGTTTACTTCACTTATTTATCGACAAACATTTTAACTTTTACTATTTTTGAATTGTTATATAAACAAAAAACAAAATCGGAAACGTCGCATTTAATCCTGGAAAACGCTCAGGTAATTGTCGCATTTTGATAGACAAACTTGTAGACTGGAAATCTACTTTAATGAAATTTGGCAAAATAATCAAAAAACAAAAGGATGACGTTTCTTGGCAGAAGTTCAAATTCGCTCCCAAATCACACAATAATATTTTATAAAATTATACGTTAAATACGCTCAAGTCCATTACAAATGCTTCTCGTTTCATCTGTGGACCCCTAACACTATATTTTTGTAGCATTTGTTTTGCTATTTATTGTAATACCTAGGGAATGATCATTTCTTAATTACGTCTTGAGTTGGCCACACTGGTTTTAATATGGCAACACTATGTAATTGGTGAACATGTTAGGTTAAGTGTTTCCAGATGTTAACACTCTGATTTTGACATTAAACATGTAAATTCAAGATGGACAATTTTCGGAAGTAAATACATACTGGTTTTTAATCATTTTGGAACTTCTTTGTTGCCAACCCAATACAGTTCAAAGGATGACTTCATATTTTGCTTATTTATTAGATGTAGACTTCCTATTTGGCATATAAATGTCATACTTGTCTATATCTGGCAGTCAAGTGATGGATTTTCCCATACATAACGTTTGAACAACGTCTCTGTTATCGTAGAAGTACAAAAAAATCGCAAACTTACATAAATATCTTAAAATAACTTGAAAAGCCTATGAAATAAATTGTGTTTTGTTTAATATTTGGGTAGAGCTCATCCTAAGGTTATGTTCATAGTGACGCGACAGAGCAAGAAACTAGTGACGAGACTAGAGTAGCGACTATTGGAATCTCTACTCTACCAGTATAAACGCTAAGCTTTTGCTGTAGTTTCTTGTTTCTGTCGCTACTCTAGTCTTGCAACTAGTCTCTCGCTTCGTTGCGTCACTATGAACGTAACCTAAGGCGTTTCCCCAGTAAAGGTACGTTCATACTGACGCGAAGAAATAAATAAAACCAAAGAAATGCCTATAATAGGCTGTTCGGAGTATCATACATATAAATAGAATGCGAAAGGCGGTGAAATTAAATCTTGCATTCGGAGTAGCGCTGATGAGACCTGGAAGGTCGAATTTACGAAATACCGGAAGCAACACGGCGTAAATATGTTAGGAACAGTAGGGAAAACAAGTTGTTACCAAAAGGCGGCGGCAATTTTAAATTTAATTTCACAGAAGAACAAGAAAAGGAACTTACTAGCTATATCAATGATTTTAATATTAGAGGATTTGGTCTCACCTCCTTGCAATGCCGAAAACTTGCCTACGAGTTTGCTGACAGAAACAACATTTCACACCAGTTCAACAAAACTCTTCAGGAGGCTGGTAAAGGCTGGCTAATTTCGTTCATCAAGAGACCCAAAATTAGTTTAAGAACACCTGAGTCGACATCAATAGGACGTCTAATGGGATTTAGTCAAATTGAAGTGATGAGATTTTTTGATTTGATTCGGGATCTTAAATTAAAACACAATTTTACACCTGATCGAATATACAACGCTGATGAATCAGGTTTGTCCACCGTTCCTAGTAAACAACCAAAAATTTTAACTCGATGCAAAAGACGACTGTAGTTTGTGTCATGAACAAACAGGGTTCGTATGTTCCGCTCTTTGTTATTTTTGCTAGGGTTAGAATGCGACCTGAGCTTTTATATGGATGTTCCCCTAATTCCGATGGTATAGCTCAATAAAGTGGATGGACGAATACAGATGCTTTTGTTCAATATCTTCGTAATTTTATTAAGTACACCTCTACTTCCAAATACACTCGAATAGTATTAATTGTTGATAATCATTCATCGCATACTTCTTTAGAAGAAATCAACTTATGCAGAGAGAGAGTGGAGTCATTATGATTCGTTTACCTCCTTACACAACGCACCGATTGCAGCTTTTGGAAGTGGGATTTTTTTGGTCTCCTTAAAACATTTTATAGCCAGGCCCTGCGATAATTAGTTGGTAAACAATCTAGGTAAAACAATTACAGATAAAGACGTTGGACAGCTCTTCGGAAAAGCATATTTTAAAGCAGCAATTGCAGGAACCGCAGTTAACAGCTTCGCTAAGTGTGGCATTGAACCATTTGATCCAAATACATTTACTGAGGCAGATTTTGCAAGTGACATATTACCGCAGAAAGTGATGATGAACCTCTTATATATTTTTATGCCAGCATGTAAAGGTGTCAAGCTAGTTAAATGTAAAGTGCATTCCGAACGATGTATGACGTTCTTAGCTCTAGTATCATGTGTGTGAACTTGAGATTTAGTTGCGAGGTTCTTCTTTCTATCATGTATATAACAGCAGACTTCCAGAATGTACAAAGACGCCAAAGGCAATATTCCCAGTTTATTGAAGATTGGTCTACAAGAGTCAGAAGGATTAGCACCACAGACCGATCTTAGTACAGCTTTTGACTTGTTCTTGTTCGCTAAAGTCAAGCAGATGGTAAAAGGAACGCATTTTGAGTCGATTGAAGAGATCCAAGAGGCCGTGACGAGGCTACTATCGGATATTCCGATCTAAGCTTTCCAGAACTGCTACGATGCACGGAAAAATCGCTGGAATCACTGTGTTGGTGCCCAAGGGAATTATTTCGTAGGGGATCATGCTGTCATTGAATAATTTTTAATTATCTCAGTCTCATTACTGAATTGTCAGACCTCGCATGTTCATTAGACATTTTTAAATTGAAATTGGTTCAGTAATACGTCCTTAAGCTGTAGTAGTCATGTAATGGAACATCCTGTATAACTTTCAGGTTTTGTTCTAGATATGAGTCTTCACAGTTACTATTAGGAATTTTCTCAATTAATAAATAAATAGGTTTACTAAAAATCCTCAAACAGGTGGATTTTAATTCATAGAATTAACATTTTTGCATGGTCGTCGATTTTCAATCATCATTTGTTTTTTAATATTGACATTATTCTTTAATTTGGGGAGATCTTTTTATTTCTTTTTTGCCAAAACATATAATTTCTTAAACTAATAGGTAATAGTTATTTATGAAACAGTGTGTGGAAGTGAGGTTTTTGCGCAAAGCACTTCACGCTCTAGAGAGCAAGCCATGAAAAGATGACGACTTAGAAGATAATAGAAATTTAGTTCCCATAAAAATTCCTGACAGTAAAACATGGAAGGTTCGATCTTTTACAATCATTGGAGCAACTTTTTTGAAAATATATCGAAGTTAAGCTTCATTGAGACCAAAAAATATGCCAGAAAATATATTTTTTTAAATATCCAAATAGAATTCACAACATAGCAGGTACATACATGCCAGAAAAGTGTCAGTTTTTCTGAAATTGAGTAACCCCGAAGAATACATTGGGCACTGTTTAAGGCGTACTTCAGCTACGTTGTTAAGTGATGGTGGAATCTAATTTTCAATATGCAACAATTTAGTTAGCAAGCAACCAAACAATTACGAGTACAGTTGTCTTAAAATTCTAAAAAAAAAAAACAGTATGCAAATTAGTGGGTGTGTTCCTACAACTAAGTTATTCATTAAATAAATGGAATTCTAATGTTTGTTTGTTTGTGTGTTACATTATTCACTGATGGTCTGTGTTTGTATGTTATGTTGTAGGTATAAAACGTCGCGACCTATATATCATTGGCAATTATCAGAGTGTATACGCAAAGGAAGCCTTGCCACACCCCAAAAAGGTATGACACACGTTTGTGTTGACAATGCATAAAAACGAAATGTTTATCTTACGGTAGTTACAATTTACATTTCCCTAGAATATTCTACGAATTTTACATATTATTAATTATTCATTAATTCATTCTTTAATTGCGCATAAATAAGAAAATGTACTAAACTTATTCATTTAATCTAAAACCCGGTATGAAATTGCGAAGCGTGCTATTTTCTCCGAAATAAGGCTGCTCTGCTAATAACATTTTATAATTACAGTTCCACTTAAAATATTCATCATTGTACAATTCATTACTATCTAAATACGTAGTATGTTAGCTGTTAATGAATCACACAATATTACCGTGATGTATTTAAACAAAACACAACCACACAGAGAGTAAAAAAAAACAACGCAACAAGAGGAAAAAACGCGAAGTGGCGATTAGCTTTTCTACAAATTCTACACAATTTACTATTCATTTTGACATTCGACTCATTCACAAAGCAATTATTAATTGTTCGCTATAGTGTGCCGATGTGTGAGTAAAACTTCCGTCCGTTCGATTCATTCATTCATTTCATTCACTTGTATGGCGACCATTCATTTAAATTGAAGTATAAGTAGACGTCATTTGTCGTCGATTACGTGTCGTTTGTTATTCGTACAAATAGGAATTTCGACATTCCTAAAATCGTTCTTACTATTCCAAGTGCGATAATGCCGGGGCGGATGCACGCATGTTAAATGGAAACGATAACATACATATATGTATAGATACCGATCCGATCGTTCCAAATGCATAGCTTTAGTAGTAAAACTTTTCCGTGGAAAATAGCGCATAATAGTTTTAGATTTTGTATGATTACTATACAATTAAAACTTGATTCGATGAAAACAAGTTGAATTCTCGATTATATTGACATATTAAAATAAAGATTTGTGTGAATTTTATGCATGGATAGACATATCTGGCACTAAACACTTGTTCTTAAATGACAAGGACTCATCTATTGACGTTTTCAGAAACTAATTGTTTGAGAAGTTCTCTACAAGATCGGTGCCCTTTTCTAGCAAAAGAGGTAATTCTAGCATGGCTTTTGGATCTCATTTAGAAAATAAATCCGATCGAGGATCAAAATGGGGAAAAATTTGTCAACTTCAAATTTGTTTTGTGGGAGGAGTAATGTGCATCATAAATTTAACCACCTAACGTTATCCCTACTATCAGAGAGGCTACCCCAGAGGCAATTAAATTTCCTTTACAACGACACCATACCTGTTAGACTTGCATTTATTTTACACTACACTTGGAAAGATTGAAATAAACTAATTCAATATACAACACAGATATAGCAAAAATTCATATCAGCTTAGTAAATGCTCGAATTGACCACCACCAATTTCAAACAAATTCTACTCAAAACGGCAGTGCATATGGTGGGCTAACAAAAAGAAGTCTAAGGGCGACAAATCGGGCGATCGTGCTGGCCATTCAATGTGGCCTCTCCTTCCAATCCATTGCTCAGGAAACCTTTCATTTAAATACTGTCGAACAGATTGTGTGTAAAGCTAGATCCACACCAAAGCAACATAGAGGAACTTTTATGTTTCTGTTGTGTGTTTATTAAAATATTTCTGAAAATTCCGATTAGTTGCTTCTTCTTGCCGCAACAAAAACTACATAAATGTTGCACTGTGTTTCATGTTTCCATTATAAGCGGCAAACATCAAAGAAAAAGAAGGCACACTTGTAAACAAAGTGGTGTTGGGTCATGTTGTTGCTGTGGTGTGGACAGGTTGTAATTTGTAACTATATAAACCGTTGCTGTTGCGTGTGCGTACAGTTTGAAGTGAACAACTAGTGAGTTATTTCATTTTCTATTTAAACATGTTGTTAATTAAATGGGATTTCCGGAGCAGATGAAATGGAAGTAATCCGTCATATTGTTTTCTTTCTCTAAGTCTGAGGCGAACCCAATATTTGCGTTTTCTTTTTTCTTCTCATCGGTCGACATCTTTAAACGGTGTTGACTTAGTGTGGCAGCAAAAATGCTGCTCTATGTTGCTTTGGTGTGGATGTAGTTTAATGCGAAGGAGCTTCATATTGTTGAAAATATAACAGATCTCCACTACATTGATCATTGTTCTCAATAATGTCAGTCACGTTATTTTGCAACAATTCCAAATACATTCAAATTAACATCCAAGAAAAAAGATCCAACAATTTTGGTGGATGTTTTTGGTGACTGGTTACGATCCACGACTTAAGTGAAGTCTAGGTAGATGGTGTCAGCCTCCCCCCCCTCCTCTTCCCCTGTAGGAGGGAGTTAAGAGCTTAATTTTATCCTTCTTTCTTTCGGCGTTTTCTTCGAAAAATCACCGCTTCATGGATAATTCATCTGTTTCATCGTTTTCGATGGCCTACCCTGTATATATGCGATTTAGTAATTTTCTTGCAATGAATAAGCGTGGTTATCTGAGGTAACAGTTCAAGTTTCTACGGGAAAATTACAGGTTCTCGTACAACTATACGAACTGGCAATATATAACTTTAAACGCGTCGATAACCACGGTGGTTAAGCGGCTACCCAGCGATGTGAGAGATCGATAAGTCGGCAATTTAATTCTCCGAGGAGACGATAACATTTATTACAGAAAATTGTATTCTGATCGATCTATCATTCACTGTTGGGGGTAAAATAAATAGCCCTACAGTATACAACAAGAGTTGCAGCGATTTGCAGCGATAGTCAAACAAGCAATACAGCTCAAGAAGCCACTGTAACTACCACCCACTACAAAATTAAACAATAAAATACCAGAAAATGTCCTAAATACACTAGACTAGAGTCAGTTAGTTTGTTTGAAGTAATTTCGACCAGAACCAAAGTTTGATTTGTTGATTTGTGTGAACACAATGGGTTGTGTTTTCGTTAAAAATCTTTCTTCGTTGGGAAAAAATTGACACTTAATATGTCGCAGATAATATTAAAAGATATGGCCATGCCTATCAACGAAAATATTTAAGAACAAAGAAATGATTGATGTTTAAGATTATGTTTACAGTCTCAGAAAAAAATATTAAAACACTTACTAATGTAAATTTAATATAATTGCGGTAATGAATTTAATTATCCCTATATCAATGATTTTTTTAATTATTATAAATGACACTTAAATTATCAATATCCGTCCTAAAACTGACCGTATTGTTTTCTTTTTTGATATACATACATACATCATTTCAAAATAAAAAAGCTATATCATGTGATACAGAGTATTGGTGAATATAAAGTCGTTTCTTTAAATATTGTTTAGTTTGATCGATACAACATTTGCTAGTCTTTTTTACAGTCTAACTTATAGAAGACATTACTGAATATATATTTGAAAAAGTAGTCTGCATAATCAGAATGTACGAGGGTGTTTTTTTTTATGTTATCTACCTAGCTATGAAACAAAAGAGTGACGATGTCAAACAAATTATGGAAACATTGCTGTCAGTGTTAGAAGTACATGTGCTAAGTTATGTTTAGTTTGTGCTGTTTACCGCGATTTGAGACGGTCTACTTCTCGATAAAATGAGTGAAACTAAGGTTGTACATCGCAGCATAATAAAGTTTCTGACAAAAGAAGGCAATTCATGAAAGAATGGTTGCTGTGTATGGGGAAGACGCACCATCTTATTTTCAAGTAAAATATTGGTCTAAACTCTTTCGATGGGGCCAATAGTCAATCAATGATGACCCAAAGTCCTGACGACCTGTTGAAGTTCGAACTGAAGACATTGTGCGAAAAGTCGAAAATTTGGTACTGAAAGATCGGTGTGTAAAGATCTCTGCCATTGCCAATGAAGACTGTATATCCCAAGCAAAAATTTTTCACAACGATTTGGGCATGAAGAAGGTATCTGCACGGTGGATACCCAGATTGCTTATACCTGAACAAAAACTGTACAGAAAATAAAAGAAGAAATTTGGCCGAGTTGGAGAGGGACAAAACATTTTTATCTCGAATTATCACCGGGGATGAGACTTGGGTACATCATTAGGACTCTCCTACTAAACAAGAATCCATGCAGTGGGTTCATCAGGGCTTCCCACCACCAAAAAAGGCCAAGACACAATTTTCTGGAAAAAAACTGATGGCAACTGTTTTCTGCGATGTTGAAGGAGTCTTGCTTATTGAATATATGCCAAGAGGGTCTACCGGGAATGGAGAGGCCTACGGAAACTCAATAAAAAAATTTAAAACTACTCTAGAGGAAAAACGCTCGCATACTTATCCACAAAAGAACTTGTTGCAGCACGACAATTGCCGGGTAAATAAAGCAAACAAAGTTCAGCAGATAATCAATGATTGTGTGTTTATAGAGTTAAGGCATCCACCTTAGAGCCACGACCTAGCTCCGTCAGACTTCTTCTTACTCAAAAATTTTAAAAAGCATCTCAGGGGAAAGCGTTTTGAGTCTTATGAACAACTCAAAGAAACTGTTGAAGAATATTTTGGTGGGTTACCGAAGCAGTTTTCTGAGGGTATGGGGCAATTGGAATTTATCATGGCTAGCTAGATAACATAAAAATACGCCCTCGTAAACTAGGTCTATGAATTAATAGATTTTCGTGAACATACATGATATAAAATATATAACATTGATATATATGTAAATATGTTCTGTACGTAATCATATACGGAGGAAACTTCCTATAAAAGTTACATAAAAAAAAGCGTCGACTCTATTTTAAACGTCAACTCCGCTAATCTTTTTCAAATTAGCAGTGCAAATATTTACCATATATATGTAGATAGTACATAGTAATTCATGCGCAGTTTATTCCGGCCTTCGTTATAGAGCATTTATTATATTTATATATGAACAAACCACGTTATTTATGGTTATAATTTGCGTCAAGTAAATATACATATACCTATATACGCTGTAACACATGATGCACGGCACTTACCTAGAATCCACAGCTACAGAGCGACATATATAATACATATATATTACACTATAGTTTGTGTGCCTATCCTATCTGTAAAGCCAATTCGCGTGTAGCCCTTATCATAAAAGCAATTGTTTTTGATAAAAGCAACGCGAAATAATGTGCATTACTTTGTAATACAGCAGTGTATGCCTCGCAAATAACGTTAGCTTGACTACTTCTAGATTAAAAGCGTTTGAAAGGTTCATATTAAAAGCCATTTTCGCAATTGATTTAGCGAAAGTGCAATCTAGTAATATTCTAAATTAAGCATATACAGTGAAAAAATGCTATGCTGTAAAATTGAAGCACAGTCTATCGAATTTTGACACTCTGACAGACAACCAAAAAGATTGGAGAGTACAGCATTACAAAGATATGTTAAAAATGCCCCAAAGGAATCCGGCAAGCATGTCAGCCATTGTAACTGCTGATGAAACGCACACAGTGAATTCGTCTCAGGAGGTCAGATATGGGAGTTCTACAACGATTGTGATCCAGAATTCGACGAGTTCGTCCGGGATATCGAGAGCCAGGCAGTTGGCTTTTGTTGCACGGCAACTCACCATCGCACAAAGCCATCATGGTACGTGAATGCTTGACCAAAGAAGGCATCATTGTTATCGATCACGTACCATATTCACCTGATTTGGCTTCGTGCAACTGCTGCCTATTTCCCAAACTGAAATTGGTGATTGTCTTCCAGAAGATCTTCCATAGCGTTTTAAGCACCATTTTCTACAAACCACTGACTAGTACTTCCCAAGTAGTAAAAGTAGTAACAAACAATAGTAACAAACTTGTCTTTCAAACTTTAATTTCAATAAAGAGTTTTGCTTATTTCTACTAAAATAGCCTATAAGTTACTACCATATCGACACTATTCAAACTTGAATTGTTGTTTCAACTATTGTTTTCGAAACATAGCAACTAACTGCATTCGACTTAACGTTATTCCAATCGGAAATTTACAGTATGTGGGAAGTGCCTTCACATACGCGATAATACCAACACAACGAAACGCCAGTTTACAGTTTATTTCCGGTTATTTTCGAATTGGCGGACGTTATTTACGACTGAGAGATGGGAAAGGCATTAATAGGCGGCGACTCGGTGAAAATTATTTTTGTCGTAGCGAATAGTCGACATAGGATCTAAGGGCAATAAGGCACTACCGATTATACATAAACTATAAATTTCTTATGTTGACGAAAATATCGACTAGTCCGAACAGCTACACGGCATCGTTACGTCATCGCCCTCTTGGATATTATATAGAATGTCGTTTGGAGACGGCTGTAAAAAAGAAAGCGAAGCATATGGAGATATTTACTGCGTTGCATATATATACACACACACACACGAACACATCCACAGATACACACAAATAGTTTTTTTGTCGTGGTTTTTGTTTTTGTAGGACACGAATAGCAATTTTGTCCGATGAAATATGGATCATAGAGTTCATAACGGCGTGTTTAGAGTTATAACAGCGTCATCGTTCGAATACTGTGGAAGTTTCCGGTAAAACTAGAATTCGACCATCGTATTGCGATAATAATTGTCGGTGATTGCACGGTGAAACAAGTTATGTTGGTAATTAAAGTACTCGAGAAAAGAAATATAAATTCAATTTATTTGATTCTGACGTTGAATAAGTTGTTTTATTAAAATTGGTTTAATATAACGTTCATGGCAACCTCGACCAAGCAAATTATTTGATGAATGAACCTCCAACGTACATACGTCCACACAAAAATGAAGAAATCGAATCAGAAGATGTTTGCCCAATAAATTTAATTTTTGCTTTATTTTGAAGTTTGAACAATCCAGTTGTGTTCGAAACAAGATATTGTTGAAATGTTTACCATGGCTTTGTCTAAATTCAGGCTACCGATAATAACTTGAGAAATATGTGGTGATAATTCCTTACCGTGAGATGATCCAATCGTCAAAAAAAATCGAGTGTAGAATTAACTCTATGGTATGCAGCATCGTCCTGTTGGAACCACATCTCTTCAGTATTAATGTTCTCAAGTTTTGTCCACAGAAACTATAATAATTTTTCTAGCGAAGCTATTCATCCAAAAATGGGCCTTGTGCGAGGTGATTTTTTTGCCGAAATCCGGATCATCTTCTAAGTACTTCAGTGCCCAATCAGTACATTCTCAACGCAATCTATGATCGTTTAGTTTCAGTTCTTTAATCAATACAAGCATGTAAGGAGGTGGCTTAGTGTTCAGTAAAGGCGTGTGTTCAGTAAAGTGTTCAGTAATTTACGCTCAGACTTTTTCACAGTGCGGTGATAAGTTTACGCATAATAACAGCGTCCACGACCCACATCTCTGTTGAGCACCCACAATTGGACTTGAACAGTCAAAAAGGGTCAAACGCAGCGTGATGAAACTGCAAAATATACTGAATATTACAAAAGATATATCAAGAACTGAAAAATCCTTATACGAATTGGTCTGTAATTTTAAACTAATTCTGAGTTGCCCTTTTTAAAAAGTGGTAAATGTGGTGGCTTCCTGACCTTTTATTTCGCCCTAGCTAATCACTTGTGCATCTACTGAGATCTCTCGACTTACAAACTTAAAAGTTTTCAAAAAATAAACCACAAATAGCGATAATTGCCAATAATTGACAATACAAAATCAGCGATGCGCCAGCTTTGCAAAAGCTTTAAAGTTAGTGCTTAGTAAAATCGAACTTGGCTTAGTATTGGAGTTTATTCATATCGGCAATTAATCCTGTTTCTTTATCAATGATTGTATTGTTCGTAAAAAACGTATTTTCATTATTTTTTCTCGTCAAAACTTTATCTATATCGATGCCTTTTAAAAAAATGTATTCTTATTTGTCTATTTTTGTCCACACAGCGTTAGGAACAATGTAAAAGATGCCACTTAATTCAGGCTACAATATCACTAGTCCACACCAATTGTAGTTATAGGGTTCTACCAAATAATATTAAAAACTCGTTGCAAACGCAAAAAAAATAATTTTTTTTTAGATCAAACGGGTACGTTTTATTTTGTCATCTGAGGTTACTTTAGTACGTTAATATGAAACCTTCCAACTATCCATATTAATCTCGTAATATCATTGGCTTTTAGCCTGCCACTTGTCTTATACCAATCATTCATTTTCCAGCATTTGTCGAGAAAGTCGTGGATAAGTAACGAAATGAGTGCCCGGTATACAGTTCAAAATTTGGCAATTTAACTAATACATTTTCCATTCCTGTAAGCCAAAAAGAAACGGCCCAGCATTATAAATGGCGAAATAGTGCTGTAACAAGGCCATTTAACACATTTAAAACGCACAATTTACACAACTAGGGTTGCAGCGGTACTTTTTATGGTCAAAACTTTTTTGGCTTGAATCCGTCTCTTTAAAAGTCAGAATAAACATGACTAACTGCTCATATATATGTGTGCTGTGGTTGGATGTGATAGTTGCCCTAAGCATGGAATAATATGACCACAGCGTAGAGGGTTTCCTTTCATTTGATAAACACTTGGTTAGATTGTCCACATTTTAAAGATCGTACAATTACCGAACACAAAATAAAACTGAAATTTCAAACAATATAGCTACCATATGAAAACGTCGAGAAAGAGAGAGAAATCATCCTACAAACGAGTACAATGAAAATAGATCAAGCATTAGAACCGGACCACATGGTTTCGATCTATCCGATCTCGTCAATGATCCTCCAAATGCAGGACCACATTTCTAAAATAATATCTGCGACAAAGTATTAATTCCAACTCCATGCTCTCTAGTAGGCAACTTCGGAAGTAGCACATCGCAGGGCACTACACAACACAGGTCGGTACAGAAGATGCGGACCTAGCTCGGACAATTCGTCGATTGTCAGTCCGGCTAGATGTCTCGAACTGCTAAGCAATTAATGGCGATTCCATGTACGATTTATCATACATGGATTAGAGAATTGAAATATCCCCGAAAAAAAAAATTATCAAGAAAATTCATTTTCTTGATAATTTTTTTTTTACAGTTGTTTGCGACAATTGCTTTGCGGGACACGGGGGGTGGTACGGGACGGGCGGGACACGGGGGGTGGTACCTGTAACAGAAAAAGCAAATATCTAAATCAATACTTTTCTAGGCAGAACAAAGTCTGCTGGGCCAGCTATAGTATAAAATAAACAGACAATTAATATTTTGTTGAGTAGCCCCTATCTTTTAATATTGCTTCACATCGTCACAGCATACTATCCACCAATCGTTGACAGCGTTCTGAGGTGATGGAATACCAAAAAGTTTGAACAGTTTCCCATAATTGTTGCTGGGTCCTTGGTTTTTCTTTAAAAACTGCTTCCTCTGCCACTCCACGACCTCAATTCTATTGTGAAGTAACCAGTCCTACATTCTTTAGCGGGTATGTTTAGGGTCGTTGTCGTGCATTAAAACCCACTTTAATGGCATATCATCCTCAGCATAGGGCAACATCATCAGCTGCAGTATTTGAACGTATCCCTCTTGATTTAAAATGTATTTTATCCAATATATGGGTCATGGATCGTAATAAGAGGAACACCCCCAAACCATAATTTTTGCACTTCCGTATTTAACACTCTTTAAAGTATTCTGTGGATAATAAGCGGTCTTGGTGGGTCTTCTAACATATGTTCTACGTCCTTTTGAGCCAAATATCACAATTTTGCTCTCGTCTGTCCAGAGAATATTGCGCTATTGGTAACTGGCCGTTAATTGCCGCCTCATTTTATTTATTTAAAACAATTTCACACAAAGAGTATCGAATACTAATGAACGTAGAATAAAGTATAACAAGAAATAAGCTGTTGTAAACTATACAAACTGACGATCGGATGAGTACTGCTGTTTTTTTGTCCAAATACAATACATAATGTAACACAAAATGAGGGACTTCCCTGATAGCTTCAGAGAGAGAGTGTCTTTTTAATGTTCTTGTGTAGTGTTATCAAATCAGGAACCTCATATATAGATGCCACGACTGTTAGTTCCAAAAAATTGATAAAACTTTCGTTAACAGTGTTAACGAAAACACGCTGTTAGGCCTTTTTCGATTTTATCCCGCAATGCACATATTTTATATAGTAACGTTGCTTAGACCGTTTACTAGCAAGACTTTCTTAACAGTTAAGTTAAGTAAGTAATAATTTGTTTATTCCCTCTAAATTAATTACTCACCTATATTTTCAAGTTGACATTATAAACGATATTTGACATTGACATGTGACATATTAAAAGTCATTAAAACACAGTGTTTATGCGAACGGAGCCTTCTATAAGCAAAGAATCTTGATAAGTTGACATTGCAATTATTAGTATCAGACCATTTTATTATCATAATATTTATAGACTGTGTAAATCGTTCCTTATTTTTTCCATTTTACACACACATACAACATTATACAATGCAAATTTATTGCGATTTTTATCGGTAAACGCGGAGAAAATAATATTGCAGGCAGACGTCATCTGCGCGTGTATTTGTGCAGTGCATGTAACCAGAGTACAATAACGGAGACGAAATGTCTAGGTTACATATCCAAGTTTTAAGCGTTTTAAATCGAATATAAAACGGTATAATTAATACCCCTCATTTACGAGTCGAAAAGGTACAACCTCTGTAATAAATATTTATTTTAATTAAGGAGAAAATTAATAAATTTATTTATAGCTGGTAACAATGATAAGTAATAAATTCCGAATAAAAGAAAGAATATATCTATAAAGTGGATACTTATGTAATAAGTATATATTATTTATGAATAAGTGTATATGACGTATGTACTAGTATATAAATGCGTGTGTATAAATATGTGTGCTGTTGGTTTATGTATGTGTGTGTGTGTGTATTAGGCGGGAGAGTATCTAGAGTCGTATAATAAAAGCCACTTTCACCAAGGATGAATGGGGAGGCACGAACATAAAGCATACTGCGGCTCGCGAATATTGTTCGCAGTTCGTTTCCTTGAATGTACGCCGGTTCATTCATGATGGCTGCCTCCCATTCATAAAAAGCCGATGTGTAGTTGGCGCGGCCGCCGCTAAACGGCGCTACGGTCGCCTCGATCTCTCTTCGACCCGCGCACAACATCAGTTCACGACGACATTCGAGCAAGTTAAGTGTTGTCGATAGGTGTATACGCTCGCCTAAAAGTTTCACGATCCGATCGTTCCTGTGCGGATGGTTAAAGTGCCTTCTAATATCGACGTGCTGGCTGCTCTACACTTATTATAACCGCATATAAAGTAGGAAAACGACGGAACGGTTCTCCGGATCCGATTACTACTCTTTCTATACAACATCCTGTGTCAATTCGGTCAATTATATACTTAAAACCAGGAGAGAGAAAATCATTTCGTTTCCACAAGGAAATATGATAAAATATAAGTGTGCGTTACCGTTTGTTTTTTACGTAATATAGTGTTCGGAGCGTTTCTTTTTTGTTTTTCCTCCTAAAAAATTTTTATTAAAAAGTGAGCGAAATTAAGAGAAGTAACTAATATAGAAAGAAGTGGCGTTTATTTAGTTGTGTGTATGTGTTCTGTGTGCCCTGTTTGTGTGTCTAGTATTCATAATCAGGATGTTCCTGTTGTTACTCGACGATTTTCGTATCGTTGCATTAACAAGATCGTGCTACTGGATGAACTCTATTAGTTACTATTATTACGATAATAATAAACAGAGGATATTTTTCAACACAAAAGTGTATCCGGAGAAAACGCATCATACACAGTACGTATTTTTTTAAACAAAAATTTACTTTTATTTAGACGAGACTAAATTAAAAAAAAACACCTGCATTATCATGACATTAATGACAGATGATATTAGGATCCGCGTAGGTGGTGTATAACCGTGTTTCTAACAACATCCATTCACTAAAATAACTCAATCGATCCTTTTACGAACACAAATAATTTCCTCATCGTCTGAATTTTTATATTAAAATCCGTTATTTGTACGTTTAACGAACACCCTTTACCAACAGATCGAAACTAAAGTCGGTAACTATACCGGATATCGTACTTCTTGCGAACGCGTTCTACACCAGGTGCGCGGTTTTTAGGAGTTATACCCGCACACACCGCCGCACCCACTGACTCGCGTAGGCTGAGCTACCCACTTACCCAAACCTCGCTATATCCAACACTTATTTATTGTATATGTATACTTATATGCATATTTATAAACTCTCAGAGAGTGACTATATTCGTGTTAGATTGTATATATAGTGGTATGGAGAATGTGTATTTTGTATATATATATGTATATAAGTTGGTAGATCTGGTATGGGTCGTGGCACTATGCGGGGGTTGGTATATTTCGCCCACTTTCCTCTTCTGACAACAACACCAACGGTTAAGAGTACACTCAGCGAAATTTCTATAGGTCCATTAACACAAAATTTATAAGTAAAAATAAATTCAAACATCTGGGTCTTCATACTGTCGATCAATTTGGTCAGTGTTGAAATAATTATTATTTATTATCGGCATACACCTCTCATGCCGATATTCCCCAAAAATTTTCGATGGGGTTCAGATTGAGCGAGCAAGCAGGAATTATGGATAGCTGGAATTGTCTTGATGAAATTTCCAATCTTGCGTCAGCAATTGTTTAGAACATGCAGGGGTTTTATACAGTGTTCTTGAGCAAATCGTGCCAACAATAATCGAAACCATCAGACCAGTCCGAGTTCAATTTCTTCTCGTCAGAAAATATCCACTCATGATCCTATATTATATGATTTTGCACAAATTTCAGTCTTCAGCCTGTTTGTGTGTTTGTTTTAAGGGTAGTATTGGAACCTTTTATTTGTTGAGCTGTTAGATTACCACAAGAGGCTGATTGAAATATCGATGAGCACTACCCAACTTTATAACATTATTGATGAGATGATGGGATCGTCCTATTTTCTCAGCTATGGTTCTGTTTGAAAATCGCACCTCTTTACAATAATTTATTTAACAATAATGATAAACTTTTGAAGACGTTTGGAGGCCATTTTACACTGATTTCGTAGAATGTGTTATTACTTACGATAGAAGACTGAAAAGCTCTAAATTGTTTAGAAAACCTTATTTAGAATTAAAATATTCCGTTCCAAATTGCTATTCTAGTGACATCTATTATCAGACACTACAGCCATGTAGGTACAGTTATGGTCAAAATAATAGCAGTAAGACTTGCTTATACAGAAAATATATGCTATTTTTAAGTTACAGACTTTTTAATGGAAGTGGTACTAGTTTTGAGTTGTAATGAAGAGATAAATATGCACTATCGTAGTTATATTTACATATCGATTAAGGTTGATTGGTAATTAGAATAATATTTGGGCATACTATCAACCAACTTCCGACAATGATTTCCCACAATTCATCTTGAGTTGTAGGGTTGGCCTTAAAGACACCTTCTTTCACGTCAGCCCATAAATTCGCAATAGGATTGAGGTCTGGAGACTGAGCTGGCCACTCCAGAACCTCAATCCTATTTTCACGGAACCAATCCTTCGCTCGTCGACTGGTATGTTTTGGATTATTGTCCTGCATTAATATCCACTTTAAAAGCATTTCTATCTTGGATCCTATAAGTATGGATATATTTTACAATCTTTAAAGTGAATCGTGGCTAGAAAGCTGTATTTACTAGTTTTCGAACCAACCTCTCTGACCAAATAATACTATTTAGGTTTCATCTGTCCAAAGTATGTTAGGCCATTTTTCTGGGGTCCAATTCATATGATCCTGTGCGAATTTTAACCGACGTTTAACATGTTTTTTTTAACAATGGCACTTTTCTAGGATTCCTTGCAGGTAAATTGTTTTCTTGTAAGCGTTTACGTATTGTTCTTGCGCTAATATTTAGTTCTAAATCTTGTTTCGATCTAGTAGCAGAAATGAATGGATTTTTTGTTGTGCGGTGCAAAATCATTTTGTCATCGCGATTCGTTGTTTTCTTCTTACCGCCCCCCGGGTTTCTGGTTTTTCTTGCCAACGCAGCGCATTCACTATCATTTTACAACAACTCATGTTCCTTGAGAATCCTCATTCAACCATTCACACATTTACAAAGTCAAATGTTTCGTACGGAAATTTCTGCAGAAGGTGATTGAAAATATCTAAATAATTATGTTGGTTAAGTCTTCAAGTCCCCGAATAAAATTTGATCCAATTACACCGCAATAATAATAAAGGAAGGCTTTCTTAGTGATAACTTGAACTGCTCACGTAGTGAATCCATTCCTATTATAATACTTTAGATAATTTTCCTCAAAATTGCTCTCCTTTTTTGGTATATTATGTCCCCCTGCCAATAGTGAGAAATTTTTTCACTAGTCTGGATACTGTAGATTGGACCAATGCTGTATTCGGAAACTTGACATTAAATAGTTTAATAATCATGGGTGAGGTTCTCTGACTGCTCATTTAATTTGCTCAATCGTAATTTATATCAGTGGATATTTATAATTAACATCTCTTTTTTGTGTCCTCTTTATCTTGCGTCCGAATTGCTTCAACACATCAACATAACCTCGAATTATATTTATATTAGAGAATAAGTATAAAAAACTGGTAGTTTTGCATTAGACTTCCTCTATATAATAATTAGCTGTCAGAATTTCGAGAAAAGGTGACTAAAACGCTTCCTTCACCAAGAAAACAATAAATTCTATTCAACGTTTCCCGAATCTTAACAAAGAATGTCGGTTTTATCATTAACTGTTAGAAATGTTCTTCGCATTCATTGATAGATCAGAATTCCAAATAAATTCTATTAATTTGAATCATCGCAAAATCTACCTAAAAAAAAATACGATTTCCAAGAATGTTTTCCTCGTAGGTATAGTTTTTTTTTGTTCTGGACAGACAACGTTTGTAAATATCTATCTTCTCATGCAGTACATGTAATAATCATTATCTATTGCACAGCCACAGTGTGATAGCAAGATTTATGACAACCGGACGTTGGTTGTGTGTGTGGTTTCCTTTCTGTATGAGATATAACATCGTCCCAACTATTAAAATGTATGGTGTGATTGGTCGGCAGAAAAATAACTGTTGATTATTATAGAGAGCCGATTCGAGATGTTATAGAATACAGCTCGATTATACACTATCATCAAAAAGTTATAGTTTTTCAAATTTTTGTCCGTATGTAGTTTGATCCTTGCTTTTTTCATCAACACTTAGAGTAAGTCTAGTCTATTTGGTACACTACTATTAATACTGCCTGATTCTACAAAAATTAAAACCAAAAAATATGATGTAACTTCAAGGTTGGATAAAAATTAACTGGTGGGTAGTCAAACGATGATTTTTTGATTTTCTGTGATTTAGAGACTTGAGACAACAAGTTGGACCATTTTCAGTGTTTGAAGTTGGTGAAAAGTTGCGATGAATCTTGTGAAGTTTGAAATGTATAACTTCAAATTAACCGGCAGGGGGTCAAACAATAATTCTCAATTTTTATGGTCTGGAGATATAATACAACAAGTTGTAGTAATTTCAACTTTTTTGACTCGTTTTGAATTTTCAGAAAAATGATTTGGTGGTCCCATCCCATGAACCAATCTTCTATATTTCAATTTTTCCTAAGCAAAAGGTGATTGATCAAAAGCGCTGATAGTTAGTAATAGTCAATAAATGATCAATATTTTCCTCATTTTTGTGGATTTTTTTTAACTTTGTGGTGCAAATTTTGCGGACTTAATTTCTATTTGAATTTGTCATAGGGGGTTAGTAATTCAGTTCTTCAATCAGGTGCCAGGATTCTTTTTTTGCTTGCATACTTCTCTTAAACATCTCTACAGAAATTGCTTCAAAAGATCTCTATTAGATCACTGTAAATCATTTATTTCTGTCCTGAAAATAGATTTTAGAATATTTCATATTATATACATACCTTCCCTTTTTTGACACAAACTAATATCACACTCCTCTTGGAGCTGTCGCGATGCACTAAACTACATATTTATTACCTACACATATAGTTTTGGACGGTGTTGTATTTATACATTTATAAAACGCTCTAACCTAGAATTTAGCTTTAAATACATGTCTATACATATACTTCCTTAATTTTAGTACATAATCATTTTATAGTTAATTTGTCGCCTACTTCCTGTTAAGAAAACGGATATAAATACAGTTTCGCTCGGTTAAAACTATGTACTTCTACTAGAATTATAACTAATTAACTTCGGCAATAATGAGCTCCTGATTACTTTTGCATCCCATCGTCTTAAAGGAAGTTGTTACAAATATTTTTTTACATATGTCAAAAGGAAATCCTCTGTTACAAATACAGATCAAGAATCTTAATAGAAAGCTGTCGCTTGACTGACGTAAAATTGTCTTTCCTGTCAAAAAAAAACTACGTATATGGATTCTATATATATATATAATAATTACCTACACGTATGCTTTTATATAAAATTTTATCTGGAGGAAAATTAAGTACCTCCTAAAACTATTTTATTAATAAAACAACGTAGGTAGCTGCTACTCCACGATTCAACACAATTTCCATTTCATTGTAGCGACTTTTATTAAATAGAAATATGTTCGTTAAGTTACCGAGGTAGATTTAAAAATAAATAAACGAAAATGTGTATTTACTGAATGAATTATATATTTGGTGTCTATCTATTTATATATAAACTGAAATATTTCAAAGTTCCTTGCCAACTGTCTATATTAAAACTTTCATTGATTGGTTACTGTTATTATTTTTAAATTTTGGCGGCAACTCGTATCTTTCTATCAATACGAAATATCAAAATTTTATTTTAAACGTGAAATTATTATGCATTTATATATGAATGAAACAAGTGTCAATATTGCCAACTTCTAACATATATGTATACATATTTTTAGGTGGCGACACTCTGTTTCGTAACGTAATATTTTAATCTATCTGAAAACAAATATTTAATTGTATTATGATACACTACTGAATGGATTTAGAATACTTCATATAATATCTATCGCCTTATCGCATTGAATGTAAACTTCCTTTTCAATGTTTAATTATTGAATAGATTTCTTTCTGGACGCCTAATGTACACACGGAATGTTTATTAAAGTTGATCAAATATATATGTATTAAAAAAAATAACGTATCCGTGGACTATATTTTAGAATTTATTTTTTAGATTTCGTTTTTTTACTTCATAAAAGATGGATTAAACGCATGAAGCTACACGATTTAGGCAACCAATTATACACGTAATACGTACCTATACCAACATCAAGCCCGATATATCGAGATTAATTTTAAAGTTGCAAACAAACTTGGTGTATTTTTAGTTATATTAGTAGCACAATGTACACATTGTAATGTAATTAGTAAAATCTCTTGAGATTAATTATAATAGATTTTATGATCGTATCCATTACATTACTTTTTTGATAGGATTGATTTAATTTTAAATTTAAAATCGTTGTAGAATATCGCGTGATCCAGAATTAAAATTATTTTTTCCTACAACGTTGATAAATTAATTTTAGAAAGTTGGCTGTCCGGATATAGACAACTTAATACGAGGGAGCGTTTTTATATTCGCGGAATGGGGGATAATTTATTTATACCCTCATAAAAAAATAATTTCTCTTTATCTGCAAAATACGCCGAAACTGCCTCTTTGACTTCATCATCGGCAATAAATTTTTTACCCCGCAGCTCTTTTTTCATTTTCGGAAACAGGTAATAATCACTCGGGGCCAGGTCTGGGCTGTAGGGTGGGTGATTCACAATTTCGAAGCCCACCTTATGCAGGGCAGCTAACGCAACGCGACTCTTGTGGACGGGCGCGTTGTCGTGCAAAAGCAGCACACCTTTCGTCAATTTTCCCCGTCTTTTCTCTTTAATGGCTTCTTTTAGTCGCTCTAATATTGAAGCGTAATATTCTCCGGTTATAGAAACACCTTTATCTTTATAATCAATCAACAATATTCCTTCCGAGTCCCAAAATACCGTTGCCATGAGTTTCCCAGCTGATTGTGACACTTTAAATTTCTTGGGAGCTACTGTGCCCTTTTTATGCCACTGCATGGAGTCTTGTTTGGACTCAGGTTCATAATGATGAACCCAAGTTTCGTCTCCAGTAACAATTCGACTCAATACACCATCCTTGTCTTCATTACAGAGGTCCAAAAATGAACGCGAACACTCTACGCGCTGTTGTTTTTGCGGCGGCGTGAGCATTCTCGGCACCCATCTTGCGCTGACCTTAGACATGCCGAGATGATCGTGTAGGATTTTAAAAATTGTTGTATCGGATACTCCAACCATTTCTGCGAGTTGTTTCTTCTTTAGTCGAGCATCGAGTACAATTTTTTCAACTTTTTGGATAAGTGCTGGCGTGGTCACCTCAATGCTCCTGCCCGGCCTCGGGTCGTCTTCAAGGGATTCCCTTCCTTGTTTAAATAAACTATGCCACTTGTACACCATGGTTTTTCCTGGACAAGAGTCGCCGTAAACCAATGACATCTCATTCATTATGGTCGCGACTGATTTTCCTTGCCTGGTAAGGAACTTTCTAACGGCACGATATTCGATTTTTTCCATATTTCACTTTTCACGCCTGATTATGTTACGTGGTTGACGATATCTCAAAGACTAACTGTCTAATAACAATGAAACTTCGTATTTATATTAATTATGAGTCGCTGCACAGGCCACGCCCCCAATGCGCCTAATCACCCCCTACAACCCGCTCATTCCGCGAATATAAAAACGCTCCCTCGTATGTGCGTGTGTTTGATGTTGCATGTTGTCAACAGAAATAGTTTCAGTTATTGTATCTTTGTGTCTTCTCCTAATTCAAACCAGATGGTTTTTTCTTGTCAATACTGATAATTTTTGCCTATCACACTCATTTTCATTTGGTCTACGAATTTACTAGAGGTCCTCGAGGTTGACACCACATTCAATTGACCAGCGTTTGATCACCAAATAATGTTCATGTTAATCATAATAATAATCATAGCAAACCACAAATCATCGTTTTACCACCCCACGCTTAAATTTTAATCGACATCGAAGATGATAAGGATATAATAATGGGGTTCATGGCATTTTACACAAAGGAGTTAATTTGAGAAGTGGTCAAACACTAAAAATGTTATGGCTTATTGTTCCCTGACCTTTGGCCACAAAATATTTAAAATCATTGTTTGACCATCCATCCATTAAATTGTATCCAACCTCGAAGTTACATAGAAGAGTTTTCGCAAGTTCAGCGCAATAGTGGTCAATAAATGGTCAATCCTTTCTATCATTTTTGTCGATATTTGAACTTCGCGAACCTATTGGCTAGAGGATCATTGTTTTAGGTAGTCGTGAAATGGATTATTCAGAAACTATGTGGCTTAACAGAAAGATGGCGTAAATTCGCAGAAATCTGCTTTACTAGTCTCAGAGAAATCATCATATTTTAACAAATTAAAAAAAGTTGAGAGGAGTGATAAAGTACTCTCATTCCAAAGGCTTAACACCAATCGAAATGAAAGCAGAGCTGGATTCAACACTAATCGAATCCGCTTCTTCGTTTTCAATGGTCAAAAACTGTGTTGCCAAATTTAAACGTTGTCGTATATGAGTATAAATAATGAGTCCGTAGTGAGCTGTCTGAGAGGGTCCACCATTACACCCCCGAAATCAAAGAACAAACAATTGACAGAAGGTAAAAACAATTTTGCCAGCAAAAAAGGCTGTAACTATATTTTGGAGAAGAAAGTGCTTTTCCATTAGAATAATCCACCTGTCCATAAGTTTGCGATTACAATGAACAAAATTCATAAATGAGGATTTGAATTAGTGCCTTATTTGCTCTATTCCCCAGATTTGGCTCCCAGCAATTATCATCTATTTAGAAACCTAAAAAAAACTCGGCCAGGTAATTTTGAACAACCCTCGTAGATGGTGTCCACCTTTTCTCACCATGATATCCTGATTTTTATATTGTCGGATTTCCTGCAAGATCTTGTTCAGCATTACTCATCAGAAATAAAATCTGTACTAGCACCCGAGACAAATGGCATGATACCAGTAACCTGAAATCCTTATGTGATAGATACATGATTTATACTTATTTGTAATTTAATCCTTGAAGATAATCGATAACGAACGACAAAACAATGGAAAATTCATTGTCACGGCTTTCCAATTAAATATAATCGATAGAAATGAAATTATTAAATTCCAGGTGATAAGCATGAAGGTCACCAGTCTGCCTAATACTCATCTTAATATTTTTTTTATTATATACATATATATAATACCTGTATATAGGTATATATATAGTTGAGTAGTACTTACATATGTCCGCGTTATCTTTACGATCTTTCATTGAGATTAGGCACCCTTTAATTACGTACACGAATGATGTTTGTTTGTTACATATCCTCACAGTATTCGGATGATGATGATTACACTGTTTACGTTTAGATAACGGATATATTGCGGTCAAAAATATAAGATTGAGTTTCCAGAAGGCAGTAGTCCTAATAGTGTACGTTTAAAGTGTTTATTTTGTTTTCGATTAAATGAGATGATTTACCTTAAAAGGAACATGTGGCTGTAGATATCAATGCTTCCATTACATTGGAAACCAGTAAGTAACCCCATCACAACAAGACACAAAGTTTAGTTGTCGATACAAATTTTGCTGAGCTTTTGACAGATACCAATTGCTCACTGTTGTTCCATTACACTCATGTCCATTCTCACAACGTCAACAAATATATTGTCGTAGGTCCAGGTCGTAGGTCTGTCACGCCACTGTTGAGTCGTTCTGACTTTATGGGACGCCACCGAATCTTGTTGGGGCGTCCATGGTTCATATTTAAACAATGTTCGTCACTCCTTCGTAACTGGCTCCCCCACGAAATAGTTGTTTCGACTATTATTAAGTTTCAAAAAAATTACTTGGTGGTCAATCATGGTCAAACGTTGGTTAATCCTATTTTGCAACAAAATTGTAGTTTGAAGTAAAAAAAATTCCGAAAAAATTTTTTTGAAGGTTTTGAAAATGTGAAAGATGGTCAAACGATGGTCAATAGAACAAAATGTCTGTATTGACTAATTTTAGCATTTGTACCATTAAACCACAAAATATGGGTAGGTATAGCGGCTGTAGCCTAAACAAAATGTGGTCAATCGAAATCGCTGATGGTCAATCCTTTCTAGCATTTTTGTCGATTTTTGACCACTTTGTGGTGTCAACTTCGCGGACCTAACTAACACTAAATATCTGTTTTTGCGTTGTTTTGGTTACTATATCACTTACGGTTTAAGCATAAAGTATTGTAACAGTATTGATGATGACAGATTAGAATTTCCTGAATGTATTGCATAAGCTTAACAATAACAAAGAGTTTGTCTGAATATTTATGTTCCGTTTTTGTTACAGCTGGCGACGATGACGGACCAAGGTGGAGCCTGGTTCGGCCGCTAGACTTCCGGGCCACATGGCAAACCATGGTGGGCCTACATCTCCGCCGCGCGCGCACCGACCGCGGGCGCCCATTATGAGCGTCCCACCACCGCTGACAGCACCGTTGGCACCTTTGCGGCCCCCGCCGCCGGTCACCCTTACAGCACCGCGGCCTGAGTCCGAAAGATCAACCAATGAGTACGTGGAGAATCCGTTCGTTAGTCGAGGAGGAAATGCGGCGACCGTGGAGGTGCCGCTTGCGGCGCACCAACAACCTCCGAGCTCTGCGACCGCCTTGCAGAGGCCTCAACGTCTCGTCATCCCCCCACCACCTGTTACGAAACAGCCAACTGTCTCGTTTAGGAAGGAGCAGCACCAGCAGCAACCCGGAGAGTGTACTGCAAGACGGTCCATCATGTGTCCGGAGTGCGGCAGGTGTCGTTGTGACTCGTGCCAGCAGCCGAGGCCACTGCCCGAATGCTGGATATGTAACAATAATTACCTATGTTCGGCGGACGCGATTATCGATTACGCTTCGTGCCTGTGCTGCGTCAAGGGCGTCTTCTACCATTGCTCGGAATCGGACGGTGGTGAATCCTGTGCGAACGATCCGTGCGGTTGCGGACCGGAAAGACGGGCGGCCAGATGGGGCTGTCTCACCGTTCTCTCCTGCGTCCTACCTTGCCTGCTTCTGTACTGGCCGTTGCAGTGCGGTAAAAAGTCGGTGGAAGCCTGTTACTCGAGGCATTCGAGACAGGGCTGCCGTTGCAGGCCCCCTCTTAATACGCCCGAAAAGAGACTCTTGGACGGCAGCCCGGACTTTTAAAAATTATCGCATACGATGAAAAACAAAGAACACAAGATTTTTAAAAGAAAACAAAAAACCGTGAACATATTTAATAATACGCCTAATAGACTATTATGATAAATAGTTAAAAAAAATTGATGAAACGAAAAAGGATCTGCCTGCCCGTTTAAAACAAAATGTACCTATATGTAGGTTGTTTCTAAATGAAACGTAGATATTTTGAGAGATTATGGTCACGATTATTATTGTGGAGAAGAAATTTTAGGTTATACATGATGCCTCAATATTAATTTATTGCAAAATTTACTTCCATGAACTTCTTGGCCAACCTCTAAAACTTGATTCAGATAATTGCGTGCAAAGATTTGAAACTTATTCTATCCGAGGCCTGACGGAATACTGTTTATGGATCAATGATTGTTCCTCCATTTTTTGCCGTTGGCTAGTCAGTGGTATCGTCGCTAACAATCAGCCATTTTAATTAGTACGCTAGATAACCCCCTATGTCTGTTCCTCTTCTAGTTCTTTGAATCTCCACTAACTCTACATGTCGTTCAGAAACCATTGTTTAACGGCATATTTATAAAAAAAAATACTACAATTAAATGAATATATATGATGATAATCGATGATACAATAATCTCTTCAAAATATTTACTTTTCCCTTTAGAACTTCCTGTATAACAAAATATTTACTCCTTTTTCTCCCACACCCGCATAAACACGCCCACACAAATAAACACGCCAAAAGAACACACATACACACACTCCAACACGCCCAACATTGATACACCAAAAGCCCCCGAAAAAATCGACACTATTTAATTTATTTTTCTCTACTTGTTGTAAATATCCAAGTGTAACGTGGATTTTGTGTATATTCCGTGATGCTTTGTGGACCGCGACTCGTCTGTGTATCCGGCCCTTACACCCCCCTCCACCACCATCCTATTCCCCAATACCTCCCCCGTCCCCCACTACCTCTATTTTTTTTCTCACTCTAAATTCCTCAACATTTATTTAAACGTCTTGCGGTGTTGTTGTCTTCAAGGAAATAAAAAAGAAATCGCCGTCTTATATATAAATGTTTTTTATTATACATGCATCAGTGAAGATATACATATATTGCGCGTTGTTATTGTCCCCCCTTCTCAGATTAAAAAGAAACGGAAAAAAAAATGTTGAGGACCGCCGTGTAATGTGCGCGGTTGCAAGTAAGTTCTACTGACCACTGAAAAGCGAACGAAAGGCACCTCGTTCAGGAAACCGGTCCTTCTCAGCGGACCGGAAACGCCTGCAGCCAGGGGTGTCCCATCGTGGGGCGCCAGGGGTCGGCTCTCCAGTATTATCTAGTCCTGTATGCTGAGACGAACCACTGTTGTATCATCGATGTGCAAATACATGTTGTAATGTTAGCGTATTTTATTTAAATTTTTATTTTTATAATTATAGCTGATTATTAGCTAATTTTAGGGGAAAAATCTGCGTGACTTGTATATCAAATTATTTTAAATTGAATTTTTAAAATTTATCAAATTAAAGAATTTAATCAATTTCCTAAAATTAGCTGCAAATCAATTACGTTTTAAAATTATTAACTTAGTGTTTTAGACACTGATATTTCAATAAAACCAAAGTTATATAAACGTATCTAATTCAACCTTTTTTTTTTAATGGTGTGACCATTAGAAGAAAGAATCTGATCGATAGTATTTGCACACCGATTTTACCAAGGGTATAAATTAAAAAAAAATAAAATAAAATGAAAAAAATTTAAACGAATGTATGCGAATCGTATTTGTATGTATGTTTGTGTAACATTGTAACAAAGATTTAAAGTAGGCTGTACTACGTATATACAACTTACAAAAAACCTATTTGCAAAGAAAAATACATTAATATAAATATTTAATTGTAATATGCAACCATCGATAGCGACACCTATTATTTATATATGTATCAATCTTAATGTCAGGTCGTTGTGATAATTGGACAAGGAAAGTGAAACATATTTTTCCAAAAAATAAACTTGCTTCAAAATTATGCCTTTCCTAGTCCGATTTGCACGTTAAACAAAATAAATTGATGAGAAAATTGCAATAGTATAAAGTTATTATTAAGTCATATTGACGATAAAGAATCAAGCTGTTTAAACTCTAAGATGTCTGGAAGATTATTCTCAACACCATGTTAAAATTGGATTACAATTGATTGGGAAAGTAGAAAAACATTTCAGATATCAACACTACAATTTTTGTAAGAATATTTTGTACTGAATCTTAGAATGGAAATAAAGATTTGTGTGTAATTAAATTAAATGTATATGTAATAAGTACTTCTATATTATAAAATAAACATTTCCAAAAAACGTTTATGGCAGACATGTGCTCGACGAAAGCTTTCGAAAAAGATAATTTCCAATTTAAAATTAATATTTACCGTTTATTAAACAAAACAAAAATACGTTAGCCACAAACGTCTCTTAGAGAAGTATTTATGTAATTTAATTAGATATGTTTAAGGACCCCCATACGCTTATAACACTTAAAATCTTAATCTTAGGATTGCAATTTTCTCATTTTATATTTAAATATAATCTCATCGAAATCTACATCCTAATTTTCTTACGCGGATATCGATTTTGATGAATTCCTTCTTTAAAAATTTGGACAGCTTTGCATGGACAACACACCTCCAAGTATTAATCGTTGCCTTTTTTTCCCACCAGAATGACTGTGCATCAAATGCACCTTTTAAGAAATGTGAGAATTTTCTTTTAAGTTTCCAGAAAGAAATGGGGGAAGGCACTGTAATCGACTTGGGGATGGGTTGTCTGGTGAATGTCGTTTATATGTGGTGGTTTTTGTACAGGTTGAGAGAGAGAGAGAAAGGATGGGCAGTACTATCGGAATTGCTGTGCCAAAAAAAAAGAAAACTAAATGAAAAAAAAACGCAAGAAATGGTTGTAGCTGTCAAAGCTGTATATTGTACATAGAATTATTATAATTAAATAACAAAGAAAAACGTGAACAATTTATATTGTTTTTTATTTGATTTTTTTACTCTTTCACCTCTTTATAATACACCCCAAAGTAGAACAAAGATAAGCTTTAGAAGAGAAAGAAAATATTCTTTTTAATGAAGGGTAAGTATGTATAGAAACATATCATTCAATTAAGATTAAACTATACAGATAAATTAAGATTATGATTTTAAAGGTAAGTTGATTAGTATTAATATATTGTAGTGTAAATATACGTGAACGTATTGATATAGAAAAAGAAACTTACCTTGATTGTTAAACATTAATTAATCACTCGCTTTTCTGCAGTGTTTATCACAACAAATTCAATCGTTCTTATACATTATTTTCTTATATTTACAATTATTATAAATGCACAATTACCTAACGTGTAAAGTTATATTGTAATTATGATATACATAATAGCTTGTTTAATGTATTAATGATTAAAACTTTCAAACGTCAAACCGGCCATAACAATAGTTACCCTACTTAAAGCTACCAACTATACCGACCAACCTTGAAATCCAAAAGTCAGTAGCGCCGACCCTAAAAGATCGGTAGGTTTGAAATAAAAAATAAATCAACTCCTAATAAAGGTATCTAATCTTCGCTTGATGAACTATATAAATTTTAAGAATTTAGATGTCAATAAATCAACTCAACAGGAAAATTGTAGCAACTATTATTTCCTATACTTATATTTTATATTGTTTAGTTTGTAACAATCCTATTATTGATTCCGTGTTTAATTTGTACCGTTGCTTTGTTTTCATTAAATTTATGGAGGAGAATGCTCTTTCTACATTGGCCGTGTGTAAAGTGTGTGAAAGCACGAAAGTTACAAAATTCTACAGGATTATCTGGAAATGACTGAATTTCGTCTACATTTCTCAGTAACCCCTAATCAGAGTCAAGTGCTTGTTATCTTTTATTAAATTAAGATACGTTTATAAAGAAATGATGCTGTAAGAATTCCTCAATTTACTATTTTACAAAAAATACCTGCCTCAATATTTTATTCTAAAATTCTGACTAAACTTAAAAAAAAAAATCAAAAAACTACCTTTTAAATCGGTAGTTCTACCGATAAATCGGTAGGGTTGGCAACACTGATACGGACTGATTCAGTCATGCATCAGTGGCACCATCTTTTATAAAATTTTGAAATCAAATTCGTTTCAATCTTAAGGAGTATTATTTATTGTTTATATTTAAATTAATAGAATTTAAGAATAAACCGATATAACATTAACCAAATTGGTCAAATAAATTTTACGCGGCAAATTTAAATTTGAATAGTTATGGCATCATATTAAATCCATAATAATAAATTAAAGGTAAAACTAATCAAGTTAATTACTACAATATTTTATATTGCAAACTATTTCACGACTTCTTAATTCAACCTGAAGTTTGTGGCGAAAACTAATGAACACCATCATTGTGGCTTCCAAGAGAAAGTATAAATAGTTCACAATTACGACAGCATTCTCTCGTAAATAAGGATCTTAGTTAAGTAGTCCTAATTCACGACAAAATGACTAAACTAATTTAATAATTATAAATAAAACCATTAATGTAAATGTGACAACATCAAAATATTTGACAAAACTGATAGTAAGAAATTGAATTTTGCATGATGTAATTTTGTCCTGTTTTTAGCCAATACAAAATAACTAACATTTGGGTCTGTTCAGAATGTTGTCTCTCTCATTTTGAAATAAGGTATAGTCAAAATTGCGTTAAATGTCAAAGGGATAGGATAAAATTTTTGACAGCAAGTTTACACAGTTATGAGATATTTTTCTAACACTGCAGGTCATAAAGATATCAAGTACAGTGCTACCACTCCACGCCTTAAAATATTTCTTTGATCGATGAAACATTTACCTACGTCAAAAATTAAGACAACGAATGCAGTTAACTTTACCGTTTTTGTAGACTCTTCAGTTTCGCATACGGCAATTGATGACGTCTTTTTGACGTCGCTGGCAAAACGTCAATTTAACGTTCATCGCTCAATTTTTATGTTGGTGCGAATGTGCACGTCATAGAATTTTCAAAGTTACCAACACAAAAGCAACAAAATACCTATCGAAGGTTAAACTCTAATGTATTGACACACATCGCTCTGTCATTTGTCGTGTGCTTGTTTACTAACCTAACATGTAAACAAGAAACAAATAGATTTTGCAACGCATTGTTTTGACGACAATGATGACGTGCACGTCTTCGAATCGTGAACGGAGTTTAGTAGTGCTCCCACGATTCGAAACTTGATTATGACGGCTTTCGAGTTTGGTTGGAAGGTTTGATAAACTGGCGTAGATTTTCGATATTTCATCTGCCATAATCTCATCATTAAAATATGACGTCATATTATTATTGGATGAAAGATAATTCGATTTTACTTTGTTTCCAATTTCAATCAAGAAATTGGATCAATTTCTTCGTAACTTCATTATTATGCTGAAATTGTTGACGTCAGAGCAAAAGTACATTCGTACATTCAATAGGTCACGAATTTTTAGCGAGATCGTAACTTTCTAGCAAGATCCGTTACTGTGGATGAATCCTGGATTCACCAGTATGAGCCTGAATCAAAAAGGCAGAGCATGGAATGGAGACACAAGAGTTCACCACACCCTCGAGGTTTTGTACAACAGCATCATGGCCACAATTTTTTGGGATGCTGAAGAAATGATCCTTATAGACTTTTTATCACGTGATCCGATTATAACTAGGCAATATTATGCTGATTTAATTTCAAAACAGCGTGATTCCATCAAAGGAAGGAAAAACTTGACGTGGTGTGTTTCTTCAGGACAACGCTGCCGCCCACAAGAGTTGCGCTTTAATGGCAGCAATTCTTAATGCAGCCTTAGATATTTTCCAACAGTTGCCCTATTCGCCAGATTTGGCCATGTATTTCCCAAATTCAGAGAGCACCTTCGTGGGATTCACTTTCATGATGATGCGACACTGATGATGGAGATGAAGGAGTGGTTTGCAGCCCAAGACAAAACATTTTTTCTGTTAAAAAATAAAAAAATTCTACCTTTCCAAGTCGTTTCATTCTGTCAGGGACAATATGTGATTTGCCCTCGTATATAATTTGATGACATTCAATGTAAATTAAATCTAAAACTGATTGCAAACACTATCTTTAAATACAATACAATTTATTGAAGAATATAGACCCTGGTTGCTTTTGCCAGAATCTTGGCTATTTTTTGTGAGCGTATTTTATAAAAAAATATTGTTTTGGTACTTAGTCATTGTGCTTGCAAATAATCACACAAATTGGATTCGAAATTGGATTAATTAATACAAAGAAATTTCAAGTATTTATTATTACTTATTAATTAAATATATGGATATGTTAAAAAGTAGTTACTGAGTATTTTTTTCAGTTTCTTTTAGTTAATATTAAGGTTTTAAAGTTTATGAGGTACAAAAAAGTCCATTTTCTAGATTACATCTTATTAAGACTGTTTTATATGTTAGATACAGTTGCAGTAGACCTGAAACCAAACAAATTAAGTATACGAAAAGTAGATCATTTCAAACGAAATCAAGGAGCATAACAAAAATAACTCCACATAACGTCGACTTCCGCTCCAGCATTTACATAATATTTCGCATTATCACACTACATCAGGTACCATAATTCTTCATCATCAAAAAGATAAAAATTCTCTATCTCCGTCATCTTTCTATACGCACCGCAGGCTCACGCAACACTTTTCAAAAGAAGAACACATCTACATCGGGCCCCGATAAAAATATGAGGCAAAAAATGCGTCCGAGATGAATTTAAAACGAACGGAAGTGGGTTAAATTTAAACGTCGAAGCGAAGAACTAGAAAGAGAAACAGAAAACACGGCGGAAGAGAGATGAAGAACGATTCGTCACGAAGACGTAAAGATCTCGTCCGAGACGAAACCCAACGTACGATAAACAGGGATAGATAGAGTAAAGCTGTAGCTGTGTTTCTGCGATGAGTGAGATGGGTTGTTTCATCTAATAGGATGGGTTAAAAAGAGATGGGCGAAAGAGCGCGCGGGTCACAGGACGTACGCCGGAAACGCCAGTTATATACAGGCAGGATGACTTCCATCTGGCTACATCCTCATTTTGACTCAAAGGAATTTTCAACCGACACAAAAAACTAATAGGTCTACCACACGTATTACTATTATTACAATATACATACAGTATATCGTGCTGTATAATTAGGAGACAACGTTTAAAATCACTTCAAATTTTGGTCATCGAGTACATTGTTTTATATTTTTACGTGAAAATGATGTAACGGTGTAGCTTATCTGTTAATATTATTCTGGAATAACGTATAACGAATACTATAATAAACTGATGATTAATTTACTCATTGTGTAGCCACTTCGTTTCGAAATCATTCCTAATAAGAAATTTCCAAAGCAATATCCCTTCACTCTAACTCATAATCATTTCATAGTTAGTTATTTATGAGAACTTGTCTCGGAATTTCTTGCAAAGGAACGCCATGTGGATGAAGTTTTCCTAATTGATTGCTCCATCTACTTGGAAAGAAAGCGCGAGTCAATCTAATACGATCTTTTGTTCATAATTGGGATGGCATGCTTGAACAAGGATAGATCATCAAAGGAAGGATAAAATATTCAGCAGCATTGGCAGCAAACAAAGCAATAATATTTATGTTTTTCCTCGGCTGTAGTGGTCGTCAACATTCCTAACACCCCTTGCCCCATACACCTTTGGGCATTTAAGCATTAAATCGTATGTTTTACTCGAATTTAAGGTACGATAATTTGATACCTAGTGATGATTTAATAATAGATCTTCGATCGTTCAAGAGATAAATGCCAAGATTTTTTTTGTGCCTGATTAGTACGCGTGGAAAAGTAAGTACGATAAGTTCAGGATAGATAGGAGACATTTCCTATTTTTAGCTAAATCCCTGTATCTTGAAATATACAAGGTGTAACAAAAGCAAGAGGACAAACTGTGGCAACATGCTCTCTACATAAAAACATGAAAAAAAGTTCCTGTCAACATATGTCCACAACCGCACGTTTTATGAGATAGAATGAAAAACATAGTTGCATTCTTTTACTACAAAACGTACCATGTATTTTTTTAAACGATTGCAAAAAGTAATATTTAAATTAAATGCTCGATGTGTCCTCCTTCTGACTCAATGTTACGAATAGAATCACAAGCTGCAAAAATGTGTTCACGTAATATTTCTGCCTTAGTAATTGGAATCGCATACACTAAAGATTTCAAGTATCCCCATAGATAAAAATCCAGGAGGTCAGGAGGCCTTGGAGGCCATGTCACTGGTCCAGATCTGCCTATCCATCTATTTGTATAGACTTCATCAGGTATAGCACAAACTGTGTGAGAGTGAAATGTGCAGGAGCTGCATCGTGCATGTACCACATGTTAATTCTTATTTGTAGAGGAACATTTTCTAATTGGTCTGGAAGTCTATCTACCAAAAAATGTCTGGACACATCAGCCGTAAGACGTAGTGGTAATACATATGGAGCAATCAAAACATCACTAACAATACTAGCCGATACATTTATTTGGAATTGTTATTGGTGTCTAACATGCGTGTAGCATGAGGGCTTTCATCTGGGCACATATGCCGATTATGTAAATTTGTCATGCCATCTCTACCGAAAGTTGCCGCATCGGTGAATAACATTGAGCTGATGAACAATGGATTAGCAGTGTACTGAAAAAAAGCTGGATATGAATAAAGAAGTTGGCCATGAAGTGTCCGCCAAGCAGCCATGTGATCTACATTGAACATTTTTGCCAACTGTCTAGTGCTAACATCTGGATTTTCAGCAACACGATCTAAGACAGCGGCTTGTCGACCACTGCCATTGGCACGACCATACCATACATGAAAATCATGTCTGCTCTTTCCAGAAATGTATAATTCGCCATTACTCTGTTTGAAAGGAAAACATATTACATTTTAAACACTTATTTTACCTAGGTATATCTAAAGTGCATTTGCAGACATATGTTCATCGGAACTTTTTTCATCTTTTTTATGTGGACAGCTTGTTGGTATAGTTTGTCCCCTTACTTTTGCTACACCCTGTATATATAGATGAAAAGATATGTAAACGCTATTATAAAAAATGAGAAATCAATAAAGGGTGAGATCAATCTTGCAAGTGGAAAAGATTGGCCAATAAAACACGATAGTAAACGCAAACATCTCCCAATATCTTACAAACATATCTCACTCCCTATCCTACGAAAAAGCCGTACTGAAAAAAATCAATCAATTAAGCATTACGGACGTCATCCTACCCTAGCAAATCAGCAGCTAGCTTTTTGGTCTGAAACCAGCACCGCACATGCCACCGCTAAGATGGTAACTGATATCGTAGAAGCTTACAACAAGAAACATCACACGACAATATTAGCTTTAGATACAGAAAAGGCGGTTGACAAAGTCTGGTACGAAGTCCTAATACCCAAACATTACACCACTGGTACGCCACCAATGATTGTCAGACTTGTCCAAAGCTGTCTCTCAGGAAAAAACCTTCTCCATCAGGATTGAAAAAATCCCCTCCACAATCTAGGAAGCAAAAGCAAAAGTCTCACAAGGATCGTGTCTCGGAACTTCAGTATATAATCCCTTTCGCCAAAACCTTCTCACCCGTCCTCCCGAAACATCTATCCAAAAACTCAGCCACCACCTCCCACTTATTATCAAATACCTCATTATTAGGCCCACAATGCTACATTCATTACTTCCTACCTGGGTCAACATAGCAAACTTCTGCTGGGACCAAGTCCAGAAAATCCAAAACAAATGCCTATGCATAGCACAGGACGCCACCTGGTACACAAATACCACGACCCTGCATGAACTGGCGGATCAAGGACTTCATCTTCGGAAGAAGTTGATGCAGATTATAGCTTTTTGAAAGCTTCTTTTTTTTTCGTTTTTTTTGTGAATTTTATTGCCTTTTTTCAACTTCTTTAACGCCTTCTCTTTTGACATTAACCAGAAATGTTGCTTTTCAATGCGAGCTAAACACAAAACGTCAGAGTGCGGCATGAAATCATCAGAAGGACCAAAAAAGACAAAATTACGCTTACTGACGAGCAAAATCAAGATCACGCTGACCGTTTTCTTCGATTCAAAGGAAATTGTTCACAGCAAATTCGTCCCAGAACGTCGGACGTTGAATGCAGAATATTATCTGGAAGTTCTACAACGATTATGGGCCGGAATTCTACAAGTTCGTCCGGAATGTCGAGAACTAGACAGTTGGTTGTTATTGAAGATTATAATCGGAAATTTTTAGGAAATCAGTAGAAACGTCATGAGAGAACCAGGTCTCAAATTAGTATGAATTGCTCCTTCCACAGAGGATGAATCCATATCTCTGTGACGGTAATGAGAACCTTGTGAGGACGATTACCCAACGGCGACGTCAAAAGCAATTCGCAATAAAAAAAAACATCGAGAAAAACAGAGAAATTTTTCGAAGAGGTCGCTGTGTGTCTGGGAGACTCATCGAAGAGGAAACTGGGATACCGAAGAGTATTGTGTATCGAATTTTGACTGAAGATTTGGGCAAACAGAAGGTCTGTGCGCGCTTTCGTGCCACACTCTCTGGCAAAATGCGAAAAAGATTGAGGAGTTTGGTATTACGAAGTCATGTTAAAAATGTCCCAAAGGAATCCGAAAAGCATGCCAGCCATTGCAACTGGTGATGAAAGATGGCGTTTTCAATACAAGCCAAAAACAATACGTCAAAATGCGACATGGAAGCCACCAGAAGAGCCAAAACAGAAAAAAACGCTTTCAGAACAGCAAAATGAAGACAATGCTGACCATTTTCTTCGATTCAAAGATAATTGCTCACAGTGAATTCGTCCCAGAAGGTCAGACGATGAACGCAGAATATTATCTGGGACTTCTACAACGATTGTGGGCCAGAATTCGATGAGTTTCACCGGAATATAGATATTCACCTGATTTCTCAAACTGAAATTGGCGATGAAAGGAAATCGTCCGGTCATCCGAAATACTAAAGGCCATTCCAGCCGATTAAGAAATTTGTTGAATAATATCTAGATAGAAAGAGGTACCTGGAAATGTTGCTATCGATTCATAGAGGGCGCTCCTCCACATAAATCAACACATGGTAAGACACAGAAAATTTCCATAATCTAAAGAAATTTGTTTAACAAAATTCAAACCTACTGCCTTAATATGGCTTGATTTTCTATCAAATTAATAATGAAAAATTTATATCTAAACAATTAACAAATGCTCTATATAAAAGTCGATTTCGCAGATATTTGTATTAATTACTTTTTCAACATTACTAGAACTACGCTAAACAAATATGGGTATCAAAAACGCATACGCGACGACGCATACAAGTAATACTCACGAATAAAAAAAGCCGGTAAACGGGCTAGCGAACAAGCAAGCAACAAGTCGACTAATACACCCACCCGAAGTTACCTACGGTCGAACAGCGCGTCCTTAGGCCGACCTTTTCATTCAATACGTGCAATCAATGAAGATAGGGTCGTAGACTTACCTGCAGCTGTGTGTGCAACGGCAGCTCACCACTTCCAAAAAGTCTCCAGCCGACACACCTATAGGTTTTATAATACAATGAACTTACCGTATGCTCGACTTGCACACGATGCATAAAACGTCCTTACCCGTACCACCGGAGCAGATGTGTGTTCCTCCAGTATGTATTACCGATGGAGCGGTTTGAATACATAATCGATCAAAATTCCCGAAACAGAGACGTGGGATGAACCCCTAGTACGAGGTTTGACGTGCGAATCGATTCTTGGGAAAAAAGGATCGTCTGTTTAGATATTTCTTCATTAGCATTTATTAAAAAGAATCGCATATTAGGCGTATAGTGAAAAATATATTATATCTATAGAGAATGCTTATTTATATTTCACATAAAGATGAAGTACGTGTATGTATGTACCTCATAGAACCGTTCTAGAAGATTTTGCAGAATCTGCATAATGGAATTCTTTTGTTTTGCCGTTAACTTTGACACAATTTCCACGTTGCCACGTTTTAAACTGAATTGGAAAACTCATATGTTCTCCTCCAGGATTAAAAGGTATCCTTGGCACGTTTATTTCTATTATCAAGATGTTTCTTAATTATTGTTTTTGCAATTTCAAACAGCCAAGAACTTTCGCTGAGACTAAAATCATTTCTTCGAAATGCTTCAAATGCCTTTACTAACGATCCTTAGCATCACTTTCAGTATTTACCACGTGTAGACACTTTGTAAGTGACAGGGTGATTATTAAAAATTTCGTTGAGCATAAATTGGATGAGTCCAATTAAAAACTCACACTGAGGTTCAATAGTGGAAACCATTCTGGTGACCTAAATAGTTTGACGAATCTACAATAAAGTCTCATTATTTTAAGATTATTATTATTGAATTATGAACTTTATTCCAGACCTTTGGTAAATCCTGTATATATATACATACAGCGTATTCATTTGAAAACTTCCCACCGCAAATTTCCGGAAATCCAGAAAATTATGAAAGGTTTACTGAAACACGTAAGAAGTATTATCGAGGGGGACAACTTTTGATGCAAAAATTGGCTCACCTACTTGAACACGCTGACCCCTCGAGCCCCCTGTAGTGTTTCAGTTTTTTTCGTACTGATGCGATGTTTGCTTGTTTTTTTTTGATCGATAAATTTAGTAGGGGGTGGTAGAACTTTCTGATTGAGGTTGCTGTTAAGTTCCAGTCTCTCGTTGCCCACTTAACACATGTGAAGCAGCCAAGGCACTTTCTGCAAAACATTTCTATCGATGGGTTATACTTCTGTAGCAAGAAATGCATCGGTTACATTCCAGAGAGCTGCTGGGCTTCGCCAATAAAGGCAGACACTTGAAACATGAATACAACGTCTCCTACATTTTTTCTAAATCATTTTTCAATCGTTCAGCAGTAAACATTTGGAAATAATTTATGAGTCAAAAAACCATTCAACAACAACAAAAATTCAGTTATCCGTGATTTTTTTTTCTTGTAAATGCTCCATTAGCCAACTTGTCTTGGTATCGGATTCTTTTGTAAATTATCATCGGGGGAAAGGGATGAGGACAAGTTGCCTTGCAGCACTTTTCCAAAGCAGAGATACTACTGTTTGACATTTTCTTTGGAAAGTTGAGCACTCAGTTTCATCTACATTGAAAATTTGTGTAGCTGTCAACTTCTCGTCGTCGCAAATTTTTGTCAACAGTGAAAAGAAAATCATCGGATCACGGATGTGAAGGCCAACGTTTTCCAGTCGGCTCTTTCACAAAAGGCTCCTGCTGGTTAATGTTCCTCGCCCTCAGCAGAACGGTTGGAGTACGGATGCGGAAGGAGCTTCTGCTGGCCAATATTACTCAGTCCCAGCAGAACGCTTAAAGGAACGGATGTGAAGGCTAACGTTTCCACTCGGCTCTTTCACAAGGGGTTCCTGCTGGCCTACGTTTCTCGGCCCCAGCAGAATGGTTGGAGTACGGATAGGGAGGAGGTTCCTGCTGACCAACATTACTCGGCTCCATCAGAACAACTAGGGAATGGATATGAAAGTCAACGTTTTCACTGCTGAGGCTGGAAAACAGTACACTTGGCCGCATCTTTTATAATTTTTTATCTCTTTCTCATACCTCGCCTTGTTTAAGGGAAAAGTGAGGAGTCTGTGGACCAAAAAATTCAGGCTTGCCATTTTGTGTTGAACACAATGATGGGAATCTGAAGGAATGTAGCAAAGTGTACTGGTTTGCTTTCTATACACGTCACACTCGAATCTATTGTTATTTCTAATTATTAAAGTATCTAGAAAGGGCAGCTGACCGTTTTCTTCTTTCTCACAAGTGAACTTTATTGTTTCGAACCGATTATTTAATCTATTAAGAAAATCGTCGATATTACACTTTTCAGTATCAAAACTAGCGAAAATGTCATCCACATACCTTAACCAAACCCTAGGAAAGTATTCGCTCTCAGATTCTAAGTCCTTTTCAAAACGGTTAAAAAAAGGTTAGCTAAAAAGGGTGACAAGGAGTTACCCATTGCCGTTTCTTCCAGCTGTTCATAAAAACTCCCGTTGAATTGAAACATGTTCTGTTTCATACAGATGTCAGTTAAGCGAATATATTCCTGGACACATGTTGACTCAAATTATTTTGAAGCAACAAGTCCTCAAGGTATGTCAAGGTGTCTGGAATCGGTACACTAGGAAAGAGAGAACTAACATCAAATGAGATCAATACTTCACCCTCCAGCAACTGAATATTTTGAATTTCTTTAATAAATTCTAGCGATTGTTTTACTGCAAGACTAGGTCAGCTATTTGGAAACCTTATAAAGATCAGTTGCCGAAACAATAATTGTCCTTACCGACTTGCCAGGTTTGTGAATTTTAGGTAAACAATATAATTGGATAAAGGATTGGAAACACTATGCTTCCAAAATTCAAATATACAGGTTAGTTCAAAAATATTTAACAATTCAGAAACAATTTTAATTCTCAAAATTAACTATAGGTTGCTAAATAAAACTTGTCTTTCTGTCCAAGGAATCGTTCTGAAGCATAGTCTGACTAAATCCCTCTGCTCTAGCTACAAACGTTGATTCTGATGGTCGGAGAATTAGCTCCTTATGTTTGGTCATGAAACCGTAATACTACTTTGTTCCAGTCATTCGCTTTCCTTGATTGCAATTATTTTCTTATGTTGTTTCTAGTAATCTCTGCTTTCCATCTGAAATATGCTCTTCTTTAGGGTTAAAAGGTTCATGCCCTATGTCTTTGGCATGTTTAGGTAAACAATATAATTAAGGGATAACAAGATTGGAAACACTATGCTTCCAAAATTCAAATATACAGGTTAGTTCAAAAATATTTAACAATTCAGAAACAATTTTAATTCTCAAAATTAACTATAGGTTGCTAAATAAAACTTGTCTTTCTGTCCAAGGAATCGTTCTGAAGCATAGTCTGACTAAATCCCTCTGCTCTAGCTACAAACGTTGATTCTGATGGTCGGAGAATTAGCTCCTTATGTTTGGCCATGAAACCGTAATACTACTTTGTTCCAGTCATTCGATTTTATCGCCCAAGTGCACGTCGGTCGTATGTAGGTATCCCGTGTGAAAAATAATCGGCGTACAAAGGCGGTCGGGTCGCTTGCTTGCTGACGTTTGTGTTCGATCCGTTGATTGCAATTATTTCTTATGTTGTTTCTAGTAATCTCTGCTTTCCATCTCAAATATGTTCTTCTTTAGGATTAAAAGGTTCATGCCCTATGTCTTTGGCATGTTTATTTGTATTGTCGAGATGTCTCTTAAGTATTATTTTTGGAAATTCAAACGGTCAAGAACGAAATGCTTCAAGTGCCTTCACTAACGGTCCTTCGCCACACTCACCATATTTACCATGTGTAGACATTTTGTAAGAAACAGGGTGATTATTAAAAATTTTGTTGAGTATAAATTGGAATAGTCCAAATTAGAACTCACACAGAGGTCCAATACAGGAAACCATTGTGGTGTCCTAAATACTTTGACAAATCTACAATAAAACCGCGTTATAAATTTAAAATTATTTTGATTATTATATTTATTGAATTATAAACTTTATTCCAGATCTTTGGGCAATCCTGTATATATGTATATAGATCGTCATATGAATAGAAATCTTAAATTTATTCTCCGTAAACATTTGGGCTGGAATAGTTAATAATTAATTGGACCACATATTTTCGATGGAAATTTAGAAAATATTATTTTTTGGAGAACGAACTTAATTCCATGGGAAAGCCTGATAATAACCAACTCATCCAGAATATTCATGCAGCGTTTAATGAGGTGAAAAACAATATGGAGAACTACAACTGGGAACGAGAGCTAAGTTAGCATTTCAAATCTATAATTGGTCATTATATTTTTATTGTCCTCTACTAATTTAATTTTAATTCAAACTCCGATATTTAATAATTGCAAAAGTGAATACGAGTCGAATGAACCATCCTGTATATTACCATTAATTGAAAATTAAATTGAAACCAATGTTATTTTTTTCATAGAAAACAGATAATAGGCGGGTAATCATGTACCTAAAAGGGTAACAGGGTATTACAAGTGTACGTCGACAGTTGCTGAATTCTGACTTTAGGAGATTATTCCTAGAAGGGTACCCCTGCTAGCGTCGCACACCTTCGACGAAAGTTATTTCAGGAAAGTCGTGCCAGCGACCACACTGGATCTAGAAATTGCTTCCTACTCATTTAAAGTGTTGTGAGCGTGAATAAGAATTTGTGTGTTCGAATGCATGCGTTCACCTATCCCACATAGCATTTATCGCCCAAGTGCACGTCGGTCGTATGTAGGTATCCGTGTGGACGAGGACCGTGTCGAGAGAAAAATAATCGGCGTACATTTTTCGATAAGGCGGTCGGGTCGCTTGCTTGCTGCTGTGTTCGGCGTTTGTTTTCGATCCGTTAAAATATGACGTAAATACAAAGCTAATTTGCATTTAAATTTGATCGTGGGTGATAATTCGTAAAATGCTGAATGAAAACTTCGCCGTTTTGCGGCATAATGATTACGATTCGTAGTCAATTTGTACGCCCACAGTTCGTGTGAATACTTCGTGAAAAGAGGACAAACAGGAGGAATCGATTGTAGATAATCGCGAAAAATATGAATAGTAACGATTGGATTAACACAAATCGGTCAAATGTGTTATCCCACACATGCCTTTGTTGAAGTTAATTTAAACAAACGTGTTTTTTTATATATCTTGAATCGAAATAAACATCGTATTAAACTTTACGAAAGCTTCTCAATCAAATAACAACTCCTTCCTTGACAAACAACTGTTTACTATTCTTTTAAGCCATTGATAAGGTTTAAGAAGGCGTTAAGATCGTAATTCTCTTTTACATCAATTTCAGTGAGAATTACTAGAAATTCCTACTCCCACTAAAGACATACATTATATGGTTGGATGATGCTGCTCAACGTTATTCACAATTCATTCCCATAATATTTTGTTTTTACAATACATACTTGATGCTTTCTTAAAATAAACACGGGAAAATATTTCTGTGTTAACTAGTAACATAAATGAAAGACAAATTATGGCTATTTCTCATTACTGACATACCTCAATTAGGAGACTTAAATCAAAGGATATGATAGTTTGTCAATTTCGATTCCGATTAAAACACGAGAGGTAAAACACATGTAATAAACTAACATCTAATTTGAATAAAATGTGGCTACGTATACCCGTGTGGGTTTACGCCATATTAATAATATTGACACTGGTATATTGTTTCCGGTCGATTGGCAACTCACAAATTTTTCCTTAACGACTTTTGATTGTGTTGGATCACAGTTGTTGTTATTCCTAATATAATACACAAAAAATGACTATATACTTTGTTATTTATCCTGGTATTTAACACAAATTTAACATATTTAAGATATGTATGTGTTTTCTAAAAATATTCGACTTAAGCACCAAGTATTTCAACAATTCTCGTTAATAATTTTCCAATGATGAAATATGTACAGTATCGAGAAAAAGTATTTGCATACTAGCTCAATTTTAACATTTATAGTTGGTATTACTTTCAATAAAAGACATTTATATTAATGATAATACACTAATTCTTTCGTTAAAGCAGTTTTTAATCGTTCCTTGTTGTTTATTTCGCGCATACGAACTTGCTTATCCATTATCTCTCCCAAATTCGCAATGGGATTAAAGTCCGGTGATTGTGGATGTATGGGAACACAACCCTCCTTCCCCCTTCCCCTCCCCAACTACTTAAGATTCCTGTGAGTAATCTCAACCTGTCTCTGTTCATAAAGACTCCGTTGCAGAGTCTTTCCTCATTTGAAGGAATCCAGACAGTTTTTCAGTATTTCAGTAGCCGGCAAGTTCATTTCAGTAGAACTGATGCCTAGCAGGGAGTTTAGATCTGCTGAATTTTGATGCTGCCATACGAACGCCCACACGTCGATTCTGGACTTGTGAATAGTGGTTTGCTGGCATCTCTTAACTACTTAGTTGCCTCTAATCCAAGAGTGGTTTGGCACTCATTTCAACATAATGCTGTAATGTTCCACCAGTTGTCTGAGCTTCCTATGGAACTCCAGTACCACCTCAGAATCGAACTTGACAGCTTGTAGTGCTCTGAGGGCACCTTGATGAGCACTGTCATGGCGGCAGTTCAAAAGTGCTCTCTGAGGCACGCTGAATGGTAATTATTTTGACCTGGAAGATGAGGAGGGAGCCTTCTAAGCTGATAGATTTGCCATCGGGTTCTTCAACCCTCCAAATTTAAATACCGGTGGCATTCGACGTTTTCAAAGCACTCACAAACCAGCTGGATATTCTTTGTCTCCCAGATTGTTTTACATCATTAAGTAACACTATTAAAGAGTACTTTCGTTTCACCGCTCGAAAAAATAAATTGGTGGACTTGGTTTGAGGAGTATATGAACCAAGCAATCAAATGTGTTTGATCTCAAGAAACGGGATGGTTATTGGCATCCAAAACGTTTGATGGTCCGACGAGTACCTACTCTAAGGTGAAAATCAGAAGATTTCTCTGCTTAATGTGTCTGATTTAAAGATACTTGCTGTTAAATTAACTGAAAATAACACACAATTTAACCTGGAAAAGAGGACCCTATCAATTAGTTTAAGGTAACCCGAAACCAGATCACCAGTTCAATTAAAGTTTAAGCAAGTACTTCATTACCCTTAAAATTATTATGGATGGATTATGGATCAATACAAGTTTCGGCCAGATTTATTATATGGGTGAATGAAAATGAATTATCAACAGTGCAATCAAGAACAGATATAGTTGTAGTTATAAAAGGAAGAACACTAACGAGTGCAGAAAGAAGGCAATATTTTACTGTAATATGTTCCAAAAAGATCCTTGGAAATTACTTACTTGCAGAATGACCACCCTCCCCGCAAAATCCTCAATTAAGAGAAAAATTTGATTACTTCTCGGTGGCCATTCCAATTACAAGCGTCTAGACGTATCAACCAGGTCGAACAATCGGTGAGCTGCTGTACTAATCAATATTGTTCATGGGTTTCAAAAAACAGGGATATTCCATTTATTCAGAAGAATCAACATGTCATTCAGTCCATCAAGGAATAATATTGCTACAGTCTAAAGTGTCTATGTTGTGCAACGATAATGTTGCTGAAAGAGAACAATTTCCTCGAGAAGGTTAAGAAACGACATGAATTTTTCAGTGCTATTATCACAAATAAGCGCAAAACTGGTCGCTAACCGCAATAGTTAGGTCCATTTCAATTTCAGGAGGCGGTGACATATTTTTCGGAGAATTGTATGTCGAGATCTATCAAGTGTTTGGAGCAAAATGATCAACAGCACAGAGTTATAACAGTCGAGATAGTGCTGTAACAAGTCCATAAAACACATTTATACGCACAGAACTAACTTGATGATACTAAATATTGACTTGAATATTTGTCCTCTAGTTTTTACCCCCTTCCCCTCCCCTCTCCCACACCACCTGAACTTGAAAATTAATTCTAATTAACATCACTCGAAGACGTCAATTGCAAACTGTCTTCTTCAAAGTAGTTTGATGTTGCTTAAGTAGGTCTAGATTTCTTTTTAACTTTTTTGACAGCTAGAATGTTTCCTCTTGCATTTGTAAGTCTTCTTCGATGCTGCATCTCTGTTATTATGATTTTTTTCCGGAATAATCGCCAACATTTTGTGTGAAACACGTTTTTTTTGCCTTATTGTTTCCTGTTCTTGATTTTGTTTTGGGGTAAGGCCGAACCTGTTCTGACATGGTAATTTTTGCAGAAAAACCTGTAGATTACACTTCAGTTACCGGTGTTGTAACATTGTAAATGGTCAAGATCTTGAATGTGGTAGGAAATGTCAATATTTTTGGAGAAATTAATTTCAGTCACATTGATACAAGCTTGCTGGTAATCGATGATTATCAAAATTGTTTGGCTGCAACACGATTTGCTAACAGAAGTAGTTCAACAGATCCAAGAAAAGGTTGGGCGAACCCCATCTTGAAAAGAAATAGCCTCCAAAGTATCCAATTTACAATCAAACAAACAACTTTATGTAAAACTATGCTGCACTAAAAATTTTAATTCACTAATTTTTTCAATCATTTTTTAAATCAAGTTACTCGATCCTTTCCCTCAAGTTTACTAATATTATAATCCATTCCAGACATATTAAATTAATTATCATTCTAGAACATACATCAACATCGTTAAATGCCAACTCCATAAAAAAGATTTTTAAAATTTTCAATCAACGCCTACCCATATTACAGACAATAAACGACTATTGTCGCAAACATCGCATAGTACAATTTATACGATCAAGAATTTATTTTAGAGCTGCACTTACCTTTTTTCATTCAATAAAACCTGCTATCTGTTTTTAAATGGATAAATCACCAGGACATTGTAACATTACCACAGTATATATCCATACGTATACACAACATCCTAAACAGGAAATCTAAATGTTAATTAACGATGCATGTATTATAAATTTTATGAGGCAATAAACACATTCCTTCGACGTAAGATATAAATTTTCTTTAAATAATTATTTGAAGCAACACAATCGTCACCTTATTCGTCTATTTATTCTTACACCGATCGCCGTAAATTGTAAATTTTTTCCAAACTACTTTCCATATTAATCGACGTCCATTTCTTTTCTTGCACCTTTAGGTGTATACACACACGTTGAAAAGAAGTGAAAGAACAAAACAGACACAACGGACGCATAAAAAACCGTACAGGTGGTAGGTATGTGACATCTATTAACTCCTTGCATTGTGTTGTCAAGGAATTCGAGTTCACAAGAGGACAGGTGTCATAAAAGTCGGGAGATAACTTGTCAGGTACTTGCTAAAAACCTGCTATTTTCTTTGAAAATCGACGAGGCCAGTCAATCTATACACGGTATTATATTGTTTAATCTCACGGCGACTGTCGTAAACAACAACATGACGGGAATATGCATCGTTTCACATGAAGGGAGATGAAAAGAAAGGGAACGAGAAAGATAAAATAAACGAAGATGAAAAGGTGAAAAAGTTAACGTGTGTGAATAGATAAAGAAAAAATGATGGTGAATAAATAATGGATTGAGCTGGGAATGGATGAATGTTTTGATCGGTTACAATGGGTGAATTATGTGCGAGTTCTTAGTAAGATACTGCAGTAGTAAATATCATATAAGATTATGAACTGGTCAGACGTATTTACTCGATAATAAGTCGAATCCTCTAAACATTTTTCCTTTTACAACTTTATACCCCTAACAAATATTTTGCAACAATAGATATTGCGGAAAATAACTGTTGACGATCAATGTCGTCCTGAAAAATTCGATTGCAAGCTTTAAAAGGAGTACATTTTCCATTGAAGATGAACACCGATCGGAAAGGCCAGTATCGGTGTTCGTTCCCGAAAATGTTAATAAAAATGCAAGTTCATAACATGATTTGTCAGACTATCGAATTAGGCTAAAATGAATAAATAAAATCGATTCCCAAATATCTGAATGTTAACCATAAGCGTGCAAAGGTGAAGGCATCACGTTCGATCTGTCCTTGGTTTGAAAATGATGCACACTTCTTAAGTCGTATTTGTTAGTGTGGATGAAACTTGGGTACATTTCTATGTCCTAGAAACAAAGCAACAATCGATTGAATTGGAGATGCTCTGGTTCTCCAAGGCCTAAGAAGTTTTGTGTTCAAAAATTTGTTGGAAAAGTTCTTGCTTCAGTTTTTTGGGATTGTCATGGAGTAATCATGATTGATTATCTGGATAAGAGCAGAACAATAACTGGAAATTATTATTCGACGTTACTGACCATTCTACGAGGAAAAATTATGGAGAGAAGATGCAGGAAGTTGTCCAAAATTGTCCAAAATGTTGTGCAAACAGTTTTTAGAGTTCGAATTTTGAACACTCACTTTATTCTCCAGGACAATGTCATTCCTCAAAAGTTTAAAACAGTAAAACAAGAATAAAGCAAGATAAACATTTCTTTTTGAAAGGTCTAGAGGCGTTGCAGATTAGTTATAATAAATGTATCCAATTAAGAGGAAAGTATATTGAATAATAACATATTTTGACTTTCAAATTTTGTTTGCTTCTAGTGTGGTAAGAATTTTTATACCTTCTCCTAATTGTGGGAGGTAGGTATATTGGACAAAATAAACTCTTGATTTGCAGAAGAGGGTGGCCGTAAGCTTCCCCGCTCTATGAAACCAGATTGTTTGAACCAATTTGGACTAATTGCTGGACTGGAGCCCAATAGACATCTGCGTACATACATACATCTAAAGATGCCAAATTGTTGTGAAAAATTTGCTGTCGAAGAAGTGTTTATTCGGCAATCAACAATTTTTGACATTTTGCTTGGGTTACTAGTTTTTCGCGGTGGGGGAGGTGGAGGGAGTTGCGTCTAATTTCATGCAGTCTCGATTTTCTCTGTCTTAATTAAAATCTTTTTACGTAATGTTATTTTCAATTTGTCATTTTTCAAATGTGACGTTTCTGAAACGTTTATTTCTGTCTTTTAATCTTTTTTTGAAGTGTAATTAATAATTAATCGAAATGTAGCAAACCTTAGAAACAGTAAAAATAGAATTCAAAAAAAAAGAGTCCTGTTAGATAATTTTCAATTTCTCTCCCCTAGAAAATAATACAGTAGAGATACATGTAGACAATAAAAGTAGTTAGAGAAGAAATTAAAACATTGAGTAATAAATGAGAAAAGAAATACGAGAAGGAAGAGAGAAGAGAGGAAGAGAAGAAAAAATTGAAAGGAAACGATGTGAAAAAGGAGCAGATGACGGACAGAAGATATGGTGGGCGGTGGTCATAAATCAATTCAGCAATGTCAGTCAAGGGTTGCTTCTTGCTGCTTCAAATTCCATACTAACTTTCTTGACAAAATAGTGAAATTAATTCAGACGGACTTGATGGGACTTTGGATGTTAGATAGAGGATAAATTGGGTTCTGCACTTTCTTCACTTATGCACCACATGCACCACACAGATTATCCACAATATTCTTAGCTCCTTGAATAAGCGATAATATTTTGAACATCAGTTTTAACTTTGATATAAGATTGATCAGAGATCTGAGATGGAAACCGATGAAAAGATTTTGGATACAAACTGAGAATTTTTAGAGAAGGCTGAGTAGTTTTTATATCAAAGTACTCTTTCTGTCTGTATAGTTTCATTAAAATTGAAACTGGCAGTTGCCCACCTTCTCCAAATGGGCATTAATACTCGTATTCAGCTTTGTTATTTACTCTTGTTTCCTATGTAAAAACGATCTTTTTTCTCATAAATGAGGCGAAAACAAATTATTTAAAAAATTGAGGTACTTTGGGATATCCCTTTCCCCATTACTAGCTACACAAAATTTCTGATATCTGTTATAATTTCGGATATATTCATATAAATACAAAAGTTGAGGCAAAACTGATCAAAAAATTATATAATTTTGATATCAAAGTGCTCTTTCAGTCTTTAAACTTTCATAGAAAGGGCTTGAGCGCAGCAGCTATTGGGAGTTGGCAAGGGAATAGCAGTAATAGGCAAACATAGAAAAAAGTCAATAACACTTCAGGGGTGTTTAGCAAAAACAACATTAGTCCAAAATTACCGAAATTGAGTTTTTAGTGACATCTTCTGTAATTTTAGTTCATACACCTACCGCCCAAGGCAGATTCTAAAATGTAGACATATCAGGTATGCTTAAGGTTGATGAGGCAACTAAAAAATACTTTTCGAAATCTCCGAAACCACAAATCCAAATTAAAAAAGTTAAACTGATCAAGATAGATAAAGACTTTGAACACTTGTTTTTGAGAGATACCTACAGTGGCCCATGGAGAGCAAGTTCGATTATTTATCAGTAAAAAAAATTGATTACCTAAAGAGTTATCTTTGCATCCCTTATATGAAACCTCCAATACCGTCTCAACGGCCAAACTTAATTTAAAATCTTTACTTGAAGTACTAAGTGATTCAAAAAAGGAAACATTCTACTTGGATATTTTTGAACAACAATTGAATTCTCCAGAAACTGATGAAGTGAACCTAGACAATGACAACAGCAGTGGGTGTGAGAATTAAAGCTTTCCAGTTTTTTTTTTGAGTGTTTCTCTTAATTTCACAATTTTTGGAACTTATTCAATTGTTTTTTGGTATTATTTCGTTGTTTTTTTGTTATTATTGTGTACTTAATATATATTTTGTTAATTGTTGTCTTTGAGTCATATTCAACGGATTCACGACTTTGAATTGACGATGATCGTGCTGTTGAGGAGGAAGAGTTCATTTTCTTTTTTCTTTTCGGTGTTAAATTATTATAGTTGTGCAGTTGTGCTTGTTTTAAATATGTAATTAACAGAATAGGAATAGAAAATGGAAGTCACAAACTACCAAAATACAAGTTTCAAGTCTTTGATAAGCTCGCCAGTAACAAATTAAATGCTGAAACAACTCGCTCAGTTATATTTATATTTGCACGTAACTACATTATCTACTGTCACCTACGTAATTTCATTGTTAACTATAATCTACAAGTTTCACGTGGGATAATAAGAGATCAAAACAACTCTTAATCGAGCGGATATGAGTATTTAGTTAGATAAGACATTAATATTTTTAATGTAAACATAATCTATCTGCCGGACACACAATCGTAGAGATAAATAAAAATTAATGATGGTATCTGATATTTGATAATCTTTATATATAGTGTATGAGTACTAAGTCTAACCTTGCTTGAACTGTCCAGCTTTAGCTACAACAATTAATCTAATTAATTAATCAAGTTTACCCAATGTAAGGTAAATACGTAAACACTAATTAAGTTTAAATAAATACAATACCAAAACCAAGACATAATCCTCTTATGATAATATAAGTTGTAAAATAAAACGAATAAATAAAAAAATACAAAAAAGAACATAATAAATTAATCAATCAATATAAACAGGATTACCACTTTCTATCTCTGTGCATTGGTAACTTTGTTATTGTTAGATGCAAGATTGTATAAATTGATAAATTTGATCTTTGTGGAACAGTGGCCGTGAAAGCCTAGATTCGATTAAGCTTCATTATTATTAGACGCTGCAGGTAACTATGGGAAACTATGTAAAAATTCAGTAACATTCTTACCTTGTTTTGCCTAACTTTTATTATAGGAAACAACCTAGATTCAACTTCTTAAATCTATCGATTAAACTTCATATGATGACTCCTTAATTGTATAAATTCTTAGAACCATAATACCATGTTACTACCTACCGGAAAAATAAATCATAATATAACTTGTACCTGTATCTGGTGCGCATTCCAACTAAGCTTTAAAATATACAATTTTCTTCAATTATAGCTCTTAATATTTTAAGATCTTAAGATACAATTTCTTTTATTTCGAACTGAATTATTGTGAACGGAAATCTAATATCGATATTTCCCACCGCATACAAATTAATTTTTCGTAGTTATTATAGCGGACCGCAGTATATTAATCAGCTTTGGGTTTCTTCAATGAAATTTTTCTAATACTGGAAATATAAAGAAGGATAAAAGTAAAGCAAAACAGCAACTGTCGTTCGTAATCTTATATATACGGACTAGAGCCGCTTTTTGCTTCATCATTTGACGTAAAATTGAATTCGCGCTGAACCGTACAGAATATAAAATACAAACGCGCACATACACGCAGAATCTGTCTATAAATCAAGAAATTACTCAATGAAAATAACGTGATCCAAATAATAATGACATCCACGACCGACGTCGGCCCACATATCTATTTCTTACTGACGAAACGTATTACAACGTCAAACGGCTACTATACAGAGTGAAATTAGACCATTACATGTATATATTGCTTATGTAATTATATAGGAACGTAGGTATATAATTATCTAATAGATTTATATATAATTGCCTTGTTAATGCAAATTAATTAGGGAAAAGTTATTCCCTTTCTCCAATTTGTCTTAGCTTTTCTTTATTTTCATAATAATATTAAGTACAGAGAAACATCAAGATAGAGAAATGCCAACTTAATAAGAAATAAAACCCAAATTTATAAGTTCATCTTTAAGGTTATGTCGATACTTAAGCACGCCATTTTTACATAAACATATCAAATGTGTCAAAATTACATGCTCGATCATCGTCACAACTTTGAGCATGAATTATAAATTTGGGCCTAATATTTTAAAATGTGAAGAGCAATGTCGTCAGACATTTTGTTTGTGGCACTAGAGCTGCAAAGAACTATTTTCCGTCCGATCTTTAAAGACATAACGTCTTTAAAGACTCATTTTCAGGGATGGTAGGAAAAAAAGTTTTGTCAGCGCAAATAAAATAGTATGCCTGCAGCAAACATCGTCAATTGTGACGAGATCAAGTTGAGCGACAATTTGACCATTAAAAGGTTATTCATTCGCAGAAGTAAGCATGTTGACTGCATATTGGATCCTTCAAAAAGCAACGATTATGGTTATGCATAAATGAACGACAGGACTTCAAGAAAATGCAAGAAATAACAAATCTTGAAGAGAGTAGGGCTCTCTTATATGTTAAAATTGCCAGACAAAAAGTTCTGATCGATGATAATCTGGTTAATCATATATCTACTTACATGAAAAAAGAGTGTCACAAGACCAATATCGAGTTTGTGTTCCTGTCTTTCGAAACTATACATTTATTCCAGCACTCTTCAAGCCATTGAAAAGGGCTTGTAAAGAAACCCGATTAAGGTGGGAAGGATAGACTGCATTACAAAAGAATACTTAACAAAATTAGTTTGTTCAAACAAGACCAACATTATTTCTGCAAGATCTCCAGCATGCTGTCTCATACCGTTAGACAAAAATCGAACCTTGAAATTCTGAAAGGAGCAAACGAAGAAGAAGAACGGTCCCTGGCGATGAGAGGTGTTTAAGAGTCATTTTTAATAGTCCAGGGAAAGGTATCAAGACTAAACGGTTACACAGAAAGTAAATATCTGTGCTACGTGGGAAAGAGGAAATGAAGTTCAAGACTCAGAGGTTGAGGAACAAAACGTTTAAGAACTCGAAAGTATACAACCAATATTAGTGGTGCGTCACAGTCTACAAATTGTGATGAAAAAAAAAAGAAAAACTTACATTTTTTTTGCAAAAATCATAAATAGTTTTCACCTAAATTGACTAATCAACAGATAATTTTTTAACATTTATTTTGTTATTATTTTTGTAGATGTCACAAGTACTGAAATGCGTCGTGCTCTTGGTTGTGGAAGTCATGTAAAAGGTAGAGTTTTGGTATGTAGATATTGATACGATTTAAGAGATTTTCTTTGCCCAAAATGGCTAACTGCTAAAGAGATAAAAGCAATAATTTACTTATCGTAATTTTAATATCACCTGTGTCCTCTTTAAAGTTTGCTTGGTCCTGAATGTCTGAATCAAACTGCTGTAAATACTGATTGTAGGTAAAGACATAAAAAATGTGGTGGTCTGTAATGGTCTTTACAAATTCTAAATTATTTTGGTACCGTCATAGAGGGCTAGGACTGACACTAAGGGCAAAGTCAGAGAAAACATTGTCTTTGAATACCCCCCATAACAGTGTGAAAACCAAAAAGTAAACAAACGATGCGGAGGACGATATATAATTGTTATAAAGAAAGAAAAAATGCTTGCAAAGGACATTATCCAACTTAGAGAATGGACATTTTCCATTACTAGAAACGACATAAGAAGTTTGGTTAATAAGTATGTACTTACAGAGTTCCCAATATCACATACCTCTTCCAAATATATGGTCAAAGCTTTGGAGGTCAATTCTTACAGATTAGACACCGCCTTTTTAAAACAAGCAATGGAAAAATTAGACAGATTGAAGTGATAATAAAATCGGAGCTCGGAGGCTGATTGCGCTGAATTCAAACATATGTACATACGAGGGAGCGTTTTTATATTCGCGGAATGAGCGGGTTGTAGGGGAGTGATTAGGCGGATTGGGGTAGGGGAAGGTAGTCGGCTTCCAGCCGCGAATCCTGAAGACCATCAGATCTTACCTCAAGGACCGGAAATTCGACACCGTCGTGAACGGTACGGAGTCTTCAAAGAGGCAAATGCTGTCTGGAGTTCCACAAGGCTCGGCACTAGGCCCGGCGCTGTTCAGCATCTACGTCGTAGACATTCCCAAGCCGACAGACTGTCGAGTGTTCAACGGCATCTACGCGGATGATACCGCAATAGGGGCCACCTCGAAGAGTCCCGAGATCGCAGCCCAACTGGCTCAGGCACAGTTGCATCGAATCGAGGGATTCTTCAGCACATGCGGTCTTACGATCAATCCGAGGAAAACGCAAGCTATTGCGTTCAGCCGGAGACACCAAGCCTCGCCTCAAAAGATAACCGTTCTACGGACGGAAATCGACCGGGGGCGAAAAGATCGAATACCTGGGAATGATCTTTGACAGGAAGCTAACTTTCGCCGAGCATCTAGGTAGAGCTAGGAACAGGGCCATCGGTCGACTGCACCAGCTATATCCTATCCTAGGTAACTTAGTCCCAAAACGGGCGCGATGCTGTATAAAACGCACATCCGCCCGATCCTAACCTACGCCAGCCCAGCCTGGGCCACGGCGGCACCATCACACGTCGCACCACTGGAGCGGGTACAAAATCGCGTCCTGCGACTCGTATTCCGCCTTCCTAGACGCACCTCGCTGGTCGTCCTCCGGGAACTAACAGCAGCAGACGACCAGGACTTGAACGAGTTCCTGAGGTAGCTCAACAGAGGCTTTTTCGGGCAGGCTCTCTCGAGCAACAACCCGGCGATGAGTAGCGCCATCGCGCAAAAATCAACGGGGCCCATCAAACACCGTACCACTACGGAAACACTCCGGCGAATGTGATACGGTAATACACACCACCAATACCTAATTCTGTTTTATGATTTCAGATATCCAACAGCAAGGGAGATCCACCAGAAGACTCCAAGGACCCAATCCGACAACACCCGAAGACCATCAGAAGGACATCCGGACAGGAAGTGAAGCTGGAAGATGATGAGCCCATCCGTAGAGAGGGACGGAACAACCAACGCAGTATTAGACAGTTAGTCTTTGAGCTATCGTCAACCAAGTAACATAATCAGGAGTGAAAAGTGAAATATGGAAAAAATCGAATATCGTGCCGTTATAAAGTTCCTTACCAGGCAAGGAAAATCAGTCGCGACCATAATGAATGAGATTTCATTGGTTTACGGCGACTCTTGTCCAGGAAAAACCATGGTGTACAAGTGGCATAGTTTATTTAAACAAGGAAGGGAATCCTTGAAGACGACCCGAGGCCGGGCAGGAGCATTGAGGTGACCACGCCAGCACTTATCCAAAAAGTTGAAAAAATTGTACTCGAAGCTGCTCGACTAAAGAAGAAACAACTCGCAGAAATGGTTGGAGTATCCGATACAACAATTTTTAAAATCCTACACGATCATCTCGGCATGTCTAAGGTCAGCGCAAGATGGGTGCCGAGAATGCTCACGCCGCCGCAAAAACAACAGCGCTTAGAGTGTTTGCGTGCATTTTTGGACCTCTGTAATGAAGACAAGGATGGTGTATTGAGTCGAATTGTTACTGGAGACGAAACTTGGGTTCATCATTATGAACCTGAGTCCAAACAAGACTCCATGCAGTGGCAGAAAAGGGGCACAGCACCTCCCAAGAAATTTAAAGTGTCACAATCAGCTGGGAAACTCATGGCAACGGTATTTTGGGGATTCGGAAGGAATATTGTTGATTGATTATAAAGATAAAGGTGTTTCTATAACCGGAGAATATTACGCTTCAATATTAGAGCGACTAAAAGAAGCCATTAAAGAGAAAAGACGGAGAAAATTGACGAAAGGTGTGCTGCTTTTGCACGACAACGCGCCCGTCCACAAGGGCCGCGTTGCGTTAGCTGCCCTGCATAACGTGGGCTTCAAATTGTGAATCATTAAACCCTACAGCCCAGACCTGGCCCCGAAATGATTATTACCTGTTTCCGAAAATGAAAAAAAGAGCTGCGGGGTAAAAAATTTACTGCCGATGATGAAGTCAAGGAGGCAGTTTCGGCAGTATTTTCATTAGTATACAAGATACAAAAATCTGACATATCTTTCAGTTACTGGTATATCATTTTTTTATGAGGGTATAAATAAATTAATTGAAAGATGTGAAAAATGTATCCGTCTTGCAGGTGAATATATTGAAAAAGGAAAATAATTTGGTTTTTTTATTTCCACCCCTTATCCCCCATTCCGCGAATATAAAAACGCTCCCTCGTATATCAAAAGAAATGCTAAGAAATAAAGAAAATGAAATCCATGATGACATGGAATTTGTAGAAGGCGAAAGTGAAATCTACGAATTTCTTAGTGACCCTATAGGTGCAGGTGAACCTCATCAGAAACAGCACCATGAAGGTGGGCTTTATGAGGATGAATCTTTTCAGATGGTTGAACTAACTGTAGACCGATAATAATATGCATTGCTTAGACAGAATTAGGAAAAAAAGCCAAAATTCATTTTATCAATAATGTATGTTTTAAAGATGTTTATTTACATTTTAAATGGTAAAATTAATTTAGAGATAAAAATGAATATAAAACAAATGTGCAAATAGTGCATCTAAATATTATGTTTAATATAAAATTTAATTAAATAGAAAATACGTTTAAAAAAGGCCAAAAAAATGTTTCAGAGATGTTTATTTAGATTTGAAATGTAAACCTGTTGAATTATAAGAAATCCAACCTAAGCCACGGGATTTTGATCAAACCCTATCTTCTTCCATTTTCTGAAAATGATTTCGAACCATCCAGACAAAATGTTTAAATTATATTCTTTTTCTGAGCTTTCGTCGTGGTTTAATTAATGTTGGATACTTTTTCGTTTCAAACTCTATCTTCTTCCATTCTCCATGAATGATTTCGAACCAGCCAACATATGTTTTTTCTGCGTCTGATGACAAAATATTAAGTAAGCAAGCATTACTACTGGCAAAAGTATAGTTAGGTTACCGACAATAGAGAAGCTCTGGCTAGGCAAATGCTCACACATTTAGTTATTAACTTTTATTAAAATTATTCGTTTAAAACTTGCTTATTATTTTAAAACTTTTATGAAACCCTGTATAAAACAGCTAAAGAATGTAGGCCACAAAATCGCTAAAAACAGCAAACGACAAAGGAATAAAAGAACATCTGTAATTATCTCGATCATTACAGAAATTAATTGTCCAAAAACTCAATTATTGACTTTATTATGTGAGCGCTACGTCATCGCGAGAAGCGTAGGGTCACATTGTCTGGAGCGCAAACGTGGAACGCGCGCACACAGTACAACAGCATTATATTGAATAAAGTCAACGTAAGAGTCCCGTCACCAATATAAAGACAACTAGCTAACGCACACAAGTATGCGGTATGTATAAGTTTCGTGTTTCGAGAACACAACCGCGACGAGTATTTTTTTTTATTATTTTCCTTCCTCTCGTCCATGTAGCACGACGACACGCATGTGCAGTCAAGGTAAACTATGAATGAATTGCGCAACTGATCAATGAACGTGCTTTTCCAACATTTAAATAATAATTATTCCTGGCCGTATTGATCGGCGTGTAGGCGGCGACATAAAAAAAAAGTGCTCGTTGGAGAAAAATACCCGGCCTTGTTTGTGGAATCTTTCCTATATCGAACGTGTCGCTGGAATTTTCCTATTGGTAGAAAAATTTTACGAGTGACGAACAAAAAGATGTTTTGCTTTATTTTATTGTACTTGATTTAAATTAGTGGAGAATTAATAACACTGTTAAGTCACGGTAGATGTAGATGTGTCTTCTTCTTGTTATATTTAGCGTGTTTTGTTTTTGATACGCCTCTTTGCATTCCACTAAAACAATTGAAAACATCGTGAGAAAATCAAGTCATAAGACATAATTTAAGTTATTAAATAAGCGGTAAATCACCACTTATGTGAATTAGTTTCCGGTGAATTCTTTTAGGTAAATTGTTTTCGCCGAACTCCGCTACTCATTTCTGTGGCTTATACATATTTTTGTATGTACATATGTATAAGCTTACTATAATTAGTACTTTAAATATATAATTGTTATCCTTTGTTTTTTGTTTTTGTACACAAATTTTATTATCGTTAATTTGTTTGAATGAAACATTTATGTATGAACTATAAATATGCGGGAAAGAAAGAAACAAATAAAACAGATACAGTAACAATTAACACAATAGAGATATGAAAAATTGACAGTACGAGGGTAGATTAGATTAGATTAAATTAGATTTGTGGGCAGTGGCACTGCTGGCTTTAGTCACCGCGACCTGCATGGATCTATTGTAACATTGCCCGTGTACAATGCCAGGGTTCCTCTTTTGAGTTGAGGCTCACCGGAGGCCCACTTAGTACGGCTTTCGATGACCACTTTGTTGGTCGAAGTTGTATTGTATAGAGATCTTTCCGATGACCACTAGTAGTTGATGTTGGGATTTTCAAGAATTTTAAGGTGTCCTCTAATGTCTCCAGATTTTAATCCCTTAAGCTTGTCGAGAAATAGGTCACTTACATAGCCTGCTTTTGGATCAAATGTACAGTGGTGTGATTCCCAGTAGTACTTCTACCGCTGTAGTGGGACAAGTCCGTATCACTCCTGAGACATTTAGACAAGTAAGTCTTTGGATTTGTTGAAACTGTTGTTGTACAGTCTTCTGTGTTGTTTTTGACCACCATACCAAAGCAGCATAAGTGATCATGGGTCTTATAATAGCCGTATATGACCATAGGCTCATTTGAGGCTTGAGACCCCAGGACTTACCGAGCAGCCTTCGGCAAATCAGCGATGCCCTTATGGCTTTTTTCTGTAAGTAGTTGATATGGCGGTTCCACGACAGTTTGCTGTCCAACATAACCCCCAAGTATTTAGCTTCATTGCTGAAGCTAATACTTTTTCCCTCTATAGAGGCAGGTTCCAGATGGACTTTTCTTCTATTTGTGAAAGGGAGTCTTTTGGGGGTTTATACGCAGGTTATGATTTTTGCACCAACTATGCGTGTAGTCGAGAGCTTTTTGCATAACTTGCGATATGATTTGATCATACTTACCACGGATCATGATTACCCTTGCACCTCATATCCGTCTCTAGTAAAAGTACGAGGGTAATACACATATTATTGTCCCTGACATAGAATGAAACGTCTTGGAAAGGTGGATTTTTCTATTTTTCAACATAATCCCCTGAGACGTTGACACACTTGGTCTAACGATGGTAAAGAGCTTTAACGCCCTTAAAAAAAATGTTTTGTCTCGGGCTGCAAACCACTCGTTCACCTCTCCCATCAATGTTTGAAAGCGTTTTTTGAGTTTGGGGAATACATGGAAGTCATTACGGGCTAAATCTGGAGAATAGGGCGGCTATTGGAAAATTTCCAAACCTGCATTATAAATTGCAGCCCCCTCCTTTTTTCTTTCCCGGAATCACGCAATTTTTAAATTAAAACAGCGTAATATTGCCCAGTTATAGTCTGGCCATGCGGTAAAAAGGCTATCAAGATAATTCCTTCAGCTTCCCAAACAAACTGTAGCCATGATCTTCCTCGCAGATGCTGTTGAACGAAACTTTCGAGGGGGTGGTGAACCCTTATGCCTCAATTCCATGCTCTGCATGATTCAAGACCATAATGGTGAAAATCCACATTAACAAATCTTGCTAGGAAGTGTTCATGATCTCGCTTAATGACGACTAAATTCATCTCTGAAGTGACCTGTCGAATGCAGCCTGGCGTCAATCCCACGTGGTAAAATGTCTATGAAGATAATTCCTTTAGCTTCCCAAAAAAACTGTGTCCATGATCTTCCTCGCAGATGCTATTGCACTGCTTTCGCCTTTTTAATTCAGGATGTAGTGAGCATCAAATCCGTATATCGCGTGTGTTGTACAGACATTTGTGGAAGAGGACTACATATGAGTGATCTCATGGCCGGGTCGTTCTCCGGATCTGAATCCGTGTCCGGACGCAGCTTTTCAGATATTTTTAATGTTTTAAAAAAATTTTTTGATCTGTGTTTTCCATTGAGATGATTTCGCCAAAACTCAAATAATTCTAAGTCGTTTCAAATGTCAGCTGAGGCAACCGACCTGAAATTTAGAGTTGAGTAGCGCACCGTTGATGATACGGTGCGCTAGCTAGAAAGTACCCTGAGTTCAAGATTTTGAGTAGGTACGAATAAAAATAACAAATATCAACAAATGTTAATAGCAGAAAGAAAACAATTTAATCATACTATAATAAATAATACTTCTAATAAGAGTAAGACTATGTATTGTTTAATATTAGAATTACAAGGAAAGTTGCCAAAGCATAATAGTGAGATTGAGATGACAATTAAGGGTAAGAAATTATGAAGCAGAGATATAGCAAATGGATTCAATGTTGCTTTTATTGAAAGTAGAACCTCTGCTAAATCTATAGATTTTGAATTTATGAGACAAAATATCGAATAATCTTTTGAAACGTATTAAGTTTTGCATATGCGATGTATTAACAATTTCTGAGTAGCAGTGGTTAAACATTTATATAAGAAGCGTGATAAGAATTCATTTGGTAACTACAGAGCTATTAGTTTGCTTTCAAGTATTTCCAAAGTTATTGAAACAATTGTTGCTGCACAACTTTTATCTTTTTTTTCAAAATATAAACTTTTAACACCTTGACAAATAGACATGTATTTGCCTAATAAACGTGTTGATACTACACTTTGTGAGTTTTACTATCGGGTGATTGATGGTCTTGACAAAGGTCTAAATGTTGCCGGAGTGTTTATTCATTATTCACGTGCCTTTGATACTATTGACTACTCTGGAATTCTGGATAAATTATTTATATACGGCATTCGTAGTACCGCTTTTTAAACAGGACTCAATATGTTAAAATAGGAAGCTCAGTTACTAGTGATATAGCTAATTTAACTCAAGGGGTACCTCAGGGATCAGTGTTGGGGCCGTTTTTATTTGTTGTTTATATCAATAATCTTTGTTTTTATCTTAGTAAGTGTAATAATATTAATTTATGTTTTTATGCGGATGATACAACTCATTATTACTGAAAAAAATTTAGTAATTTAGTATTTTGTCAACAAATCAAGAATGTTTATGAAAAAGTTAAAATTTGGTCTAATAAAAATAATTTATGTTTAAATGAGACAAAAACCCATTAAAATTTTTTCAATTAAAAGAAAGGGACTGCGCTGGTCCAGCTGATATATCTTGTGCGGATGATATTAGGCTGTTGGGTGTTCTGTTTGATACCACCCTGACTTTTGGGCCTCATATTGGTTGCGTGAAGTTATCCACACTTTTCCAGCCACACTTCTATCGTAATGAAAGTTCGAATGAAGTAGTAATTCCAATATAACATATACGATCGCGGTTTTCTTATGAATTTTACAATAAATGTTCTACAATCCACAATATATTAACCGAATTCTCTCTGGTGGAAGCTATTTTATATATCTAACAACGAAATTTAATTGGCTCGTCGTTTGTGGCCTTCAGAATAAAGAAAAATCGAAAAACCGCGGATGGGATATTTAAAACGTCGTGATGCTCTTTTTAATTCGAGTGCCTCGACACCGACTATAGGTCATATATTGGCATGATGGTCTCGTACCATGCCAACCATTCAATTCATTTGGCTGGCCGTTTACGACCTTCAAAAGTAATAAAAATCGAAAAACCGTGGCTGAGATAATTAAAGCGTCGTGATGCTCTTATTAATTCGAGTGCCTCGACACCGGCCATAGGTAATATTTTGGCATGATGGACTCGTACCATGTCAACCATCAAATTCATTTGGTTGGCCGTTTACGACCTTCAAAAGTAATAAAAATCGAAAAATCGTGGATGGGATAATTAAAATGTCGTGATACTCTCATTTATTCGAGTGCCTCGACACCGACCATAGGTCATATTTTGTCATAATGGTCTCGTACCATACCAACCATCCAGTTAATTGGGCTGGCCGTTTAAAACCTTCAAAATAAGAAAATAAGAAAAGTACGATCGTATATGGTATATTGAAATTACTACTTCATTCGAACTTTCGCTACGATAGAAGTGTGGCTGGAAAAATGTGGATAACTTCACGCAACCCCTCATATTGACTTACTTTGTGAACGTCTGAGAAAGATTTGTTATGCGCTTAGATTTATGTCTAAACACTGCAGTCAACGGGTTCTGTTTGAGTTTATATTGTGCTAATTTTCATTCTCAATTACGCTACGGCATTATTGTGTGGGGTAGTGGTAACTGACAGCGGATTTTTGTGTTGCAGTCGTGTAGAGATGTGTTTAAAGAATTGAAAATGACAACTTTACCTTCAATATATATTTTAGAATTATGCTCGTACATTTATAAATATAAATCGTTTTTTTTTTTTGAAAAGTTTGAATTACACCATGAGTACCCTACTCGGTTTTGCACTCGGCCTCGAATAGAACTACAAAATATGAAAAATCTTTTTTTTTATGTTGACTGTAAACTCTACAACATGCTTCCCATCGAGATCAAATTTGCAATTACTATTAAACAATTAAAGTGTAAGCTGGCATCTATCTATTTATCCGATGGATGCGAGTTGAAACAGCATGATTGGGCACCCCTCCCACAATCATACAACGACTTATTGACTCCACTCGTCGTCGTGTAGCGATGGTGCTGCTAGTTATGTATACCATCCCATCAGGGCTATTTCCATATTAAATTTCATTTCGTTAAACTCACTCCGTCAGATTATAGAGAGTGTGCTCTTCACTTTTTTTCCAACAGTGTATTACATACATATCTAATAAAGTATACCGACATATATTATAGATAAATATACCGCTCTTTGTAGTTTTGCGATAGGCGCACTTATTAATCTAAGTGTTATATTAAAAATGCTCTATAAAATAGAGTTCGTAATATTCAACGAAATTAAAGTCAAACATCATTAACTATTTCGACGCGCCATCTTATCTGCACAGTCAATCAACGCTTATTGACATCATTAACAAATTAATCCAGTCAAACATAAATGTGCTCCTATACGCCAGTGATATCAAACACAATTGCGCACAACAGCTGACCACAATTGCTTTTACAACTAACCGCAACTACATTGTTGGAATGAGTATCATTATTCGTAATTTGCCTATTTCGTATTTCTAAGGATTACTGTATTAAAATGGAAATGAAATATGAAACACACTAGATACAAATCTTGTTTATAAGTTAATCTCATACGAAGTTTAAAGTTCCGAAAAGCCGATAATAATATTTCCATTATACAAAAACAATTTTCTATTCATTCAATGTTCATACAAACATACATACACACAGACGTCTTGGGCGCACTTCCTGGAAAACAAATTACACGATATTATATTCCACGCACAAATTAATGACCTTCTATTACTAAAAATTTATTTATCCTACGTGACGCAATATTACCGCTGGATCTGTAGTGCGTGCTGGTCTCATTGTATTCAAATCAAAACAATTAAATTAAACATAAGCGCAGGTGTGTGCGGAACGACGACACCTTCCTCTCTTTCACGACGAGAAGAGTTTCACACACAAAAAAAAACAGCCTCGTCGGGTTGCTTTTTTGTCGTAGACGGGGGATAGAAGCGGTTTCCTCTTGATCCCTTTGGATGCGGAAGTGCTACGTCTAATGAATGAAACTGACAGTCTGTCATGTTCGCCTTGTTTGTTTAGATATTGTATTAAACGTTCCCTGATCGTAGTAAGTTGAATATAACGCGTACACCCTTACTGGTATACGCATTACAATATTGACATAGTTTAATACAAAAAAAAGATTGTTGTGTGAATGATAGATATGCAGGAAATATATCATGAAGTAAAGTAAACATCTATCTGTACACAAAGAAAAATTGCTGATGCATCAAAGTTTTGCATAAATAAAGTTATTTCTGTCGTTTATGTTGGTTGTTGGTTTCCCAAATCAGAAACCAGCAATAATCGCCCATTATAAAGGTACGTTTACATCTGACCTTTAAACTGACAATAAGTATCTACATATCTATTCGATTAATGTAAACCTTTCGGCTTCTGCAAGTTCCGACTCACCTGAGAGGAATCGCATTAGTTGACTAGTCGTCTACTTTCCTCGAAGTGTCACGAATTTTATTTCCACATTTCAAAATGTGTGAAAAAAGAGAATAGCTAAAACATGAAACAGACGAGTTAATTAATATGTACCACAATAAACCTGAACTGTGGGATGTTAAAAGCAAAGGTTATAAAAATAGAGTGAAGAAACGAGATGATGTGATATTGCGTAAAAATTTGAAACCACGGTGGAAGAAATAACTAGAAAGATCCATAACGTACGAAATCAATTTAACAGTGAATTCAAGAAAGTTGGTAAGAAATATCAGGGCAGAGTGCTGATGAAGTTTATACATCTAAATGGCTCTATTTTTAATCGCTTTTGTTTCTATAAAAGGGCTTAATATTAGACCACCAATAGGAAACATATCAATGGTAAGTATTTACAAAATATATTTATTTAATCCAATTTTTTACATTAACTTATATTTCCATGCAATTTCTCCTTTGGAGCTAACGAAATATTCTCGAAACTCTTCTCTAATTCCTCTTGCTGTATTTGAATAGTTATTATTGCCTTGTTGCTTCAAGAGTCACATGGTTTGAGGGTTATCTTCAAGTCTCCAACATCCTAATATTACTTCACCTGTGTCTGGATTTTCCTCGGTCAAATGTACCCTCAGGGGATTGTAGTTGTTGATCATTGTAGAAGATTTTTGCGTTAATAAACAGCAGGATGCCAAAACTACATCTACCCTCTCTGGAGCAAGAAGGACTGGTTTCCTGAGTACTCTAAATACACTCGACATAATACCAAAAGCATTCTCTACGATTCTTCTTACTCTGGAGCGTCTATAGTTGTAAATTCTCATTGAACCTTGACCGTTAAATGGATATGGTTTCATTATATGTTGTTGTAAAGGAAACGCCTCATCTGCTACAAAAACAAACGGCGCACGTAATAATCTTCCTGGAAGTGATCATGCTTCCAAATTATTTAATTCTGTGTTGATAAAATCCCCATCAGAAATTCTTCCATTAGAGCCACCTGTAACGATTAAAAATTTGTATTCTGCATAAACAACTGCCATTAAAACAGTTCTATGTTGTCTCTTATAATTAAAGTAAAAACTCCCACTATCCACAGCTCCCAAACAATTTGGGAAATTCCATTTTACTTCAAATTTCTTGCTAATCATCTGTCATTCTTCTGGTGTACCAGGCTCCTGAAAAATAAAGCCGTTGATTAGAGTTTATTGTATGCAGAATCTACAAATACAATTATTATTTTTTAGGGCGATGTTACGGCAGAAAATGAAAGTGAAAATGAGACCCAATGTGACATTGAAGACGTGTCACTAGAGCAAGTTGAAGCGAACATTGTTGGTAATATTAAACCTATAAACCAGGAAACCCCGTAGAATTTTAGAAAGAAAAAGAGAACAATTGATTCACAAGAAAGTGATGGAATCATGCAAAAGCTATGCAAGTTTTAAATGAAAAGGAAGATGAGTACGATGTTTTTGGCAGATATATAGCAACTGAACTGAGAAACTTTTTTTCCGAATATTTACGAGGGAGCGTTTTTATATTCGCGGAATGGGGGATAAGGGGTGGAAATAAAAAAACCAAATTATTTTTCTTTTTCAATATATTCACCTGCAAGACGGATACATTTTTCACATCTTTCAATTAATTTATTTATACCGTCATAAAAAAATGATTTCTCTTTATCTGCAAAATACGCCGAAACTGCCTCCTTGACTTAATCGGCAGTAAATTTTTTACCCCGCAGCCCTTTTTTCATTTTCGGAAACAGGTAATAATCACTCGGGGCTAGGTCTGGGCTGTAGGGTGGGTGATTCACAATTTCGAAGCCCACCTTATGCAGGGCAGCTAACGCAACGCCACTCTTGTGGACGGGCGCGTTGTCGTGCCAAAGCAGCACACCTTTCGTCAATTTTGCCCGTCTTTTCTCTTTAATGGCTTCTTTTAGTCGCTCTAATATTGAAGCGTAATATTCTCCGGTTATAGAAACACCTTTATCTTTATAATCAATCAACAATACTTTTTCAGAGTCCCAAAATACCGTTGCCATGAGTTTCCCAGCTGATTGTGACACTTTAAATTTCTTGGCAGGTGCTGTGCCCTTTTTATGCCATTGCATGGAGTCTTGTTTGGACTCAGGTTCAAATGATGAACCCAAGTTTCGTCTCCAGTAACAATTCGACTCAATACACCATCCTTGTCTTCATTACAGAGGTCCAAAAATGCACGCGAACACTCTACGCGCTGTTGTTTTTGCGGCAGCGTGAGCATTCTCGGCACCCATCTTGCGCTGACCTTAGACATGCCGAGATGATCGTGTAGGATTTTAAAAATTGTTGTATCGGCTACTCCAACCATTTCTGCGAGTTGTTTCTTCTTTAGTCGAGCATCTTCGAGTACAATTTTTTCAACTTTTTGGATAAGTGCTGGCGTGGTCACCTCAATGCTCCTGCCCGGCCTCGGGTCGTCTTCAAGGGATTCCCTTCCCTGTTTAAATAAACTATGCGACTTGTACACCATGGTTTTTCGTCGACAAGAGTCGCCGTAAATAAATGACATCTCATTCATTATGGTCGCGACTGATTTTCCTTGCATGGTAAGGAACTTTATAACGGCAGGATATTCGATTTTTCCCATATTTCACTTTTCACTCCTGATTATGTTACTTGGTTGACGATAGCTCAAAGACTAACTGTCTAATAACAATGAAACTTCGCATTTATATTAATTATGAGTCGCTGCACAGGCCACACCCCCAATGCGCCTAATCACCCCCCTACAACCCGTTCATTCCGCGAATATAAAAACGCTCCCTCGTACGTTGGAAAATTCCAACAGGTCATACTAGAGATATGTAAGTGAGGAAGATGAGCGGCTTAGTGCTGGTGCTTACAGTAATCCAGGTTCATATTCTTATCATACAGATTCATATAACGCTCGAGTACATGTCAGTCAACAGTCTTTGTTACAATCTGTAGCACAATACTTGCGCACAGAATCTGAGAGTAAATATTTAATATATTTTCCTTATAATAAAGACTTACCTTTATATAATCGTTTTTCAGTACTGAAATTATTGCCCTTCATACGTCTGGAACAATTAGACTCATTGTGCACTTGGGTCTTCTGAATAAAAAACTCAGGCTGCCATAAGAATCACCTGCAAGAACGATTATTAGAGTAGGATGGTTAATTTTTTCGTGCACTCAGTGTTTAGGATTAAAATATAGGTTTTCGGCTTTGTGGAACACCTATATTAGTAAGGTAGATTAAAATATTTAAATATAGTTTAAAAAGCTGAAAACTTGACATTTTAAAATAAATAAATAAATTATATAAATATATATAAATGTCTTGACACAAGAGTCAGATGTAAACGTTCCTTAACAGGATCCACCTACCCTTATATCGTTTTTCAATTTCTACAGTATCTCAATGCAAGCTTTCCTCCTGTTCATCACTCATCTTTACTAAATTAGCAGGAAAGAAATGCAAATGTGACTGCAAAAATGAAGCTTCCTAATTCCTCTGAAAATGTTAAGTAATTTATAAAAATCATGTCGGCTAATGTAATTGTAAAGTTTTATATAAAATTGTAAACAAATTAAAACAATAAAAGCTTTCTTATCTTAATGAATCATCAGATTTTATTAGATATTACCATTCGTCAAGTCGTCAAGATTGATGAAGATTCACAACAACTTTATCCCTAATAATAAACGTCAAGTTTAAGCATAAGCACACATACAAATGATAAATCTTGAATGATTTACAAGATACAAACAATACAAATAAATCTGTTAACACGGGTACTCAAAATAGTAAATAATAAATTAATCTTATGTTTGCGGACTAAACTTTATTGTTTACTACTATTTCATTGTTATAATTAAGGGGAAAGACTAGTGACACCTCATATAAAAGGTTGCGCAATTTACAATATAACAAAATATTATTTTTTTCGAAATTTTGATTTCCGAGTAGTTAATTTTCTAAGATAACCAGAAGAAATAACAATTTAGTGCTAGGATTGGCAGTTGTGTAACATTTCTTTCTTCTTTCTTGATTTAGGCAAATCCCAAAACAAAAGTTCTAATGCTACCATACGAACGCCCACATCGTTTCTGGAGCTATGAATGGTCGTTCGCTGACATCTCTTACTAATATACTCACTGACATGTAACACGAAAAAAAAAATTAATAATGTGTTTGCGACTTGAACTTGAACTTCGTTGATTAACTACACCAAAGTTTGTGCAGGATGGTGTAAACTATACAGTCTCCTCCCCATGATATCTCACATATGTTCGGGGTTTAAATCCAGGGAATGGAGTGGCCACGGCAAAATATTAACGCCTGCTTCTTGCAGAAAGTTCATAGTTCGACGAGTAATATGGGGACGTGCATTGTCTTGCTTAAAAAGGACGTGTGGACGGCCATCTTCGAGTAGATGAGGTAGTAAGGTGGTTTGTAGGAGATCAGCAACATAACACGCGGTTATCATATTGCCTCGAATAAACAGAAGTGGTGATCGGCTACCATAAGCAATAGCCCCCAACGGTCCTGTGTACATGGCTCTCAACAGAAAACCCAATATCACGTTGCTCTCCAAGCCGGCGTCATACCCGTCTACTGTCATGCATACCTAGACAGAATCGCGATTCGTCACTAAAGACGACATTATGCCATTCTGCTTCCCAATGATGTCGTTCTCTGCACCAGTTCAAGCGTTGACGAGAGAACTAGTTGTCTGAAGCGCCTATCTTGACAATCTGTGGTACGCCTTAGTTGACCAGTTGATCTTCTTCATGTTCCTCTACCTTCTTCTCTCCACATACGACACGCACGAATTACCGTAATTGCAGTACAATTAACATGACTGCCAATTTCGCGATAGGACAAACCAACATGTCGATCGGCAACAATTCTTCCCCTGTCAAAGTCGCTAACGCGGTGATAATTTTGACGTCTTCGACCTCTAGGCATTTTGTTAGGCTTAACACTTGGAGACTGACACGCAATAACTAAACTTTTCTTTATTAGTCAGCTCTCATGAAGATGAATCTCTTTGCAAAAAAAGTAAGATCAATGATAAAAAGTTAATTTGCTTATCAGAGCATGCTTTAAATATAGTAATTTTAATGCCAAAAAATCAAGCTGAAGAAATTACTCTTTCTGGGTGTAACACTTCTAATGTCAGTGAGTATATGTATGTCACCTATTTCGTTACTTCTGCTTCCAGAGTACCTCGGTGAAGATACGTAGAACTCTTGACATCGTAGCCAACTAGGATGATCTTCGAAAGGACAAAGTTTCACCAACGCCCAGGGTACAGTGAGATGGACCAACCAGCACTATCTCACACACAAACTCTTAAGACTTAAATGGTCTTCACAAGCGTCATAGAGAGTTCTGCCAGTTCTTCCAGCTTCCTATACCATCCGAATACTAACTCGGAATAGAATTTGACATCTTGAAATACTCTAAAGACAGCTTAACTGTCAAATAGAATTAATGGCGATTATTTTGATTTGGAAGATGGAGCGTGAGCCTTACCACCCTCCCTTTCCCCACAAGCGTTCAATGTTTTACAAGCAACCACAAATCAGTGGCAGGTTCCTCACCTGGATTTGCGGACAAAGACTTTTGTAGTCTCACTCCTGGACATGTCTACACTATATTCCCCAATGACTGTAACAACTAGCAAAGGTGGTATCATTAGAGATTCCCCACAACTACAGACTCTTATGGTTGCTTCTGACCACAACACGAACTACAACGAGGGAACCCCAAGAATGACCTCTACGGTCACGTCAGTATTGAGGACATGGACTCTGTGATGTCTAGGCAGGCAATCCTATAGATCTTATTAAGCGAGTTGGCTGCATATACAAATCTAGCAAAACTGGATAAGACTTGGAGAAAATCATGCAGGACCTTGAATAAAATGTAGTGGAACTCAAAGCCTCTACACTTGAACTCTCTGAGGTGAATTGCAAAGCCAATACAAGTGTCCAATAACAATTTGGAACAAGGAAGACCTGCAACAACAGCCAGAAAAATGTTAAAAATAAATGACATGGAGTTTTCTCGAGAGCTTATTTGATCTTTTATAAGGATTTCCAGACTAGGGGTCGACACAGGACCTGGTGATGCTGGAAATATTACAGATGTGGTCTTGGATAAAACTTTATCAAATTGATACAAAAAATGGAATTATACAACAATTGTATTCTAGACCTCAGTTCAAAGTATGTCCAAGAGATATTCTGGAAATCAAGAATCCATTGATTAAGCATGCCTAGTGTACCATCGTTGAAAACTAAACTGAGAAAACCTTTACTGAAACTCGGCTCTAAAACTAGACTCTTTAGCATCCGAGTTGAAGTACAGATTTCCTCATTTTATTTTTTAACGATGCTACTACACACACACAACTAGCGCGCATTTAAACTTGATAGATAGCGTATAAAACGAGGGAGAAAAAGCTAAACTGAAAGTAAATACCGATGTGTATAGAAACGATATTAATAAATTTCGCGTTAATATAGAAAAGAAATCGCTAATTAGACCTAGACGAACTATTAAATAGCTCACAAGACATGACGTCGTAAGGCGGTAATTGCAATTTACTACCATTAAATTCTTCGTATTAGCGCTAGTTACTACGTACAATAGCCAAGAAGAGGGAAAAGCAACAGCGACAATCGTATCCGTTGACAATGATAGTGTTAATTAATAACGTTCGAAGAGGAGAGTTTTTTTTTCAAAGTCAAGGTTATTGCATTGTTTCTCCTCTCATGTCGTTCTCAAACGTTGCGCTAATTAGCGAAAAGTCGGTGTGTGTGTGTGTGTGCTACATGATTATAAAACCCAGTAGCACTGTATTTAATTATGAAGATTAGTTTAAAAATAGATGGCTTTGAGATTGTTTTATTCATAAAATTCGTGTGAAATACGTTGTTTTCAAATGTAGACTTTGAAAAAGCTACTTTTTTTCCATTTTAATAGAGGATTAGTATACGATTCCTTGTCGATAAATTAATTGATGATTTGCAAAATTATCTTGAGTTCAGAGGATGAACTTTATGTGTTTTTAATGTACTGAATCCAAATATGACAGCATTCCTGATATCTCCTCTCTATCCTTTTAACATCTTGATGAAATCACTGGCTTTCTTCCTCGTTCACGGCTCCTGGATTCTCAAGAAAATAGTCCACGTGGAAGTGAAGAAACTGCAACTTGAACCTCATCGAACACTCCAGTTCTTCCAAATTTTGTAGCATCTTCGATGATTGCCTTGAAATTTGGATCTTTATTGTTGCCACGGAACTTACTTACTATTTCCTTGAATAACAGCTAAGTTGCCTCTTCTTTAACTTTCATTCTCGTTGCAAAATGTGGATCTGTCATTGCTTCCAACAATGTAGGGAATTTATTTTGCAGATACTTGGAATATTTTCTTTCTTTGGAGAGAGCTCTCACAAACTTCTTCTCAGTTTCCACGAGGTTTTTGGAAACGACGTTCTTTATCCCAACCCACATCATCCATTTTTTTCTCAAATCTCCACATATTGTCCAATTATGGTCCTTGCATTTCAACTTCGGCAAAATCATACTCAAGTTCTATCAAATATACAGAATGAGCAACTGGTACTGAGGCAAACTTACTATCACGGTAACGGAGGACAGCCTTTAGACTCCATTTTCATTCTTTGACATCATACGTCACATTGAGCAGATTTAACAGTCCAGGGATCATTGCAACATGTAGTGCCCATAATTTTTGTTCAACTTAGAGCCTAATAATTCAGCTGACTCTCTTGATAGACCTAATAGATCTAAATCTCTTACAAGATCATTTAATTCCGCCTGTGTGAGGTGTGAACAGTTGAGGGTTGTCATAGTCATCAAACTCTTCGCCAGAGTTACTCCCTTCATTGTCAACATCATTATCACTGTCATTATACATATTTTTTAAGAATTTGGTGGAGTTGGTACAGTGATCTCAGGACCATGAGCAACGAAACATATTGCAGATGGGAGTTTTGGATACAAAATTGCTTTTTTTATTTTTCAAGTTAGTCTCTTCAACATGGTCAGGCAAAAATAACAATTGTCACTATGATTTTGAGACTCCCTCGATACCATTGGTACCTACTCCAAAAGGAAAGGTTTCTTTTTTAGTTTGAGACCACTATCAAGATTCTTCCATGCAAAGGCAGCACTGTGTGCGGATGATTTATCCTGATTAACCAGTGTCATATCTATATTTACAAAATAAACGGTCTTAGCAAACACAGTAATGTTCCTTTTTTGTTTTTTACCGAACAGCTAAACAGAAAGATGCGGTCGTTGAAACATTAATGAACTGGAATTTAAGCTATTTGTTCTTCTATGTATTGAATGAAAACATCATAAAATATCCTGTACCCTTACAGAGAAAGCAAAATGCAGAGCCTTTTACAAAGTGATGATCGTATTCACACAGACTAAGCAAGATTACATGGTGCTGGGAGACAGACGGGTGTCATTTATTAAATCAGCACACCAAGAAACATAATATGACGAATTCATGAAAACAATTTTGTCATTACCGGTCTGTTTAGTTGATGAACTTATCGAGCTCGAAAGCATTAGTATGCCAACTAAATAAATTATATATGTAGGTCGTTATAAGTCTATCCAAGCTTGTGAATTTTGTGGGAGTCGGTTCCCACTTCTTGAGTGGCGAGGTCAAAAATTTCACGTGTTCTAGTGACAGAACATTGTGTATGGAGCCGTTCACATTTATCCAACACCGATCTTTTGTTAGCTCCTACATCAATAAGTATTGGAGAAAAACATCCTGAAGATTCGGCAAGAGCTGTCATTTGGAACAAAACATCCACATCTTATTTCATATCTGATTTTAACAAGTTGGAAGGAACACAACCGTGCAGCAAGTATCTTCAAGAAAGGAAAATCAGTATATACGTGTGCCTGCATACAGGTCCAGAGGATCATAAGCTCAACGTCCACGGTTGGCTAAAGAGACGAAAAAATACCAAAAAATTCTAGTTATGAGTCTTATAGTTCAAGGACAATTCTCCTAAGGTCTCCGGCTATCTTGGTCTCTCTTTCCAGGGCTAAGCCGTTGGGTCCTACGCCCTTCCTGGAATAACCTGTAAACTGTTGTCCTCTTAGGTGTTGTGGTGTTACTAATCGGCATTTTTGTGCACGATCACGTGCTGGGCCCTCTTCACAACAACACGTGGAGCTAACCTGTCCGGGCCGAGCCCAGATGTCTATTATCGGAATCCAAATTGCTCGTCATGTAAGATGTTATGAACGAGGATCGTAACCTCAACGTCCACAGTTGGCCAAACAGACGACGGCAAGTCCAAACAAATCGTTTGGCCTTTTCCAGAGTCTTATACAGGTTTATGTTCCAAGCAAGTTTACTGGATAGCTCCCTTATTTTTATTAACAATATCACATTTTTTTTGTCTAAGTTGATGCTTAGATCCTCGTATAAACACCACAACTAGATGAAATTCAAAGCATCCTTTAAACGAGCTGAATTGGATCGTCGTGTTTGGTTCTTACGATAAACATTCAATTATTTTCAAAAATTAGTTTTAGAATAAAAAAAGGCATTCTTTGAAGTAAAAATATTCAATTTGTGTTTACATAGACGTTGATTATGGCGTAACCAATATTGCAAAATTACAAAAATACCTATCATTGTGGAAACCTCATTTCTAACAGAGCCAAAACCGGTAAGACTATTAAAAACGTCATATTGCCAGTATAGCAGCATCGCTATTCAATTTTACATTTAATATTTTGCAGTTTTAAGACGCAATTAACAAACTAATTACTTGCGGAAAAGCCATAAACATTAATCACAATATGGTACAGCCGCGTAAAATTTATCTTACGAGTGAATCATTTTTTTTCTTACTTCACGAGAATCTTGTTAAAGTTTATGAAACTACCTGATTTAAATATCAGATAAAATAATAATAATATTAATGAAATCTTGAATTGAAAACTAAAACTGAAATATTTAAATTTTAAAAGTGATACAATACAATTAAAAGGAAATCGAATTCGAGCTTGTAATATCCGATCACAACATCGTTGTTCCACTCCTTTCTTAATATTACCAACGTTAATTTTTTCCATCTTATACAACTATTAAGTCAATATACCCTGCTTCCTCTCGATAACCGACTATCGTGACCGTAGTATCCTTTTAAATCAGAAAATAAAAGAGATTTAACAGTGAACACTTGCGGTTGCTGTTAACTTAAGCTGACCGCTGTTGCTATTGCTCTACGTTAACTTTTCTAATTGTCGATTATCACGTAACGCTTCGCTCCATGAGAGATATCCGCTTCTTTCAATACGAATTTTAAGCTATTCTGTCATGTTTTTTTCTTTTTCATTTGGTTACATTGTATGCACAATTGGATTGGATAGTGTACAGGGGAATGGTTTTTAGTATTGAACAATTAGCGTTGGATAAAGAGAGAATAGACGGCGGCTTTACTGTAAAAATTGATGTTTTTGGTACATAAAATGGTTAGTTTAATATTATGTAATAGAATTACATTTAAATAAAGCTTGCTCCAAATACGGTGTCAGATATAAATTATGAAATTTATCGAAATTGTTGCACTTCATTTATATAATGTTTAAGACATAAAAGCATTGATATTTCAGAATAATTTGGACTCACTTTTGACGCTTTAATTCAAGTTGAGGATCTTCAGGGAGGCAACCAACTGATCTGCGAACCCTCAAAATGTTACCGTAGTGAGCAAAAATTATGCTTGAAAATTGTACCTGTTCTTTCCACTTAAAAGTTAAATTGTAGTATCTTCTTAATCGTACCATTATATAAAGGATGGCAGAAATATTACAAAAATTCTGAAAATATTACAAGAGAGACAATTGAGATGGAATAAAAAATTTGAAGCAAAGCCAAAACACATATAATTAAGAGGCCCTGAAAACCTCTAACAAAGCCGAGTTAGGCCGTTCTGTCATAAAAAGGTAAAGGAACTCAACTTGTAACCAATTACGGCAGGGTTGTTCAAAAACTGGAGCTGTTGTAGACTATTTTAATAATAAAATGTTAGAAGTGAGCTACTTTCTACGCAAAGCATTGCTCCCAATGGTTCTTCTTTTGAAGCGCCGCTATTTGTACCAAAGATGATTTGGTGTTTGGCCATCATGGTAGTTCTTGTGGGCGAAAAGTAAGTTCATAGTAAACATAAGATTGTCATATTTTGTCTTAAAAATACCAAAAAGTTCTAGCCATGAATCTAGTGCTTATATCTACTACCAGCTACAACATAAAAAAAGGCAAAAGATTACATGGGCTTTATTATCCATCAGTTTGGGATAACAGAGTCTAATACAACCGATTATTGAACCCATTACATTTAAACATGGATAAAACCGCTACCACGCTTGTAAACTTAACCGGAGCAAAGTTCAAGGACAACTCTCCGGAGGTCTCCGGCAATCTTGCTCTCTCTTTCCACGGGGAAGTCGTTGGCTCCCAAGCCCTCTTGTCTTCCTGGAATAACCCGTGCTGGCTATGGGATGTTGGTGGACCTTACGGTTGTCCTCTAAGATATTGTGGTATTACTAATCGGCATATCTTTGGGCTCTCTTTACAATAACACGATTGGGACTCTAACGAATTAGGAATCGGTTAACAATCCCTTTCTGAATCCAAATTGCTGGTCCTGTAAGATGTAATGAACGAGGAACTCTTCATGAAGACGGTGAAGTACAATGGATTCAACGATTTTAGAGAAATTCGACAAAAGAGAAATGTGTCGATAGTTCTCGGGAAAGAGAGGATTCTGTCCACACTTAGGGAGGAAAATGGAGGATCGCATTTATTATTTTGATCAGCAGTTCGAGTTTGGCAAGAGTAGTGCTAGGGATGTGGGCAAGGCCAGGAGTCTTTCCCGGCTTACGGGTGCCAATGAAATTTTTTAGTTGCGGAGATTGGTTATGCTCTTATCAATCTCATCATCGATGTCGTCCTCAAAATCATCATTCAAGGCTATATTGTGGACCGACTAGAAGTGATTAGCGAGAATCAATAACTGCATACTGCAAACCCAGCTTTATTTATTTAAGAGTTAAATAACCGTTGTTTTAAAAATATAAATTCATTAACAGTAGATTATGAATTTAATAGTAAAGCCTCGATGACTTCAGAAACTTTCCTAAATGGACTCAAGAGTAGGACCAAGAGCTTTGCAAATCTAAGAGCAAAATATTATTACTTAATGATAATTGTCCAGCCCACCCCAATATCCTTAATTTAGTATCAATAAAACTATGTTTTCTACCGCCAAATACAACGGCTGTATTACAACCACTTGACCAAGGAATTATCAAGGCAATTAAGGTTAATTTTAGAAAGCAACAAGTCATACGAATGATAAAATACGTCCTAGATGCTATAATGTTTCACAAGTAACAATTGCTAACTGCTTCAAACATGCAGGATTTTCAAGAAACGGTAGTAGAATAGCATCGCCAGATTTCGACGAAGAAGACGAAATTCTCCTCACAGATTGGTTGAAAAATACTATAGTCTTAGACGCAGTGCTACCACCTAATTGCACATGGAATGAAGTTGTATTTGTGGACAATGATTTAGCAACATGGCCGGAACCGACAGATGAACAAATTCTCCTAGCTGTTATTAGGAACAAGAATAATGATGAGGAGGATGAAGAAGAAAATAATGAAGAGGAAGAATTTCAACCGCCATCTATTCAGGAAGCTCTTCATGCTGCTACTGTTCTTCGTAATTATTTTTCTTTGATAGACGTGGCTAACCAGGCAACACTTAATCACGTGTTCATTTTAGAAGACATACTACAAAATCTATATTGCGATAAAAGAAAGTGCAAGCTAAAATTATTGATTATTTTAAAACATAAATATGCATCTGTATAAGTGTAGATATTACTAAAAAAGTTCTTGTTTTAAATGAAAAACATAATATATATTTTGATGGTTATGTACCTTACATGTACCACATACTACTTAAATTCTATTGCTCCATTATTTTTAATATAGTAATATATTAGCTTAATAAATTTTAAAAATATGTACAGGGTGGCCAACTAAGAATGTCGCTCGGCCATATCTCAGGAACGGTTTACATTACAGCTTTAGGGAAAAAATATTATTGACTAAAGTGACCCCGAGAAACATCTGGAAATTATTTAGAAAATCGTAGGATGACCGCTAGAGGGCGTAACTGATCACAAAAAATTTTAATTCTTATTTTATGCAAAATTTACCAACGTAAGGTCTATCATAAATATGAAAATCGGAATCTACTGAAAATTTTGCATATTTTACATTGGACAACTTTTTTGTATTTTGCCAAATAAAGAGTGGGGAGGAGGAGAAACTTTGTATTGAAGGAATGTTTATAACTCCGGTTCTGTTGAACCGAATTTCGCAAATTTAGTCTCGTTGGAAACAGAATTACTCCTCCAATCTAGTACTTACAAATTTGAACCAATCTAATAAGTGACGTGCATGCTAGAGGGCGCTGTTTAAATTTTTTCGGGAATTTTATTTTTTCTTTAAACTATTAAATGAAAACATACATTTTTGACAACAAATTAAAAAATTAGACTAAATTACCAACAAATCAGCGAAAACCGGGTCTCTCTAACTTTTACCAATCCGAAGAATTCTTCAGAAAAGTGTGGATGGTAGAAATTTCTTCTAAAAATTTCAATTATTCTGCTTCCCTTGAACGGAATTTAGCAAATTTAGTCTTATTGGAAAGGATTTTCATTGTGCTATGTTTAGTGATTGAAGCTGTTTAATTTTAACGTGTCCGTCACCGCTAGAGGGCGATAAAGAAATTTAGAAATTTTATGATTTTTGAAAAGAACAGTGCGTGGAATGCTTGGCGACCAAGAAAATAGACTATCATGGATTTTCCTTAACTTACTGATAGTGATTCAAATTGTTTAATATTGTCTTTATTTCTGTCACCGCTAGAGGGCGTTGAAGAGAACAGAATGGAAGACATGTCGCTAGCAATTCGCAACAATATGCTTTTCAAAATGATGAGTGTGCTGTGCATTTCTCCGTAAATGTTCGCCATTTTCTGGTCCCTGCTAGGTGGATGTAACACACCAGTCTATTTCCATGGCCGCCTAGGACCTCAAATTTGACTTGTTTAGATTTTTATTTGTGGGGGCGAAAAAAATATCTTATTTTTGCAACGCGATCTACTCCTCGTAAGAACTTGGTTGTGTCAATAGGAAATATCGTTCAAAGTATTTCTAAGACAGAAATACAGATTGTAGTTCTATCCTCTCGTTGTGGAGTGAAGGTTGACATCGAAAATAGTAGGAGACAACTTCAAAATTTAGGCCGCCACTAATATTAATTTTTTTATGCTGTTTCCTTTTTTGTTGTTTTCTGCGTTTTTTATTTCAATTATACCGTTGTGATTTTCACTAAAATCTTAAGCTTTCAATTCATTATTTTAGAGTATGAGCATAAATATAACCTTCAACGCACTGTTCTTTTAAAAAATCATAAAATTTACATATTATTTAAATCTCTTTAACGCCCTCTAGCGGTAATGGACAAAATCATATTAAACAGTTTGAATCTCGAAATATAGGCCAATGAAAATCCTTTCTAATAAGACCAAATTTGTTAAATTCTGTTCACGCGAAGCAGAATAATTTAAATTTACAGAACAAATTTTTACCATCCGTTTCTGAAGATTTCTTCGGATTGGTAAAAGATAGCGATATCCGGTTTTCGCTGATTTGTGGGTAATGTAGCTCACTTTTTTAATTTATTGTCAGAAATGTATGTTTCCATTTAATATTTTCCAGAAAAAACAAAATTCCCGAAAAAATTTAAACACTGCCCTCAAGCATGCACGTCACTTATTAGATTGGTTCAAATTTAAGTACTAGATTGGAGGAGTAATGCTCTTTCCAACGAGACTAAATTTCAACAGAACCGGAGTTATAAACATTCCTTCAAAACAAAGTTTCCCCTCCTCCCCTCCCCTTATTTGACAAAATACAAAAAAGTTATCCGATGTGAAATATGCAAAATTTTCAGTAGATTCCGATTTTCATATTTATGATAGACCTTAAGTTGGTAAATTTTGTGTAAAATAAGGATTAAAATTTTGTTGTATATGATTGACATCTTGCTAACATTCTTTAGTAGGGGGTCAACTACACACCATATGTGACGTTATTATTATTACTATTTATCAAAATTATTTAAAAATGTATTGCTGCTTGGTATTTAAGCAAAAAATAACTCATTTAAATTAAGAAATAATAATGCTTTATAGATAATGTGTGTCAAATCACTTCAGCAGTCAATATGTTAACATCAAATTTCATTCAGGCTTTTTTGTATTAAATTTTTTCCTTCGACGATTATCGATGTAATTTAATATCCCACGTTGTCATTACTTCCTCAATACGCTAGACGCTACCGCATTTATTATTACTAATTACATTTAACTACTACAGGATGATATTGCAATCTTAATTAACTGTAATACAAGATGTCAGGAGATTATAAAACATCACCCAATCTATTCTTCAATTACATACATCCATTGTCGCAGCAAAATAGCACGTAGCTGTCAGAAAAAGCCATCATATTTTGTATTATAGTTAATAATTACGCTCTATCCATCGTAATAATGCTTGCCGAGAAACTTTTATTAGGATGATTCAACTCGGCGCTGGATATGAGGGGGTATTTGACGTGAATACACCGGAAGTTGGCTATCCAGACATCGGTCCCCGCCGGATATTCATACATCTTCTCTCTGATAATACGTCGGTTACTTGTTTTATTATACATATTACAGTGTACGTACAGATTCCTCGGTTACGTTTTCTATTACTCTTCTTATTACATCGACCTTTATATTGTATATGGACCGGTTTTCTTCTTCATTCATAAAAATAATTAAGCCGAGTTGTATCCACCGCGGGATGCTTCTTATTTATGTATGCATATATCATATTATTCTTGTATATACATGTGTTGTATAAAGTAGATGCCATGCTATATAATATATATGTAAATTTAACATATACGTAAATATAACCTGGCGTTACTATTATGTACACATACATACATACATATGTTGGCATAACACAACGTGTACCTAACAAAAGTAAAATCTTTTATGGGTGAAGGATACATATTTTCATATTTAATTACCTTAAAGAATGTTCAATAATTTAAACCATTGTGTATTGAAATTTAAATTAAATGTCTAGTAGTTAATTCTAATGTTACGAAATATATTCCTTAATACGTAAGTTTATTCTGTTCTAAATTAAATACCAACGAGAGAAATAGTAGCTTTAAAATAATCTCTTTTAAGTTGTATTTGTTTCATTTAAAAGAATATAATAACAGTAACTTGATTTCTGATTTATCATGATGACAACTTCAATTTAACTTTTGTAAAACTTTCTCTTCAGCCTTTTCTGCTCTCATCAACGTTCTTTCTTTATTTAGTGCTTTTTGATACTTTCAGACATCGAATAAAACCCATGCGCTGATAATGAAGGGAAAGAGTAAAAGGAGGAATACCTTGAAGGGAATAAACATCAGACCCTCAAAGACGTTAACCTACTTAAGCATTACACTGGACGAAAGAGGATTTTTCAGGTCCCATATGACAACAACAGTGTGTAATGCTGAAAAAAAGTGTTAAGGCTTACCAGGCTTATACCAAATATGAAGCGCCCTAGCAGTAATAAAAGGGCTAATCTTGTATAGAGCCCCTATATGCTGCAAAGTTACTAGGATTCAGAAGTACTTAAATATGATAGACAGAACAGATGATGCTTTGGTATCCTCTTACAAAACTGTATCCTTAGTGGCGCTTCAGGTGATCACTGGAGTTGCCCCGATAGAGCTCATGGTTAAGGAAAGGAAGTATCTTCACAACAATAGGCATGAAGACCGTAAAGAAGCTGGGATGGGAGCTAGAAAAGATAAAGGTGCTATCGAGAAAAAGACTGATAGGACACCTCGATGAATAGGTAACGTGTAGGCATCACACAATGGACTATTTTTTGACACAAGTCTTGTTTGGTAAAAAATTACAAAAACCGAGGTTTGCTTGTAAAATATCTAATATCTCCCATTACTACATATTTATGCAACTAGTAAGATGCAAAAGTAACCATTTGTTCAGAAAATTTTATGTGAAATCTTGATCAAGAAGCAGAAATCTGTGTTTGAAGACCGTTGTCACTAGCATAACTCTGTATTTAATTTGAACCAATCAGAATCCCACATGTCATCATGTAAAAAAGGTATATCAATGTATTTATTTAAAAATGCAAGACATTCATCTGTTCCACAAAAACTTATATTCAACCACTGATAAATTTAAGCAAGATATTTTTATTCTGAAATTTTGTGAAGGACAGAAGCCTAAGAGGGCAACTACAAACTTACACGCCATATCTTTAAAATAGTTTGTTCCTGCATTGGGAACTGGTGGCAGGTTGAGAGTGTGCAGAAAAGCTTTTCTAAACATAACTCGTTCAAGTCCTGAAAGAATCGAAAGAATAGTAAAAAAGTTTGAAGCTCTGAAGAAACAAATTTCCGAAGATGAAAAATTAAAGATAATAACTAAACAGAGGATTCACACCCTAAGAGCGAAAGCATTTTACTCTTTATTACAAAATGAGGGCAATCATGTACAAATGTTTTCTTTTGACTGCCAGAAGATCAGTCGGCTTACTTTTCGCAGCAAATAATCTTCCACAACTTCACCATAGTAGCTGGGAGCTCCAAAATCTCATTCTCGCCTACCAAGTTAATGTATGGTTAGAATACGAGCACCCAAAAAATTCAAATGCTATTGCATCTGCTGTACATGAAACACTTGTTAAGTTCAACTTTGACAAACAAATACAGAAAATTGAACTTTTTGCGGATGGCTGCGGTGGTCAGTACAAAAATAGTACGATGATGTCAATGATAATGTACTGCTTAGCAAATGAAGCTCCTGGACACATCGAAACAGTGGAAATTACGTTTTCTGTTGTAGGCCACTCATTTTTGCCAGATAGAATTTTTGGATTGATTGGATTGATGTTATAATAAACAGAAAGCAGTATGAAGACATAATTGGAAGGCATTCCAAAGTTTTGAGACTTGGTGAAGACTGGCGGATTTGTGATTGGGAAACGAAGAGTTATCTTGTTTTAACAATACCTAACCAATGGCACTTTAAATGCAATGAGTCAAAGAGGTTCATATTCTCCAAGCAAAATGATCATATTAAGGGGCGAAATATTCTACAGGTCAGACCTAGGCAGCAGTAAATCGATAGTGAGGAAGGGAAAAAGAGTTCTTTACTAAAGCCAGAGCCGCAAGTAGTTGGCACGAAGTTTGAGGGGAGACAAATTCTCCATAAACACTTTGCTTAAAAAGCATTTTGGGCTAGATTGGAGGGACGATCCAGATCTTCATTTCTACAAGATAATAGATAGAGGTATTAATCCATATACCAATGATGACAATATTATAGAAACTGGCTGCATAGACAGGACCTTTTCTACACGTAATTTTGAGCACTTCCTACATTATACGAGTCTTATAAATTTGACCACTTAGTGCACTAACTTGCAATAACTTTGTTTCGTTCGTTCATTTCTCGATCGTTGAAGAGCTCGGTATTTTCGTCGTTTCGTTTTTCTTCCCTTGCTATGGATGTTGAAATTTTCAACTTTTAGCGTAGCATTACCGGTAAAAATAACGGTTTCTTGTTTAAGATGGTATTTTATACATTTCTCGAGTTATCAACAGAATGACATCTGAAAAAGTTGGATATGATGGGATTGGTGTCAAAAACAACATTGAAAAGCTGCTTCGAGACCAGATTTGTTGCTGCGTTGACTTGGCTCACGGTTTACCGGTTTATGAGTCCGATTTCTAGGCCAAGTATGATTGAGCATCTGTAATTATCACTGCTCGTTTCTAAGGCTATTAGATTTAGTCATGATGCTTTACTATCAATTAAAAATTACTTAGCCTATTGGATCGGGAGGTTGAGCTGTATGGGAGAATATCTAATTTCCTTCTGGTTAGCAATGGTCTTCCACAAGAATCCATCTTGGGCCCTCTTCTATATACTTTATATACATTAAAACTCCAGCACTTTTTGAAAAATTATTTTTACCACTGTTATGCAGATAACACACAAATTTATCTCTTTTTTTTTAAATTAAATTTTCGTTTTTAATTTAAATTTCTTCGTAGTTTTTGTTTCTGTTACTACATATTAAAGTTTTACAACGACCCCTCCCACTTTTTTCCTCCCCAGCCTTCTCCATAAGGTATGCTTTTGTTTCATTCGATAATTGTAATCTATCAAAATCAACAGCCTAATAATTAATTCTCAGATGATATCAGATATCGTTTATATTCCTTAATAATGTTTTTTTGTCCATATAAGGAAATAGAATACCTTTTTACAACATGATGTTAGTTTGTTGTTGATAACATGTCAAAAATAGAATTACCAATCAAAAAGATATACTTGAACACCCCTTGTATATTAAACTATATTATAGTATACATAGTATGTATATATTATAGAGGAGACCGGGGATAACATGAACACAGGAATAGAATGGACATAGTCAAATTTCGCGTTCAAAGGTGAACTTTACGGCCGCAATCGCTTCTATGTCTTGGAAATACTGCAATAGACTTTTGAAGGTAAAAAAGTAAAGTTTCTCGATGAAATGGGAGTTATCACAGTGCCACCGCTGGTCAAAGTTATTGTACAAAACGGTAAAAAGCAAGTTCACCAAGTAACGTCAAGAAAGCAAGCAGAATTTATGATCCAATTGGGCGTAATTTGTGCTGGTGTTAGTGTTGAAGTTTTCAAAAAGAATATGTGATTCGATAAAGAACATCCTATGCTGTTATTGATGGACAATCACGAATCTCATCTCAGCCTGGAAGTTGTTAATTTTTGCCTGGAGAATGGCATCACAGTTTTGACACTTTGACACTCATCTGAATGAAACCTTATCAATCTATGCGCTTTCAGAACTGTGCTCCAAAGCGTGGGGTGTTAGAACTTTACTAAAGAATATATTGATAGAGATGATACAATTCATTTTTATAGTTAGTTTACCCTAATAAGTCATTTTTTAGAATAGATTTGCGAGGAAAGATGGTTTGGAAACTGCTCTAGTTGATCAGCACAGAAAAAAGAATCTGGCGTCCCTACAAAACAATCGACATTCGAAAATTCAGACAGATAAGCTTGCGGAGTCTCTCGTTTGGGTGCATATTAAAAGGTTTAAAATACCATTTTGCTGTATATAATATATAATCTGCTTTGCACCTAATCTCTACATAAATAAATATCAATTTAATACTATATCATAAATATTGCTTATAGACTTATAGAATTTTAATATTACAACAGATCATGGCGAATTTATGAATGAAATCCGTGACTCATCCATGCAAGGGATAAAGACTCGTGCAAATATGCCCAAATTAAAAGCTAACGAACTATGGTAATGTCCGATAAATTGCATTATCATTTTGACAATCAATATTTCCGACAAACATCATATAATCCCGTAATAATCCTATGCATGTCCTGAATAAAAGAAGTACCTACACATTATATGTACATATATGAAAATGGCTTATCTGATAGTCGCAACAGTTCATAATGAACGAAATCTCGTGATAAACTAGGATGACAACCGGATATCCTTGTCTGAACGTGCAGTGATGATGGTAATTTTTTTGTTATCAAATATAGAAATTTTATCAATGATTTAAAATTATTTTTAATACAAGGATTATTATATGAATGGATTATATACTCATTCATAAAAAGGTAATCTAAATCTTAGCTATTAGTTCTGATCAGTCGGTGATCACGAGTTTATGTGTAGGTACTTAAAATTAGACTTGGATGATCCGACAAAATATTGTAAAATTATGAATGGGATGATAAGCATCACAAGCAAGTCTAAATCTCGTCAAAGTTTGATTAATTATAAAAGATTGCTCTTAAATCAGAAGATGTTTGTCCATTGACTTATTTTTTGCTAATCATTAATGACCTTCGAATAGAATAGAAGCTTGCCAATACATCGTAGTCATGTTTTAAGAAAATTAAGAAACTGGATTTATATCGCAATGTTACTTCATTGCAAGAAATATGATCATCGTTCGAGTAGCAACACGGTAGCAATTAAAAATATACCTAATGTTTTATACTACATGGTCTTCGCTATCAACTTCGCGTGTTCACAAACCATTATACCGCTTAACTTCGTTATAGAAGAAATTCGGATTCGTGATGCAGAGATTTAAACGTGGATGATGCACCACCATCGAGGTATCTCACTTCAAGCAGCAACGTGTACTACATAATGCCACTAGCGGGAAAGAGTGAACTATCGAGAGGACGCCTCGTCGGATGAATTCGAAACAGGATACAAAATATCACGATCTATCTTTTCTCCGACCAACGACGGCCTCCGCCTGCTGATCGCGCCACAGAGAAAGACGGAAACACATCGGAGATCTACACGCACACATATACATACATATATACAGTAACTTTATAAAGGACAGTGGCGTCGATAACGAATAACAACTAGAATAATCTAGAACGGATTTTAAAATTTAATAGGTTAGACCTATGCATTTGTATGCAAAGCTTGCATAGGTTTATTACAACAATCAATCAGGAAGGCCATAACAGTCTTTACAAACAGTTTTTTATTGTCGTAGTCAGGGATTGTATTTTCAGAAGAGAAGATCTTGGTCACACGAAAAGAAAGGCAAAGCTGTAACTCATAGTAAAGAGAAGTATAGGTACTTCTGAAATTGTGAGAAGTTTGGGCGGTGAGGTAACAAAATCAAGTACCAGCAAACTATGCATATGGGTTGCGAAACAAAGTTTCGATGAAATCAGCTTCGAAAACTGGAGGAAAATCTAAAGTAACAGAACATCTGTGCAGAATCTACCATTTGAAAAAGAGATGAACAACATTATAAGGACATCTGGTGTCTCAATTTGTGGGAAAACTATTTTAAACACCAGAAGCAGAGACAGAAACGCGATGAATGAGATTAGTCACACAAAGAGTGGATGGAAGAAAAGTGGGACAAGGATATTTGGGCGGGCGAGTCTAAAACTAATCCAACCTGTAGAGAATTCTTTGTCTGAGGGTAGCACTCAGTCTGAGTAATGATGTGGGGCCCAGTCACTCCGGAAATAGAGGCAATGAAATGGCTTACAAATTAGCTAGAGGTGCAGCGAATGACCGAACGACCACTTGGAAATTCCTATGGCAGCATCAAAGCCTTTGTCAGATCCAAACTCGCTGCTAGGCATTGCTCCAACTGGAATGCACTTGCTGGCATGAGGCATGAAACACTCTAAAACTCCTGGGCGAAAAATCAGTCTTTATGAGCAGAGACAGGCTGAGGTTACTCACACAGATCTTAACCGGTCACTATGCACGAATAAACACCTACATCGCATGGGCATAGTGAACTGTCCCCTGTGCAGAAACTGTGGGAATGCGGAGGAAACTCCAGTCAATCTTTTTGCCGACTGCTCGACAGTGGACAGGCAGAGGTGGAGTTACTTTCGGGTAGATCAACTGGATGATCCCGAAGTAAGAAAACTAACTCTCGACCAGGTTGCGGACTTCTTTGTCCAAGTGCAAACTGGTTAAGATGACTAAAACAGCATGGGGCACAATAGGTCTCCTTTATGGTCGACCTTGGCTTTACGGTTCTCCCGCCAGTGCAGTTGCAAAAGAAATGGTGTGGGGTAGCATGACTACTCATGCTGTTGGACAACTGGCTATCATTGGAGGTAATATCAATACAAAAACGTATCAAGATCCAATAATGACTCGAGATGGTTAGGTGACCACCATATAATTGTCTTGCCTTGGCCAGACAACATTCTGATTTTAAATTAAGGCTTATTCACGCTCAAAACGAAAAAGACGCTGTATGGATCCGAACTTAGTTAGACGCGAAGATTGTTTCGAAGAAATCGACTTGTGTCAAAACGAAATTTGGCAAAGAAATTGCGAACATTAATAGAAAATACCCAGAATGCCAAACAGAAGGAACAATTTGCAGACGCGCACGAAGTAAAAAATACCGAAAAGAAGCGCTACACGATGAGAAAGAGCGAAGTCTCGTGCGATTTTACTGAACACATACTTTGTTAACAATCACGAAAGATCTATTTTGATGGACGATGAAAGGTCTGTCAAAAAAGACATGCGGAGCTTGCCGAGACCTCAATTTTACTCAATAAAAGTTGGGGAGCAAATCTTAGAGAGGATGTGGCTTAAAAAGTTCGACATTCTTTACAACCGGTACAATCAACGGCGACGACAGCCGACAACAGTGTATTACGTAACGCCTAGTGCCACTCTGTCGTAGGCATGCAGAGTCCCCAATATTTTGACCTGACCTAGGACCAGAACATCGATTTTATAGCGAAAGACACGAATCCGTCAAATTGTCCGCAGATTCGGCCTATTAAAGGGTATTGGGCAAACATCAAAAAGAACTTAGGCAAGAAGGGTGCAGTTGACAAAGCCATTAATGATTTCAAAAAGTTTTTGGACACAGCTGCTCGAAAAGTTTCAATATCTTTTAGTATAGTATAGTTTATTTATTTTCAGTGGACAGCAATACACAACATACACATGTACATAATTGCAATACACGAAAATACGTTAAAAAAGGGTTATAATTTATCATAAAATTCATTTCTGAAAAGCTTGTACATTTTTTCATTTCAATTGGTAAACTATTATACATTTTCATACATGTATATAAAGCACTCCAGCACTTTCCAAATAGAGTTAATTTGTGACTGGGTAGGCGATATTTATGGCCGTGTCTTCTATTACTATCTGTAAGGCTATGGTTATCAAATAATCTAGAGTTATTTTATATGTAAACTTAATGCTCTCATAAATATATATGGCTGGTACAGTTAACATGTCCTCCTGTTTGAATACATTTCGTCAAGACACCATTCTAATCATTTTGCAAATTATTCGTAGAGATTGTTTTTGGCATATAAAAACTTTATTCAGATCAGTCTCACCAGCACCTCGAAAGATGATTCCATAACGTAAAATGGAATAGCAGTTGGCGTAATAAAATGTTCTACACCGTGTTTTATTTGTATTTTTAAGTAACACTCTTAAACCATAGTTTGCAGAACCAATTTTTTTACAGATATTAGCAACATGCCGAGCATAATTTAAGTATTTTTCTATAGAAATGCCTAGAAAACTGGTTGATTCTACAAAACTGTATTTATTGCCGACAAAGGACACAGTCTTTGGATTTTCTAATGTTTTATCGTTAGTGAATAAAATAATTTTTGTTTTTTCGGAATTCAATAATAAATTGTTGTTTTCAAACCACTGTTCTAAAGACATCATTATATCAATGCCATGGCTAACTATATCTGAAAAGTATCACCTTGTACTAAGAGGGACGTGTCGTCTGCATAATTTTTTATATAGGCATGTGATGATAACGAACAGAAGGGGTCCCAGAATACTCCGCTGTGAGATGCCCGAGATACCCTAAGTTCCTTAGACAACACATCAATACCATCGCTTGGGTTCTTGATTCGGGTGATCTGTTTTGGATCATGTAGAAATGATGATATCCAGTCCAAACAATTACTGCGTATACCATAGTTGTATAATTTAGCTAACAACACGGGGTAGCTAACACAATCGAATGCTCTTGAAAGATCCAAAAAAAAAACTCCACAAACGAGACCATGGTTTTCAAGAGTTTGCAGCAATTCGCATGTGTAGTGGAAGATTGCTGTTTCTATACTACGAAATTTTAAAAGTCCGTGCTGTGATTCCCGGAAGAGATTGTTGCTTTAGAAAATCTATTATCAAGGCTGAAATTAATAGTATCACGACAAAAACCAAATAATAAGGGACCTAAACGTGTCCATCATCCATCTGGTGTACTCAATGTTTACTCATGTTTTGCAGTTGACATAATGGTTCCCTTTGGGATTTTCGTCGCCGTCATGGTCAAGTATATTTTTGACAATTTCCTTTTCTTTTTCACTTTCCAGCTTTTCCTCCTACTTACTACGTTGTGATCCTACAGAGTTTTGAAGTACCTACTGGTTTTGAAAAATCTAATTCTGCTGGTTCCTCTACTTCCTTCTCTACTGCTTCTGTTAAGCACATGCTTCCGATCTTAAACACTTCACCTTCCTCATTTTTCCATCATTGTTGAGTGATAAATTTTAAACAATTGACTCGTTTTGTTATATAAACAATTTTTAATGTATGACATTTCGTGCACCAGCCTCTAGTTTATTGACAACTCTTGAATGATTTGAATGTTATATTACCAAAAAATTGCGGGTATCAATCAATAATGTTTAATTTTTTGAATCGTGGATAAAAATATGACAGCATTTACCATTCAATAACTAAAAATCCGACTTGAATTTTTTCTATCTATATTTTTTAATGACAACGGTTTCCCTTCACGCTGCCACTGAGGAAACACACACGCACACATCCAGTGAGCCGTCGTCCCTGTCATTCCGTCATTTCATCGTTCCCACGACGAGCGCCCCTCCAACCGGAAGTACTCTTCCCCCGGCTGCTGGAATCCGACCTGGGTTCCCCCTGCACCTCGATCCGATGATCGCCTTCTCCACTGTCTTCCCCCCCTTGGCGTCGCCGTTCCTCTTCATCATCGCGATCGGCCCTCTCTAGCACTCACGCACACTCACACAGCCGTAACACGCCACGCACACATCGACACTTTTAATGCGTGAAGTCGAAGATCTGTTTTTTGCATCGTTTCCGGTTCTTTTACCAATTAGTTTCTGTCCCACTTGAGTTATCTCCGCGCACCACTCGAGCTTTATCTCCCGTTTTATTGCGGCGACTTTTCGTCGTTCGAGAACGATGTTCTCTCTGATCGTTTCTGGTGTAAACATATACAGGATGTTGCGTTTAATGCTGCAGATATAATAATAATAATAAAATTTTTCTAGCGCCACTTATACGTCGAAGATATGGAAGGTACTTCAGTTTAATAAGGATGCACTTTTCGGCGCCTTTTAATGCCGGGAAAATAATTTTAAAGTGAAATTTATACAATGGTTGGTATTAAATTCATCACAATCAGCATTTTAATTGCGATAAACATTCAGTACCACCTAAATGTCAATAATCACGGAAATGCATTAGCTTATCTAAGAGATTTAATTACATTTATACGCAGTCGACGATTAGATGTGATATTTGCTAACTAAACGCGTAATCTTTATGAACAGGCGATGTAATTTATCGACCGATTATGGGATGTGCGGTAATTGCGCATTTCTTTGAGTGTTGTATTTTACGTTAGGTTTCAGTTCCGGTCAGCATTGTACGGTTAATTAAAACAATGTAGATTATTACGGATAATTTTATGAATATGGATCGATACCAAAAAAAAAATAAAAACACTAAGAGATAACATGTTGTAGAAATGTTTCGACTAGACGGAGTTGCATTATAACAAGATGCTGCTGTGTACCCAGCACAACACGATGAGATCTATGACGTAGATAGTTTTTGACAAAGTTTTTAAGTCTAATCCAGGATGATAAGAAAAGATGTTATATTTTATTGTGTCAAAGGCCTTTGAGAAATCCGAAAGGATTATAATCAAAAATGTGTTATCATCAACTGCACTATAACCAAGACCTTTGAGAGTATTGGCAAAATACTAACAGATCTTAAGTCTTTAAAATCTTTCGATGAAGTAATCTTAGGTAATGAAATAATGTTAGCAATTTTGTGTTAAGAATGGAACCAAATAAGAGTGACAGAGATGAAACATCTTGAAACTAATCCTATTCTAACTCAAAGCACTAGGAAGTCATCAGTAATAGCCTGAAAACAAATCTTGGAGCTTTGAAACTACTATTATAGAAATATAAAGCTTCAGGATTAGGTTAATTGCTTCCAAAACCCTTTAACGTTCAAATGATTAACTTTATAATTAAAATATGCATTCTTTTCGGGTTTAATAGCAGTTGATGCAAGATTACAAAGAATTTTGTAATAATTCCAATGATCAGGCACTTTAGACGTTTTAAACTTCTATAAGGCTCTATCGCGAAAGTCTTTGGTTTAGAAAATGTTGAAGTTTTCCATGACGCATGCAAATCGAAGAGAAAAAGTAAATTATTATTTAAAAGCACCACTTGATCGTTAGTCTCTTGCAAATCAAAAATAATATAAGTACTATGGAATAGAATGAAAATTATGTAGGAATGCGTTATTGTAGAAATCTTTAAATAAACGGTAAATAAATGATTTAATCAAAAAAGGAGTTCCAAATTCTTTAAAAGTACAATAAACAAGGCAGTGATTAAAACGATTATGAGTATCAATAGCACCACTGTGACAATGTATATTTTCAAACTTCATAATGATGAGGTTATAGTATTTCTAATGTAAGCAATTTTTAGGAAATTAGTAGAGATGTCATGAGAGAACCGGTTAGTATGAATTGCTCCCTGATATTGTGACTCCTTCCACAGGAGATGAATGCATGTCCTGTAAACAGGTTTTCCATTGGTTTGGTCGATTCCGTGACGGTAGTGAGGACCTTGTGAGGATGATTACCGAGCAGCGACGCCAAAATCCAGTCGAAAAGGAAGAAAACATCGAGAAAGTCAAAGACATTTTTCGAAGCGATCGCTGTGTGTCTCTGAGGCACATCGAAGAGGAAACTGGGATACCGAGAAGCATAGTCTATCGAATTTTTGACCGAAGATTTGGGTAAACAGAAGATCTGTGCGTGCTTCGTTCCACACTCTCTGACAGACGACCATAAAGATTGGAGCCACCATAATTGGTGGTTTCAATACAAGTCAAAAACAAAACGTCAAAATGCAGCACGAAAGTCACTAAAAAAGCCAAAACAGAAAAATTACGCTTTCGGGACAGTAAAATCACGACAATGCTGATCATTTTCTTCGATTCACAGTGAATTCATCGTAGAAGGTCAAGGGTAAACGCAGAATATTATCTGGGAGTTCCACAATGATTGTGGTCCAGAATTCGACAAGGTCGACAAGAATATTGAGGACAAGGCAGTTGGTTTTTATTGCACGACAATGCACCATCGCACAAAGCCATCATGGTACATGAATTCTTGACCAAAAAAGGCATCATTGTTATCGATCATCCACCGTATTCACCTGATTTGACTCCCTGCGTTTTTAGACCAGACTCATTCAGGTTTCTGAAAAAACTATAGATATGAATGAAACTTTGTCAATCTTCAATGTTCTATTTACTTACCGAGTTTCATTAAGATGTGAATTTGGCAACCGACAAACTTTTTTTGTTGATTGGTCGTTTACTACAGAAATCTTTCCTATATTTATTATCGTTCTAACTTCACGAATGTTTTAAAAAAAAAACACCGTTAAAAATCCGAAGTCACGCTCTACAGGAAAATTTTCGGTATTTGTTTACTCTAAATTCTCGAATTTATTGAATGTAACCGTCGTTAAACGATAGGCATGCATTTCATTCATTGAGGTGAATCTATTAGCGTGTCACCTTCATAGAACGTGCCTTTGAAAAACTCATAAACATAACACATTATGCATAAATATGTATGGAAGCGTACGATGAATGAAATTCAACATTATAAAAGTGAATGGCGAAATTAACAATTCTGATAAGGTTATGTACGACATACATACGTATATCGTTGCTGTTCTAGAACTATAACGTATATTTGACGTTATCAATTGAATATCTGCTATTAATATTCGATCGTGGGGTGTGTTAATGTTATTATTATGTTCACTTTCAATAATATGTGTAAAAAACTGTAATTTGCCACTTAATTATTTTCATTTATTTTTATCGTAATGTTTGATTATACAAAACTATAATTAATACTTTTATTACTTAGTATGACATTTGTAAGGCAAGGCAGTAATATCTGCTTAGCAATTACATAATGAATATGCTAATATAATAATTAAATAACACAAATATGTACTTCCACGCAATTGCATGCAGTTTGTCGCAAAATATTGACTTGTTTGTTAAACATGAATAAATACTAGTTTATTATATTTAATCTTTTAATTTTAATTGTTCATTTATTAAACATCTACTAGCCTATCTACTGGATTAGCACATATGTGACAGCGCTACGCCAATAAATCCGCAAATCAAACACAACACAATGATGTAACATTTATTTCAAACAACATTCTAATAATAACAATATTTTATATCTACATAAATTTCTGAAAGATTTAACTCTGTAAAAAGTCGACTGAAGACTGGAAAAAATAAGTCCATATCAATTCCTGCCGTGGAGTCTGACGTTGTCATACATCCAAACAAAGACAGCTCCAATTAAACGAAAAAATGTGACAGCAGCTTCTTGCAGGATATCTTTCATGTATGTACCTGGGAGCGTTTAAAGCACTATTTTCGACAAAGAATAAGGGAGCCTTCAACGAAAAGACCGTTCAGAGATGGAACAATTAGCATATCATTAATATCGCGTTCATCGCGCTCCTTCTCAAACATCAAGTGATCGTGAACAAAAGCATTACTCAAACGAAACTTCACTTCACTGTTGAAGAACCTAATTCACGTCGAGTATACTGAAGATGTACTCTATTGTGGTCCTATGACCGATCTGTATGAAATAAGACCACTCTCCTCAAATCTACCCCTAATTTTCCTTTCACTCACTTCAGTGTCAGTCTATATTACCAAATTCCAAGCACCCTTAAAAGTAATTCCTAATGTACCAGACACATACCTCTAACTGTGACCATAATCCATTAAGGGCGCGCGTCGAAACAATATGGCGGACATTTGTACCAATGTAATTTATAGTACCACCTATTCGGTTCTTTTTAAGAAAAAATACGCAATTATTTTGCGAAATTATAGGTGCAATGGAATCGTGAAACTATGGGTTTCGAAATGACGCACGCCAAATCTAAAATAAAAGTATTCTTAATAAGAAAAAAAAATAAAATTGTTTGAAGCAGTCGGGAATTTAAGGAATTGCGGCTAATCTAGGAATAAATTCAAAAATCTGAGATAGTCAAATTGAAACTAGATATGTATTTTATTAGATACAACATATAGTAGCGTATTTCATAGTTTAAATTTTGCAAAAAGCTACCGAATAAAAATTTTGCAATAAAATTTAGCCTAGATACGATCCGTGTTAAGGAAGTCGTGGGTAATACAGAAAATCAGGAAACCCTAATGTTCGGGCATTGCTACATAGATGTCGCTGCTAGCGCCCGCAACTGTGACCGCATTTTCGGCTAAATGCCGCGAAACAACAACATATACGAAATATTTATTATTTAAAAAATAACTTTGTAGGATGTCAATAGCGGGAGAAAAGTTTACGTAAAGTTTCTATTCAATACATTTTTTATTTATTAAGAAAACAATACAATTATTTATAAAGAGAAATAGCTAATATATGTAAACAGTATAGTGAAGGATAAAAAAAACAGTGAACTTGATTTTTGTACCTCGGTGAAAATCTTACCTGGATGTTAGACATGTACAAAGGACATGTATACTATTTATGAATGACCTAAAACAGTACGGTTCAAACTAATTATACAAAGATAATACAGAACATGCCTTGTTTGTTAACCTAAATGCTACCGATATATTAACGCAATATAATACGTTATAGAGAGAATGGCATATCTTGATCCTAAACCATAGGTATTTACAAAAATGGTGACTGATTCAAGCTTGAAGCCACCATCAATAGCATAGGAGTGTTTCATACCATACCACAAAGACGTATTCATAAACTAAGATAAAATGCATGAATATCAATACGTGTCAGTACTAAATATTGCTGTATTTCAAAATATATGAGATTTTTATCAAAAAACATTATGTTAGATTTATAGGAGAGATGTTCATAAAATAGCAGGAACAGATGAAACAACAGGATGAAGATGATTAAAAATATACAAACTATCTCCACTGAAAAATGTTTGTAGACTAAATTTACATTTTTCTGGTAATCGCCTTTCTTTTAAAAAGTACATAGTGTTGTGCCATCACTCAAGATATCAAAGAAAAGTACATTGAAAGTAGTTTATTTTTACATAGAGCCAATGTATGAATGTATGCAGACACATTCAAGTTATTTATTTTGATCCTAATAATTTGTTTGTATTTACCTCGAATATCATACTCGTAATTTAGTAGCAAGTTTAAAAGAATTGGTATATTTTAATGTATATCCACAGGCATCTATAGAAGTGCGTCTAATGATCTATTGTACAATACAAAAAATTCAGAAAAAGCACAAAATGCACGATTATGCCAGTACAAGAGATTAAAGTAGGTGATCATATGGCAAGAATGTGAATGTTGTTGATGCATATGCAACAGAATCCTACGTTTTTGGCTAATATTATTTGGACTGACGAGGCAAAATTTAACAGAAAAGGGGTTGTGAATAGGCGTAATATGCACTACTGGGCTCAAAACAATCTTCATTTAACCGGAACGCAAAATTTTCAAGAAAAATTTAGTATCAATGTATTTTGTATGATAATAGATAACCGCACACATTACCACATGTACCTATAATAAAAATTTAAATTCCAATGGATATCTGCAAATTTTACGTATAGTTGTGTCAGAGTTTCTAGAAGAGATGCTGCTTGGATTATTGCACAACATCTGGTATCAAATGGATGGTGCTCCAGCACATTCTACCCGTGAAGTTGATGCAATGTTAACGGAAATGTTTGAGGATCGTTGGATTGGTCGAAATGGTCCATGGAAATGGCCTACTAGATCGCCCGACCTAACGCCGTGCGACTTTTTCCTGTGGGGCGAAGGTCGATACGGCCCTTCAAACAGATACAAAAGAGGAATTAATACGTCGAATAAAGGAATCCTTCAGGCAATTAATACCAGGTGCCATTCGAAGAGCTACAACCACAGGAGTACATCGTCGAATTATAGAATGCCTCAACAGAAACGGTGGCCATATCGAACCATCTAGATAATTTATTTATTTATTTTATTATTATTGTTGTTCTTGTGCTTTTTCTATTGTATCTTTTACTACTGTTACTAATTATTTATACCTTTGATGTAAATTTACTTTATGTTGGTTGTTAAAATGGCATTTATTGAGAGTATTTGGGAAAATTCTTAAGTAATCTAAATTTTTTACGATGTTGTTCTCTACCATTGCTCTGCGAACATATCGATTGTTAAAACCTTTTTTATATCCCTGAAAATTCTCAGAAATCGTTTTTAAACTTCTCGCTGATCATTGGTTATAAATGATATCTTTCTCTAAATGTTTGATACATTTTTTTCCTACTATTTCATTATATTCACATTTCATAATAAATAAATTCATGATTACTTAATTTAGTGTATTTTCAATGCTACTTAATCACACTAAGGACAATGTATTGTACAGAGGCGACACAATCTGTATGTTATTATAGGTAATGTAAAAATTATTCATTGCATTGTTATAAAGCACGAAAAAATAGTAAAATTACAATATGTAAACAATAATAAATACAATAATTTCTTGTTGTTGTAAAATACATTCTCATATTGGGTACGATACTTATTGTACAGTGCAGGTCTATTTCTCTCGGTGTATGCGAGAACGATTAGCAGAAATCACAGATGTCAAAATAAATAGTAAGTAAGTATGAAAAACAAACAAGCTAATCACCCTTGCTTCCGTAAATTGACGTATCTGAGCATGTTAGGTACAGAGGGTAATTAAATCGTTTATAATTTATTCACGTTCCATTTTAGGTATAGGGATATCTAATACGGATTAAAAGATATCTTTTATAGAATCAGAATATCTAAGAAAATATATACCTTTCCGTTAAAAAAAATCTACTTTCCGCGGATTGAACATATTTATAAGCAACTAAGTTTTTAAACACCCTGTATAATGTTACAGAGAAGAACTTCCAATGTTGTGTAACTGCACAATATCAGCTGCGCGTATGCAAAATTTCATTCGTCTCTTTTACTCCTACGTGACGTAATATCACTATAAAGTAAGATCGGTATCTGTCACTTTTTTTCTTTAATTGCGAATAACTCAGAAGGAATGGTATTTAGATATAGGGTATGATACATGAAATTTGTGTAGAATTTATCATAGAATTTAAATTTATAATTTATTTTATAGCGTGCTATTTAAAAAATCGAAGTTGATGCTCATTTCCGGTTAACCGGAAGTGACATTTATTCAAAAATATTTCCACTTGATAGGTAGTTCATATTCAACCATATCCAACTGCAAAATTTTATTTTAAAATTCCGTTCCGTTTGTATAATACTTTTAATAGACTATTCTCACCAATCATCCTGTATAATGCGATAACTAAACTCAATCGTAGAAAACTGGCAAACACTAGACAATACAGAAAGTTGTATCTTCCCTCTTCTGATGTTTTCGGTAAATTTTAACATAGGCAGAATATAAAATTATCCATATAGTAATAGGTAGGTACTAGATATAAGTATAAGTACAGTAAATATTCGCCAAACTGTCAGATGACAAACCTATTGGCAGTCTATTACACGTCAATTAAAAATGAAAGTATCAAGCGACGGACAAGCACGGTTTGTTTACTTCCAATCTACGTCACAGACGACAGCCATATTGAATACTGCGTTTTCGTGCCGCTAATAATAATTTGAATTTAAATATTTTTTATTTCTTAAATGGCTTGTTATTTTAGCAAACTAATATATTTACGCAATTTTATAGCGCAAAATCATAAAAAAAATGTTCGCGAAAAATATGATTTCTCCCCTATTGTGAAGGAACTCTGTATAAGATTACAGGTTGGTTTGCCATTGAGAAACTTTCTGTTGTTGCATGGTAATTGGCGCTATAATTTGAAATACCGTTACTTTTATGTACCAACAATTTGATAATGTACAACTCAGGGACGTGTATAAATATTTTGAATTAATTATGATGTTAATGTTATGTCTTAATATATTTAATAATTCATGCCTTAGCATCCCCCAACAGCTTGCGCCAATTACAGGGGGCATCGGCTGACCATGAGTTATTATTACGCCTGCGGCTGTAGACCGACTTAAGATGTAACCTTTCCGCATTTGCCGTGGAATTTGGAAAACTACAGAAAACCAAACTCAGAAAGGAAGCACCGGGGTTCGAACCCGGTACTGCCGGACTACGAGGCAAGTGTGCAAGCCACTAGGCCACGAGCCTGACATTATTTACTCCTACGGCCGCTGCTATAGCAACGGCCGCGCAATTATAATTCGCGGACTGTGTTGCATTCGCGAGTTGATAACTTCGCGATCGGTTGACCAAAAAAGTTATTTTACACTTCACTTGGGTCAAGTGAGAGCATTCTGATCGTGGCATATTGCTGCATGACGCAACTGCAGGCTAATTTATAATTCAAGGCTTCTTTCATTCGCACGGCGAGCTACCGATCGCAAACCCGATAACGCTCGAAATATTTCCGGCTATGTATATGGCATTGAGAAGCCATCTCTACTTATACCTCAATACTTGTTTGTTCGTTTGCGAGGACGACTAGGTTTGTAATTCCGAACCAATTTTACTGCAAATATGTAGAATAAAGTAAGAATTAAAATTCAATTTACAGTTCTTACTCTACTTGTACTTGGAAACTGTATTTCCTTACAATTCAAAGATTTTTCCTCTTCAATCAGTAAGTAATTTAGAATTTACAAAGTTTTTCTGAAAAGTATTATATTAATTGAAAATTGGAATTAAATGAACGATATAGGTATATTTCTCATTTCTTCGCTTTTATCAACTTTTCGTGAAAAGGTTCTTTTTACTAGAGTAGGGTGATTATTGCGATAATATGAGATAACGATGGGGTGTGTTAATGATTATTATGTTCACTTTCAATAATATGTGTAAAAAATGTAATTTGCCACTTAATTATTTTCATTTATTTTTATCGTAATGTTTGATTATACAAAACTATAATTAATACTTTTATTACTTAGTATGACGTTTGTCAGCAAGGCAGTAATATGTATATATAAATTATCATAATGAATATGCTAATATAATAATTAAATAAACAAATAAAACTTGAATTACGCAATTACATATGCAGTTTGTCGCAAAATATTGACTTGTTTGTTAAACATTAATAAATACTAGTTTATTATATTTAATCTTTTAATTTTAATTGTTCATTTATTAAACATCTACTAGCCTATCTACTGGATTAGCACATATGTGACAGTTGCTACTGCCAATAAATCCGCAAATCAAACACAACACAATGATGTAACATTTATTTCAAACAACATTCTAATAATAACAATATTTTATATCTACATAAATTTCTGAAAGATTTAACTAATGTAAAAAGTCGACTGAAGACTGGAAAAAATAAGTCCATATCAATTAAAAAATGGAGTCAGACGTTGTCATACATCCAAACAAAGACAATATATGGATAAATAAAAGTATCCCATCAGCTTCTTATTTAGGATATTTTTCATGTATGTACCTGGGAGCGTTTAAAGCACTATTTTCGACAAAGAATAAGGGAGCCTTCAACGAAAAGACCGTTCAGAGATGGAACAATTAGAATATCATTAATATCGCGTTCATCGCGCTCCTTCTCAAACATCAGTGATCGTGAACAAAAGCATTACTGAAAACGAAACTTCACTTCACTATTGAAGAACCTAATTCACGTTGCACATACAAAACTGAAGAAGTAATTTATTTGGTCCTATGACCGATCTGTATGAAATAAGACCATCCCTCAAATCTACCCCTAATTTTCCTTTCAAAACTTCAGTGTCAGTCTATATTACCAAATTCCAAGCACCCTTAAAAGTAATTCCTAATGTACCAGACACATACCTCTAACTGTGACCATAATCCATTAATGCAATAATGAGAAACAGCATTTTCATAAATAAAAACTAGGAAATTAACTTATTTTTCTTTATTCTGTGGTGGGTGGTAGTTGCTGTGTAATTCGTGTGTGTTAAATGGGTTTGTTACAGCACTTTTTCGCCGTTTATAATGCTATGCTATTGTGTAACAAAGCAATCACTTTGATTGCTATAGCAATCACTTTGTTACTAGGTATACCTAGTTTTTTAATAAGAGGGACAAAATTTAAAATCGCCTGCCAAAATATAGGCTTATGATTGATTTTTCTAAAGTATTTTCTTTTTTTTTTGTGTGTTCCTACAGTATTCAAGCAATAAAATTAGATTTTTTTAACTACTTGCTTGTGATAATGGATTCACGGCCTGGTACAAGTGGATTATCAACATCACCTCCAACTCCTTACTAGTGGTTGTCCTACTGAATAATTCATGAATATAAAACCAAAGGGCTAATTTCACCACCATTAAAACGATTAGGGAGAAAATCAGTGCTACCATTTGATGATACTTTATAAGACGAGTAGTAGCACATAGTTTTTTATGATGGAGAACTTCCTACACTAAACAAGATTTTAAAGAAATTAAAGGAAGATGAAAATATACCTCAAATTTATGCTTAATTTTAAGTAAGTTTTGGTATTAAATTATTTAAATGTTTTATATACTATTTATTTATAGTTTTTTTTAAGACGTAATCGCAAAAATATGCTACTTGAACACTTGACACACAAAAGCAAAAATAGATGGGATAGCTTAATGTTACAACAGGCATGCATTTACAATGGTATAACAACGGGTCTAAAAAAACGCAGACAAGCATTTATAGTAGTAGTATAATGGTTTTGTTGACGATGGCTTGTTGGTATTTGAGGGAAAAAAAAGCTGATTACCTGGATGGAATGGATGCAGATGTTTTTGAGAGATGTTTCAATAATATTTTACAAAAATTGCCTGACAATAGTGTCATTGTAATGGATAGTGTATCCTACCATAACAGGAAGTGGATATGCAGGAATGGCTACTTCAAAAACAAATACCATTTAATCCTCTGATGGTGCGATTAGAGTTGTTAGAAATAATAAATCGTCACAAGAAACATTACAATATAAATGCAGAAGATGAAATGGCAAAACAAACGAACAAAGTTGTATTGGGATTGCCACCCTATCAATGCAAACTGAACCCCATCGAATTAGTTTGAGGACAAATAAAAAATGAAGTTGCTTCAAAAATAAAACCTTCAAATTAGCCGAAGTGAAGGAACTTTTGCTAAGTGGAGTTGCAAATGTTACCTCAGAGAACTGGATGAAATGTGAAGAACATATAATCAAGGAGGAATACAAAATGTGCAATTTAAATATTTATAAAAAATATTACTTATGTACATTAACAATTAACTTGAAAAACAAATTGTTTATACTATTATTGTATTTATCTACTTAAATATAAATAAACTACTATCATTACATTATTTTTTATAAATGTGATCTGTTCATGAAGTTAAGTACTAAATGTATATTTAGAGTATGTCATATTTTATTTCATTGTATCTATTATTTAAATTAATCGTCAAAATTTTCAGTTATTCAATTTATCTAATGTGATTTCTTTTGACCATTTTTCTGAAAAAATGATCCTTTGATCTTTTCATATAATTTTCGGTTTGATATTGATTTTGTCAATTCGCAATCAGATATTATTGTCCATATAATAAAAAACATAGAATAAAACGATCCACATCCAAACCACTCGTTCACCTCTATTATCAGCGTCTTATCATCTCGAAAGTTGATCCCACAACGGTGTTCTTTGAGTTTGAGGAATTCATGGAAATCACTAGAGGCCAAATCTGAAGACTAAGATAACTGTTGAAAAATTTTCAAGCCTGTATTGTGAATTGCGACCATTTAAACACACCTCCTATTAGCAGGAGCGTTGTCCTGGTGACGCAGCACGTCCCTCCTTCTTTCTTTAATGTAATTACGCAGATTTGAAATTGAAGCAGCATAATATTGCCTAGTTATAGTCAGACCAAGTGGTAAAAAATGTATAAGAATAATTCGTTTGACATCCCAAACAACTGTGGCTATGATAGTCCTCGCAGATGCTGTTGCATGAAACTTGCGTGACTCAGGATCATAATGGTGAACCCAGTAGATGGAAATCCACATTAACAAATCTTGCTTGGAAGTGTTCACGATCTCGCTTAATAACGACCAAATTTGTCTCTGAAGTGACCTGTCGAATGCAGTTTAGCGTCAAGCCCACGTGGTAAAAAGACCATGAAGATAATTCTTTCAGCTTCCCAAAAAAAACTGTGGCCATGATCTTCTTCGTAGATGCTGCTGCATGAAACTTTCGAGGGGGTGGTGAATCCTTGTGTCTCCATTCCATGCTCTGCATGATTCAGCATCATGGTATCAATGGTGAACCCAGTAGATGAAAATCCACATTAACAAATGGTGCTTGGAAGTGTTCAGGATCTCGCTTAATGATGGCCAAATTGAAAGGCCACAAGTCTGAGCTATTAATTTTACAGCGATTCGTCTATATTTCAGACACATCATGTTAAGGACCAGATCAATGTTTTCTTTGCCAGTTGTATTTGCAATTTTTCTTAACGAAGAGGTGGTGGAAATGGACTTCAAAACCATAGTTAAAAATGTATTTAAACTTTTTCCAACAAGATTACACATGAAGATAGACAACATTCTAGAATTTGGAAACATAAATGGACGTATATTTTTGAGCATTACTGTAGATATTCTTTCTTGATTCTAATTTATGCAATACGTTATTTCACTAAAAGAAATCAACATATTAACAAGAACAAAAATATGTGTACACGTAAAAACGTTACGAAACGTAAACAAAAACATGAAAATACATTGACAATTGCTATTGACTCTTACGACGAGATATATATCGAATGAATAAACACTTTACGTAATATTTAAATGATTAAGATCGTATATAACAACATCCGTTGAATCGATACGTTTTTAATTCAATAGCGTCGAAGCGTCCATTAACGCATACGAATTAAGAAGAATTACGCACCGACGATGATGTCTCGGCGTAATATCACTTGAAACAATGATCGGTCATTACACTTGATTTTTGCCGGCGACTTGGCAATCCATCATTGAGAGAAGTTTTGAGAATGAAATACCAACAAGTGGTCATTGATAACTCTCTCTCTACGAGCGTAAACACATTTTAGTTGGCCTTGAGAGTAGTACCAAATCAACTTGGCCGCACTTTTCTTTCGTTGCGGTTCGGTATTGATCGTATACATTGTCGGCGCTCTTTACTTGCATAATTCGCTATTGCGACATGGCGCGACACCTATCCACAAAACGCTCGACTGCTTCCGTAAGTTTTCTATTAGATAGCGTAGCAGTTTCGTTTTTGGGACTGTTCTTGTTTTAATTCTAACGTTTAAAGATGTAATGTTAAACAATAAATATTGTTAATTGAAAAATTTATAATTTTATTTTCTTGGCAATTTATTTTTGTCCAGATCAAGTTTAATTAGCACAGTGGAGGGTATAGTTAGTTTTCCTTAAAATTCTAATGAGAAACAAAGTTAAATAAAACAGAAATCGTCTCTAATTGACTACCTCGACACGACATTAATAATAACGGAGACAATCAATCCCACATCAAGTAGAACAGACAACCACGATACCCGTACATGAATATAAAAAAAAACAGTACAGACTGATGTATGTGTATATTGTCGTCATGGTGTGTTCCGTATTTTAATGAATGAATATTGTGTACACCTCCGCCGATTCCGGGAATTTTACTTCATACACGGCCGCCCACGCTCCTGTAATTCAACCGTATTTTTAACCTCCTCCCACGCGGCTAAAGAGACACGTTATATCCTTTTGTGTCATCGGACCGTTTCGATAAAAGAGACACTTCGAAAATTCCAACGGGGTCGGCAAGCCAACAGAGCACTACGGTTCATGTTCGTAAACGAAATGAACGCGATCAGTTGCGTGCCATTTATATTTTATTGTTTACGAATATAGAATCAGAAAGGACAGATTTATCGATATAAATTGAAACGGAAATATCTCAAGTCTTCGGTTTATATTTTATAATAGAATCATATGGAGAATTTGTCACAAAGATAGTTGTTTGCTGATTAATAAGGGACAAATAAAAAGCATAAATAATTACAAGTTCCGAAGATAAATGTTTGCTTGGAGATAAAAAAGAAATAAAACAATAAAGTATAAACCAATTTGTTCCAGAATAGGGAAAATTGTGAGGAAAGAAACTGAAAAATTTAATAAATATAGAGACCTATTTTTCCAACTTGCAATTCAACACATTTATCCTGGGTTCACTTAGAGTCTTGCGAGCTCACAACACCAGCCACCCACTAGTTTAGGGGCTGAAAGGCTGACGGCCAATTCCGCAAATAACGGGACACATTCGGAGTAACACCGCAGATACTTGTATTTTTACGGGCTGCAAGGATTCCGTTTTACATCCTTCTTTCTACCAACCACCCTTGAAGATCTAGAGAATAGAGAAGAAGATCGACTCAACGCTACGTGCTCCAATTTAAATTCTATTATAATATGACAAAATATTATAAATAACAACTTACGTGCATTGAGGGAGAAGTAATGGGGACGTGCTCGTGCTTTTCTTGAGGTAAGGTCTCCCGGAATTCCTGCTTGGCGTGCTGAGCTCGGATGTTGGGATAAGGTGAACGTATGGACCACTATCGGAAATGGGAAGAACATCTGACACGTATTTCAATAACAGGAAGAACTGTAGATGCCATAGACTTGGGTGGCATTGGTCCACTTTCAAACTTTAGGACCCTGTAACTTTCCATAGAAGAAAGATATTAATTTTCTTTTTGCACCAGAAGACATGCTTCTAATAGTATTTTCAGCATGCCAAATATAAAAATTATCGTAATTGGAAAAATGTCATTAAAAAAACAAGTTGGTGGCCAAAGCCAGATGACAAAGTTGGGTCACTTTGGCCGACCTCTATTCTATCGCTTAAAAGTAAAGACCGGTAGGTATAGTAAAAGGTAATTTTGCGCACAAGTGTTTTAACAAAATAATTTAATGATTTTAGTGCCCATGCCCATGGTAGTAGTAAAAACAGCATGTGAAAGAAAATAACATTTTTTATTGTTTACTTAACAAAAGTAATTAGAAGCAAATCGCTGTGTAAGGTCGGGGTGCCGTTTGGGAAAGAGTCTTACCCATTCCGACCCTGGCAAGTTATCTGTAAATTTACGCAGTCACCTCTTTGCGATCTAGATATGCTTTTACAATTTTTCTAATGTCTAATGCATTTATAGGAAATCCGAAATCTGAGGCAGCTATGATATGAAATTTTAATTGTCTCTCTTCGTTTACTGTTAGAACAGTTTAACCACCCGGTAAATTTGAATGTACGTTGCTAAGTTTATTCTGTAATGTTGATCTTTGTATTTTCTACGTTACTGAAGCTTGCCTTTGAGACATTTGCCCTTCTCTTATTTTTCTTATAGTTTCTTCTAACCTAACATTTGTATAATTGCTATAGTTTCTTGTACCGAGTGATTTTTTCTAGCGTTCCATGTTCTAAAATTACCCCCAAGTGCTACATATTATAAAATTTATATAAATAGGTTTATTATTCACCAATTACAATAAAAGAGTACCACAACGACGTAAATCATCAGTAGCCAAAGTCACCCTTGAAAACCAACGAAACCGCATGGGTGACTTTGGCCACCCTGTAGCAATTAGGCGTAGAAGTTTGACTTGATGGCTATATGAACAGAAATTTGCTAGAGAGACCTACAAACGTCTTCTTTGATATCCTGGTCATAGATAGCCGTAGTTTTGCTCGTACAGACAAAATTATAACGACGAAAAATTCGCGCATTCTTAACAAGGACATTGTCAGGTGATTTACAAAAAATGAGGGACCAGTTCTTTTTCATATTCATAGTTTTGAGTTCCTTATAGTATCTATAAATCATATATACCTTGATATTGGAAAATTTTACGTCACCTTTTTTATGGTATAGAAGAGAAACAAATTTCCGAAATTGTAAACTCTCCGGTTTATATTTTGTAATAGAATCATATGGGGAACTTGATAGTTGTTTACTGATTAATAAAGGACAAATAGAGAGCATAAATAATTACAAAAAGTTCTAAAGATAAATGTTTCCTTGGAGATAAAAAAATGAAACATCAATAAAGTATGAATCAATTTGTTCCAGAACAGATAAAATTGTGAGGAAAAAAACTGTAAAAATTAATAAATATAGAGACATGCTTTTTCAACTTAGACACATTTATCCTGGGTTTACTTAGAGTCCAGCGAACTCACAACACCAACATCACTGAAGACTTGTTATTCGTGAAGAGAGAATGACGCGAAGAGTCCTCAGCGATAGTCTATAAATCTATATCTATATTTTTCCAGCGCTGTCCATAATGTCGGGAACAAATGAGGAGTGCAACTGCGTGTCGTCCGTATACGTGTGGCAAGAGCTGCGATTGAAACATCCCAACTAAATTTGATGTTTAAATGCAATATAGCAAAGGTCCCAGTAAGCTACCCTGTGGTACGCCTGAAACTAGAGGTCTACAAGAGGTCCCTGAGATATTGTAGCTCTTGTTTCCGATTCAAAATGTACGGCCGGAAAACGTCAACTGATTCCTGACTGAATCCGATGAAATGGATAATGGACAGCAGGAGGCTATGATTTATGGAATGTAACGCTTTATCTAGTAAGACCAGAGGTTTAGTTATTTTCTGAATTTTAGATTGGAATTGGAAAATTGAAATTTTCACATTGGCTTATTAATGCCTGTCACGAAGATCCCGATTTTTTTAGATGTATTTTGTGGACGAGTTTAATTTCTCCAATAGTGGCATGTTCAACAGAAAAACACAACATTATTGGAGTAATACAAATCCTTTACTTATTCATCCTAATAATCCACAAAATCGTTTTAGTGTAAACGGTTGGTGTGGTATCATCGGGTCTAAAATTGTGTGCCCGTTTTTTTATCATGGATCTTTATATCGGAAATATTAGAAAATTTTCTGGATGATTTAAATTGTTAGACCGACTAATTGTCCATTTCCAACACGATGGTGTCCCAGCCCATAATTATCATGGTGTACAGCGGTTATTGGACCGATTATTTGAAAATCGTTGGATAGGTACAGACGGACCAATTCGATGAGCTCCACGGTCACCAGACATGACACCGTTGGACTTCTTTTTATGGGGGCACGTGAAAAATTAAGTCTACAAGGCACGATATGAAACGCTAAATCAACTACAAAATTCTATTATTAACATCATCAGAAATATTGATTCACATATTACTTTAAAGGCAACTCGCAGCGTTTATAGAAGGGTCTTTTTGTGTGTTGAGCAAGAGGGCAGTGTTTTTGAACAATTACTATGATTATTATAGTATAAACTTATAACATTTTTTTACTAATTATGTTGATTTGTTTTTACTTAAACTAAGGTACTGAGTTAATATAAAATATAAAATAAACTTTTTTGTACACAATTAAATTTTTAATCAAACTGCAGTAAAGTATACAGGGTGTTCCATTAAAAAAATATTATTTTCTTGAATATCTATAAGAGTCGACATTCTCGATTATTTTTCTGTTGTTACCAATGTAATCAGCAGGAAAAATACTACTAGCTTCCTAATTTAACCAACTTCGTAGCTCCAAATATAACGAAGTTAGCAATGGTGCGCACTTAACTTAGAACAACCTATACATGTACAGGGTGTCCCATTTTGGGCACTTTGCCAGGGTATCTCAGTTATTAATAACGATAGAGGGTTGCGGTTTTCGTGATACTGTCCTACTTTTTTGTGAAACGAAAGATGCCGCAAACAGAATTTTGCTATTCCCCTTAGTTTTTGAGATATAGGGTAAAATTGAAAATTTTCAATTCACAAACATCTCTCGTATCTCAGTTGCTATGGAAGTTAGTGAAAAAGTAAAAATGGAATATCAACCAGTTTTTTACGAAGAATCCAGTGGCGTAGTTAGTCTTTTTCTAAGTGTAATAATTTTCAAGTTATGGACCATACTTATGATTATTTAAATGGAACATCCTGTATATTATTTTTTATTTCGATTAAGCATAATTTGGGGATGTCAAAAATATATAGTTGTGTATATTTATTTACACAAACAAGTTAAGAATTTGATATTTTAAATAATTTAACACATGTGCGTTTGTGAACAGTTGGCCATTGCCGCGTTACTAAGCAAACAAGCGAATGTTCAAACTTTGACAGATTTCTTGTTGCGAATTACTCTTGTTACGTAGGTATTTTTATCGTGGTACTTTTTGTTTGTTTATCCACAATGGCCATTTATGAAAACTATGAAAAATACGATATGCTTAAATGTTTTATACAATGCGACGAAAATCCCCAAGAAGCTTCGGAGTTATACTCCATTAGGTAAAGTATTTAAAGTGCTAGCATTAGCGTAATTTCTGATTCTCATATTTAAGGATTGTGTTTGTTTATATTAGATACCCTGAGAGAAGGCAGCCTTTTCTAGACATTTTCGCTCGTTTGAAAAAAATCTAGTTCAACATGGTTGTTTTATACAGCCGCGTCCCAAAACATATGTCAAACAAAGCAAGGAAAATAAAGCAATAGATGTGTTATCTTACGCAGAAGCCACGAATTCGACTTCTTGTAGAAAAATTGAGGAAGAAGTTGGTGTAACAAAATTTGACGCGCAAAGAATTTTAAGAAAATTTAAATATCATCCATATAAATTTAAAGTAGTTCAACATTTGCACCCCGGAGATGCCGCTCGTCGAGTAATGTTCTGTCAATGGTATCTGCAACAAATCCGAACCAATGAATCTTTTGGAAGGTTCGTCATCTGGTCTGACGAATGTTATTTTTCAAGTGTTGGAATTTTTAATCGTCACAATACGAGGCACTGGTCAATAGAAAATCATCACTTGATATTTGAAAGGGCACAACAAGGACGTTTTGGTCTTGGTGTATCATGTTTTATTTTGGGTGGACGCATAGTGTATAGAATGTACGAAGGGGGGCTCACAGCACGTAGGTGTCTAGAGATTCTCGAGGAAGTTATACCCGAATTGCTGGAAAATGTTCCATTGGCCCATTATAATTCAATTTATCTCCAACAAAACGGAGCCACCTGCCACAATGCTGGCTTATTAAGGCCATTTCTTGAAAATAACTTTCCCCAAAGATGGATAGGTACGAACTGACCTGTGAGATGGCCTCCACGATCTCCCGATCTTTCCATATTAGATTTCTTTTTGTGGGGTTTCATGAAAAATGAAGTATATAAGGTACGCCATAATTCCGTAGCGGAACTTCGTGAGGCAATTGCTGTGGCCTATCAAGCTCTACATAGAAAGCCCATCACTATTTTAAATGCAATTAAAAGAATGCCTAAAATATGCCAGAACTGCATTCGTCAAAATGGAGGTCATTTCCAGTACCTAATTTAAACCCTTGTCTTTGTAGTTTACGAATTGTTTATACTTGTTATTGTTAGCTATTACAGTTACAAATACAGCAACTATATATTTTTGACATCCCCAAATTATACTTAATCGAAATAAAAAATAATATACAGGATGTTCCATTTAAATAATCATAAGTATGGTCCATAACTTGAAAATTATTACACTTAGAAAAAGACTAACTACGCCACTGGATTCTTCGTAAAAAACTGGTTGATATTCCATTTTTACTTTTTCACTAACTTCCATGGCAACTGAGATACGTGAGACGTTTGTGAATTAAAAATTTTCAATTTCACCCTATATCTCAAAATCTAAGGGGGATAGCAAAATTCTGTTTGCGGCATCTTTCGTTTCACAAAAAAGTAGGACAGTATCACGAAAACCGCAACCCTCTATCGTTATTAATAACTGAGATACCCTGGCAAAGTGCCCAAAATGGGACATCCTGTATATATACGCAACAAAATTTCGTTAGTACATTTTACTTACGTAGATATGTATGCATGCCTTTAACAAAAATCAATAAAACAAAAATATTAACAGGAAATTACTGAAATTTAATACATAATTTGCAATTAAAAAAAAAAACAAATAAAACGTTTATAACTTTTTTGAAAAATAGTCTGATATAGTTTTTGTATTGTCCCTTTTAGATAAACAGCATTGTCTCATTCGCGTTGATTTCAAACCCCTTTTAATTCTCGCCGACGTGGCAGCTGTTTTCATATTTTGTTCATTCCGAGAAACCATATCTTTTCGTGTTAAGCGATTTTTGTTTCGTGTTAAGAGAAAGAAAAAACGTAGGTACCGCTCTTGACCGCTTTATTGTTTCGTGTTAACCGATATTTCTTCACAAGCGTTTTCGTGTTAAACGTATTTCACTGTATATGTGTAAATAAATCTGTCATTTCTAGAGTTCAAATTATTATCTTAGTAACCAAAGTAGAGAGAATGTGGGGCCAAATGTATATAGAAACAGAGGACGAAAAATGGGGATTTTTGTAGTTCAAAATGTAAAGTTGAAGTTGGATTTTTTTAGGAAAAATTAAAAACAATTGAAAAGTTCTCAATATGGCTCAAGATATCAAAAAAATAATAATAAAGAAACACTTGATATATATTGAAAAGTCAAAATTAAGTTGTTTCTATCATACACAAGCTGCTTTGTAAGCGATTCAAATTTGCCGAAATTAACAGGATATACTCCTCCGGATCGCCACAACCCATACTACATTGTTTACAACCATTGTGTATGCGTGGAACATCTCTTCAAAATTTATGCAAATTTCCACATAATATATGTACGGTCGTTGTTGTCCGGCGTTTGTTCGCCGTTAATTTAATAATGTGACATTTTCGGCCAGTCCTCCGCAACAGGAAATTACTTTTTAACGTATTGACGTTACGCGTATTCGGCAATTGCGGGGCGTAGCTCTCTCAACGGGACACAACAATAAATATAACGCCAATAATGCCACGTATGTGACTCACGGACACCTTTTCCTCTCAGGTTATTATTGAGTAATCGATTCGGTGAAAGTTTGTCGTTATGTTCGGTTATTGCACGTTTGTTTTCCTGGAATTAGCATACTAACATAGTTCTCTCGTATGTATCGTATAGGCATTTTACGTTGGATGTATTCATACCTACACATATACATACATACATACAAAAAAATATGTGTATCGAGATGATGAGTACGATTTTTTCCCCCACGATTAGACTTTCACCAAAATCTTACTCCTACAAATTATTACGAAAGAAAAATTTAATTTTTATAAGGAGATCCGATCATGACTGGGCGGTCGAGTACGCGTAATTCGAACCGCGAAAGTATTTTTTTAAATTATGCTAATGCGGTCGTAATGTACACATCTATTTTAAATGTCTTTTACAGATGCAGTAGTTTCGGCGTTTCATCAGGGGTCAACGATCCGCCTTAATAGCGGGCGCTTATAGAACCGATGATGATCAACGTTGTGAGCTCGTTACCGTCGAATCTCCTGAATCCATCTTTCGTCCTAAAAACAGGTGCGGATGTTTGCGCCGGTAATAAATTCGATAATTAATTGGAGAATGGCATGATCGGTGCTTACGCGGCTTCAAATAAATAAATGTTGAAATTTATAGCGCTTATATTAGTAGAGTATTTCAGCATATGCTGGCCAATATTTGAAGAAAATCAAATATTGTTTCGCAGTTTTTTTTTGGTTCGCATCTAAATTAAAGAAAAAAGTAGAATTCAAATTTTTTGAAATTGCCCTAAATAATAATTAAAGATACACACACAAAAAAACTGAAGCTTAACATAGACTTTAGACAGTAATTAGAACTTAAATACAGTCAGTAGCGTGAGTGTTGAAAAAGTGCAGAAGCTTTAAGAAATAATAAATGCAAGTGAGCACTTAGCGATTACGTTTGGGTTTGACACCAGCACCACTACCACTAATCTACTTGAAGTCCACTACTCAGACCGAAGCTGGAAAACTAGCTGCGTCACATAGATACGGCTTCGAGAAATAACTACTTGAATGACTTCTACGTCAGGCAGACGGCACCGGCAAGCCTCTCCCTTTTTCTGTACTATCCGTGTTAGACACTTTCTTCCAACGACAACGGGTGAGTTTTTGTGTCCTCCTACCTCACTCTGTAACATAAATGCAACAATTTTCTAATAAAAGACGTGCCCTGTTTCATGATTAACCGAAAACTGAAAGCCGCATGTTTCTAACTTTTGCAGTTACGGAGATATTTCCAAACACCGAGACGCTGCAGATTCAGATGTCATTTTTTTCGAAAAACATCACGTAATTCGGAAACGGTACTACTTAGACTCAATGTAAACTTAATAAAGTGCCTTTTAAATTTAATCAGGAATTAAATTAACATAATAAAGTTAGTATCTACTTACAGTAGAACCGGAAGTCCGCCATTACTAACACTAATTTTAAAATGTGTAGAATTTGATTCGAGGCAACATTTATTTGGAAAAAATTTTAAAAAAATTAATAAGTCGGCTATGGACCGTTGCATCTTAGGCTGGACACCCGTATAATACTTCTAAAAAATGAGTCGAAAGTCACACTAGTTAGGCCGCTGATCATCGATGTGAGAGATTGCCGGGTCCCGGGGTTCAATCAATTTCTCTCAGAGAATAGGATTCCGATCGATTTACCATTTGCTGTGGATAGCAAAGTGGTTAAACGGCTGTAATAAAGCCATTTAACACGTTTGTACACAAGGGCTATGAAGAGTAGAGTGGAAGTACTGGCTGTACAGTCACTGACAGAAGTAATGTCTCCCCCTACAAAGCAAAGAATATCAAAGATACATTCCTTCAAGTTCGCCCGGTCTCGGCTTAGGTAAACACAGCTGCAGTAAGTAAACACAGCTACAGTAGGTAAACATCGTAATTATTAGCAGATTTAACGACATCTAAAGATATATCATTTTCTTATTTCAAATCTATTTAATTTCAGCAGTGCTTTTTACATTTTCTTGTTCTTTCTCTTCTATTGCAAATTAGAGAATCTTAAAAGGATAATTAAATGTAAATTACGTCATACACATACACATCCCTTTATGACGACAGGGTTATTCACGGAACTGGTTCGTTAGAACTTGTCAATGTTCCTGATATCCTACAATTATGATAACTTGTAATTACGGATACCATAATCTGGTCTCACTGGCAAAATTATTTGCGCTTTTGTATCACTTCGGAACAGAAACTTATTTTCACATCAACTTTCTTAATTTAAATAGCATGATATATTTTTGATTAATTTTTTAGATCGCCCATGCAGTTCTTTATCAAAACTTATTAAGGTATCTTATATCCAAAATCAGCTGTTTTTGAGTTATTCAATTTTTTTCAAAAATAGGGCTAACTGCAATGTTATGTTAAAAGTTCTGTATTTCTGGCAGCATTGCAGGTGAATTCTTAATATTTGACATGGCACTAGCTGAAATATAGCGCAACAAATCTATACCGTCCAAATTATGTCTATGTATACAGGGTTATCCAAAATTAATGTTCACTTTAACTAAGTTGACATGGATGAGAGTCACTTTTTTCAAATAGAACTTCCGATGTATTATTGCATTTTTGAATACGTTTAATAATTCTCTATCATCTCTTATTGGACAAATTATTTTTACGATTTCCGAATGTTTTTCTGGTGACAGTCCGAAAAATTTGTCTTTTTCATGCATTTAAAACCTTAGTAATCGTTGAATGTCAAAATAATTGATATTGTATTTGTACTATAAATACACAGCGTCTATATCCGTCAAATAAGTATAGTTGTGCATAAGTATATTTGTGCAAAATCTGGATGAAATCTTTACCGCCCTGCTCGTCACTCATTTTTCCTAAATTAGCAGGAAAGAAATACAAATGTGACTGCGAAAATAAACTATGAACAACATTTGGCACTCTAAATTTTTATAGATTTTTAGCAAATTAGTTATGATATCTTCAAAGTTTTCACTCTTTTGATTTCTCAGAAAATGTTTGCAAACATTTTTAAACGAAGACTGCTGCTAGCTCTAAATCATTGATGGTACATTTAAAATTTTCATCTTTGAAAAACTTCCTAATTTGTGGACAGTAGACAGACAAACTATCTCACTTTCGGCACAACCACTCGACGGGAACAGCCTGTAGCCCTGTACTGACTTATCAGTTTCCAGCGGACTTGAATCTAGGTTTGAAAACCTGGTAACCTGTTTTCAGTTCATACAGTAATCTCTGTTTTTATGTTAGACATGCGGAAGTTTAATCTGATTAAATTGAACCATCGATCATCAATCGATTTTTAGAATAAATACAATAGTGTATTAAAACATTCCCCATTTTTAAATTTTCTAATATTTTATAATGTGTTTTTGGTCTAGTAAACTACATGTTTAAATCTCGTGTTAGCATCGTCTTCTCCACAATTTGTCTCTGAAGAAGGTAAAAACTAATTACCGAAAGCTTAGAATATTAAATGGAGATTATTAAATCATCGTTTGATTTTGGCTGTCTATTCTAATATTTCCTTCCTTTTTGACCTTAAGGTCTATGAAGTTGGGCGGACGCATTTCACCATGTTCAAACAGAGTAGTCTCAGGCATTAGTGCTCAATTTGTGCTAATTTGTGCTGTATATCTTATAATTTGTGCTTATTTTTTTATCGAGATATTCGAAAAATCAATGGGTCCATCCAATTTCACGCTGGACTAACACTTGTTACCAAATCGATCCAAGACAGTCTCAAAAATTAGTGCGCAATTTGTGCTCATTTGTGTTGTGTATCTCAGAATTTGTGCTTATTTCGCTATCGAGATATTACAAAAGTCAATCGGTCAGCCCAACTTTATAAGCCATTATTCACACTGGTTACACGGTAACAATTGCAGTAGAAGTCAGATGAAGCCAGGTCAGGAACTACGAAGCTGCATTCGTGGATAATTGGTCTGATTTTCCCAACCTTGAACAGAGTTGCATTGTTGCGCAACAGAAACACTTCTCGATTACAAAAATCTGGACATTTCTGATTAATTGCTTATCGCGATTTCTTTAAAGAATTTCCGTAAGTGTTTGCATTTATCATGGTTCCTTTCGGCATATATTCGATGAGGAGGACGCTCTTAATGACCCAAAAAACTGTTGTCATCAATTTTACAGTAGTAGATGATTGAGTCTTTATTTTTTTTCAGAGGGGGTGAAGGGGAGGGGTGAAGACATTGATTGCGATTTTGTTTCTTGGTCCCAGTGATGCACCGAAGTCTCATCTCCTGACACAATTTGTGCCAAAAAGTCAGAATTCGTCTCTAAAGTTGTCAAATTACTTTCAACCTGCGCAATTTGTACTAGAGTTTCAACATCCGTGGAGTCCACCTGGCTGACACCTTACTCATATTTAAATTGTCATGTAAAATGTTTATTACGCTAACTTTAGATATTCCTAATGTGATGCTAAATACTCGACACATTCACATGACGATCCTCGACAACTATGGGTATTTATTGCTGTTTTGGGGCGGCTACTTCTTGAATCATCATCGATGGACTTCCTCCACCACCCCATCAAAACAATTTTGACCATTTTGATTATTACGTAATTGCTTCGTTCTTAATATAGTATTAGTTATGCGGAGGATGTGTCATATACATACATACATATATCAAAACGGATTAATGTTTGACAAAAAATTTCAATGTCTTTATTCGAAATATTTAACAATTATTGTAGCAATAATTGAAATGAAATGCGATTTAAAACCCAAAAATTAGTAAAAGGTGAAGATTTGGGCTCCGGATAGACAAAACCAAACCCAGATAAAAGCTATCGTATTCCATTTTTGGATCCGTTGCTGTTGTTCTCGACACCACACTACACCACGATAATTGAGAGGTAATGTTAGATGAGGAAGCAGTCCAAAATTTCTGATACAACAATAAATCATGGACCTTCCATGTTCTGCAAACCACAGGTTCGCAATGTGCTTTGTAGAAATTAAATAGTTTCTAGAAGCAATCTTTGCATTCTGCTTGTTTCTTGGCAGACTTTCCTACATGCTTTTTCTTTGTGTTCGGTCAATAATTTCACAAACTCCAACCATTCTTTCATTAATTGTTTTTGGCTAACAGCTCTCCTTTGTTAGAAATTTATCACCCTGTGGTACTTCGATAATTGAGAGGTAATGTTAGATGAGGAAGCAGTCCAAAATTTCTGATACAACAATAAATCATGGACCTTCCATGTTCTGCAAACCACAGGTTAACTACTGCCCATTTCTTTCACACTAGATTTTAATATTCTTTTGTTTAATTTTATTTCTTTTATTTCATATATATTACATTATTCTGACGCGGTTAAAACCTAGAGGCCTTTATAATAAAGACACAGATCGTAGAAGCCTTCGATATAATTTGACTTTACATCTACTTGTCTAGGTCGCTTTGGCTTCTGTTTATATATCGTGTATAATCCTAAAATCTGTATGAGGCTTGCACAGTCTTAATTCACTCTGAATTATCATGATCTAAAACGATATAGAATGTAAATTAATTTACTATAAAATAAATATCACCAAAGGTAAAGCTACTTTCACTTCTTATTGTAAATGCGATATAATGAATTCAAAACGTCCAAATCAAGCAAGCAGGTGTTTGCACGTCAACTAATGATGTGTATTTTAATAGGAAAAGTAGACATTTTAAGTCTCATTTCGTCGGCAAACATCCTGCACTACACAAAGACTTAAATGGTAATAGTGCTGCCGCGAAGAAGACGCCTCCAGTTTTAAAATTATTTCTAACGCATTCCGTAGGTATCATGTTCATAATGAGTGGTGACAGAGAGACAGAGTACACGTATGTACACACGCGGTATCTGGTACACCTACGCGCCCCCGGTACAGAACCTACCTTGGGGATTGGTCACCACCTACGACATCCGACTAGAAAGCGTGGAACCGCCGCCAACGTTGCACGGTCTCAACAGAAAAACTTCATCGTCCGGGCACCTGTAGACTCGCGTATACTACATTACGCCCTCCTATTTTCATAACTTACACAGCCCTCCCTGACGAACTTGTCCTGTCCTACCGGCATTCCTGTTACGGTTATCTCGACCCGGCCATTCATGAACACGCGTGCAATGTGCACATGGTCGACGATACCGTGAGTTATTAAACTATTCTGAAGAATAACAGTCAATTATGTACCAGTTCGCTATTAATTTATTGAAAATGTTTACTTTAAGACTCAAATTTGTTTACTTTTGACTTAATTGAATAGAATTCATTTTTCTGCTAAGCCAGAAGAGATTTTATTAACAGTTTGTTTTAACTTATTCGAAAGGTGACGGTTTTTTCCTTTTTACAATAATTTAAAAATTACCAAAGAAAATGCAGTTAACTTAGTTAGAAGCTACAGTTTTCACGCTTCTAATATTAGATGAGGAAGCAGTCTAAAATTTCTGATACAATAATAAATCGTAGACCTTCCATGTTCTGCAAACCACAAGTTCGCAATGTGCTTTGTTGAAATTAAATATTTCCGTAGAGGCAATCTTTGCATTATGCTTGTTTCTTGACAGACTTTCTGCAACTTTTTTCTTTGTCTTCGATCTTCCTGTGCTCGTTAGCAAACCACCACAGTATTGATAATCTCATTGGTCCTAGTGACATTATCTCCGAACATCTTTGCAAATCCAGTATTCCCTAAATTGATGAGAATTATCATGTGTTTCAATTCATCATGTTAATAATAGAAATAGATCAGGAAGGTGGTTTAACAATCAATGAGTGCTTCTTGACGCAATGGTAAGAGTGGCACCATCCTTGAGAAATTGATGCATCACTCGAGTTGCAAGAGCCTGTGGTTGTAGAGTTTACAGTAAAATCGCAGTAAATTACTGAATTACTACCATTAAAATACAAAGGAATGGATTTAAATTAATGTGTTCTTTTAGATTTGACTCGTGACTAGTTTTTAGGACAAATAATGTAATAAATATTTCCTTTGGAAGCAATTAACTTTGTGAGATATTACTGTGTTAAACTGAAGAACTGTTAAACTGAGTTCTGTTTAATACCAGTACAGTTACAGTTACCTAAACTACTGCGTGCACATTTCAACAACCACAAAATCCTCTGGATCTACGTTATCTTTCCAGATAATTCTTCATAATTTTTTTTCCAATAATAAAGTGATCTTGCATAACAGCTGTAAAGCCAGCTCGTCCAGAAAAAAGTCTCAAACTTAATCTTAATTTCCATATCTTTAATTTATTACTTCATTTCTATCTGACAAATAAAGGTGTCGCTATTTATTCTGACCGTCAGACAGCACTTGAAGCGACCTGTCTCGCAAGTGCTGACTCAAAGCAGGTTTGGGATTGTGTAAGAGTCCTAAATGAGGTGAGTTTGTTAGGGCCATTCATAGGAGCTGGCTCTTCCTTCGGCATCACCAAATTGCAAATTAAAAAGTCCATCTACGAATGGACATATAACAAGTCCGAGGGATGGTGGAAAAGATTACCAGGACAAAGACAAGCAAAGGAGTTCCTATGGCAACACAGGCCTGAGTTTATTGAAGACTTACCGTGAAAAGACGAAGGAAGAAGAAACCCCAGTTCATGTTTTCTGCCACTAAAAAAGCCGCTCTCAAAAATGATAGACCTAATTAAGAAGGCAAAATTAGAGAGCGTCCCCTAGGATAAAAGGGGATCACAAAAACCTGCAAAGATGACGGTGAAACAGGTTCGCATGGCCACCCCATTCCTAATCTATCTTAGAAGAGAACACCGGCTGAAAGTTTGGGCAATTTTTATTAATATCTTCGAAATTATAACAGTTATTAAAACATTCTTTTAACAAAATTGATGGGGGACTTGGTACCCCATACCCTCTATGCTTTTTAGAATTTATTTATTTTAAGGTACTTTTTCAGTCTGCAAAGTTCCATCCAAATTGGGAGTTGACAGCAACAGTGTTCTCTTGTGAGCATGTTCAAAAATTCTCTCTCATAGGCCAGGTGTACCTTATTCATAGATCTTAATATTAAACCATTGCAATATTTAATCAAAATACAGAGTTTATTAGTATTATAATTTCTTGTCCAAGGATTCAGGTTTTCCAAAAGGCCGCATTGTCATGGTTTGATTATACTGTTGTCTTAGCATATCTACGTCTGCACACCTTTAATTCTTTATCTGCATAGAAGACATGTTTATACTAATTAATACAGTCGCTTGTGTATCACGCCGCCTTATGTGTCCGTACTTTGCATCGCCGTCGCCTTCGACCATTGGTATTTATCATACGATTGCGTTCTTGTATTGGGCAGGGCATAAAATTTTAATTAGAACAGATATCATTTGTCTTGCCGCCATATCACCGACCTGATTTTAATTTATACATAAATTAGTTTAGCAATAAATACAAGTCCCTTGAGTAGTATGAAAAATTATCACGTCATTTCTTTTTTCTCATTTCTTCTATATAATAAATATAGTCGCCATTTAAACACTTTATACACAGTCTTCAAAAATATTAAGTACAGTTAATTACATTAACTTTATATGAAACCCAATTGGCACCTCCGCCAAAAATTATCAACTTTTAATCGTTACAAAATGCGAATCGAAGTCAAAGTAATCCAATCAGGAAATTACAACATTATGAGGCACTTAATTCGGAGCATACTCACACATTTACATCTACTTCAACTCCTATGCATCGCGTACTAAACATCACCTTCGCGTGCAACGTTACATTAGGCAAATGGTAAAACTATTTGTTTAAACGGACTAGCAACAATGTTGCTTCATTACCATCTGCCGTGTTCGCTTATCTAAATCTGGTTATTGCAAATGATTCGCTCCTACGTAGACTTTGCTTTCGAAACGATGAAAACTTGTTCCATTTTGCGTTGGTTAGGTCGACTAATAGGTGTTTGGAACGATTATTTCTAGGCACCTAAACGTCAGATGATCTTCTTTCTTTATACAAGAATTCAACGGGATATTTTTTTTATACCTAATTAGCTTTATTACGATGCAACTAATTCCAACATAAAATTGGTAATTAATTTATTGTTAGGTATATGAAATAACGTCAACGCTCTCAAACACGATTATTAGATAATTGTGAAATTATTTTGTTGCGGACTGTATATGTTTATAAACTATGTATTTCCTCTGATCTGTGAAGGCGTCAAAACCTTTGCAAACGACCGCAAGCTAACGAGTGATAGGCAGGCGATCTTTCGAAATAAATATTATACAACGGTATTAACGCCCTTGTAGAATGGTCTTATGTTTTATGAAAGGCATGCGCTCGTTCCAGAAAATATTATTCGAAGGCGGAGTTACTGTAAAATGATTTTTCAACATGTATTATGCATATGTATGTACCAATTATGCTATCTAATATATATTACTTATACTTACATTTGTTCGTTATATTGACACAAATTTGAGGTACTTATTGGTCGCAGATGCTAAATGACCAGCTGATGACGTGATTAAAACGTTTATTCTTACACGCCCTTCGGAAAATCTTAATTTAACATCCATTACTAAACGTCAATTTGATGCTCTGCGTAAATATGACGTAGTAAATGAGCGTAATTGATATTGCTGTTGAGGTCCTGACACGTTTGTAATTTTAAAAAGTACTAAAACAAACCTTATAATTATTTCGTGTTAAAGAAAAAATTAGTCGATATGGAGAGTATTTCGGTGGTTATCGGATAGTAAGGAGGTGACGTTCTTGTACGTCAAATAGTAACGTCATCTATACGTTAATTGTTGACGTCATTTGTACATCCATAAATAACATAAATGGCGACTTGCTTTAATTTCCCCTATATTAAAAGAGGGCCCTGCATATCATCTAGGTAACTAACTACAGACCAATCTCAAAAATAGATGTCTTTGCTAAAGTTTGTGCCAATTATCTGAGCTCGGTCTATTATATCTTACCTATTAGTTTAATTTAAAAAAAATTTAAGTAAAAGTTGTTCAGGATCAACCACTCTACAGGGTGGGGCACATAAACTGTTACAGAGCAATAGCACTCAAACGATTAATCCTATCAAAAAAGGTTTCAGACAAAAGTTTCAGTGTTCGGGAAAGCAGTCATACTGGGCCACTCAGTTTTTTTATCGGTGTAGGCGTAGAAGCTATGTCAATGTCAACTCCAATTTTTTAATGGAACCATGTATTTTCGTTTCAATAACATTATTACTGATTTTAAGACGAATTCAGCGACCTACAACACAAGGTCATTCTAGTCATGCAAAGTATGAAAATAGTCGAAAAATCGAAAAATATCGGAATTATCAATATCAACTGTCAACGCATACGGCTGTCAGTTAGTCACGCATTACCTTCCCTTTGTGAGTACATGGGATCGCCAAAATGAATGATTATCAAGAATATTTTGATATGTTAATGGTGCTGGAGCAGTTGTGCGCGGCTCGTTATCCGGACAGACAACAAAAATCGCGCATGGCATTTAAGCGATTAGCTGACGGTTCCTGTTGCTTGAATGAAACAAACACGAGCCAAACGTCGACTGATTGTTGATGAAAATGTGGCTGCTATCTTAGCTTTTACTGCACAAAATCCCCATGCGGCACCAGGCAAATGGAAAGAGAGAGTGGAATTAGCCGGCGATCTGTATTAAGAATATTACATCAATACAAATTACATCCGTATTATATGTCACTGCATCAGGATTTGTACGGCAATGATTTCCAAAATCGCGTCAATTTCTGTAACTGGATTCGTCGAGAAATGCACACGGATGTTTCATTTTTGAGTCATGTGCTTTTTTCTGACGAAGCTAACTTCACAAATACGGGAAATGTGAATAGAGATAACATGCATTACTCGGCAAATGAAAATCCTCGATGGACGAGAACTGTATGATATCAACATCCGTGGTCCGTTAATTGTTGGGTCGGCATTGTCGGTAATCACGTCATTGGTCCACATTTTTCGAAGGTCACTTAAGTGGGCAAGTTTACGCAAACTTTCTGCGAAACGTACTATCCGAATTACTGACGTGCTCTTGCTAGTTCGCAGAAACATGTGGATGCAACACGACGGTGCACCATCCCATTATGCTCTATGTGCAAGACAAGTGATGAATGAGATTTTTGTTGAAAAATGGATAAGATGAAGCGCTACTGGTGCTTGGCCATCTCGTTCGCCAGATCTAACACTAATGGATTACTTTTTCTGGGGCTTTGTCAAAGGACACGTAATGGCGGAAGCACTTACTACGCCTGACGACACGAGAGAAAGAATACGCCGAGCATGTACCGAAATTACACCACAAATGTTGGCTAACGTTAGACGGTCGTTTCCCCGGAGAATTAACCACTGCTTACAAGCGGAGGGTGGTCACTTCGAGCATCTTCTGTAGGTAGACCCAAACCTAAGTTCGTGGATCCTTTGATGCTGATTATTCCGATATTTTTCGATTTTTCGACTATTTTCATACTTTGCGTGACTAGAATGACCTTGTGTTGTAGGTCACTGAATTCGTCTTAAAATCTGTAATAATGTTATTGAAAAGAAAATACATAGTTCCATTTAAAAAATTGGAGTTGACATTGACGTAGCTTCTACGCCTACACCGATCAAAAAACTGGGTGGCCCAGTATGACCGCCTTCCCGAACACTGAAACTTTTGTCTGAAACATTTTTCGATATGATTAATAGTTTGAGTGCTATTGCTCTGTAACACTTTATGTGCCCCACTCTGTATATCGTAAAATTATTTTAGTGTATACAGAGTGTTTGGTTTTGGCTGAGCGTTATAAAATTTTCTTTTTTGAAGTAGAACACTTGTCTGACAAACCTAGTACCAAAAATTAACCGTTTTCACAGTTCTTTGAAAATTAATTCCGTCTGTACTAATACCTTTGTTTTGCAACGATTCTTTGGTATAATTATGAAATTACCCTAACTTCACTATAGTATACAGGGTGTTTCAAAATTGAAAATTAGTCACTGCATTTTTAATACAGAACTGGTTTTTTTGTATATTTTATGCCATTTAATAGTGCTTCAAGTTCCCTTTCAATCGCTTATAATATTCCCTTACATCCAATACCATTCATTGATAATGGTAGGATGAAGTCAACAGTGCTGTGCCAACTCTAGTAATAGGTAGATATAAAACGATGGACCAACGACAGTATTGCCAATGCTACGACCATCTATTTTGGCGACGAGTTTCATAAATTATGTGTGGATTCATATATGCATAATAATTGTAGTTGTGTCTACATAACCATTATTGTGGAAAATAGCCTCATCTATCCCTAGCACATTATTCAAAAATTCCCGGTCTTTGTTCATTTTCTCCATTACCGTTCTGCAAAATTGTATTCGCCTATTATGATTTAAAGGCAATAGCTCCTGATGCAGTTGCATTTTATACGAATGATATTAATCTGTTTCAATATCCTTCTTAGAGAATTTACAGTAATATCTAAATCTCTGCACATTGTTCGTAGGGTGATATTGGGGTGTTCTGCTACCGTCTGTAAAACCCGTACTTCATTTTCATCCGTAGTAACAGTTTTTTTTTGCGTAAATGTGGTTTGTACTTAACTGAGCCGCAGTTTACAAATCTGGCTGTCAATTTTTTTAAGATACCTGTGGTTTGGATATCTTTGATGATAAAGTTCGCTCGCCAATAAACAACTTCGGTTACTCTCACCAAGGATAAAAGCGTTCTCTATCAACTCTTCTTTTGAATAAATCATATTTCAAATTGCAAAACTTATAAAAACGTTTAATAATTAATAAATAAGCAACAAACAACAATAGAAACACTAAAAACTTAATTTAATACAATACTTAATACTCCGGAAAAGTTGTAAGTAAACGCCGAACTGCAAAATTTGACAGTTCCTTAATAAACTGTCATAAGCGTAGGTTACTTATTCATTTAAATTTCTAGGTATACGTATTATGATTAATAATAAATATTTCTTCTGGTATTATACAGTTTTTAATAGAAACTATCTTTTTGCAATTGTACACATCTTTTATTTTTGTTTTTATTAAAGTGGAAATCGTTTCATATCTACCTATTACTAGAGTTGCCACAGCATTGTTGACTTCATCTTACGGTTATCAATAAATATTAAAAAGTATTAACTTATCTGTAGGGAATATTATAATCGATTGAAAGAGAACTTCAAGCACTATTAAATGGTATAAATATATATAGGGTGTTCCATTTGAAAAAAACGAGTTTTACAGTATTAAAAATGCAGTGATTAATTTTCAATTTTGAAACACCCTGTATACTATAGTGAAGTTAATTTATAACGAGGAATCTTAAAATGTAATAATATATAGATAGTTCTATTGAAAAAAAGAAAATGTTATAACGCTCAGCCAAAACTAAACACTCTGTATGCACTAAAATAATTTTATGCACCCTGTATACAAAGCTCTTAATAATGCAATTATTCCTGAGCAACATGATTTCTTACCAGGTAGGTCGACGATATCGAATTTAATTTATTACAGTGAATTTTTATGATCTGCAATCGACTCTGGTGGACAGGTCGATGTTGTGATGACCGATTTTAAAAAAGCATTTGACAAGAACAATCACACTATTTTAGTTTCTGTTTCTAAACTTCAAAACTATGGTTTTCTTGATAATCTGCTCAGATGGATTGAGTTCTATGTTCGCATCAGGTCACAGGCAGTAGCTCTGAATGGATTTAGATCCGGTTTTATACAAGTCACGTCAGGGGTACCACAGGGATCTCATCTTGAACCCCTCTTGTTTCTAATTTACATTAACGATATTTCTAATACTTTAAAATCTTACTTTATGCTGACGATCTTAAGATCTTTAAAAAAACTGAGATCATGGAGGATTGGACAGATGCTATATGAACTGAATGATTTTGCAACATACTATAATAAAAATTACTATTTTATTCTTAAATAAATTAAAAAAAAACGATATTTTATTGATTATAGTTACACGTGATCGAGGCTATTGCCAGTGGTACGATTATATCAGAATCATTTTTTTATTTTCAGTTAATTAATTCTCGATCTTTAATTTCCAATGTTTTTTAACTACAATAATTCCAATTTTGGTCGTGTTCGGTGGTTGGCTATTGATGACATTGTCGTCTCCAACGTTTCTGCTCGGATACATGTTACTTTAGTTTCATATTGTTGAGACTGTTGTCGGCGCTGTATACAGGGTGTTTCATAATATATACGCAGGACTTCAGGATGTGATAAAAATCCAAAAATTAAAAATAAAAATTCCGATCCGTTTATCCTAAAAAAACAAATAATTTTCGAGATATAATACTAATAAATTATACAGTCAAATATCTCCGGAACCGTTTATCACAAAGAAAACAAATAATAAACGCTGAAATGTCGGAAATGCGTTACCGGTTTGGAGAATTTTAAAAAGACAACTTTTGCATCATTTTTTTATTTTTTTTTAATTATGCAATTATGAAGTTAACGTTTTTATTTCGAAAAATTGACCATGTTTTTCAACATAAAAGTTGATTTTTCTCGAAAACGGTCGACTTTAGAATTCATGGACGGTTCCGGAGATATTTGCAAAAAACGAATTTTTGTAATTAAATTTCAAAACCCTGTATCTCGAAAATGGTGCATTTTAGAGGGTAAATTGATAGAAACTTTTTTTCAAATTTTTGGACAAGCTATCACATTCTGAATTTCTGCGCATATATTATGAAACACCCTGTATATTTTATATATTTAGTATTCACTTGATATGGGAACTTTTGTTGGGGATTTTCCTTGTTTGTTCTCCAAATATAATAAATAAATATCAGTCCAGCGGCCAATAGTGCTGATCAAAAATCAACTACAGTTTCTCCGTCAGTTATATATTTAAAAAAAGTTATATAAAAATCGATTAATGTGTAGGTACAGTTATTATAGCATGAACATAATATATATTATAATTACATAACATTCGCATGGTATGTACATATAAAAAAACTTAATACTGCATTGTTGAATATACGCAGGTATGTATAACAAAAATATCTAGTAGTCGTTACATTGACGTGATCGTGTTAGTTTCAACAGACTCGTACACATGAAAAATTTCTACGAAAATATATCTCAGTCTCTCTTAATGAATATGTTAGCGTTAGTGACTGATTTGGCGGTTTTTCCTAGGTTAGTGATTTTCTTTTTCTTTTTCTTCTTGTTCTGCTGCTTCTGCTTCGATTCGTCTACCTTCTCCGACTGCTCACACTTCACTGTCCCGATACTGTCCGTTTTAACTGCACCTTTGACTAATTTTTGGAATTTGGCCGTAGTGTCCGATAACGTTTTTAATTTCTTGATCTTTTCCGACATGTTATTCAAACTTACCCATTCTATTGTCGTTTGTCTTCTAAATCTGCAAAATTATACATATAATATTGCGTATTAAATTGAGTAAATAAAAAGTATAGTGGTATATGTACCCAACAGCATGTTTATCCTTCTTTTGAACTTTCTCCTTAGATGTCTCTTTATGCTTTTTCGTTATCACCTTCTTGTCCTTTTCTAATTTAACTGCTTTCTTCTTTTGTGGTTTGATTGGTATATTACTATTTCTAAAAATTATAGTAAGTAATTAGTAAATAATTTCTAGTAACGTCCTCGTTGTAAATTCTAAAACATCTACATCGTCAAGTTTACCAATTACACCGAGACTCATTCGTTTCTTGTTTCGTGAAACAAAGACATGAGGCTATATTTTTGCTCTGGTTAACACAAATCTTCTAACCGTAAACATTTTTTTAATCAAAAAGCTTATATTACCACCTTTGAAACGACTTTTTCTGGAAGAATCGATGACAACTACATCAAAAAAGGTCTTGATCGAATGTCGATTCAATTATGAACAGTTACCACATCCTACTGTCAAAGCTAAGTGTTCAAGATCGTAGAAACCTTCACACATCATCTCTTGCACAGTATGGGGTTTCCCATTTTCTTATACTCCTTCATATTGGTCTCAATCGAAACGTAAGCATTATCACCCTCATTTTGGTTATACCTCATTACTAAATACTTATGCTTTTTTGTTACCCACAGCAATTAAAGGCGTACAAAATCACATTTCGTGCATTGGTAATGTTTTGGTCAGCTTCCCTGGACATGTCACTACACATAGACCAATCTGTTTTACTCCACGATGACCTTGAGCTTGATTTTTGGTCTGGTCTCAATGAAATCCCACTGTCCTTGAGTATCACCAAAATCTTAAAAAATTTGTACAAAGCATTGTAACTAGCATTTTTCTGAGCCAGATGACGATTTTTAAACGTTTGGAAAGATTTGATGTCCAAACTTCCTTTTCGTCCATTTTGTCCCACAGCATCTTTGAACACTGTTCAAGTTTTGGATTAGTATTTTCCGATTTAGAATTTGAAGAATCGTTACATCCTAAGCTGGTAGTTGGCGTAGATGATGTGTGTGTGATGATTCAAGATAATCCACTTACTTGACAGATCATCGGAGTCTTCACTGAAGCTAGAATTTAAATCGTCAGAGCAAACGCGTTCATTTTGGTTTTCTCCAATATTTGAATTTATAAATATGTGCGCAATTTGATGCAATTTTGTCTTCTTGTACATGAAATCATCAACATTGAAATCGCCAGTGATGAGTTCCTTTTTCAGCCTTGTGAATCACAACAAAGAATGGTGCAGATGTCAGTTGTGACAGTATCCAACAGCTGGCATTTTTTCAACTGTGTCAATCTTGCACAATTTTGCTGTCCACGGACATAACACCGATTATGTCACTGTTACACAACAGGCTTTATGGTTTTAGACGGAGGGTACTAGCAACACTTACGTCATGTTCCAATTCCTTGGCATAATTTACTTGTGTCATTCTTTCTGAAGATTCTATAGCACTTTTAGAAGCGTTTCTTCACAGAAACAGAAAACAATCAAGTATTGTGTGGCAAGTTGTAGCACTGTTGCTTTAAATGATAGATAGCTTCCTTAATTGTGCTTAATTGTGTCAACCTTTAGCAATTCGTTTGTAGGAAAGTTGGTGATCTTCTGACTGACAACTGGTAAATGGTTTTTGTCAAATTCAAAAGACTTGTGCCTTCTTTCAAAATGTTACTTTCTTTCCAAAATGGCCAGATTTTGGCATATGGGAGTTTTTGTCGACTTTGATATGAATTGCTTTATTGGTACTGACATTTTTCAAGTCCAGGCTTATTTATTTCGACAACTTAAAAAAGTCTAGTATGCATAATACACTTTACAATATCGCCTAAATCATCCAGCACTGTTAGCTTTGTTACCTTTTTGCGTTTTTCAATCAAACAAACAAGAGGCTACCTCATTTGGTACTCTGCTCAAAAAGTCTTTGTCCCAAAAGCATACGAAACATTTTTAATGCCCCCCAGATTGATATAAAAAAAGTTATAACATGACAACTGACTCACATAAGACGTAATAGCTGTGTCTCGATGAAGTATTCTTAAATAGTTGGCTCCTTTTATTTCATTGCAATAAAAATTTCCATATTAAATCAATTTTTCATATACTCACTTAATTTGTACTTGTGGTGGTCCACTAGTGTACACACAAAAACTGCTATCACCCCATGATAATGGTGTCCCATATTCGCTATCACCAATTCCAAACCAGAGCTTATTCCTCAAGGAAATCAACTTCGCTTGCACCTCCGCCAATTGTTGAGTGGTCGATCTCCTGTTATCGTATATCGACCTGAAACAGAAAAACAGCAATCTTACGAATTTTACACGCCATTTTGCTATTCTCTTTGAAATACTTCGATTGGGTAGTTCTTGTATTCCTATGCCAAGATTGCGATCTAACCTTGGTCTCGGGCAACAGTTCCAAAACGGAAATACATCTCTCTGTCGATTTCTTCAATTGCACTTCCGAATCGGAATATTCCAAATTTTGCACAATATGTTGCGTTTTCTTTACAACTTTTTTCTTTCGCCTACGTCTCCTAGTATATTTCGATTTATCTCTTTTCTCATCGCATTCGCTGTCACTATTCGACGAATTCGAATCAGAAGTATAGCAGACTTTTTCTTGACTAATGGAGATTTCTAAGTTCGCTTTGAACATCTGAAAATATAAATAATTATTAATTTTATTTTAAACTCTAGACGATATGACGATATGTTTTGGTTAAATAATTAGTTCAGAATAAAACCTAGAATATGTTAATTTACCGGCAGTGGCTTTCTTTGAGCGTTGGGACTTTTAGGTGGTTGTTTGGGTTTGCCTGACGGCGGCGGTTTAGGCTTGCTAAGTCTTTTAGTCATTGCAGGGGAAGGTGGCGGTACTATCAATGGTATTTCGTAATCTCTTCCACCTCCTTCTTCAGAACTACTGGACGTATCTCCAGAATCGCTAAGCATCATATAATGAAGTAGCAAATGGACAAAGAAGTTGTTGAAAAAGCAATATTAATAAGCATAAAATAGTTACATACAGTGTGTCCCCCGATTACTGCCCGGAGAGGAAAATTTTTTATTTTACGTAGAAAAGTTATTCTTAATAAAAAGTTTTGCTTGTCGAAATAGCCAGTTTGCAGCAAATAAATTTGAGCTATGATCTACAGGATGTTCATAAATTAAGAATATAAGAAAACGGTTCAAGAGTGAAGTACATTCATGCTTGATGTAACAGAAAAACATTATAACAAAAAGTTGTTTATACTTAAAAAATAACACAAAATACAAAATTTGAAATCAAAATTAGATGAAAACATTTAGGCAATAGGTAGCACAGTATCTACATGATATTAAAAATGCGACAATGCGGCCATGAGAGAAACAATGGAAAGCAATCTACGACTGTATTATTTAATTGACAGCTCCTATTTTTTGTAGTTGTGTGTCATTTAAAAATTGCATTTTAGTATTTAATATCATGTAGATACTGTGCTACCTATTGCCTAAATGTTTTCAACTAATTTTGATTTCAAATTTTGTAGTTATTTTTTAAGTATAAACAACTTTTTGTTATAATGTTTTTTCTGTTAATCAAGCATGAATGTAACTTCACTCTTGAACCGTTTTCTTATATTCTTAATTTATGAACACCCTGTAGATCATAGCTCAAATTTATTTGCTGCAAAGTGGCTATTTCGACAAGCAAAACTTTTTATTAAGAATAACTTTTCTACGTAAAATAAAAAATAAAAAAAATTTTCCTCTCCGGGCAGTAATCGGGGGACACACTGTATATTATTAATCCTAGTTATGATTTTAAGCAATACTACAACCAGCTTCTTTCGTACATAAAATCTAAACTATTTTTGAAAAGGAATTCAGTATTTTGAATGGGCTTTTACTATTTAATTGTCGTTAATCTTGAGATTGATTGAAGAGCCATCGCAAAGTGTCCAAAAGCTTCATTTGTATAAAAAAAGTAAATCGATTGATAAATGTGATGGTTAACATTTCCAAAGTTAAAGGCCTGAAAGGATTTAAAGACCATATTCAATTAAAAATTTATTCTGTTGATATGAATGAATGACAAATCTACATAATTTGCCATGGTGTCCGATTCAGATAAATCAACTATAGTGCCAATTGCTGCTAAGTTTTTACATTAACAAACGCATGGATATTAAAATTTCATGTAGAAAATGTGTCCTTACAAATAATAGCATAACATCTTTGTGGGGATGTGAAGCGATTGTTAAGTCTGAAGGACGCTTCTGTTGGTGTCAGTCTTGATCAGCAATTCATGTTAAGAGCTGTTTCTAATTCGTGGCCTATCTGCAGCATCTCTTCAACGACAGCTGAAACAGAGCTTCCAACTCAGATTATCTATTGGTGGTTAAGAAGTTTGTTACCAGAACTTTTCCCCTGAAAACTTTGAGTTCTATTCTTGTCATCCGTAGATAGAATATGTCTATCTACGGATGACATGCTATTAAGCTGAGAAATTTTTCATCAAAATTAAAAGTCCATTACCAGAAAAAGCTGTAGACGAAACATCGATCGTGGAAAAAATGATACACAAACGAGAAGATACGATAGGTTTCATTGAAAAATAGAGTACTTTAATTCAACTTGTAGTTAGTGTCTTATTTATAATAAAACTTGATAAGTGACAAAGGCTCCTTTCATATTTGTGAGGACCCAACACAAACTATGCTAGTTTTTGATGGACTACTTCAAGGATTATGCAAATCTAGGCCCAAGAAAGTTTAAGCTTCACTCAGATGGAAAGAAAAGACAAAAACTATAAGCTAATGGTAAGGTTTTGTATGTGCTACTTGTTGATGATAAAAGGCAAAAAATATATTGAATGGCTATATATGTATAGAATAGAAGTAAGGGACAAGAAATGGTGGTGACCAAAACTTGCCAAAATCACCTGAAGAGACTCAGTTGCTTCCCCAGCGATTTTAAAATATCTCTATCTTTCTATTGCCAATCTAAGTTTAAAAAAGTATAATCAAGTAAGTTGATAAGTTAAATCAGTTTTGGATTTGCTTCCCATTCAAAACGACAATCTGGTTTCATCATCTTAAAATATTTATTAATATAATTGTAAATTTAAAAGCTGGTGGTAGCATATTTTACAACAACAATTAGTAAAATTAACGATAAACTAAAAAATGGTAAGTTTAAACATACAAATAACATCTCAAAACAAAAACAAACGAAAAACTTACCTGGAGTAATCTGATAATTGTATATTAGTGGGCTCATCAGCGTTAGATCCCTCTTTAACTAATCTACTAATAATCTTTAGTCGCAAACGCTCCTAAAATTAGAAATGAAACGTCACGGACTCATTTTATAAATTATTTATTACAGTTTTTTTCTCGATTACTCAAATTAATTTTGCGTATAAATTACTACGAAACATATAAGGAGGGCTACGCATAATATTATTAATCTAATTGTCTTCGCGTATACCTTTCTGGGATCATCGTCGTAGAAGTCCAGTAAGGTTTGACAGAACGACTTTCCCATCTGTTCGTAGTCCTGTGTGGTGAAATGCGTCTCCGCTCTTGTCGATAGTGTGGATCCGCCGAAGGATGCTTCCATCGTGAAACTGTTAGCGATTCCCATCATCCACATTACCACTCGACCGGTACCTTCTTTACATTTTTGCACTCGAAATTTGCAGTTTTCGAAGGAAAACTATTACAAAAAAAGTACACATTTATTTTTATTATGTTGAGATGAGTACTGCATTGTTTTCTTGCAAACTAATCGATACCAATTTCCTTATTCAAACTAATTTACTGTAATAACTTGCGATGCTATCTTTTATCAACAAACAGTTTAATTAATAATTTTCTATTGTTATATGTTTTCATAACACTCGATATCGCATTAAATATGGGTTAAATTCGGATTGAGAACAATGTAGAATCCTTTATAGGAAAGCGAGGAAACATAAATCAAGCTATTTCCCAATCGTAAACGTCGAATTGTCAAGTCAACGATAACAGATTTGATTAATGCAATATCCTTGATCTAAAAATTTTTCATTAAGGTTAGGAAAAGTGGGCCACGTCGATGTCGGCGATCAATTGGCTAAACACAAACTTATCAGATGTCGACGAACTTCTTAGCTCTATCGCGACAAAATTAAGGGCTTATCGATGTCTGTTCGGATTCGTATAAATTTTCACGACCATTTATGTAATAAATTAATAATTAATGATAATAGACACGGAAAGAAAAACTGAAAGTTTTTGTTTTTATTCTTCAACATGGTTGAGTTGGTGTTAGGACTACACTTTACAGTTACATACATATTTCTAGCAAATTATATAACTAATATAGAAGGTGCACTACGAAAGGTGTTGATTTGAAATTTATTGATGATCTTTAATAGTCATTTAGACATAGCAAGTACGAGGGCGTATTTTTATGTTATCTACCTAGCCATGAAACAAAACACATAAGAGTACTTAATTCAATACTAATACACTTATTCCATCTTTTTTCTAATTGCCCCATACCCTCAGAAAAAATTGCTTCGGTAACCCCGCAAAATATTCTTCAACAGCTTCTTTGAGTTGTTCATCAAACGCAAAACGCTTTCCCCTGAGATGCTTTTTTAAATTTTTGAATAAGAAGAAGTCTGACGGAGCTAGGTCGGGGCTACAAGGTGGATGCCTTAACTCTATAAACCCACAGACCATTTATGGTAGGCCCTCTTGCCATATATTCAATAAGCAAGACTCCTTCAACATCCCAGAAAACATTTGCCATCAGTTTGTTTCCAAAAAATTGTGTCTTGGCCTTTTCTGGTGGTGGGAAGCCCTGATGAACCCACTGCATGAATTCTTGTTTAGTAGGAGGGTCCCAATGATGTACCCAAGTCTCATCCCCGGTGATAATTCGAGATAAAAATGTTTTCTCCCTCTCCAACTCGGCCAAATTTTCTTGAGAAACTTCTTTTCTGTGCAGTTTTTGTTCAGGTGTAAGCAATCTGGGTATCCACCGTTCAGACACCTCCTTCATACCTACATCGTCACGCAAAATTTTGAGGACACTTGCTTCGGATATACAGAGTTCATTGGCAATGACAGAGATTTTTACACGCCGATCTTTCAGTACCAAATTTTCGACTTTTAGCACAATGTCTTCAGTTCGAGCTTCAACAGGTCGTCCGGACTTTGGGTCATCATTGATTAACTCTCGGCCCCATCGAAAAAGTTTAGACCAATATTTTACTTGAAAATAAGATCGTGCATCTTCCCCATACACAGCAACCATTCTTTGATGAATTGCTTTTGGATCGTTGCCTTCTTTTGTCAAGAACTTTATTACGCTGCGAAGTTCAATCTTAGTTTTATCATCTCTGTAAAAAGCACAAACTAAACACAACATAGCGTATGTACTTCCAACAGTGACAGCCATTTTTCAATAATTTGTTTGACATTGTCACTCTTTTGTTTCATAGCTAGGTAGATAACATAAAAATACGCCCTCGTAGAATCATAAGGATTTACAAGATACATTTTGAAACCTACCACAGGTTACACAGGCTGTTTCAAATTTAGTGGCAAAACCAAAAACCTTCAAGGTTAATAAAAGTCAATCATTTGAAATAAAACAGCCGCTTCTAATTTCCCTTTTACTTTCTCAAATATTTGATATTGATATTAATTTCTGAATATTCCTCAAAAACAGTAAATCAATTGTCAACTTCTAGCACCAAGAGCGTCAACTACAAAAAGTTGTTAACATAAGTAGATAGTGTCAACTGCACTGGCATTAATTTCATCTTGTTTTCTTTTTTTTTTGAAAGTAGTAACGCTTTTTCTGGAGCACAAGGTGCTCAAAAGAAATAGAACCTCCACTAGAGTTTTAATTTTCGAAAAACGATGGAGCGAAGGGTTGTTTTTGTCTTCAATTATTTTGGCTGTTTTTCTTGTTTATTTCTCATAATAATCCAAAGCAATTTGAGCCAAAACTAGAACAATATCCGCAAAGATTTCAAATTTACACAATTTTGGGCTAATTCCACACACGCTAGGAAGTTATGAAGAGCATCAAAGAATTATTATAGATTTGTGAAATGAAGTAGAAGGTGTTTTTTTAAAGCCCGGTAGAACTTTAATAAATTGTAAAAAATAACACACACAAAAAATTATTCGAAAGACCAATACATAACATTAACATTTGAAAATGATTTGGGGCATATGACCGCCACGACTGTTCTGGACAAAGCGCATTCTGGACGTCAAATCCAAGCAACGCAATTTTACACATAATAAACAATACAAGTATACCTCCAATGCTAGTTCTAAAAATTACCGCACAGTGGCGTATCAGTTAATGTAAATTGCCAATACTGATCTTAAATGTCAAAAAGTGAACGCAATATGACAGTTCGTTTGACAATTAACCCTTCCGTAAGTTCTATCGAGCCTAAAAAAACACCCTTTATTATCTGGCGATCAAAAACATTTAAATAGAATGTTTGGCGAAACAAGTCCTTAGGTTTTCCATTTGATAGAGATTCCAGCAACGCTTCCCAGACAACAATATCGAAGAAAAACCAAAGAAAAAACAAGAGAAGCAATTGAGAAAACTAGGTTTTGTAGTCTTTGTTGATACAGTTGTGCAACTAATGCCCATATTATTCGCTTATGGATAAAATTTTAGCCGTATATGGAATCACCATTAGACTGTTTAGCAGATCCAGGCATCTAGCGCAAGTGACAATGCACAAATTGCCTAAGCTAAATCGGTATCTACTGTACCGACCTGGGTTGTTTGACACTCGGCAGTGCTATGTACTTCCAACGTTGTCCACTAGAGGGAATAGGGGTTGGGTGTATATGCGATGAAATTAGGTTTTGTATTCGGAGAAGCATTCGCGACATCTAGGACGTCGAAATTACGTGGCCTAGTTCTAATGCTTAATGCTTTATTGCACTCGCCTCCAATGGCTTCATCTCTAGCAATATTGTGAAATATATGTAGTTATTACTGTAGTAATGTCCTGTAGAGTTTCCTTTCCTCTTTCATTCCAAGAAACGTAGGGCTACAATCGTATATTTCAATAAAGCTGTCATGTGTCAACCATCTGTCAATGAATTATGTGCGTCTTATTTATCTATTAAAAAATTTATCAGAACTTATCTTGAGAGTTTGGCCAAATGAATTTTCCAGCCAGTATTTTGCAATTACTGAAAATGGTAGATTATTGGTTTAAAAATACTTTTGGACAATAACCAACTGTCATCCAAAATGTCAAGAAACCGATTTGAATTGCTTTTGAGAATAATTAATTTCGACAACAATTAAACTGTTAACAGCACTGAGCGTTAACAGTTTTTAAAGTGGATCTTCTCTAGGCGGACTTAGATCTCGAGGAGATCTAAGAAGCATCAAATAGAACCACATGCTGCGAGGGTTAGTATAGCGTTTCCGGGTAATAATCATCTGTTTGGATTTGACATACAATAGCAGGAAGTCGTTGATTGAGTTAACAAGATATCATTAAATCTAAATTTAGATTTCAATTAAATAAAATATGACTTTCAATCGAAATTAAATTGGCTAATTGGAATTTTAGGCTGTAATAGCCGATAAAATTTTCCATAAATTAAAATTTGAAGGTTGCTAATTTAGCTAATTATTCAATATAAAATGGGACCCATTCAAAAATCGATTTCCTAAAGAATGCCCATAAACTTACTTATCTAGATATTTTTAGTAGTTCATCGATTTCACGATTCTATTATTACGGGAGCAACATTAAAAAAAGTAAAAGTTTCCCATATATACCCTACCATAAAAAGAAAATTCTCGTTAAACCGATTATTATTGGTGATTCGACGAGCTAATGGTACCGATTCGTCTGGCAGCCCATGCGGTGCAAAAATTCCGCGAATTACGGGGGACGAAAATACCAAAACGAAAAAAAAAAAACATAATACGCGAAGAATATCGGAAAGCGATACCTTACCATCATGCGAACTGTTTCGTAATTATGGCGAACACGAAAAAGCAATAACGCGGAAATACGGCGTGTACACATGTAAGGGCGTTATGTGTGACATGTATGCGCTCGCTTACCTTATCGGCGGCGTTTTTGTGGAGCATCAACGGAAAGACCTGTTCGTGCAGACGTTTGTCAAGGCCCCTTCGATTTTCGCATCCATAAATAAATATGTTGTGCTTTCTTGAATGGGCGTGAAGGTCGCAATACATCGCCACACCGCATTCCTCCAACAGTCTGAAATTTCCACGAAACGTGTCAGTTTGATTAATTAATAAAAATAAAACATTTTTAAAATTAACTGCTGTTTACGAAAGTATAATTGTCAATGAATTAAATTTTATAACACTGTGTGACTGTGGGCTCATAAATTACAGATAAAACATCGGTAATACCAACACCACAACGTTTGATTTCTCGGGACACGTGTTTCGAGAGCGCATGACGTCTCGAAACACGTGTAATACTAATAATAATGATAATAAAATTTAATCCAATGTCTATATTTGCAAAAATGCTACTGTACCTACTTGTATAATTCGTCAAAAGGATAAAACAATCGGTTCAGTCACATATGTTAAAAAATATCACAAAATAACTTTTATGACTTGCTAAAAATATACATACAGGTACACGCAGGTCCTCTTATCATAAAATTAACTTTTTGAAAGCAAGTTTATTGTTATTTACATACGTAAACACATTTTTACCTACAATTTTTTTTTATTCCAATTGTAAAGCACATTCACCTGTATCGACAAAATAAAGTTATAGTAGCAATAAATGTTTTTTCGATTAACTTTAATAATTTCTTGAACTTTTATATTAGAAGACTTTCTATAAAATCTAATCGATAACTTTCATATATTTTACCTTCGTATCATAAGTTTCGTGTACCATATTGACGGGTAAGTTTCCCGAATCACGGTACGGTACTGCCTATTAAGGTCTCTACCAGTCAATGAGCATCTGTTATTGCCTACGATCACTCCGTCGGGATTTAACATTGGCACTAATTTGAAAATGAATTTGTCTCGCAACTCCTTCGCCGGTCCCGAATCCCCAGTTAGAAAATCCAAAAATCCTTTCATTATCCACGAAGCTGGGGATTCCCCAGGATGAACCCTCGACGTTATCACTATCGCTGGTTTTTTCTAAAATAAAATTCGCATTTTCTTCTTTTATTACATCTTTATAAAGTAATAAAAAATTATGTTATGCATCGGCCGGGAATCGAACCCGGGCCGCCCGCGTGGCAGGCGAGCATTCTACCACTGAACCACCGATGCTTGTTATTTAGCGATAACTAAATTAGTTATAAATTGTAAATTTATTTTTGAATTAAAACATAAAAAGTAATAATTATTAAATTGCAAAACTAAGTGCTACACCGTTGCTGGTACAACGAAAGAAAACGACAGGAGAACACGTTATCGTGTTAAATTTGTGAATGGAACTTAATTAACACGATTGCGTGATCGCACATTTTACTGTAACAAGCTACCCACATCCAACATCCACCAGCTTTTTGCTACCGTTAATTGCGCGAGGGTGGTGTCTTTAGAGATTAGGTTCCGGTTTGGTGGAAAATTTACATTTCGTCTCGGGAAATCATAGATTGCCATCACGTAATAGCCATTAAAAAGTTTGCGGAAACCGATGAATTGTAGATAAATATAGCAATATCCAGTTCACTAAAATTAGTTTAGATGCATAAATATTAGCAATAAGATAGGAATATCAAATTGATTTGTCTTTGAAGTGTTGGCATTACAAGAATGTTTGCTGTTTAGTTAGATAGGTACTGATTGTATTAAAATACTTTCAAATATTGCTAAGTGTCGATACCTATATTATTTTTGCAAAAAGATATGCTGGCTCTTTCTTTGCAGAATAAGTTTTCATTTGAGGTTCCATACGATAGATCTTTCCACTTCAAATTTCATCGACGTTTTTGTGAGGGCGTTGGTGTAAACTTCACACTTATCACAAGTCAAAAGTGCGACCCATTGATCGAAGCCCATACCCTTACAATAAAAGCTTATGGCACCCCAAGATTACCACTGAGATAAACGTTTTTGATATATCGGGAAGACCCAAGATTTTGTCCTACTGGGCTTTCATCCCAGGAAGGAATTGAAATGAACACACATGATCATATGGTCGTAGATTAAAATAAGCCTAAAGAAGATCATATAGATCATGAGCTTCATAAACATGGAGAGAGTACTCCTTTAACTGACTTAGTGGTACCGAGATGATAAGCTGGTTTGTGCTGGTTGTCTTAATCTTTTAGTAAAGCAAAGGAGAACACATTTTCTGTTGTTAATTTTAAAGCACCATATAGTTGCCCACTACTGGATGGAACCTAACTTAGATTGGAGATGATGATGAATAAGAGCTTTACATTTTAAGGAAGTGTATATTGTCGTCTCGTCCGCAACTTACTCACGAGCTAAACTATATAGGAATATTAAATATAACAATGGTGCAAATGGGGAAGACCTGCCTCGATTACCTCGAATAATATTACCTGAAGCCAAAGCGTACAAACGCATTTGCAATCTCCAGCAATTTCCTCCATAGCGTTTACGAGTTCTTTTTTTAGAGATGAAAGGGTCACTACTTCGGCTATTTTGGAGGAGATAATTCTGGCGGAACTTCCCTCCAGACTTTGGAATGGTCATTAAAACTCAAAATTCCAAAGTAATTAAGGCTTGGCAGCTCAGCGCAGATCGAGTTGGTAGATTTATTTTTGTTTGGGAAATTTGATATAAAACTTGATGCACTACGATTTCCATTTCAATTGTTAACACTAACATAACAAAAGCCCGCGCTGTTATCTCTTCAAAATATTTAGATGAATTTTTTCACTCATTAATAAATGATGATGACAGGTGAAAAAGAGAGAAAAATTATAAAATGTTCATTTCTTGAAATATTTCGTCTGCTTACTTGATGTGTTATATTACTCCAGTTTGACTACAAGTTCTTGAAGTTCAAATATCTCAATAGAAATTGTCTCCTCCAGGTACATAGGGATTGGGAGGCTTCTACAGCGCAAACGTAGAGGTAGGAAAAGAACACAACAAACCCGAAACACTACTGTGTGACAGTCTATGTCCACGACTCTGTCAGAAGGCAACTCCTTACTAGATCCTTTAAAAAAAGAACGAGTCTCCGCCAAGAACATGGAAGGCACTTTTAGTGTTGTCGAGAGTCAACCACAAGACGGTCCCTTACAAGATGAGGTTAATCTAGCTTTCGGCAGCGTCCTTTGCGCCCACAACATGAGTGTTCAGAAAAATGCTGCTTTAATGTAAAGACATAATACTATTGTCATTTTGGTCGCATTGCTCAACAATATACTGAGTTTTAAAACGTTTTGGACCAACATCGGTCTCAAAACCTTACAGAACCGGGGTGTGAACATGCTTATTGCAGCAAAGTATTTGAAACAGAAGACCTTTAATCGATGCTGGGTTTGGTCAAAAGAACGCGATGACTAGTTATTGTCTAAATGTTTCATTTCTTATTTTGTCTCGTCTTGTTTTGTTTTTAATCTTCCTGAGGAATCTCATCTCCATTGCGTTTATTCTTGATTTCCGTTTTTCTGTTAACATCCACGTTTCTCTACTGTATGTTATTGTGGGTCTGACTATTTTCTTTACTACCTCGGCTTTTATTTCCTCGTCAATTTCTCTTTTACTTAGGAATGTCGTTTACATTGTGTTAAATATTTTTCCTGCTTTTTTCATTTTTTCGTTCATTTTACTGTCTATTTTTTCATTTTTCTCTGTGATCGTTCCCAAATATTTATGGTTTTCTACTTGTTCTAAGCTTTGTCCGTTTATTTTAATGACATGTTTTGTGTTTCCTTTTAAATAATCATACTTTTTATCTTATTTATGTTTATTTTTATATTTATCTTATCCAGTTCGTTATGTAGTGTATTTAGGTTGTGTTGTAGTTGTTTTTCTGTTTCCGCCAGAACTGCCATATCATCAGCAAACATGAGTTCTGCTATTTTTGTTTCTTCCATTTTCCATTTTCCCAGCCTTAGTTTCCTCATTTCCTTCTTTGCTTCCTTTATTGCGTCAAACAGTAATGGGCTCAGCACACATCCCTGTTTAACACACAGTTTCGTTCTAAATTTTCCCGATATTTCATTTTTTGTTCTTACGTATTTCGCGTCATCTTTGTATATTTCCTTTAGTATATCAGTTGTTTCTCTGTCTATCCCCCTTTTTTCTAGTGTTTTCCAAGTGTCTTCTCTTTTTATTCTGTCGAACACTTTTGCAATGCAAATGGGAATATCTTTGTTTTTCCTCAAAGTTTTTTCACTTGCCTGTCGTATTATGAATATGGGGTCTTGGGGGCTTCTGCCTGTTCTGAAGCCGCATTGTGTTTCCTCTATTGTATTTTCTATGGTTGCTCTTATTCTTTTCTTAAAAATTCTTGTTAATATTTTTCTTGTTGTACTTAAGAGGGTGATTCCTCTATAATTCTTGCAATCTCTTTTGTCTCAATTTTTATATATCGGTAGTATTATATCTGTTTTCCAATCATTCGGTATTTTCTTTGTTCTTATTGCTGTATTTAATATGTCCAGCAGTTTCTCCGATCCTTCCTTTCCTAGGAGTTTAATCATTTCTGTTGTTTATCTCATCTTTTCTGGGGGCTTTCCCCATTTTAAATTTCGCTATCGCTTCTTGTAATTCTTCTTCTGTGATTTGTTTTATTTCCTGTCTGTTCTTCTTCTTCTTCTTAATTTTTTTCTAACAGGAATGTACCCTCACCAATCTATTATTAGTTGGCGACAGCGTTTTGCCGTTTCACTATGAATCTTCAGCAGTTTAGTTTTCTATTTCTGTGTTGTGAGCGACAAAAGTTTCTCGTATCGCGAGAAACGAGGTACCTATCTACTCACACGCAAACACAGTTTGATTCATCACCAACGCTATTATTTCTTATATATTATCCATATTAATGTTTAGTGTGTAGACACAAATCCAACACGAACCGTTACCATAAAAAATATGTTTCCTTAACTGACAGGCATACAAAAAAAAAAGTAAATAAAACATTAAATTGCATATCTTGTCCGCCTAACTTAATTAAAAACTTCGAATTGAATACGGAAACTTAAATATAACAAAAACTTACTCTATTATCGCCAGGAACTTGAGGCGTCGTTATGGTAACGTAGTAAACGTTGTTACCAGCTAACGTCCGACAGAGCAGTCTTAAATTGCTAAATGTGGATTTCACTGGATGCGATGTCATCTCTTGCAGATATTTCTGAAGATCTGAATAGGTGTACGGGTAACTATGTGCGAAATAAACTGTATCATCGTCATGTGGAAACTCTAGCGTGAAAGAAAGTGTGTACAAGAGCGGTTGTTCAGGTTCATCTGGGCCACTAAATAAATAAGGACATTATTGACAAGCTACAAAATTTCTTGTTGTACATACACATTTTCATTACAGAAGTAGGTTATGTTATCGCCGCATCTCCTCCAACCTATGGAATGCATTTGAGCGTCCTTTTCTGAGTACATCAAAACTTTCATGCCCTCGTTGAAAAGGCTTTCTTCTTTGGCTAAATTTACTATGGAAAATCTAAAATATTATGTACAAAATTGTATTAGCTATGTATACATATGTTGGGTCAAATATAAAAGCAATTTCTTTTACAAGCATTAAACAGGATTTTGAGCACCATTAACGTGAAATCTAAAAAATCTTTTTTAGGAATTTGTACAATATATCTTTTGAAACATTGGATGCGCAAATATATTTGAAAAGATTATCAACAGAGGGGGAACCATCTTGACGTTGAAGCGTCATCATAAAAAAAATATTGTTAGAGCTCCAACTGTGTCAACTTTTGTGCCCTATTCCCTGGAAGCTTTGCTTTTGTTTTCATCTGAAGAAAAGCTCAGCAGAAAACCATCCCATGGTGTGTGAGACTTATGGAGCACATGCTCCATCACTTTAGACTTGTGAATTTTGATCTAGATAGTTCAAAAGTGGTAATTTTCGATACAAGCGACAAAGAGCGTGAGGGAAGAGCCACCAACGTTTCAAGACGCTAATTTGGAGGCTTTATTGGACGAAGACTTGTGTCAAACTTACAAGGAGCTTGCTGAATCTTTGGTAGTGACTTAACAAATCATTTCATTTTGTCTGAAGAACATGCTGCTTCAATGGTTCTGCATCGTATATTGGAGACAAAAAATTGATCCATTATGGCAACCCTAAACGCAGGAAGATACCAAAAATTGGAAAAATAGGAAAAAGGTGGTAGCTTCCCCAAAAAAATACTTTAAATAAAATATATTGTACCATTTTTTTTAAATAAAGCCTCAAAGTCAGGAAAAAAGCCTTTAGAATATAGTTGCACGCCCAATATTTTGTGGATGATGTTGGGGAATTTGTTTTTTGATCTATCGAAAGCTTTCGATATTACAAAGTTCCTTTTAAATAAGCTGCAAGGTATCTACTAGAGCAGCATTGCAAGCTGAAGTTTATGATATTGACGATGACAACAAAAGTGCTGATACTTTTGAACACTTCAATTTGTGGGTCACACATAGCCAAGTTTGAGGAACACTGTTCCAGTGTGGTAATGTAGAAATTCAATCTCATCTTTTGGGATTGCATTTCTCTGCAGCTTTCTTAGGGTGGGTTTATCAATGTGAGGATAAATAAATTAACTTGCAGATAAAATTTTATTCGTAAGCTAATTACAATTAAACATTTATTGAGTGTTAAATAGAAGTTATCTGCAAGATAAAGCATTGTAGTTGCCAAATTTTATCTGCCAGTTAGCAATATCTGTCAGTTACTTAACTAACACTTTGATAAACCCACCCTTAATTATACTAATAATTAAAATTGTTATAATTTTCTAAAATTTAATTTTAAATAAAACTGTTTTTTTGTTTTATATTTGTTTGATCTTGTGTCATAAATCATTTCGCTACTTCATTTAAAAATATGTCTCTAGCTGACACATTAATACGAATGTTTTTTTTGTTTCTTTCATGTATTTTAAGTGCATCATTCTTTAAAATATACTGTGAGGAAGTAAATCTTCAATTGCCAAATTTTCAACCGGTTCTATTATATAAATTATTGCTTATATATAAATATGTATGTGTACAGGGTCGATCAAAATCTCCGAAATTCTAAATTTGACCCTAAAGCACCTATTTTTTCATATTACTAAATTCTGAAAAAAAAAGTTTTCTAGTACAAAACAAATGAATTGATTTTGGCAAAATTTTAACCCGTCACTCAAAAAGAAACAATTTTATTTATCAGTTTTTGAAACACAGTATATGTATATCATTGAAAGCTCTGTTGACCGCCAATCAAATAGTGCCAAAGAAAACAGCTGTAACCACATGTATGAATTTTGCGCCAGCGAAAAATACATACACGTAATCGCTATGATAATTTATCAAAGCTCACTTGACGTTGAATAATAAAACAGAAGAGTCCTACTATACAGAAATATTCTAAATAAATAAAATCAACCCAGATTTAGTTAATTTTAGTTAGATTTTCAAAAAGTTTTTATTTATTTAGAAAACGAGGTGCTGACTGACTATGTCTAATAATATTTTTTTAAGTTATAAATAATATACTATGATGAAAAATTACCTATGCATGTCATTTTCTTTCGTGGTTATGACTGCAAATAAATTTAGTTTCTAGGTATACTTATATTATAGGGAAAATTTCAGATTTATGTATTGGAAATTTTCCGTTTCAATTAGAAAACATAGTATACACCGATAAACAAAAACTTTCCAGTAGTTTAAACTGTTTATGTTCAAAAATAATCGTAGAATTTATGGTAGATCTATTTTCATACAAAAATAAATCGTTTCTAATAGGAAACCTTATTTCCATTAATCTTTTGTCAATTCATTTTCGTATATATGTTATATTGGGAATTACTAGTTTCATTGTACCCGGTTGACTTGGCGTTTCGGTTTAAATTTAGATGAAATGGAAAATGCATTACGTATTTAGAAATTCAATTTGATTTTATGGTGGAAACCGAGTTGTAAGCGCAAGCTTTTACATTGGTATATATTTATAATTCATTTATCAATGGTAATTGATTGATGTAGTAAATTTACGATATTGTTTCTCGGTTATTATTTTTCATTAGAAGTTCTAAAACGATGAGCGAGATAATAAAGACATTTATCAGGATTGGGAATTTTTGGAGCAAAACTTGGAATTTTTGTAATTTTTGACTTAATTACGATATTTCTGAAAAATTTAATAATAATTTTTACAATTCTGGTAACTTTTCTAATCTGTGGAATTTTTTTGAACTCTGTAGAGGTTGGGCAATAATTGGAACTCGAATTTAATAATGTTTTTAATTTATTAAATTTATGGAACTTGCATCTTAGGAATGCTTGAAATGTTTGAAATTTGTAGAAATTCTAGAATATTTTAGGAGTTTTAAAAAGTTTACAATTTTTGTAACTTCTATAATCTGTGGAGTTTGGAAGCTTCGGCATCTCTGAATTTTTTTTTAATTTTCGAAATTCTTCTACTTTGTGAAACTATTGTTGTTTTTAGATAATTTGAAAATTATTATTTTTTGGAATTTTAGAAGTTTTGAAATTTTTACAATTTTTTTAATCTGGAATTTGTAGAATTTCTTGAACTGCGAAGAATTTAGGTAATTTACTTATAAGGTTTAGCAAGTTTTGACAACTTTTTACAAATTTTGTAATTTTTGAAATTTTGTAGACCTATGTATAATTTTTATAATTTTTTTAACATTCCAAATTACTGGAATTTTGGAATTTTTGTAATCTTTGGAATTTGTAGAATTTTTTGATGAAAAATTAAAAAGTTTTGACAACTTTAAATTCTTTAGTTGATAAAAAAATTCAAATTTATGAAGCTTTTGGAATTTATGGATTTTTAGAAATGTTTAAAATATTTTAAACTTATGGAATTCGAAGTATTTATGAAATATTTTAAAGGTTTAAAAGTTTTGTTGTTTTGGGTTGAAATTTTTTTAATTTATGAAATTTTTGTAATTTTTGAAATTTTGTAGACCTATAACTTTTTTGAATTTTTAACACTTCAAATTAGCGGAAGTTTAGAATTTTTGTCGATTTTGCTGATTTGTGAAGCTTCTGGAATTTAAACTTTTAGAAGTTTTGAAATTTTTAAAAGTCTTTGCAATTTTTGTAATTTGTGGAAACTATGGTACTTTGGCCACTTTTTTTAACTTTTGATAATTTTAATACCTTCGAAATGTTTTGATTTATAAAAAGTTTTATAATTTTTGGAATTTGTGGACTTACTAGAATTTTTTGAATGTTTTAAAATTTGTTGTGTTTGTCAAGTGTTTTGAGATTTTTGCGATGCTTGAAATCCGTGGAATTTATGGATTTTTTGATTTTTTTGAATAGTCGTATCTAGAAAGTGAAAAGGTTTGACATGTTTGAAGTAAACTGGAACTTTTGAATTTTTTTAAATATTAACTTAATAATAATTTTTGCAATTCTTGTAATTTATATAATCTGTAGAATTGGCGCAGTTTTTTGAGCTCTTGGAATTTTTGGAAGGTTTGACCTCTTGACACTTATGAAATTTGTGGAATTTAGTAATAATTTTTGCAATTCTAGTAACTTTTCTAATCTATATAATTTTTTGAACTTTTTTAGGGAAGTTTGGTCGACTTTAAAATTGTGTTAGGTTTTTAAAGTTTTGTTGAATTTAATAATAATGTTTGTAATTTTATTTTAATATCTTTGAAATGTTTTAATTTACAAAATTTTCATAATTTTTGGAATTTATGAACTTATTGAAATTTTTTAATTGTTTTAAAATTTGTAGTATTTGTCGAAAGTTTTAAGATTATTGCAATGCAATGTTTGGAATCGGTGGAATTTGCGGAATTGTTTGAGCTTTTGAAAGTTTGAATACTCGCATCTTTGGAATTTGTTTAGTTCTTGAAATTTTTGGTAATTTGTGAAATACGTGGAATGTTTTAAATTTATTTGTGGAATTTGAAGTATTTGTGAAATTTTTGGAACTTGACATTTTCGGAATTTATGAAATCTGTAACTTTAGAAATTTTGAAATGGTTAAAATATTCGACATTTTTGATATTTTTGCTGTAAAATTACTGATAATTTTTGTAATTTTATCTTCGAAGCAATAATAGAAACAATTTTTCTTTTAGTTACGTCGCTAAATCTTTCCTTATCTACCATAACATGAATAATTCCCAACTGGTTAGAAATAAAAAAAATAATAAAAAAAGAACGCGACAACTGTGAGCTTTCGATATTGCAATCTATAAAATGGGACCACGAAATATGAAAAAGCTTAGTTGCATTATTGTAGAAGTTCTTTCAATTTTTTAAGATTTCGTTTATCGGTTTTAAAAATAATTAGAAGAAGCATTCCTAACAAAAGCTCTGTTATTTCTAACTGCATAGCATCATCGTCGTCATCTCACCTGTACATGACATTCTTCCTCATATTCGTTATCCGAAAATAGAACCATTGTGTATGCTTATTAGTGTATAAATCAGTTCTGAGGTACAGCTCGTAGTACGTGGCAGTAATCTTGATCGCTTTGGCCAGATTGCCGGATTCGAAGCGGGACTCGAACCGGAGACAATCCTCTTCCGGACACGGACACGTCGGTAAAAGGTAACGACTCCCACCTACGCTCGACCGACTAAACTAAACGGTTTCTTAAAATTTGTCCTTCGATTTCGAGCGAACAACACTATGCCAGAATAACCGGAAACGTGGTCAAATTGAATTATAATGCTTCCATTGTTTCAACTATTTTTTTTTATTTATAATGAGTGCCCTGTATATTCTTTAATAATCAATAAAATTTTTAAAAAATTAATATATCATTTTAAATGGTTAATTTTGACCACATTTTCGATATTCTACATCCACTATGAAACGAGGAAGAGTGAGGAGGAGTATGAAATAAGACCGAAAAGACTTACATAATTTACAGCGCTTATCGGGTAATACTGGTAAACGACCATACCACATTCTTCACCCACCGGCTTCGGTTGGACCTCTTTACCGGTGGGCACGTAGTAAGACTCGGGAACGGCAGGTACATGGTCGATGTGTTCTATTTTCTCCTCCAGCACCTTTTGGGTAGAAAAAGAAAAAGATGTATTCTTCTGTATCTGCGAGAAATTCGTAGGTGAACAGTTGAATAGCCGGCATATTACGGTTACGCCCACTTCACGCAGATGGATTTACAGAGATTATGTTGTTACGAACGGATATCGACTCGGATTGTTATGTAATAAATTGTATTCATTAATAAATTTTTAAAGAGAAAAAAAATTGAAGTGAAAGTATGCTTGCGGTCAGAATTAAATACTTGGGATATATAATGGGTATTGTAATTTGTGATTATAAATTAGATATTTCCGGTCTAGCTTGATATTTGTGTGGAAATAATTTGGGTGTGCCTTTAAATAGCGTGAATTGTTTGAATATTTGTTCGAATATGGTTTATTACTATTTTAGTCAATGATTAATTCGAGTGTATTGTATTCGTAGTACTTTAAATAAAATTCAAGCTGGACATAATTATTGATTTCTATACCTTAATAATTAATGTATAATGTTTAGAAGTAGCAAGCGGGTACCTTCAGGACACTCCATAAAAAAAATGCTAAATTGTCAAAATTAGAGTACAACTTAATTAAAATTTAAATTAAATAAAAAGTATGACATTAAAAAAAACAACTAAGTAGCACTAAAATTGAATATTTATCTGACACACCATTTGAAAGCATTTTGGAGGCATCTACAGGTCGACCAGAATCCCATGGCAGTGGCGTTTAAGTCAGAGAAACGCAATCAGAAGAAAATGATGAGACTGACATAATTGTAGATAAGCATCCAAAAATAAAGATAGCAGATAATTACAGTTGATGTAGAAATTGTTTACTGCAAACAAAAATTCAGAACAATTGCATTTCTCAGATCAACAAGGTTTCTCTGTTCTGGATAAGTCACAAGGAAAACTGATGCAGCGAATCTTTGTAAGAAGAGTATACATGAGGCATTTAACAAACACCCTAAGCTATGTAAAAGTTCAGAGTAACAATTGAAAAAGTTAATGAGAAAGATGTGTGTGAGCAATGGTGTACAAAAACAGTGACAGTGTAATTGAAGGCTTGAAAGATTTGTCTGAATATTTGAACAAGCTTTAAAAGCAGTTGACATTGTGGCTGATAAAGATGAGCTAAAGACAATTATTGAGATTGTTGTGGATGTTATTGACACAGCTGTGAAAGATAATAATACCAACCTTGCTGGAATGTTAATTACAGAAATATTTGACTTGCATAGCACTGGCATTTCAACCTTGCGGGGTAACCTGGAACGAGAGATATTTGGAGAGGATTTGCCGCTCTTGAAGTATTATGGTTTCAATTTTGAGGAAGTGCAAAAGCTTTTTGAAGTATTTCTTGTAGATGAAGGTTTAAGAATGAGGGCAATCTACAAGATCTTCATCATCTCTAGTAAAAATTGTGTTTTGCTCTTTTGTATGATCAATTTGGTCGTTTAATAGAACGGTTTTAACTAACAATCCAACCCTTAAAACAAATAAGAATTTCTTCTTCCGAATCCCAACTATTCGGAAAATGGAATGCCTTTGAAAAAACTACTGGAGATTAGTCGTATTTTTTACATGTTTCTGAAGTTGAGTTGTTTGTGATTTTTGGTGATTTTTCGGTCGTTTTTTTCAATCAGCTTTACATGTGCCAATTGGTTTACTCCAGAAATTAAAAGCATATTACGGTGTTTAAAAATAAAAAAAATGTAAAGGTAGATATTGGGACATCGCACTAACGAGCATTTAGGCTTAAAATCCGGACAAAATTATTTCATGCAATTTTTTTACTGAAAATCAAGACAAAACATGACTAAGTATACTTAATGTGTATTTTGTTCAAAAATAGTTATTCAAAATAAAAATAACAATGTGGTGACGTTAAAGTACCTAGTCTGATTCATCAGAATACGCAAGAGGTAAGATTTCTTGAATATAAGTTGTCTCTGGTTCTTCTGGCTTGAAAAGCTCTAAGGTTTCGCTTAAGAAGGGATGGCTTTTGCTGTTTTTACGTTTACGAGTACAGCTAATGAAAGGATCCGATGTGAGAAGCAGCCTATTTAAGACATCTTGATTACACTATATCCCTGAAAATTTTCTACCATAATCTTTTCTATACGAGCGGTAATGTTTCTTACGGACTTCTGCAGCTTCTTGCTCAAACTTTGCTGCATTGATGTTGTGGCCTGCTAAGATGGCTTCCAGAATGACCTTAAGTTTTATTATGAATTCTTTATTTATGCCTGTTATTTCAGCGGCTAAATCTGGATCTGAGAAGAATCTTCTTGATGTGTTGCCCGTGTTTGAATTTCCGAATCCGGCCTTTGCAATATCTATTGTAAGTCCATCAGTCCTTTCCCTGTATTTTTTTGAATCCTTTCTTTGTTTCCTTTGACCATAATCTTATCTTTTTTTGTTCGAGCTTGCCATTTTTTCAAGGGAAGTTTGTATAACAAGTGTAAAATGGTTTCAAATAAACGAATTCGAGCATGTAGAACTAATAAGCCAAATCTTAAATATTGAAGATCCTGACCATTTGTATTTTCAAAGTCATTGAAATTTTTGCATGTTTTTTCACATATGTAACATCTCGTGGTGGAGGATGTACCAGTCGCCGCGTTGCGAACCTTAGCATCAACCATGGTCGGGAGCAACGTATGTCGTACAAAATATGTTCCATTTGGGTTCTCTATTGTGCTTTTTAGTAACTGTTTTGATTGGGTTTCAACATACTGTATTTCATTCATCGTAACGTCTACTGTTTCATGAATAAATCACAATCGTATTGGTCGGCAAAGACGAGTGGACGATGGTGTTGTATTTTTCCATAAAATCTTAGTTTTTCCGTAAACATGTGAATGTAATCTCAAGGGAACCAATGAACTTTGAAATATGAACCACGTAATTTCGACCTTCTAGGTCTCGTCAGCGCAACTACGAATGCAAGATCTAATTTCATCGCCCTTCACATCACAACTTTAACTGTATAATACCTCAATGGACTAATTCCAACCCAATGCTCTCTAGTGGACAAGGTGGGAAGTAGCACACAGCACAAGTCGGTACTGATCATTGTCATTCCCGCTAAATGTCTCGATCTGCTAAGCAGTCAATAGTGACCACATGGTCCGCTTCTAATGCTTGATCTATTTTCATTGCATTCATTGGCAGGGTGAATTCCAACAATATTATATAACATGAGAGCCTATTATAGGCATTTTGTTTTGTGGGTTTTATATTCTAGAATCACCAACTAACCGAAACAAAGGAAACATAGCTATAATCATTCCAAGTCCTCAAGGCCGAGTTGACCGTAAAAAAAATGGAGTAAAAACCAGAGCTTAAAATTAAGAAAATAGAAATGAAACCGAGAGGACGACCAATCATTTTCTGATGAGAAAGGTAGTGAGACTACATTTCGAAGGAAGACGAAGAGTGGATTAGATTTTAGAAATACAAACATTGGGCTCATGAACAATGTACTCTTATTGACTTCACATACTCGTTAGTTTTTATGGCTCGAAGTGGGAAGACTGAAAAGGACTGAAATTTTTACTTTTATTATTCTAGATATTCCGAGAATTATTTTAAAACTTTGAAATCAAAACTTGAATAGTAGAAAAGCTATGGCTACAAAATAAATTCCAACGTCCCTCACCCCACCACTCCTTCTGGGAGATTGAAAGTATGACAATTGTTCTAAACATTGTTCTAAAATTTTAATTATCTTTGATTTTGAAAATTGAGCTATTCCAGACTGATATTATTGTGGAATCTTGGGCGTCTTTAATTATGGATCTTTTCCCATTATTTCAATGAATTATAATAATTAGGAGTTTAAACTTTTAAAATGAGCCAGAAGAAACCTTGACCACTCTGAAGTAACTCCCAAAATTTCAATTTTTAGAAAATGGCGGCAGAAAAGTTTCCTTTTTTGTTCATTGTCATTAATTGTAGTCAACTTTAGAACAATATTCAGAACAACTAGAATTTATGGAACCATTCAACTAGTTTGGGGAATATTAAAACAACTGAAAAATATTGAACAATTTTTTAACTAGTTTTTAATAAAATTCTACGACAACCTAACTAACTTCACACCTTTCTTTATTAAAATTTCCAATATTTTCAAAAATTATCTTTTGTATATATAAAAAAAGAATCAGCAAGTAGTCTAATAAATCGCGAGATACAATTCCTAACCATATAAATTGAAACATTTCCTACACTATCTTTATATTAAGCTACTTCTAAGAAATAATTCAATTTCATCTGTTTAGATTTTCTGGGGGAAATGCACGCAACAAAGTTTTATGAAGCAATTTGATTGCCTTTTAAATAATACATATGGGATTGAAGTCAGTTTAGTGTTCGTTATTATGAAGCAAGGATATCACACAAAGGTACTTCAAAAAACTAACTTACCTGACATTCTGTTGGCCATCTGGGTGGTTGGGATGGACAATCAGCATCCCTGGCGGTGAATTCTTTGGGATCCTTAAAACGTACGATCTGTTCGAGATGTTCTTCTTCAAGTTCAGATGTGACAGCGGTCGATTTCAAAAAGAAATTACTCAAAAAACTATCGGATCTTCTGGGGCTAACCGGGAAAAGTAATGTTTGCAAGTCTTTTACGCTGGAATCGCCTACGGGAAGAAAGAAATAAGACAAACGAGTATATAAGCATATATTATACAGAAAATAAGAACGATATAAAAACTAAAACCGATATTTACAATTCAACGATAGCCTGCAACCACCTTGCATGGCCGCACAGTAGCGCTAGCGCTGATGATATGTAAATATCAACGCGGAAAGGACTGCAACAGTTTGTGTACACACAGATGAGCGTGCCGTGAGCTTTTCTTTTCTTTTTGCATTTTAATTGTGTCTCGTAAACTTATATTTATAGAGAACCGGCATAGGACGTTAGAAGCTTGGCAAAGTTTCGAAACACACTAACCTCTAAAAATAGGATACCTATGTCTTGTAGAGTGGAAGTTGTACGAGAGTGTTGGGTAAAAATTCGTGTGACAGCTGTTTGTGATGATATACGCAAACGAGGATCCGATAAGTTTTTCATTTTGTTCTTAAATTATAACATGTTTTCGTCTTGTCAAAAACTCCAAACATTTATTAATCAATTTGCTGGGTAACGACAGGAGGTAAGTAAAATTATGACCGTGTTATATGTGACTTTATTGCCAATTTTTTTAGATAGGCACAAGATCGTAACTGTAAATTTTATTAAGTAGGTGAACGTAAAATTTGACGTACAGATTTGTAACTGTAAACTTTATACTGCAACTTTTTTTTGCGTGGAAAGCTTTCCAAACAATTCTTTTCAGTATATACAAGTGTCTCAGTGAATGGTCTCATTAGAAGTTCTAGCGCTTCCGGTTATAGCGGAAATTGCCATCTGCCTTGATATTTTTAATTGAACGCCCTGTATATTTTTACATATTTGCATTTACCTATTTTTAAGCTCTATAAATACCTTTAGTTTTATTTAATTTGATTCGGACGTTTTGTAGTTATTCGATTTTTTCTAAAAAAATTTGCTATGGCGAACATTTATTCAAAAAAATCAGAGAGCACTCGATTTTTCGGATATTATCTTAGGATTCATAATATGTTTAAGCAACATGTTGAAGTCGGTTTTGGCGCCGAAAACGGCTGTCTAGATTATGTGGTTACTTTATTATTACACGTTAACTTTTCGAAATTTTATGTCCTACATGTCCCATATATAAAATTGATGGTTTAGCAGATAATTAGGTTTTTTTTCTAAAATGCATACACAACCCACCGTTACTTATCCAGTGTGCCATGGAAAAGCACACAAAAGCACAAAGCCTTTCAAATGCTACTCATACGCGTACAAACTTCTAATTCCTGCCACGTTTTCACCGGAGCCTGATAGACCAGATCTATACAGACGATTTGCAAATGTTACATTTTCGAGAGGTAAGGTCCTTGTTTACCGCAATATTCTCGAGAAAATTTATCTCTATAACGCGTTAATGTGCCTTGCTGGGAGTTTGGCCTCCCGTTTAGATTAACAAGGTGAACCTACTTGCCGAGGAGGAAGCAGATCCATCAAACGGTTATCGAGCTAGGTAATATTTATATGATGAAAAAGTTGTCCAGAAAATTTATGAAAGTTTGAACGGTCACAGAGCTCAAACGCGTTAATGTGCCTTCCTGGGGGTTTGTCCTCTCGTTTAGATTAACAAGATGAACCATCTGGCCGAGAGCGAAGTAGATTCATCAAACGGTTCTCGAGAAAATTTATCTCTACAACGCGTTAATGTGCCTTGCTGGGAGTTGGCCCTCTCGTTTAGATTAACAAGGTGAAACTACTTGCCGAGGAGGAAGCAGATCCATCAAACGGTTATCGAGCTAGGTAATATTTATATGATGAAAAAGTTGTCCAGAAAATTTATGAAAGTTTGAACGGTCACAGCGCTCAAACGCGTTAATGTGCCTTCCTGGGGGTTTGTCCTCTCGTTTAGATTAACAAGATGAACCATCTGGCCGAGAGCGAAGTAGATTCATCAAACGGTTCTCGAGAAAATTTATCTCAACAACGCGTTAATGTGCCTTGCTGGGAGTTTGGCCTCTCGTTTAGATTAACAAGGTGAATCTGCCTTCCTGGGGGCTTGTCCTCTCGTTTAGATTAACAAGATGAACCATCTGGCCCTACTTGTTTAGATTAACAAGGTGAACCTACTTGCGAGGAGGAAGCAGATCCATCAAACGGTTATTGAGCTAGGTAATATTTATATGATGAAAAAGTTGTCCAGAAAATTTATGAAAGTTTGAACGGTCACAGAGCTCAAACGCGTTAATGTGCCTTCCTGGGGGTTTGTCCTCTCGTTTAGATTAACAAGATGAACCATCTGGCCGAGAGCGAAGTAGATTCATCAAACGGTTCTCGAGAAAATTTATCTCTACAACGCGTTAATGTGCCTTGCTGGGAGTTTGGCCTCCCGTTTAGATTAACAAGGTGAACCTACTTGCCGAGGAGGAAGCAGATCCATCAAACGGTTATCGAGCTAGGTAATATTTATATGATGAAAAAGTTGTCCAGAAAATTTATGAAAGTTTGAACGGTCACAGCGCTCAAACGCGTTAATGTGCCTTCCTGGGGGTTTGTCCTCTCGTTTAGATTAACAAGATGAACCATCTGGCCGAGAGCGAAGTAGATTCATCAAACGGTTCTCGAGAAAATTTATCTCTATAACGCGTTAATGTGCCTTGCTGGGAGTTTGGCCTCCCGTTTAGATTAACAAGGTGAACCTACTTGCCGAGGAGGAAGCAGATCCATCAAACGGTTATCGAGCTAGGTAATATTTATATGATGAAAAAGTTGTCCAGAAAATTTATGAAAGTTTGAACGGTCACAGCGCTCAAACGCGTTAATGTGCCTTCCTGGGGGTTTGTCCTCTCGTTTAGATTAACAAGATGAACCATCTGGCCGAGAGCGAAGTAGATTCATCAAACGGTTCTCGAGAAAATTTATCTCTATAACGCGTTAATGTGCCTTGCTGGGAGTTTGGCCTCCCGTTTAGATTAACAAGGTGAACCTACTTGCCGAGGAGGAAGCAGATCCATCAAACGGTTATCGAGCTAGGTAATATTTATATGATGAAAAAGTTGTCCAGAAAATTTATGAAAGTTTGAACGGTCACAGCGCTCAAACGCGTTAATGTGCCTTCCTGGGGGCTTGTCCTCTCGTTTAGATTAACAAGATGAACCATCTGGCCGAGAGCGAAGTAGATTCATCAAACGGTTCTCGAGAAAATTTATCTCTACAACGCGTTAATGTGCCTTGCTGGGAGTTTGGCCTCCCGTTTAGATTAACAAGGTGAACCTACTTGCCGAGGAGGAAGCAGATCCATCAAACGGTTATTGAGCTAGGTAATATTTATATGATGAAAAAGTTGTCCAGAAAATTTATCAAAGTTTGAACGGTCACAGCGCTCAAACGCGTTAATCTGCCTTCCTGGGGGCTTGTCCTCTCGTTTAGATTAACAAGATGAACCATCTGGCCGAGAGCGAAGTAGATTCATCAAACGGTTCTCGAGAAAATTTATCTCTATAACGCGTTAATGTGCCTTGCTGGGAGTTTGGCCTCCCGTTTAGATTAACAAGGTGAACCTACTTGCTGAGAAGGAGGCAGATCCATCAATCGGTTATCGAGCTAGGTAATATTTATATGATGAAAAAGTTGTCCAGAAAATTTATGAAAGTTTGAACGGTCACAGCGCTCAAACGCGTTAATGTGCCTTCCTGGGGGTTTGTCCTCTCGTTTAGATTAACAAGATGAACCATCTGGCCGAGAGCGAAGTAGATTCATCAAACGGTTCTCGAGAAAATTTATCTCTACAACGCGTTAATGTGCCTTGCTGGGAGTTTGGCCTCTCGTTTAGATTAACAAGGTGAACCTACTTGCCGAGGAGGAAGCAGATCCATCAAACGGTTATTGAGCTAGGTAATATTTATATGATGAAAAAGTTGTCCAGAAAATTTATCAAAGTTTGAACGGTCACAGCGCTCAAACGCGTTAATCTGCCTTCCTGGGGGCTTGTCCTCTCGTTTAGATTAACAAGATGAACCATCTGGCCGAGAGCGAAGTAGATTCATCAAACGGTTCTCGAGAAAATTTATCTCTATAACGCGTTAATGTGCCTTGCTGGGAGTTTGGCCTCTCGTTTAGATTAACAAGGTGAACCTACTTGCCAAAGGGAAAGCAGATCCATCAAACGGTTATCGAGCTAGGTAATATTTATATGATGAAAAAGTTGTCCAGAAAATTTATGAAAGTTTGAACGGTCACAGCGCTCAAACGCGTTAATGTGCCTTCCTGGGGGTTTGTCCTCTCGTTTAGATTAACAAGATGAACCATCTAGCCGAGATCGAAGTAGATTCATCAAACGGCTCTCGAGAAAATTTATCTCTATAACGCGTTAATGTGCCTTGCTGGGAGATTGGCCTCTCGTTTAGATTAACAAGGTGAACCTACTTGCCGAGGAGGAAGCAGATCTATCAAACGGTTATTGAGCTAGGTAATATTTATATGATGAAAAAGTTGTCCAGAAAATTTATGAAAGTTTGAACGGTCACAGCGCTCAGACGCGTTAATGTGCCTTCCTGGGGGTTTGTCCTCTCGTTTAGATTAACAAGATGAACCATCTGGCCGAGAGCGAAGTAGATTGGAATTGGCCTCGAAACTACACGTTATTGTCGATTTAACACATGAGCAATTCGTCTAAAAAGCAGAAAAATTTGCTTCTGTTCTTCTAAATTTACATTCTATCATCGAAGGTAAATGTGGATAGTTTTCGTTAAACATTCTGCAAGTTCTACTAGGAATTTTGTCGCATTTTTCGTGTATAAAAATAAATTAAGAATTTCTTGATTTGTGTAAACATCGTTTTCGTTGTTATCCATTTTAACTATTTATAGCAATATGTGTAAATGTAAAGGCATATAACGGATAATTATGAACTCACAAGCATCAAATGATGAAGTGTGTCTTTGACAATAAATTTTTGAGAACACTTATTTTCCATAGCACACTGGATAAATATTGATGTGTTATGTGTGCATTTTTCAAAGAAAAAAATTCTTCACTTTTTTTTTAATTTTCGAATCTTCATCTCTCCAATTTGTAGTAGTTGCTTTTAGAATAACTTGGAAAGCATTTTAATGGAATAATGAGACATTGTGAGGTATTTAAAAAGTTTTTAGTTTGAGTAAAATGTAAAAAGTATGAAACTAGTTTTACCTCAAACTCATCGCTGTGAATTTTGAATATAATATTTTATAGTTTACGAAGCCTTTCCAATTTAATGAAGCAGGATTTCTGTGTTTTTTGTGCGGTTGTAATGTAAAATTCAAATGTTTCTTGTATACGTCAAAATTAGATTTATGTTGATTTCTATTTTATCTAGAACAATGTTTTGATCGACTGTTTTGCAATAAAAAGATTGTCATAACTTTCTTCAGAAATTTAATAGAAAATTATTTATCCAGGGAAATGCCGTTACTAGAAAGTAATCGTTTTATGTACTCGTACATATGGAGACCAGAGATAGTTCTCTAAGAAAATTTCGGCTATTCCCCAGGGTTCATTCTTAGCTCTATTGTTTTTGATTTTTATCCAAAATCTATATATCTATACAGACGATTTGCAAATGTTACATTTTCGAGAAGTAAAGTCCTTGTTTACCGCAATATTTAGCCAAAATTGGATTCGATCTAGCAAATTTAAGATCGCGATCAAAAAATCAACGAGCCCAACAAGCGAACACAATTCAAAAATTTCGATTTCGATGAAAGAACTCATCGTCTTCTTTACTGCCGAATCGCTCAATTTCAGTGTCTAGTTAAATGCGCAACTCTTCGTCATCTTGTGCAATCCTGAAGCTATCTCGGTTAAGAGTAAAGAAAATTATATTTGACGGTCAACAGTTTTTGATGTTCCTTTAAAAACAAGTTGCGGAAAACTTCAGCGTTTTAAAGATCACATTCTAGGCAAATACATAGTAAGTTATGGTTCTTTAAAGTTTCGAAAACTGAATGTGCTATAATAAAGTAACTACACAATGTAGACAGATGTTATCACCGCCAAAACATACTCCAACATGTTGTTTATGAATATTATGGATCCTAAATGGATATCCGAAAAATCGAGAGTTCTCTGATTTTTTAAATAAATGTCTGCTACAGTAAAAAATGTTAGAGAAAAAGCGGATAACTACAAAATACCCGAATGAAATTGTAAAAGGTAAAAATATTTATAAAGCTTAAAAGTAGATAAATTCAAATATGTAAAAATATACAAGGTGTTCAATTAAAAACAACTACATAAGTACAAGAATATACATAATTCTGAACTTTCAAATTTATATTTTGGACAAACGCTAAGACACTCCCTTGTATGTAACCAACAATGAGTTAGTCACGTGGGTTATATTTAATTCTGAAAGTTTTGTGGCTAGATTTCTTGTAATTTAGAAATGTGTTAGTGAAATATCTAATAGTTTTTTAGTAAAGCTTCAAATAGTAGACAATGGATATTTTCAGATTTTTTCAGGTATTTTTGTACGGAATAAATTAAATTCTGAACAAATCTGAAAAAAAAACAGCAATTTAAGGTATTCGACTATTTACAAAAAGAAAATGGGATATCAGACTAAATAAAATTTCATTTTTGCACCGAAATTATACAAATATAACACACAACATGCTTCATTAGCTCTTTACTAGTCTACCACACCCTAAAAACAAATACTTACCTCTAGGAGATTGTAAATTCTTTCTCCAATACATCCCCAATAGTACAAGACGTAAAAAAAATTAAGTTAGATATTTGGTCAAAAATATAGTACGAGCTTAGTACTTAGTAAAAAAATTATTTTATTTTATGTTGATGCTGTAAGAAAAGAGAAAGAAAAATCATCAGTATCATGATGATATTAAATGAAATGGTAAATCTACACATACAAAAACTACAGCGAAACAATAATTGTATTAGAATAGATTAAACCTGAAATAATTTAATTTAATGCGACAATAATTGTTGCAGAAACACGGAAGAATATCTCTGCATTAAATTTATTGCATTTTAATACCCAATTGAATTATTACTGCGTAAGTTTAGATTATAGCGCATAAACTGTGTTAATAGTAGATGTGAACTTTGAATAACATCTGTTCGTAGAAATATAAATGTTTCAGGAAGTATTACTACATCTCTAGATAAAATGCATGTAAAGGCGAAGAGTATTAAACACATCTTTTACTATTTATAAATAAGGAACTGGTTACGTTCACTTAAATACCTACATGTAACCTAGATTTAAATATATGCAGGCATATTCAGCTGAAAACGTTGCATGCTAAATGGATTCTATATTAAATTAATAAGAAAGAGTTTAGAGTTAGTTTTTTGTAAAACTGGGAAGAATGTAGACAATTCAGATTTAAATAAAAGTGGTGGAGGTGCCAGGTATTCATCGGTGCTTCTTGACTACATCATTAGATGCTCTTAGATTGGTGACAACCAATTCAAGGTTGTGATTAAACTTCTGGAGCTTCTAAATTAAAAAAGTTTTTTTCGGAAAGTTCATTCGCGTATGTAAAAAAAAACTGCAGTTCTCAGAAGTACATAAAACTAATTTCATGTTCTACGTTTCTTTTTGGCCCGCAATCACAACAAATATATGGAACAATACCAATCAAAATATCAACATACATGTAAGTATTCCATTGTTGTATATGCCAACGAAAAAATGGAATGTACATAATTATATTCTACAAGTAAACCGAACAAGTACCCAGTTACAAGCCATATTTATAGAGTTACGAGTTTACATTTTTGGCACATAATATCGTCGTGTACAGTCCGCTATAAAAACTATTACGATACTATTGTTGTGCTTCGGAAAAATCATGGATTTCGGCCAAAATTGATTGGCGAATTAGATTGATTAATGTCTAAACTTAATAGATATTTAATTGTTTATATTAATTATAGAAGCTTCTCTAATATAATAATTACAGTAAACTAAATACTTATTTATATGAAGATGACAAAGCACGTGCTAATATTCAACATTTAGGATGTTTTCATTTGGTATAGGTACAAAGGGTACATCGTGGTCATGATGCATTTTGGAATATGACAGCTGCCCACAGAACAGTGCCTGCTTAAAGTAATAAAATCGATGAAGTCTTCATTCATAAAGCAACATGGACCAAAATCAGATATCTTCCTTCGGGAACTATAATACAAATATTTTCCAGTCTTGAATCTAAGAGATTTTAATCACAGGTCATTGTAAACTGTCTTCTTCCAAATGTTGCAGCATACAAGTTGAAGAAACTTCAGAATCAATCTTTATAAGATGAGATTTGACCAACTATGCTAATATTGAAACCTCCTTGAAGTACTGGAAGCGTGTGCTATATCGATTTCTCAAGTTTGAAATAATTTTAACGTTCTGTTCAGTTTTGCATGACAGTAAAACTCCGTACAGACTTGTCGAATTTTTGTTTTCAATCAAGGAAAATAACTCCAACTTATTTGAAAATGACAGAACATCTGAAATTATTGTGAGAGCTTCCAGGTTTTGATCGCATCATCGTAAAGTAAAAATATAAAAAACCTGTTTTGAGCAAGTCTCGACACTATTTTCCATGAAAGGAAAGGGAAGCTATTGAGACATCCCCAAAATCTCAACCGTAATGATGGTTACTCATTCTTCAGTATTTGGAAACTTGTCCTTTCCACTTCATTGCCCCGTGCTCACAGATCCGCTTCTTTGAACAGGCTTATAGTTCTCGTCAAGGCAAACAAAAAAGTTTTAATAAACATAGGTCCGTAAATCAATTCTTTCATAGATAGAGGTGATTCTAGTTTAGGTTGTAAAATAATTTTTTATTTGTAGAAACTGTCATTAATTTTCGGTTAAGCTCTGTCAGTGTCACGTTTGTCTTTTCTATTAAAACGAAATGGCTTTCTATACAAATTCAGAGATGGCCGATGTGCATTTCATGTACGGTCGTATCTAATGGTAATACTTAATAAATGATAAATTGTTTTCACGACTACATCAACGATTAAGTGAAAATGGTTCATTTATTGTTAAAAAACAATGCCGAACGACCAAGATAGATGGCAACTCCAGAAACTGAGGAAAATGTTCTAGCAAGAGTAGAAGAAAATCCGAATATCAGTACCAGAACAATAGCTAGGAAGCTAAACATCAATGCTTCTTTAGTATGGAGGATTTTGCGAGAACAGCTGCTATAATCCTTATCATTTGCAACGGGTACAGGTTTTATTACCTCCGGATTATGTTTCCAGACTTCCTTCCTACAGAATCATATCAGAAAAACTTATCCAAAATCAAAACTTTGTTGCTAATATGTTATTTACTGACGAGGCTATTTTTACAAACAATACAATAATGACTTTCCACAACAACCACATTTGAGCGGATGAAAATCCTCATGCTGTTATGGAGACAAGACATCAACATCGATATTCTGTGAACGTTTGGCTGGGTATTTTTGGAAATTGTTTGATAGGCCCGGTGTTTTTACCAAATCGTTTAAATGGCGAAAATTATCTGAACTTTTTAATTCATATTTTACCCCCATAACAAGAAGATGTTCCTCTAATTGACAGAGTTAACCAATGGTTTTTGCAGGATGGTGCACCACCACACTTTGCTGTCGCAGTAAGGCAATTTTTAAATGAAACTTACAACAACAAATGGATAGGACGGGGAGGTCCTGTGCCATGGCCACCTGGATCCCCTGATATAAACCCACTTGATTTCTGCATTTTCGGATATTTAAAACAGCTGGTATATTCAAGGCCAATTAATAATGTGAGTGAACTACAGCAGCGAATAGAAAACAAACCCCACACAATCAGACAAAATCCAGGATTGCTTGAAAGAATACGAGCTTCCTTTCGGCGAAGATGGAAGCATGTGTACAAGTAGCAGGTGGACATGTAGAACATCTTCTTTATGCTGATTTTTTTGTGAAAATTTTTTGATGAGAATAGAAATTTACCTCTATATGTGAAACAATTGATTAAGACTTTTTTGTTTGCCTTGACGAGAACTATAAGCAAGTAGAGTATCCGACATTTTTTTTAAAACACCCTGTATATATACTCCGCCAGTCCACCTTTTTCTTGTCAGAAAGTTTTCGCCTCTAACGTGGCTTGAACGTCGAGTTATCGTAATTTTCTGGCACCTCTTACCCAGTTTTTTGCTCCTTCGATATCATTGTTCTGGTAATGTGGTTATTGATATCTTGGGGTTGCAAATTAAGGACACTTAATTTCTCGGTGATGTCTAATACAAGAAACGCAAAATCCTCCAGCTAAACCGAATTCACCTCGTTGGCATAAAAATTCCATTAATAAGCAAGAAACAACTCATTAAAAAGCTGTAAAACTCTATCCTTGTTAAGCTAACAAACTTCGGTATGAACCAGTAGGTCTCTGAAGCTCGTAAGCTCTCACTTTGTTTACAACTTTTACTGTATTCACACCATTATTCATGATTAAGAGCTTTCCATCTAGTGATTCTTGGGAGGGAGATACGATTCCTCTTTCAACACCTACCACAGCAGAAGACACATCAGTCACTAGGCCCACCATTGTGTCAGAATCGATTTTTACTGCTGAAAATATGGCAGCAATCAATGAAGTGTTTACCATAGAAATCAAAGATGACGTCAATGATTAACATCATCAATTTGAACACCCCCTTTAGTGCTAAGCAGCATTTAATCATTGGGTTTCTTTGTTGTCATATTTTCATAACTTATTAATGTAATTATAGGTTAACAGCTCTCTCATGGAAAAATAAAAAAATTAGTTTTTAACAAACTTTTTAATATCCTGTGCCTTGAAAACATTGCCACCTTTTTTATTATTTTATGGTCCTTGATTGTCCATTTCTTATGTCTTCCTGGGTGAGGAGCTCGAGAAGGTCACGGTAGCTCGACGTGTAAACCACGCTAGAAGACAGAAAACCTATATCTACAGATATAGATAGAATGGCTAGCAAGTTCTCCTAGTTTGGCACCCTTAGGCAATTTTCTATTGGATCATTTAAAATTGTGTTTACAAAACAAAACTCAAAAATTAGAGGTTTTGGAATTCAAGAAAAATGACACAAAATAGACGAATTTGTAAATAGACTAGATTACTGTCAAGTAATAAATGGGTAGCATTTTGAATATTTTATTTAATAGAGTTAATTTTATCATATTTTACAAGTATTTGAATGAAACATAATTTCTATATTTGCATGATTATAAACTAAAGGAAAAGCATATTCACAGATGTCATGTCAATTTGTAACATTTACCACATTCTACATACATTATCCTAGTTTTATATTTAGAATTACTTTAATTCAATTTTCCCTGAAAGTTAATTCCGAAACTTAAAGAGTAATAGAAATGGAACACGTTATATACCTTAAAATCAATTTCAAATTAATGGTTGTATCGTCGATATGTATAATCCAAAAGCGATCATAAATTATAATTTATAACATGCAGGACGTCTATTTCGGGGGCTACTGATAATATAATATGTTCTCAAAAGGAATACATTATTCTAATCTATCGTAAATTCATTTCTAAACGACATTGATCACTGCACGATCAACTCAATATATATTTATCCGCTTCCTAAATAATTAGAAGTGTTTCATGTATATTAAAGTTTTTATTTCGATAATTAATAATCATTAAATTAATATTAATGTTAATTTTTATAGGAAGCATACGTAGAGACAAGCTGACATATCACATGTAGATAACGAGCTATAATTTTCGTAATATGGAACATTTGAATTAAGGAAGAGGTGTAATATCCTATGAAACACGATACTTTGCTTCGAAATTTAACGGCCTCCTAAATGTAATTGTAAGAAATATATTTCCGCCAAACTTTTAATGTTCCTTTCGCCTACAAGGACGTTGATATATGTTTGTTTTGTAAATATGCACGTATGTATGTCTATACTGTGCACAACCATACTGTATTGTAAACCCTCTAAATTGAAATAGGACGTTTTTATTGCCTCTAAAAAGTTTTATTTTCTACGGGAAATCAATGATGTAATTTCGAACAATGGCATTTTAAATTTAAATTTGACGTGACATTGTCGTATTTAGTTACTGGAACCAGCTATAGAAATTTGCAGGATCACTTCGAGTTATGCTTTGGGTTACTGGCGATGAATTCGAATCGTAATTCCGACTTGCCTATCGCTTTCAAGCACGTGTGTGATGGTGCGTTATCTTGATGATAAAGAACTGTCTTTGCTCAATAACGCTGCATAATACTCTCCTGTGACTGTTTTTCCTTTCCGCATGCAATCAATGAAATATGTTCCGTGAGAATCCCACAAAAACGGAGGCCATCACTTCCTCGACAGAGCGTTGCTCTTTTGACCGTTTTGGTCAACTTTCGTGTCTTTCCAACCAATCTGCAGAGTCCCTATTGGACTCAGGGGTATAGTAATAGTAATAATCATCAACACACTGCTGTTTTTGATCAACGATCAGCACTCTTAGAGCTGAAAGCTTTTTGATTCTCAAAAGATGCCGCCCCTTCTTTTGAGCCGCCTACGGTCTTAACTTCACTTCACGATCGTTCAAAACGATTCGATGCACGTGCTTTACGATTTCGACATTCGTAGCCTTTTTTGGCCTTCCACAACGCGGTTTTTTTTTATTTTTCTCTAGATGTTTCTATACAGGGTTTTTTTTTAGAAATTTTCTGTGTTAACGTCAAAATGTCAAAATGAAATATTTTCACTCATGGAACACTTTCGGTTATAGCGAAGTCATAGCCAACTTTGATATTTTAAATGGAATATTATATATTTTATTGCTTTTTAAATTCCTTATAAAGTGAGATAATAGTTTGTATTATTAAGGTTTCTTATGTCAAAAATTAGCCGTTTTTGAATTATTTTGATTTTTGTGATTTTTTTTGGTTTTTTAATGCACTTTTTAAAACCACATATCTACGGTGTAATTGAACCGAACTACGTCATATTTCTGCTGGAGACAGCCAAAGGTAGAAGATTCTGAGTAACCCATAAACAATTAATTATACTCTTACTACAGTAATCTTCAATTAAAGAAAAGTCGTGATGATCGAGTTTCATGAGTGAAAATATTTTATTTTGACAGACCAAGTAACACGATTACGTACCCCACATTTTCAAAGCTAACCTATGACGTTAACATAGAAAATATCTAACGAACAAGTTACGTCAAAAACCCCGTATATACAGGGTGCCCGGATTTCGTAGGAACAACATGGGTAACTTTTTTATTTGAAGACATAGAGAGACGGTTAAATTAGCAAAAAGGCGTAGAATCAGAAGCTCAATAAGAATCCATTTTCAAATTTTGCTTCTCATGTTTCATTTGTTTAATATTGAAGAAAAACCGAAATCTCCCAATTTCTTTTATTTGCCGTAACTTTTTTGATACTCGGGATATTAACATGGGGTTTGAAGCAATTCCAATTGAAACAACAAACAAATTTCTTTTGCGCAAATTTTTAGTAATCTCACCGAACCTCAAAATTTTAAATTGGAACCGTGCAATTTTTGTGGCTCTTTTAAAAGGAGATTTTTTCCTGAATACAATCATGTATCGCATGATATGAAAATTTTGTCAAAATTTGGAAAATTAAGCTTATTCTGATTACGGACAGACGTCACAATTTTTTGTTTATCGCGTTGTCTGTGAAAACAACACGGTTGTCATAATACGAACTTGTCAGAAGTGTCAATCTTATTACTTCAATTTATAACGAATAATTTTGAAAAATACGATGTATTTTGTACGTATATCAAAAGTTTGAAAAGCGTAAAACTGTCATTTAATAACACAAATTTCATATGTGCTTATTATTAGTAACCTAATCTCACCTCAAAATTTTACATTTGAACTATGCAATTTTTGTTGCCCTTTTAAGAAAACATTCTTTTTAACCAATTGTTAGGTGATATGGTAACTCGGTTTGAACTAATTTGGTATGGTAATTTAAATACTTAATAAAACAATTACAATGCAAAGTTGACACCGTCTCTGAATACTATTTAGTACTTTGTGGATAATATTGGCAAAATTAGTGTTGTTAGATTTTATTGCTTCTTGCAATTCTTTAACATATGTAGGACCACAGATTTTATTTTTAACAGTACCCCTCAAAACATATTAGAAGAAGTCAAATCAGGTGATCTTGCAAGCCAGCAGATATCGTGCTTTTTACTATAGTGACAGATACTGTCCTAACGTCACCGTGAAAGTTACTGCAGTGATAAGTACTATGTTATCGTTTCCTGTGAGTACATGTATGATGATGTGGTTTTCTCATAGATAGTATGATAAAGGAAAAGTTGAGATTGCTTCCTAAATAGAATAGGCTATTTGAAGTTTTCAAACTTTTAAGAAGTTTTCATATCATTTTGAGGTAAGCGGAAGGTTAATTTTGCACATGATTGTATTCAGGAAAAATCTCCTTTTAAAAGAGCCACAAAAATTGCACGATTCCAATTTAAAATTTTGAGGTTAGGTGAAATTACAAAAAATTTACGCAAAAGAAATTTGTTTTATTAAAAGTCAATAAAAGAATTTAGATTACGATTTGAATTGCTTCAAACCGCATCTTAATATCTCAAGTAACAAAAAAGTTACGGCAAATAAAAGAAATTAGGAGATTTCAGTTTTTCTTCGATATTAAACAAATGAAGCATGACAAGCAAAATTTGAAAATGGATTCTTAGTGAGCTTTTGAATCTACACCTTTTTACTAATTTAACCGTCTCTCTATGTCTTCAAATAAAAACGTTACCCATGTTGTCCCTACGAAATCCGGACAGCAACGATTTTAGATGTTTCTTATTCAAGAATAATACTTCAACCTGTGAGGCATCAACGCTAATTTGGAAGTTTTTTTTTTATTAACTTACAGACGCTTTGGACGAGTGGCAGTTTAAGAAGACCGTTATTTCGTACTCGCACCGTTAATATATCGAATGATAGTCAATTGTCTACTGATACTCTAAAATACGTTGGTGATATTCTTTTGTTAATAACCGTCTTTATTAGCTTCTACAGATTTTTCCAAAATTCACCACATACAGCGATGTTCAAAAGTTGCAATCCATACAGACACCTATATGGTTTCCGACTTTATGATTCACTTATTGTGTAGTCTGAAACTGATCCCGTTTGTGTAATAAATTCTAAACAGCTATATTTGAAAAAAAATTAATACCTGGTGTGTCATTTCTTATCAGAGCGGCGCAATTTAGCCAAACTAAACCAGAGACCCTCAATTTTTCTGATCAAGTGACCATTCATAACTTTCTTCATCTAAAATGTCACCATCTTCTTCAAGATTTTCACTGATACTGCAGTATCTGTCTCTTCGATGCCTTCAATTACATTTTCCACTTCTGAAGATGAATCAAAGTTTGAATCATCTTTAAAGAACTTGAAGGTGATAAATGTTGACAATACTGAGAGGAGTGCTTATTTCTCACCTCAACTGCTTCTTCTAACAATGTTCCAATTGGTAACTAGGCATGTTGCACTACATACAAAGGGTTCATGAATTAATGCCTTGTAAACAGTCCGAGACGTTGGGTGCCAAGAATGCAGCTCTACATAGAATCTGGCGGTATCACGGACAGTATTCAGAAAATTGTTCGAGATTTATTTTATATCCATTGAGTATTACTTCTAAAACAACACCGAACCCCTAATTTAAATGAAAGTCAACCCCTATTATTTCGGAAGACACTTTAACAATTGTGAAAAATCTAGACTAGTAACCAGGTTTGGTAACATCGACAATGGACTCAAGTTTTAATTTAAAATTTTCTTCGATTTCCTCCTTTCTGTTCCTTCTCTATCCTATCCTCCTATCTTGATGGTGATAACCTATATTTTCAGATTCTCTGTGTCATCTCCTTTTGGTTCTATCAATTTATTGAAGTCTCTAGAAGTAGCCTTACAAATATAGTACTCTATTGTCGAAGTCGTTTGTGTTGTTGCATTGCAAACTTTGTGGTCCATGATGGTTAACAGAATTGTATATTTTAACGGTATTTTTTTGGAATACTATTTGCTATCTGTTGTAATCATGTTATTCACATAAATAATTACTAAAACGCGTGTTATTTCTACCACTCATTTTAAGAAAATAAAACGAAAATGTCGATGCAGATATTACATATCACTGTGAATTTAGTGTAATTAACAAATAAATCTCATTTACTGCAACATCATCAAACGATACTCGATAATTGGCAAGAACGCGTCATAAATATTATTGAAAATTCTGACATATCCACAATTAACTCTCCATAACACATCATAACGTATAATAGTTCGAAATTAATTCACTCACGGCCAACGTTCGTGCCTCGCTAATGAACTTATATCACACGAAGCCTCGCCACTATCACGCGTGCATATTTATCAGGTTATAATCTAATATATTCGAAAACGGCATCTATCCAGGGTACGTTCACCCCGTACTTGCACGAGGTCTGCACCATTCAGTCTTTCACCTTTCCAGACCAGATCCATGCACCGTGGCAAGAGAGTGTTATCATCCTTCTTTCGAGGAAATAAAATTTTCGGAAGGGGTGTGTGCATACCTGGACGTGTCAGGGCGGTGGAATTGCTTGATAGTCATAATCGGGTTGATATAGCGACGTGTAATAGTGATAATGCAGGAAATGACTACACGCAAAATTCCTGCTATAAGCTATAAATCATCACGGAACTCAAAATTATTGATCTCTCATTCCTGTAGATATAAAATATATGCATATAGTAGGGTAGATTGTTAAACAACACTTTTCTAATTCTAATTATTTTTACAATTTTCAAGGTTGTTATATTTAGAAAAAGTTGCAAGTGTTTAGAAACAACATCGAAATTTCACTGCCAATGCCTACTAACCTTATTCAACGTAGTTTGTAAATATAACAAAAAACCGTGGAGAATAGAGGCTGAATTAAAAATAAAAGTTACCATAGCTTATGGCAAATTTTAATGTAATTGGCTGCAGTTCAAGGTCCGGTATTCAATCAAGAAGCTGGTGTTTTTTTTTAAGTAAGCGATGAATCTTTTTAAATTAAACCTATTAAAATTTTAAATACCTTAACATTTACTAAATGAAGCTTGTATGATGAATTAAAGGTATTAGCGCTATCGTCACTAGTTTATATTTAGATTAACTAAATAATTTTCTATTTCTATTCAATGCTAAAAAGGACTGAAGCTTATAATAGCATCACAAGCAGCAATAATAAATTTTTCAACATAAACTAGAAACTTGTTCAGTAATATAGAATATTATTATAATATGTGTGATGATCTTCAGTTTAATTTTCCTTTTTCGGAAAAGAGATTTGGCAAATCCTGAATCTTGAACCACATCCTACTGTTATGTAGAACAAAACAATTCTCTGAAGATGACTCTAAAAGAGTTGAGAAAATTTTTAAGCTACTGTAACGGGGTTTAATTTTCTGCCTAGTTTTCGTCCCTATTGATCATCTGACCAAAATATTTATCACGCAGCGTTACATCCCTAAAAAGATTTTTTGAAAATATTACCCCTTTTGCACATTACATTTATGTAATATTTGTGAAACCAATTCTTGGATGTTTTCAAAGATAGAACACATCTACAACAATATATGCTTTCATAAGCTCATTGAAAAAGGTACATATATATTTCGATCACTTATTTACTTAAATTCTTCCATATATAAAAGAAGAAAAGAATCTGACGAAGAAGACCCCTTAGACCAAAAGTTGTATTATTACTGCCTCACAAAAGAACACAAATAAATGTGTGAAACTTTGTGAGTTTATAGATCGACTATGATAGCCACCTTAGCAACCCAATCACTCATTTGCATGGTTATCATGGTCAGTGAAAGCTGAGAGACACTAAGTGTTTATTTCGACAATTTTTTCACCAGCTTTCTCCTCTTATCAAAACTACATACTTGATAGAAATCTGTTTAAATGCGAAAGAGTGGTACAATGTGAAGCATTTTAAGAAGGAAATTTCGATGCTGTCGGTATGAGTAGCATAGCAATCAGATAGATAGATAGATAATTAAATGGGATGGCTATGTGCCCTCTTGCTACTGCGACTTATAGGTCTATTGTAGCTTCCTGTTATCTAGACCATCTGGTCTAGCTTTGCCTTCTTTATGAGGCTTCGCATTGGCACAGGATGTGCTGCGAGGTTTCTTCTTCTCTCTGAAAGATTCTGGACATAGCGTTCTCCGCCATACCAAGGTTGCTCATATTGAGTCTGATATGTCCTGTTAGTAGGCTTACTACCAACCTGACCGTTCTCCTACCTTTGCTCAGAAGGTCATCAGTATATTTAGACATGTATTCTTTGAAGAATTATTTAGCTTGCCGCTGTCCTGGGGAGCTTTTCCACCATTCCAGGGATTTATTCGCTAACCATTTCACCATGGTTTTGGCTATTTCCGTTTTCGTGGTTCCACACGATGGTGTAGGTCCAATGACGTTCCTTCTGTGGCCCGGCCTTCTAATTTCCTTTAATTCCGGTACCCAAGCTAGGGTTGCTGCCCACTCCTAGTTCGTTTAGTGCGCATGCGCAGTCCCATATCAGCTTTGATATGTTCTTTGCTTGATTATCAGTGAAGATGGCTAGGGGCTTCTATTCTGTCCATTGCCGTAATATTTCTCTAACACAGTGGTGGATAGCAACTGTTTCTGCCTGGAGAACTTCAGTTTCCTTCGATAGACTTAGATTGACTTCCTTGTTCCGTTTTCGATCCGTCTGTATACCAGGGTAGAGAGGCTTTAACGGGAGAACCGCCTTTCCATTGTTCTCGTTCTGGTATTATGGTTTTATATTTTTTGTTTTGGAACCATTACATCTCATAGCAATAAGCAAATGAAAGAACTCAGCAAGAGAAAAATCAATGGTTGAAATGAGAATGATAAACTAAGGAGTTCATGTTACTGTTGAATGCCACGAACGCTGTCGATGCTTCAACTGTTAACTCTTACATTTTATATAAAGTTAATATTTTTCTGAGGTGCTGAAAAAATATATTTTAAAACCTTTTTGTCATGTTTCTTTAATTCCCGTCATCTTAAATCCCAATAAACAAGTACCCATAATACAAAAAATCTGCCTAAAATTGTACATATCGTTTTAGTTTGACGCATGGATTAATCACTTGCTAGTTTAAGAAGAAAAGTTTTCACATCTGATTTCAAAAAATTATTTATATTTTTATGATTTCAGCGGTAAGCTTAGCAATTGTTTCTCTGATAAAGCCGTTCAATACTTGATCAAAGCTGTTCAATACCTCCCAATGGGAGACCACACCAGCATCTTCACCAACATCGAGCAGACGACATGACTATCCATAAGTAAGTAAGAAATAATTACCATCTAAACTATCCGCAGGTAAACGGATCGGCAGAACTTTCATCTGACAGTCAGGCTGCCTTTAGAGGACTACAAGCTGTCAGGTTTGATTACGAGGTGATAATCGACTACCATAGGAAGCTTACATCACAGTACTACGCTAACATGAGTGGCAAGCCACTCTGGAATGAGAGGCATCGAACTAGCTGACAAGTTAGGAAGAGGTGCCAGTAATACGTGCAGAACTCACGTATCAGATCTGAACTCGCTGCTAGGCATTGCTCCTACTGGAATGCACTTGCCAGCGTGAGGCACTGTAAAACTCCCTGGATCCGTGCAAATAAGAAAAGACTTCGCAAGGTAGTCTTTATGAACAGAGACAGACTGAGGTTACTCAAAGAGATCTTAACCAGTCACTGTGCACTGAAGAAACATAGATGGCATGGGTTTAGTAAACTTTCCCCTGTATAGTCCAACTCCTTGCTGACTGCCCAGCAGCGGACAGGAAGAAGCGGTCAATTAAATCTTGAGCAGGGTGTGGATTTCTTTCTCGGGATGCAACCTGGTTGAGAAGACTAAAATAGTATACTCTTTTGACCGAGTTTGCCTTTCGGGGTCGTTCCAACCATGTAGTCGCAAGAAAAACCTCAAAGATGTGAATAATTATCGAAAAAAAAAACAAACAGGAAAGCAGGTACCCCAAAGTATCTACAACTATTAGCGGATCTTGTCAAAGAAGATTCTGAATCAGTTGAATTTATAGCCAAAATAATCCTAATAATCCTCGAATTACACAGAACAAAGACTAGATAACCGGTTTCTATAAAATTACACAAATGGCCTCACAGAACTAACCAAAATGCAATTGCTAAATTATGACTTTCATTATTGCACCTCTACTATGTGAAATTATTCATCATTTATAACATAATTGTGGAAGTCAAACTACAGCAAATATTAGCCACATTCAATTACAAATTATTTATTATTTACTAAACAAACACATTTTACATTTCCGTTTTTACTCTTGTATCGGTGCTAGTTTGATAACGTTTTTATATTGTTTACACAAAATAGAGTTATATCCAATAAAAACTGACTATAAAAAGCGATAAATATTTAACTTATAGGTAGTAGAGTAAGCTTATAAAAGCGATAAAGCTTTTCTAATTTATAATTCCAATTCCATAAAACTAACAATAGGATAGATTTAAATTTGAACTGAAAAAGTTGTTTAAACTTGTTGTTCGTTCTAATTCGATTGAATTTCTATGTTATTGTCATAATACTACTTCCTAATTAAGTTTAAAATCATTATTGAATAAAGTTTATGTTATTATATTAGAGAATTACCGAAATTGGGGTTCAAATTTAAAATTCTGACACCTGTCAAACCGTACGAAAAACTAAGGCATTTTTAAAATTCAAGCTTTACTATCGCAAAATCACGTTTAATTTCTGAAAAGATCGGGAACACACTGACCTTTGATTGAAATAACATTCTCCTCTTCCATGACAAACGAAAGAAAAACGATGTTAGACGTGAAGTTATTATCAGCTGCATTCCATATCTGCTTGTTTTCGCGGTGGTGATCACCAACGTTAACCCCAATAGACTGACTGCCAGAACAGGTAAACTATTTATATTGCTATGGGAATGCACGTCATCGATTAAACTTATATCAAATCATTGTGGAAGTTTCATATTTGAAAACTTTCATGTCGAAAATGAATATATACGAGACTTGTGATGCTATTTTCGACGTCTACGCTTCCCTATGTCAAGACACGTCCATGTGGAGGAGTGTACGGCTATGTGCATACGGTGCGTTTTAGTATTAATTAGGGACTATTGTCTGGTAGTCACGTGATATATTGGGAAAGATTTAATGAAGGATTTGTTTGTTACAGAACAGCTAACATTGTGAAATTAATAAGCTATTATATTATAATTGGAAAGATGTCATTTTCGGAGTTTCTGATTTATTGTTCTTAAATTTCCGTCTGTCGTGTTTAGTCTGAAGATCTTAACCCAAAAATAGAAAAATATTTGACCTTTAAAATATTTTGAGCGGGAATCTTCAAGGCTAATGAGTTTCGTGATTAATTAAATTGAAAGAATGTTGGTGGTTGATACAATAATTTATTAATATAAATACATTTCAGAATTATCTTTATTGGCTGACTAGATCGGTTCCATTTCTTCGTCTTGCTTGAGGAACAACATATCACGTCACATTTTCAAAATAAAATTTTTATCTGTAACTAACGTAAAATTTAAAATTAAAGAAATATTCCAGCAAACTCGAGTTTGTGAAAACACTAGAAAAAGAAGCCAAGTGTTTTAAATGCTTAAGTTTGTAAAGCTGTTTGATGCAAACGTAAAAATTTTAAACGTACTACGAATGATTTAGAACTGGCAACATGGACTTCTTTTAAAAATGCTTGTAAACATTTTCTTCCAGCATTGAATCACTTATTTATTAACTCCTTTTTCGCACCTAGTTCTTGGTAATTTTCGTAGAAAATTTCATTGGGGTAGCAACACCAATGTTTGAAAGAACACTACAAAGAGTTTCTATTGCAATTTATTGTTCAACACTCTCCGATGTTTATTGAAATGCACGAAATGAAATCGTAAAGTTGGGATTTATTGATAAGGGGAAATACTAAATGACATTAAAAACGTCAGTTATTATAATTTGGAATTACATATTAAAAATGAGAAGATGACAGAAAAAATTAAATGACAGTTATTGTTAAGAGGTATTTTTCTTTAAATAAAGTTTTAAATTAAGAAAAAGAAAAATAAGAAACAGCGAAGGAAAATAAGGAAACGTATTGAAGGAGATAGAAGAGAAGGAGATCACAGAAGAGAAAAAGAAAAGAAGAAAGAAAGAAATACAGAAGAGGAAAGAAGCAGAAAGAGGGAAAGAATAGAAGAAAGAAACAAACACAGATAAGAGGAAAGAAGCAAGAAGTGGGTGTTTTATTTTTGGCGCCCAACGTGGGGCATACTTTTAATCAATTTTTTTCTTTACAATTAATTTATTTAAAATGCCTAATACGAGAAGTGGCGTACAAAATGATGAAGGTGATTATGTACCTGAAAAACAGTCAACTGAGAATATTGCTTTAAACGATATTATGGGTGCTTTAGCTCAACTGACTAATAGTATACAAACATTAGTTGGTAATAACGTTACAAAACAAGCTACTCATCAAGAACGTTCAGTAAATCAAAATTGTTGTCAAACTAATGAAGTTCCCTGTCAAAACCAAAGTTTAAATCAAAATTTGAACCAATTTAAAACTAAAGATTTAGTTCCAAAGTTCTCAGGAAAAGACAGTAACCCTGATGAATACATAAATGCTCTCAAAAAGGTAATCAGTACAGATATGCATATAAATTTCTTACATAATGGTACGTACTTCACTTACCGGTGACGAAGCAACATGGTATAGTATCATAGATAAAACTTTTTCAACTTTCGATCAGTTTGAAGAGTTATTCATGAATAAATACTAGGGTGAGCAGATTCAGTGTAAAATAAGGCTTGACTTGTTTAAATTGAGATTTAATTAATCTGTTCAGCAAGCATTTTTGTTTCGTTATTGTTAAGAACTAACGTTTACAAAATATTCCGACATACGCTGATTTTTGTGAGCACTTGCGCACTTTTGACGATCTACATGATTTTGAAGAAGTTGGAGTTGCTAGTTTGAACAATCAACATCATTTGAACAACACACAGAACAGAAACAATCGTGATCAGATTTCCAGATAATGATAATTTTCATAGCAGTTTCAATAGAAACAGATATAGTTTTAAACCGCACAATAATCAAAATTATAACCAAAATTACAATTTCAGTAACACTTCAAATTATAGAAACACACATTTTAATGGCAATAAGAGGAAAGATAATTACAATAATAATCACAATGGATATGGACAAACAAGGGTGCAACAGATACGACAACGGCAAGAAGAGCAATGTTACTCACAACCGGAACAGCAATTTGAACAACAACCACGATTTGCAAGACAAAAAGAGCAGAAGCGATCAGCAACAATATCAACAGCCATTACAACGAAACGATTATGTAGATAATGGTAACAATACTTTGGCTCATTTTTTTAAATAATTGTCAAAATTTTTGTTGTAAAAGAAGGGGCAAAAGATTGCATTACGAGAATTCGTCAACGCTATTTGGAATTGAAGACGTTGAAGGACAACAACGTAATGAAATCGTTGGCTATCAGTTAAAATTGGAAATATTTATTTGGATTGTCTACTAGATACCGGATCTGAAACGAATTTAATATCGAAAAGATTTGTTATTATTAACGTTAACAGTACAGATGTACGTTCTGGGACTGATAAAATTATCGGCAAGGTGAACTCTTGCATTGCTCACACGATTGGTATTAGTAATTACGATTATGAATGTAAATTTTATATTTTACCTGGTTTAAAGTATGATGGAATTTTGGGCATGAAATTTATTTAAACAGATATTATACTCTTATTGATTGCGACTATAATTAGGTACATTGTAATAAATGGTAATAGCATACCTTTTTTAAAGAATGTCACCGCAGAAGAGAAAAGAAAGGTAGAGAATGTAATTTTGGTAGTAGAAGACAATGATTTAATAAAAGATAATGGTAGTATTATTAACGGTATTGCATGTCAAGATAATAGACAAAGTTTGTTGAAAGAAATAGATTGTAGTGATGAGCATAAAGAATATGTTAGTGATTTAATGAATAGTTATATCGAATTGATTGATTATTGAACATATCTCTCAAACAGTTAGCGTCACGCAAAAAGTACTCATATCCAAATATATGCGCGTCAATGAGTACGATGAAATTTTCAAAACAAAACAGCATCGTCCCATTATGGAAAAAACTCACCCTGTACATTTTTTCATCTCCGAAATACGCATCTTAAACAAAAAACACTATTTTTTCGGACATTCTAAGTAAATTGGTTTTTGACAACTGTAACAAACAGACGGTTTGCTCTTTTTTTCTAATTTCGGTGACATTTTCTTCTTAATCCAACATCTCACTAATAGTCAATCAATAATTTTTCGTGTTATATGGTGGCTGGTTACTCTTCTAATAAGATGTGGTTTTTCTAATGCATACGTTATAGTTCCAACTACTCGTGTTCTGCTTGGTAGAAACTCTGTAAGTATTTCCCTTTTATTTCGTTTCACTGTCCCGACACATATTAGACCTCGGTTTATCAGAAATTCCGCAAATTTATCGAACGTGATATTTCTATTTCTATAGTGATTGAGTTAATCCTAATACAGATTGTGTAGATTGGCAAATACATTTTAAATTTAGAATGTTCGGCCAAAAACCGCAACCACCGTGAAAACCTCAAAAAAGTATACAATATGGTTCTGGACGATCGACGCCTAAAGGTGTATGAGTTCGCGCATGTTGTAGGCATCCCAGAAGAAAATGCGAATCGAAAACAAACAAGGCAACGAATTTCTCAACAATGTTTGGATCGTTTTAAAAAGAATCCAATCGATTTTATGTGCCCGTTTAGTACCATGAATGGAACTAGGGTCAACCACTTTAGGTCTGAGATGAAACAGCAATTGAAGCAGTGAATGGAAGCCGGTAGTTCTGCCCCAAAAAAGGCGAAATCAATTTAATCTGCCGGAAAAGTCAAGGCTAGTGTTTTCTGCGATGCAAAAGGGATTCTTTTAATTGAGTACCTTGCAAAGGGTAACACAATAACTGGAGAATACTACACACATATTCTTCACCAGCTAGATGAAAAAATTCGTGAGGTCAGGTCTGGATTGTACAAGAAAAAAAATTGTTCCATCAGTACAATACACCGACCCACGAAAATGCTTTTGCTAAGTGGGTTTTGGGTCAAACAAAGAGGTAATTGTAGCGAGTCCATTTATTAAAGAAATGCTGGAAATGGTGTATTGAATTTAGAAGAGATTATATAGATGTTCGTATTTATTTTTTTCAAGTTTAATAAAAACAATTTTTTGTCGTTTATTTTATTATACTGTTAGTATTACGAGTGATTCCAAAGTATCTTGTAAAATTTTTATTTGAAAGAAAATGCAGTGTTTTGTATACATATTTTAAAAAAGACACAATATTAGTGATTTCGATTGTTAATGCATTGATTTAGAAAAAGTACTACTAATAGTTCAATTATAACAGAAATGTTTCAATACCAAACACCTCTAGAAATGTTGGCCGAAAACATATAATAATAATATAAATTCACATTTTTCTAATCAGCTCCGAAATAACATTTTTAATAACTACATCATATAATCCATTTTTCACACCAATGTCAGTAACTAATCAGAGGATGACACTCTACCAGACTACTATTACGTCATTCCTAGAGTTTCAGAGCAATAAAATAAAATATTTACCTATCACACAATACACAAGTGAATAAAAATGATAAGTTTTCAAAAGTAAGACCTATTTTTGACACTATGAACATAAAGTTTATGCAATTTGAAGTTTTTGATCATAATCTGTCAATAGACGAAGAATGGTTTTGGAAGACATTTCTGTAAAATTACATCAATGTATTGGATTTACTATCGGTAGTAGAAAATCCAAAACTACACAGAATTTTTTTCTGCAACTTTTTCTCTTCGTATTCCCTTTTCGGTATCTTGAAGGAAAAAGATTTATTTGCTACGGGAACTATACGAGATAATCGTTCGTCATATGTTTGTATGTTTGATACTAATTTGAAAGTATTAGTAGTGCAATGGAACGACAATTCTGTCGTCACTGTAATGACCAATGTTTCCAAAGTACTTCCTCTTGTCCAGGCTAACCGGTACAGCAGAAAGAGGAAGCAATTCCACAACCTAATGTAATATCAGAATACAATAAATACATGGGAGGAGTTCATTTTCACGACAATGGAATAGCAAATTATCGAATAAAAATAACAGGGAAAAAATGGTGGTGGCCACTGTTCATCAGTATATTGTAATTAAAATTTTGCTCCTCCTTGGCAATCAGCCTCATGAAATTTGAAAAACAATCTGGATTAACAGATGCTAAAGTGCAAATACCTTCTTGTTTTTATGGTAGAATGTCAAAACAAAGTTTACCGCAAGATATAAAATTCGACAAAATAAGTGGCAAGTAAGTATGTAAAACAAATGAGCTAAGCACACTTGCTTCTGTAAATTGACATATTTGAGCAATTTAGGTACGGAGGTTATTTAAATCGTTATAACTTATTAACCTTACATTTTAGGTATAAGAACACCTAATACGGATTCAAAGAGAATATTTTGTAGAATCATAATATCTAATAAAATATATACCTTTCCATTTAAGAAAATGTACTTTCCGCGGATTGAACTTATTTATAAGCAACTAAGTTTTTAAACACCCTGTATAATGTTACAGAAAAAAACTTCAAATGTTGTATAACTACATAATATCAGCTGCGCGTATGCAAAATTTCATTCGCCTCATTTACTCCTACGTGAAGTAATATCACTATAAAGTAAGATCGGTATCTGTCACTTTTTTTCTTTAATTGCGAATAACTCAGAAGGAATGGTATATAGGTATAGGGTATGATACATGAAATATGTGTAAAATTTATCATAGAAGCTGAATTTGTAATTTATTTTATAGCATGCTATTTAAAAAATCGAAGTTGTTTGATATTTATTCAAAAATATTTTCACGTGATAGTTCATATTCAACCATATCCAACTGCAAATTTTTTTTTTTTAATTCCGATCCGTTTGTATAATACTTTTAATAGGCCATTCTCACCAATCACCCTGTATTCTTTTTCTATATCACTACAATTGCTATCTTCCTCATTTTATATATTTTTGTATATTTTTAAATTATCAGGCAGTTTATGTTATGTGAAACAATCTATTGACTATTATAAATTCGTTCTTTTTAATGTTGTTTAGTTTGATTTAGCATTTTAGCTTTCAACACTAATAATATCCTCTATTGTAATTTTTATTGAACAATTTTATAAATAGCTAATGTCTCAATAAACATAGAATTTTAGATATTGCTGTCACGCTCACGTAATTTATCAAAATTCTGCGAAATCGATCGAAACGTCATTCTCAATTAAGTGAATCGTATTATTTTTTAAATTATATTGGAAATTGCAATAGGAATGTGCTTGATATAAAAGAAGATTGCGTCGCAACCAGGAATTTATTACTTTGGCAAGTTTTTATTCATGTTGATTTATATACTTTATGTAATTTTGGAATCATATACATTTTGCCAACAAAATTTGTTATTGTTTTCAATATTATGATAATGCATAAGGTCAAAATAAAGTCACCCTTAGATTTAAATAGGTTACAGATAATATTACATGCGTGTCATAATCAAATAATTATTTTAATATGTTTATTAATTATTATCTATTCATAAGTGCAAATATATAATAATTTTACTTACTTGCATTTAAACCAATTTAAAACAATTAAAATAAAATGGAAAGTAATCATTCCAAATACAGCAGTAAAAGATGAAATTAACAGCAACCAAATATATTCCAACGACTCTATAACAATTCTATATACATTTAATTCTCTTACTCCGTACGTATCGTAAAAATAAACACACTTCATACACTTGAAAATTCTCGATTTCTATAATTTTGATAACGTCTCTCTTTGATGATCTAACAACTCAAAGAAACGAAGAGCATGCATGTAGTTACGCTAATTGTTTTCGTATACCAGCCAACAATTTGCGCAATGTAAATAAATGCATTCACCTTAGAGGATTGCATAAACCGATTTCGATGCCAACTAATCATGATTAACATCTGTCCTATAGATACATTTATTTTGCTGTGTACTTGCGGGCGGAATAAAAATACATCTGACATGATGTCTGCCGTGTAAAAACGACTGAAACGATTCTATTGTAATGTCATATAAATTGCGATAGGATCACTGTATTAGTATATGAGCTTGGTTCCATTTCAGTTGGCCCGCCTAATAAAATCTTAATTTTTACGACACTATTAAACGAGTGATGACTAAATATAAGGGAGATTGTAGTCAACTATAAATAAATGCGCCATTATTTTTTACATTCTAATTTAATTGTATTCTGATCGATTTACAATTCGCTGTTGGGGGCAAAGTGATTAACAGAGCAGCGTTATAAACGACGAGATAGTGCCGTAACAAGGCCTTTGAATACATTTACGCACACAAATTACATAGGTAGTAATTTAGCTTAAAAGTCGCTGCAAGGAAGAACGATTAAAAAATAGTATGAAAGCAAAAGCGAACATTCCGATTGTCTCAATAAGAATCAGTTTAATCTAAACTTAAAAGTCAATACAAGCAATCAAAGTTATCAAGCGAAATTTAGACATTTGTAAGCTGCTGAGCACCCCACAGAACCTGCAGTCGCTATTCTAATGCCCTGTAAGAAAATCTAGTCTGGTTAGCTTCTTCTTCCAGTACGTCTTGGTACCCAGCATAATGCAACTCTGTTTTCTTAGCCTAGGTTGTTTAGTCTATTACGGCATTTCCAGACTAATTTTAAGCTGATCATGTTAAGGTAGGTCCACATCTGAACATTTTGCCGCAAACGAACAGAATATATAAGACGAATGAGACGAATTTGCCTAGTGTAGACGTTTCTCCGAGCCGAACGAAACCTGCCGAATGTTTTCCGAGTCTTGTCGGTGAAATGGAATTGCTCAAAAGAATTAAGTGTTCGGCGAATGATCAGTTTGGACGGGATTTGCGCCAATTCACGGCGTTCGCCAACTTAGCAGTTGTTTGGTCCGGTTTTTGTTTGATTTGAATATACATATAATTAACATACAGGCTAACAACTTGAACTACGAAAGCCTATTGATAGGAGAGGGTGGTGGGAGTTAAAATTAAATGTATCCATTTTACTATTGTCAATTTTTTATATGATAGGAATGTCAGTAGTTGTGTCAAATACTTTACCGAACCATCAAACTTTATCCTAATGAAATACAAAATTAATAAAAAAGTGCAAATTATAAAGTGGTTTCATAATTTGTCATAGTATTTGACATAACCACTGACATTCCTGTCATACAAACAGTTGACAATACTAAAATGGATACATTTAATTTTACCACCACTACCTTCTCCTATCAAAAGGCTTTCGTAGTTCAAGTTGTTATCCTGTATATTATTATAATTGATTGTACTGTAACATGCTATTTGAACAATTCTGTATAATTTTCTTATGCAGACTTTCCTTGGGTTTTCCTTTTTATTCTTTAATAACTTGCATATCATGATAAAAGCAGTTGCAACCACAATTAAGTATGCCGTGTCCACTGTTGGAATATAAATTTAAGTAGGTATTGTAGATTGATATATTTATTTACTACTGCAAACAAAATAAAGTGGCGATGCCAGGAACACAGCAAATAGAACGAACATTTCGAATAAACCGAAGTTTTGCTCGTTGTGTTTGTTATTGCGCGCTCGACTTGTTCTGTTCGATCGGGCAAAATCTTCAGATGTGGACCCACCTTTAGAAGTCACCGCTATTATGGCTGCTTGACTATCGGAGAAAAGCGCTATGTTGGTAAAAATACAAACTAAAGGGCTTCTAATAAGCGCCATCTGTTGCACAATCGCTGAATATCATGCGTTTACATTTGCGTTTGGCGTACTATTATTAAGCTGTTACTGAAAACTATCATACAATTTTTTTTTATTACTCTATATTTTTAGCTGCTTTGCCTTTTGTATGAAACTACACGTATATATCTAGGTTAAGATTAAGAGAAAACGTCAAAAAAAATTACTTCGTCAACAACTTTTAGTAATTTGTTTATGACAGTTAAAATAGTATCCAATGGCGTCCTCTAACGATTACTAGTCAAATAATATGCATCTTTACTCTTCTCTCTATCTTCCAAATCAAGAGAGTGCCCTTTATATCTATATAGACAACCGTATATCTATGATGTGTGTATGCGTATAACATGGTTTTGTTTTTTGTTATCATAAAAACAACCGTTTTTTTTCGTTTCAAACATGAATTTAAAGGATCAGTTTAAAATGGATAAAACAACGGTGTGCATATCTTTTAACGGTAGTCCGCAATATGAAGTTCAATTATATATAAATTCAAGTACAATACATGTCGAAGGCGCACCGACACATTTATTTCCGTCTCTTTTCCCGTTCCCGTTCGAAAGTGTAGTTGTCATAAAGCCGTTGCATATAATGGAATGGCGTGATTCGGACACCGATGGAGTGGAGATTAAAATGATAAATGAATATGTATTTCAAATAAAATTTCCATCAATCACAAAAAAGAATATCTTCAAACAGGCGCTGGAGTTACTGTCGTAAGTTAAAAAATTAGTAATGATTACTATAGCTATGATTGTCACACTTCAGGGGTTAAACGAACTATTAAAAAGAGCTATTCTTTTGAACTAAAAGAACTAGTTCACAGATTCGAAATAAACTAGGGGTTTTGGCAAAACACATAAATCGACTCTCAATCGGTATATTGGAGATAGTTTAATATTTGTGAAGAATAATTCGTATTGATATAGTGGGTTATTATATTTGCCAGTGTTTTTCAATCTATTATTTAGTCTGTTCTCGAACACCAGCAAAGGATTATGGTTGTATATAAACATCTGTTTACCGCATTTAGCGTTATAGCGGCCTATGAGAATGCTTAAGGACACGTGCGGATACGGGCGCTGCGAGTCAATTCTGTTGAACGAGGCAACCGAGTGAATGCGTGAATGGGATGGAATGATTTTGCTTAATAGTTCGTTCACGAACTAGTTCGCAGAAGTGAAATAGTTTGCGGGCACTAGTTCACTGAAAAGAACCACTAAGCACATATCTAACTCTCAAATTGGCTCCATTTCTATTGTTGTATTGTTATTCACCCTCTTATCTCGACCGGTAAGTAAACGCGAACAGTCGGTAAGTAAGAGCAACTACTACACCAACAGTCATTTGTTGACAATATGTTGACAATTTCCAATTCGAGGAAGAGTACTTCCACATGCTTCCGTTTCTTTGGTGGTAAAAATTACTTCGTCAAACAATTTTTAGTAATTTCTTTATGACTGTTTCAAATCTCTTTCGTTTAGCTACTACTTAATCCAGTTACAGTTTTATAGAATTTATAATAATTCCGACTTCCTGCGCTACTTTGAAACTGCCTCTTCTGCCTGCACTCACGATTGCATATACAAATATTTAATATTTTCTTAATAGTATACAATGGCGTCCTCTAACGATTAATAGTCAAATAATATGCATTTTTTCTCTCTTGTCTGTAACTTCCTAATCAAGAGGGCTCTTTATATCTATGTATAGTATATAGACAAGACAATCGTATACCTGTGATGTGTGTATATAGCACATGGTTTTACTTTTTGTTATTATAAAAACAACCGTAAATTTTTTTTTCGTTTCAAACATGAATTTAAAGGATCAGTTTAAAATGGATAAAACAACGGTGTGCATATCTTTTAACGGTAGTCCGCAATATGAAGTTCAATTATTTATAATTTCAAGTATAATCTATATCGAAGGCGCACCGACACATTTATTTCCGTCTCTTTTCCCGTTCCCGTTCGAAAGTGTAGTTGTCATAAAGCCGTTGCATATAATGGAATGGCGTGATTCGGACACCGATGGAGTGGAGATTAAAATGATAAATGAATATGTATTTCAAATAAAATTTCCATCAATCACAAAAAAGAATATCTTCAAACAGGCGCTGGAGTTACTGTCGTAAGTTAAAAAATTAGTAATGATTACTATAGCTGTGATTGTCACATAGAGGTCGCCTACTTCAGCAGGGGTTGGCAACTCTCAAATTGGCTCCATTTCTATTGTTGTTCACCCTCTTATCTCGATCGGTAAGTAAGCGCGAACAGTCGGTAAGTAAGAGCAACTACTACACCAACATTTCATTGTCATTTGTTGACAATTTCCAATTCCGGAAGATTACTTCCACATGCTTCCGTTTCTTTGGTGCACATTTGTGATCAACGTTTTACTAATTTCTTGTTTTGCGTTGTTTTTAAATGATCACAAATGTATACCAAAGAAACGTGGGAGCATGCGAAAGTACTCTTCTCTCTTCGGAAATTGTCAACAAATGACTGATGATGTAGAGTAGTTGATCCTACTTACCGACTGTTCGCGTTTACTTACCGGCCAATTTGAGAATCCCCACCCCATTGACTACATTGATACAACTAGCTATGTAAAAAAATAGTATATTATTTTATACGGAGGAAAAGTGAAACTTTTCATGGCATAGAGAGCAAGCCATCAAAAGTAAATATTCACTCACTTCGTTCGGCTGCTAAACACGAGCACGCCATGACAAGTATCACTTTTCCTTCTTAGTTGTAAGTACATATTTTACAATAACTATTTCGAATATAAAAATATTTTATTTCAGATCCGACTCTGGAGAATCCTCGTCCGAACCGAACCCTCACATGGACCCTGACATATAATTCCTTTAACACGTGACATAACCATCATTATCAACTTTTGTCCTTAACTGTTTCAAATTGTTCTACACTATTACGAATATTTATATAGCACAACCAATTCAACAAACATGTGTATATTTTTTAAATTAAGAGGTTTTTACTTCTATTTTACAATAAAATATTTTTTTGACACACAGTTTTTGAGCACCAGCGCTATTTTGTATACCCTATTTCAAAAAGAGAGAGACTAAATTCTGAACAGACCCCCAGCCCAAATTACAATATATTTGCAAAATAAATTTTATGTGACATTCTCTGATAAGTAAGGTAAAAGAGAACTAATCTACACCGAAAAATAGATAAACTAATGTAAGAATTATAGTAAAACTTTAAATATAGAGTGGTACCTATAAGCAATGTCAGAACATTTGACAATGAACAGAAATAACAGAACGTTGCATAATGTGATTTTGCCCTGCTTTCAGCCAATAAGAAACAACTGTCATTTGGGTCTGTTCAGAATTTTGTTTCTCACTTTTTGAAATAAGGTGTAATTGAATCATTTCAAACGTAATTATTTTCTCTTTCGAGTTGCATTAAACGCAAATGCAAATATTGAATAAAAAATAGCGGTTAACGTAATGTAGAAAATAAGAACAATTTTGTCTCAGTGAAATATCAAAAATTGACGTTTATTAACGTTGACGTTTCGTATTATTTAAATATGTACGAATTTGATATATTCATCATTTAAATTTCGCGCAGATACTAACGTTGTCTTAGAAACATGCCTTTAATAATTTTAAAGAAAATTCGACCTTATTAACGCTTTGCATAAACCTTAATAGAATGACATCTTCATTCGACGGTACATAACCTTTTTTTTGTTTGATCCATACATCAACATTTGCTATCGCCGTTATACTTACTTAGCATAATCATCATTACTTAGCTGATAACGTATTATAAACGTAAAAAATCCAAGTCAGCACGTATTTCGTATTCGAACCCTGAAGCAATAGCACCAAAGTTTTAATAATGGGTAGAAAAATAACAGTTGCTACATCAACTTTAAATCAATGGGCGCTTGATTTTGATGGAAACCTTGAGAGAATTTTAGAATCAATTTTAGAGGCGAAAGAAATCGGAGCTACATACAGAACAGGACCAGAATTAGAGATATGGTGCGTTTTTATTAATTTTCTGTTATAATATTTGATAATTTTTAACCATCACTGTGCACGAATCCAATTCTAGTGGGTATAGTTGCGAAGATCACTTCTACGAAAGTGATACTTTGCTGCACAGTTGGGAGGTACTGTTGGAATTATTAACTGCACCTCTATGCGAAAACATGTTGATAGATGTTGGAATGCCTGTTATGCACAAGAATGTCGTATATAATTGTCGAGTTGTATTCCTTAATCAGAAAATCCTTTTAATCAGACCAAAGTTAGTGATGTGCGACGATGGTAATTACAGAGAAACAAGATGGTTTACCGGTTGGAAGAAGGTAATTATTGAAATTGTGTTTGTGTTAAAAAATTCATACAAGGACATGCATGTCGAAAATAATTATGTAATATTAGGTCAACGTTAGTTAAATATAAATTAAACTTTGGTAAATTATTTTTTCATTAATTTTAAATATGAATAAAATAGGACAAACATATAGAATAATAGGAAAAGCTGCTGTATTGGATGATATACGATTTTCTTTGTTTTAATTTATTTACGAAGTACCATCATCGATATTTATGTTTGATCCTAGAAACAAGGCTTTTGGTATGTGACTAGTTTATATTAGCAATAGCTTTTACAAATTGTTAAAAAAAAATTCAATACCTACATCACAAATTTTATATTGAAAAATCTCCATTTTGTTTTGAATGGAATGCACAGTTTTTTAATGATATTTTACTCCTAAACTAAAGTAGTTTATTTTTATGTTATCTACCTAGCCATGAAAAAAGCACAGAAGAGAACAAAAAAATGTTTTTTTTTACATAAATACAATTATTCCATCTTTTTCCCGTTGCCCCATACTCTCAGAAAAAATTGCTTTGGTAACCCCGCAAAATATTCTTCAACAGCTTCTTTGAGTTGTCGATCAGACACAAAACGTTTTCCCCTGAGATGCTTTTTTAAATTTTTGAATAAGAAGAAGTCTGACGGACCTAGGTCGGGACTATAAGGTGTCTTGATTAGTCTTTGATTATCTGCTGAACTTTCTTTGCCTTATGAACCCGGCAATTGTCGTTCAACAAGTTTTTTTGTGGATAAGAATGAGAGCGTTTTTCCTCTAGAGCAGTTTTTAAATTTTTAATTGTGTTTCCATAGGCCTCTCCATTTATGGTAGACCCTCTTGGCATATATGTATTCAATAAGCAAGTCTCCCTCAACATCCCAGAACACAGTTGCCATTAGTTTTTTTTCCATAAAATTGTGTCTTGGCCTTTTTTGGTGATGGAGAACCCTTATGAACCCACGGCATGGATTCTTGTTTAGTAGGAGGGTCCCAATGATGTACCCAAGTCTCATCCCCGGTGATAATTCGTGATAAGAATGTTTTGTCCCTTTGCAACTTGGCCAAATTTTCTTGAGAAACTTCTTTTCTGTATAGTTTCTGTTCAGGTGTAAGCAATCTGGGTATCCACTGTGCAGACACCTTCTTCATGCAAAATTTTGAGGACATTTGTTTCGGATATACAGACTTTATTGGGAAAGACAGAGATCTTTTCAGTACGAAATTTTCGACTTTTCGCAATGTCTTCAGTTCGAGCTTCAACAGGTCATATTAGGTCATTATTGATTGACTCTCGACCCCATCGAAAGAGTTTAGACCAATATTTTACTTGAAAATAAGACGGTGCATCTTCCCCATAGACAGCACCCATTCTTTCATTAATTGGTTTTGGACTATTGCCTTCTTTTGTCGGGAACTTTATTACGCTGCGATGACCGTCTCAAATCTCTGTAAACAGTACAAACTAAACACAACTTAGCACATGTACTTCTAACAGTGACAGCAATTTTTCAATCATTTGTTTGACATCGTCACTCTTGTTTCATAGCTAAAATAAATAACATAAAAATACGCCCTCGTACTTATCTGCAATAGATTTCGAGATTTTTTCTTTTTAAAATCACTTTACAAAAAGCTGTGCACTTGAAGATAACAAGTTCTTAAATATTATAAACTATTATAAAATATCATTTATATAAATAGTAAAGCTCAGACAGCCAATCAGCACCAAAGGCTCTACTTTTAAATCCAAGTTAATCTGGGATTGTCTGCTCACCTTCAATGCTCTGGCCCAAAGAAACATAGTCACACTGATATGTATACTAGGTCACTGGAGGTGTGAGAGTCATTTTGTGGTCTCACCAACAATGGGGAAGTAAACAAAAAATCTCGTACTGGGCTATCACCCCACAACTAAGACAATCAAAAAAGAAAAAACGTCAGCACCACCTTTACTCACTCTTAGATACCACATGTAGAAAATGAACTGACAAGGTAAACTGTGATAAATGCCGATTCGGTTGGGAACACAACGAAACACTTATGTGCTATACTCACAATAGATCTTACAGGTCGCAGTGAAGCGAATGACACACAGTATCAAAAGCTGTAAAGAAATCAAACGAAATAAGTTCATACCACTGTCTACAGATGCCATGATATTATTAAGTACAGCCGTGGCCATATGTTATAGTTTAGGTAGATAATTTTCAATTATAAGAAAAGTAAAAAGGCATTTACCCTTTTTGGGATACTAGACATTAATTTTTTACAGATACCTGGCAAAATTAATTGCCATTCTTGCAAAATTACTTTTTTAAGATCAGTTTGTGATGACACTTTATGTCTTCGTATATTTTCTTTTAAAATACGCCACAAATTTTCAATTGGTGACAAGTCAGGCGATTGGGGAGGCCATTCTAGTAATGGTACCTTGTTTTCGTTAAACATGGCATGGCGCATTATCTTGCTCAACGAAATATTGGCCTGACTCCCATTCATAAAACTTTACAATGAATGGCACCCGTACTTCTTTCAACATTTAAATGTACCGCATGCCGTTCATTCGCCCTTCACATAAATACACTTCCCCAACTTCCTCTGCAGTCATATATACTCACATCATAGTATTTTCTCCGCCAAATTTAACAGTATTCCTCACTTACTGCAAATAAACAAAACACATTTTTAAGTTTAATGTTTTCTTATTTTGTAATGAAAATTATGAAATTATTGTTTTCGTAGTAACTAAATGTAAGTTTAGGCGTGCCAATTTCTTACCTCTATATGTATTAGATTTATCAGACCATACAACAAACTTTTTGCCAATCGTCTTCTGTCCAATTTTAAGCAAGGCGTAGTTTCCTTGGTCTCTCTGTGAGAAGCGGTTTGCGTCGCTGTCTACATCCATGTAAATTGCTGACATCAGCCGTCGTCGTACCGTACGTGCTGAAATTTCAACACCATGCTGGTCTCGAAGGTCTCGCTGCTCGGAACATTAATTCCATAAATGCAAGCTACCAGGCAAAGAGCTCAGAAATAATAATTTGGAAAGCCTACTTCTCATGAGACGGTTGTGACTTTTGGTAACGGTTGATCCGACTTTTGAAAATAATCTCTCACTGGGGAACAACGTTGCCACAACACAAGAATATTTTGCCGCCAATTTAAATAAATTGGGATAGACCACTTCTATCTCATGCCAAGTATCCAAGAGATCATCTTTTAGGTGTCTAACTGGCACACTTAAATATTGGTTAAGTTCACTATCCTTATTTGATTTGCCTTGTCCAGTTTTTTTAGTGTGAGCTAATTTTTTATGATGCGCCCATAAATCAAATTCAGGGTCTTCAGCAGACGAATCAGAAGATTCTGACGAAGAAGAGGTGTTTTGTAAAGTCGTGATCTCACTTTTGATGTGCCTCATCACAGTGCCCATGACTTGAGGATCCCTGAAATGTATTTGTTTGAATCGAGTATCTAATATTGTGGAAACAGCTTTCAATAGCACCCAACCTCTTTTCAATTTTTTTACTAATGTTGTTTTCAATTGTTTACCTATTTCATACCGGGGCAAATAATTGTTGTACTAGTCTATCAGACAACCAATCATCACACCCATCATCTCGTAAATGCTCGACTTCGGCTGCAGTAATCATATTTAGAGCATTAACATCAGAAAACAAAATATTGCTGACCATTGGTAACATCTGTAGAAATCTCTCTAACATGTAATACGTGGAGTTCCAACGAGTTTTGACATTCAAAATCATTTTTTTCATGTTTCCTTCTAACGTTCCTGCATCGATTTATACTTTTCTTAATTGATCACTAACCTTAACGCTTCTTCTGAGTAATAAAATTGTGAGGCCCATAAAACTTTTAGTTTGCATATCAGCAGTCCATATATTCGTTGTAATTGTGAAATACTTCGACTTTTTCAATATATTTTTAAATGCAGTTGAAACCACCTCGTACTTTCTATCAATATTATTTTTGATGGTGTTGCTGGTTGGTACTTTGCATAAAGGTGCCACTTCTTTCACGAAAGACAGGAAACCCTTACCTTCTACAATATTAAATGGTAAATTATCCTGAACAACAAATTTTACTAATGCTTCCGTTAGTTTTACATTTTTAGAGCCACCGTCTAAAAAGAGAAACAAATGATGAAATTCATGTAAGTAATTATAAATGTCAGCTTTAACTTTGAAAGATGAAACTGTTTTGAAGGCAGACATAATTGTAGCTTGCTTGAATAACGAGCTTGTTATTTCTGTACTTCTGCTTGGTTCCGCTTCATATTCAGAAACTGTGAAGCAATCAGATTTTCCTATAAATATTTATTAATAATTTATTAACAATTGGGGGTCTACTGGTCTTACCTCATCTTGCGGTAGTGTACTACTAGTTCCAGCCGTTTCTAAATCAATTCGGCTTTCGGGATGGGATGGACCTTTTCTTTTCTTTGGTTCATCAGCCCCCTTTTCCTCCGAACGATATTTTTGTTTTAAATGTGTTTTCAAATTTGTTGTACTGCCTGAAGTTTTCAGTACCTTGCCACACAGACTGCATTTAGTAGTATTTGGAATAATCAGTCAATTAATATTTAATAAATAAAGTTTATTTCAATCGCAACTTCACAAACTTTTGAACAATCACACTACACTCATTTCTCAGTGAATACTTTTGAAGCTCTGGAGACCGAGGAAAAACAAAATTGTCGGGCTGTATTTATAAACTTTGTACAGTAATTTTCCGAGAAAAATTTTCGGGGAAGAACTTGATTTTGTTGAAGTAATTCCGATTATAGCCGATAATTCTGATACCTATTGTATGAAATGTAGGTAACTAAATTACTTCCGCTGCTCGACGCTAGATGGTACTACTATTAAGTAACTTAACGAATGTTGGTTGTAAAACAAACTAAATTGAAGTTTCACAAAATCAGCGCCGAATTGTGGCAATTGCAATGTGTACTTACTTAATTTTTCGATATATTTCAACAAAAATATCGATATATTAAATATATCGATATATCGTTGGCATATTTGTTGTTAATAGCATAAACATATGTATTCCATGTATTTTTCGAGGTGGACTATAACATATGGCCACGGCTGTACATATCTTAACAGCAGAAACAGTACTGAGGCCTCTCTTAAAATCAGATGAGCAGTTTGATGATACATTGCTTAACATTAAACATTTATAGACTTGCTTATAACTGATATTTTTTAAATCAGAAACTGATACTGGTTCAAACATACATTTTTACAATCTGTAGGACGATACAATTGTCTGTTACAATAGTTTATTATATGCATTACAAAGGAATCTATAAAGGTACCACAATATTTCACCATAGTTGAGGAAATATCAAAACCAGTAGCGTTAGTTTTGGAAATCCAGTTGCTCATCAGAGAACAGGTTTCTTTTAGTGATGGTGTCATGCAGTCTAGCCAGAATTATGAATGAATTAGAATCATCGAATATTCTACTTATGCTTGAGATTATTTCTAAATTGTTACATGCATTTTAGCCTAAGTTATTCGTTTTCAAAATAGAAATTTAAGTCACTGTGATAGTTTTGTAAATTTATTTTATAAATTAAATCCTAACATAATAATTTCAAACAACAAATACCTACGTATAAGTTAATTTTAATTGGTTTTCAGTTAAGACAGATAGAAGACTTCCACTTACCAAGAATGATAGCCGAAGTTACAAGACAAACAACAGTTCCTTTTGGAGATGCTGTTATATCAACTAGGGATACTTGTATAGGTATTTGATTATTGTTCTTAAAAAAATTTTTTTTAAATCCCTTTTTATTTTATCTACAGGATACGAAATATGCGAAGAATTATGGAGTCCTTATAGTACGCATATCGATCAAAGTTTAGATGGCGTAGAGATAATAATTAATAGTTCAGGTAGTCACACAGAATTACGCAAAGCTTACATAGTTAGAGATTTAGTCAAAAGCGCCACTTACAAATGCGGGGGTTGTTACATTTTTAGTAATATGAGAGGTTGTGACGGACAGAGGGTATACTACAACGGCGGATCCTGTATCGCACTTAACGGACATATATTGACCCACGCGAAACAATTTGCATTACAGGAAGTGGTAAGTTAGATCAAAATTACTAACTAGAATATTTTATCTAAAATAATTTCTATTTAATCGAAGGAAGTCACTACTGCTACCATCGATTTGGAAGACATCAGATCTTACAGAAATTCGAAGAGAAGTTTCGCCATTTTAGGCGCTAGTAGTCCTAATTATCCTAGAGTAGTGATCGACTTTTCTTTATCGCCAGAGCATGATACTACACTTCCAACAGCTGTACCTATTGAATGGGTTTATTTATCTCCCGAAGAGGAAATAATGCAGGGTCCTGCATGTTGGTTGTGGGATTACTTAAGACGGTCAGGACAAGGAGGATTTTTCTTGCCATTGAGTGGTGGTGTTGACTCTTCTAGTTCAGCGTTAATTGTGTATTCAATGTGTAGAATGATCGTAGAAAGTGTTCAGAAAGGAGGTATAAAAAATCAAGTTGTTTCAATGAAATATATGTATATAATATCAGAAATTATTTTTTTTAATAGATTCCAAAGTTCTGTCTGACATTAGAAGAATTTTAGGAGATGGGGAGTATACTCCGAGTAACCCTAACGAATTATGTAACAGGATATTAGTTACATGTTATATGGGTACTGAAAATTCCTCTAAAGAAACTAAGAAGAGAGCTGCATCTTTAGCTGCTGCAATTGGCAGGTAAAAAATATATTTCGTCGTGAATTTGCAATTTCCTCATTAAAATTATAATACGAAATATCTTTTTAAATTTGTAGTTATCACATGTATATCACTATAGACAAGGCTGTGACGACAGTATTAGAAATATTCAGTTCCGTAACAGGATTATTCCCAAGATTCGCTTCGAAAGGTGGTTGTGCCCGTCAAAACCTCGCACTTCAAAACATCCAAGCTAGATTACGCATGGTGTTATCGTACTTATTCGCGCAGCTGATGCTATGGGCGCGAAAACGTCCAGGTGGACTCTTAGTATTAGGCTCGGCAAACGTTGACGAAGCACTCAGAGGATATATGACGAAATACGATTGCTCCAGCGCCGATATTAATCCTATCGGAGGCATATCGAAAACGGATCTGAGAATGTTCCTTAATTACGTTAAAGATAAATTAAACCTGGCGATTATTGGAGATATCGTGACTGCAGCGCCTACCGCGGAATTAGAACCGTTAAAAGATGGCGCTTTAGCACAAACCGACGAAGAGGATATGGGAATGACGTACGCCGAATTAAGCGTTTTTGGAAAATTAAGGAAGCAAGAACGTTGTGGACCGTATTCGATGTTTTGTAAGCTAGTTAATACTTGGTCTGGGGTGTATACCGCTGATGAAGTTGCTGAGAAAGTAAAACATTTCTTTAGGCAAGTAATAAATTAGATAATTTTCCTTAATTTAATTGCAATTCCTGCAGGTGTTATGCTATAAATCGCCATAAAATGACAGTACTTACACCGTCCTACCACGCCGAAGGGTACAGCCCCGACGATAATCGATTTGACTTGCGTCCTTTCTTATACAAAGCTAATTGGTCCTGGCAATTCAGAGCAATTGATAAACAGGTGAATATCTTTTAGGTATACCTATTATTAATTTGGTGTTAATTTCTCACATTTTACAGTTGAATTATCAAGCGTCCGTGAAGAAATCCAGTTCAAGACAATTGAATAAGAAGATCGACAGTATTCGTATACGAACTGCTGTGCATGTCTGAAAAATGGATAACGCCATCTTTGTGTAATCGGTGGCGACTATGAAGGAGACGATGATAATTTCCAGCATCTGGTTCTTCTAGCACACATCTTCATGTGATACTTACACTTTTAAAATGTACATAGATCTTATAGTCATGTTATTTTTTATAATGTATGTATGTTATTTTACATAATTTTTATTTTTGTACTCATTGTTTTCAATATTAATTATTATAGAAGAGAAAAAAATTATTGTTCCTTAAATATCACATTTTATGATATACGTACATCTATATAGAGCGTTTTCTATTTTTATCTTATACGACAAATATGTCCTGAGCTGTTAGTTATCTTTTTAATGTAAAAAAAAAAAAAAAACTGTTGATCGTGTTTAGCCGTTGCGATATTTGAACGTAAATATGTGTAGAGGTTACCCAGTTTTTCAAGTTGCAAACAACAATATTTGCTGGTCGAACTAATATGCACGGATATCGGAAGATAATTCGGTTTGATGAAGTATTGTTGCGATTTGGGAGAATAGAGAGTATTATGTAATAGTTGTTATTGAATGTACTGAAAGAATAAAGCATTTAAAGCATGGATTCTAAGTTTATTTCTAATATAGAATATTACACGTGGAAGATTTTTTCTATAAGTTAGGTTTCTCTTGTGATCATATTTTTACACAGTTGCCTCCTTATCAGCTTTCATACATTTTCAATTTGGTCCATCTCCAAAATATTATCCAGCCAATCTAACAGATATTTTATTCCTACAGATATGTTATCATTGATCTGACTGTGCGTACATGGTTTCTAATTGGAGGACTATTCTCTGATTTGTGGCAATAACCGATTTTGCAACACTTCTTTATAGTGGTTTTTGTTTTGTGAGATCCTGAGATGTCCAGTTGCTTTGCTGCTGATGTCGGACGAAATCATCACTTTTCTAGAGTAGGTAGTTAATGGTCTAGACGATGTACAAACACTTTTATGGTAGCATTTTTGATTTCCGTCCTTCAACCTTTCTTAGTTGGAATACATGATTAAAATGGTGCAATAATCTACATCTACAGTACATCTAATAATTTCCACTATAGAGACGAGTATTAAAAGCCGAAAAGTTAAAAAATAAACGTTTTTATTACGGCATCAGTTAGTCACTATACAGGGTGCTTCATTAATTATGGGAAATATTGTAACACATTCGCTGCTGATGTCACGGATCCATGACGCAAGCATTCCTGGCCCAGTGCTGCCGACCCGGATCCGTGTCACTCGTAAATGTCGCTTGCACTAATGATAAATCCCGCCGCAGCACGCCGAACTGTCTGATATCATGTCAGCATGTAGGTAAAGCATAATAATATTTAAAAATATGCGCCGTTCCGCGGTTGCGCACCTCTGCCATGCCGGGGTTTAGGGGAATCCCTGTTCTACATTTTGTTGCGTTAGTGGGGTGCGTACTTGTTTTCAGTGCATTTTATCAGTAGTTGTCGTTGATTGTGCTAATAAATAGTGTTCTGGTGCATTTTTCTTGCTTATATAAATGACAAAATGTCGGATGCTGGGGCTGAACCTTGACGACCAAAACGAGCACAGCGGCAATATCCGAACTATCTGTCAGAATAAATTACTTTTCTGTACAAATTAGCTATCAAACACAATTTTGTGTTCGTGTTTTGTGCATTATTTGATAAAAAGTTGCGTCACGGATACGTTTCGATCAGCACTGGGTACCAAATAGTTTGCTAGGTGCTGACGACACGGATCCGTGACGCCACCCCAAAGGAATATTCCACCCCGCTCACACAACTTTATTAGTCTTCACAGTGTTCAATTTTTTAGCATGTAGAATTATTTTTTGGAAAGAAAGTTCTTCAGCACCTGGGATGCTATATGTCACCCAGATCAGCAGCGAAAGTGTTAACTGAAGATATACTACGTGTCAAATAATGACCATTGACCAAAAATAGCCTTATTCAAAATCGCACCGTTCCCGAAAAAAAATCATTTTTCATCTTTTAGCTAATCTAGTTGTACGATGAAAATAAAATTTTCCGAAATTAGCAAAATTACAGCAAAGAAAATAAAATATCCTCTTGTATTAACATTAATAGAACTTTTTTGTTTTTTGATTTACAAGCACGAAATTAGCGTCACCTAATAGATCAGTTGAAATGCCAAAAATAAGGTCCTCTTGTAGGAACTCCATATTATATGCTTGGTTTTAGAGAACAACGAGAAAATTCGGAAAGATTTGTGGCTAAAAATTGTTTAAACCGCAAAAATCGGGGTAGGCCAACACTCAAATTCTACGTCACTGGCGGAATTGCCATTTTAGGACAGTTTTTCGATTATTCAATACTTCCTATGTAAACATGGAAAAAACGATATTTTTTTTCTGGAACTTTGAAGACCTTCATCTCGAAAACAGTGCGATTTTGAATAAGGCTATTTTTGGCAAAGTATCTCCAGTTAAAACATTTTCCATAATTAATGAAGCACCCTGTATATGCACATAAGGTAGTTTGGGTAAGATGCAGTAATAAATGTGATGCCAGTTTTCAATTGGTAGATCGAATATGTTCGTTGAGAAGGAGTCCAAAATCGGTCGAAACACTACAACTGTAAGTGACAATGATGTAAATTGCAATAAATAAACATTTAAAACCCACAACAAGTGTTTTAGGCAGTTTAGAATAGTTTCGACAAGTTTTATACAGTCCACAACAAACGGTCGTTGTTTAGAGAGAACAGCCAAGGATATGTAGCAACGCATAAGAAAAGGTTTCGTTAGAATTTATTGCACACAAAATTGATTTATGGAGTGTTAATAATAGTTTTTGCTCTACGATCATTTTATTTTCCTAAAGATATTAGTCGTTATTTATAATTTATTTTATATGTTATTGTTTGCCTTCTAGAGAAATTTTTTGCAATTCTGTTAAAATTTCAGTTTTGTTATCGACTTGTGAATAATTTTTCAAATTCGCAGGCACTTATTTAAGATAATATAATCTATAAAGCCTGTTTTACATTAGCATATATTGCTTAGTGTGAAATAGAATTGCATAAAACATACAAATTTCATAAAAGTACGAACATCAAACAAAATTAGTCTTGTCATATTTTTCGTCAAATTTTGAGAAAAAAATATTGCACTCTGCATGTGTACACAGTTTTGGCATCCCAGCCCCCTGAACCGTCGTTGAGACATATCATCAAGTAACACGGTCGGCCTCTTTCTATGTCCTCTTTAGCGAGTCCCTCAATGATTATTCTACCACCGCTTCGGTTCTTTTCTTCAGGTTCAACAAAAACAATAGACTTCATTCTGGGTCTATCGTACACATAAGTACCTATTTCCAGCTACGTATACCTATACTTTTTACAAATAACAATTCCATTGACGCGTTTAGTACACATACATACTCAGAACGTTTATGTGTTTGGGCACCTCAACATTTTCCCTAATAATAAATCATGATAGACTATTTCAAAAAAGGTGTCTACATTTGTACACATTTGTTTTACTACATCCTAAGATGGGTGGGGTATAGGCGGACGTAATCTGAGGTAATTTGAGGCGTGCATAAATGCCATCTGTTATCGAATATGTTTATGAATTATTTCAAAACCCAACCGCCCTGCGATAAGTGTGCGGGTTGTAACCAAACTAGGTGATGAAAATGGCCGCGTTCATCACACTTGATTCGTTTCCGATACGTTTATGATCAGTTTGCCGTTGATCATACTGCGTTACGAACGATACTTATATCAGCTGTTCTGTCTGTTGTACATTCATAGCGCCTTAAGCTTAAGTCTGACTATGACACAAAACAAAACGTTTGCAGCATCTTTCCAGCATAAAATTTTTACGCTTACAAAAATGGCGACGGCTTACCGAACATGTTTACAACATAAACAAACATAACCGATCGTTCATCACACTATTGGACAACAGTTGCCACCGCTGACTGTGTGATGAACGCGGCCAATGTTATATTGGTCTATCATGATTTATTATTAGGGAAAATAATAATTAATAGGGAAACAAAAGAAATTAGATGAACTGAATAATAATAAATAACAAATCTTTAAAGAAATCATAAAAGATCAAACGTACGGGCGTTGCATTTATTGGTGAATATTGAAATGAAAATGGAAATAACACATTTAACATCTTCAGCATGATTGCAGTCATCAGTAAAGAGTACATTTATGTGAAGTTGGTTTTTTTTTTATATACAACTGTATGTTAGATACTTCACTTGTTCATCAATGTTCTACATAACACAGTTTGGGATAATAAATTTTGCCAACGAATTTTAAGTATTTTGTGTAAAATTTATTCTAAAAAGATGAAGATGTGCTGTCTGTTTCCTTTTGGATCATTCGGTACAGGTATGGAAACGGCTGTATCTCGGAAACTATTTGTCCTAGGTTGGTGTGGGAAAAAGTTTTGATAGTAAAAGTGATCAAGAGAAATTGCTGGAACTTATTTTCAAGTTCCAGATTTTACCGCTAGGGAGCGTAATTGCTATGTTCAAATTAAAGTAACTTTAATTAAAGTATGGATTTATTACGATTTATTTCACAATTCTTTTTGCACTCTGGAGATATTTTTTTTGCAACACTATGAAATAGCATAGAATTTAGTTATGATTTAGATTATGATCTTAAAAAACTCACAAACCTGAAAATTGCTTAGTGGGATAGTAGGTAATTAATTATTAATAAAAAAATATAGTAGTGGAAATACAGGCTGCCAGTTTAAGATAAGAATTGAGTAATACGAGTACTTCTGATAGCATTCTAATTTCAATAAAATTAGCCATTATTGTGATTGTATCTTTTTATATACTTCTGTAATTATCGAATTAAACTAATTCAATCGTTAGATTTTCTATTCAGTTATCTTTCTAAACATTTCAAAAGAAATAGGCTTCCTATTTGACATTATTTTTTGTGCACCATTTGCAAAGAAATACGTAAACAAATTCAAGCGACATAATTGGCCGTCCCTCTATGTTCCATACTCTTCTCCGTCGTGGAGCGCATGCTCAGAATATATGCAGTGCATATACAAAAAAATAGAAAAAAAACGAAATGAATAAAATTTATATAATTTATTATATTATAACAACGTATATTAGGAAACAGATACACATTTTTTGTCCTACGCACATTACACAATAATAATAATGTTGATAAAAAAAGTGAGTTATTACTTTATTAAATGAGACAGTCCACACTTAAAAAATACACTAGAAAATTTTGCGTTTTTTTTCAGCGCATATGTACCTACGGTATTAAAGCTAGTAAAAAATACAATAATAATAGTGTATATTATTATCGACGAGAGAAAAAAAAATACAAAAAGCAAAATACGCGGAAACAAACAAAAAAAAATCTCAGGTTACTTCTATTACAACAGTCGTTTTAAATAATATAAAATATAATACACTCTAATAGTAATAGAATACTGTGATGTAAACGAAGAATATAAATAAACGTTACACACTCAAAAAAAATTATTAATATAACATTAGGTACTGGCTAAGTCAATAATAAATCAACAAATGATGAAGTATTTTGTTCAGAAAAGACACTGCATCTTTGTTGTAGGTACTAATAGTAGAAATATGAACCTTATAAAAAATATTAAATATAAAATGACAATAATAATAATGGATATTTACAAAGAGAAGATTTTTGTATTTAATATAATAAGTATCAAAAAAAATGACAATAATATAAGGTTTACAATTTGTTTTTTTATAATAATATAATTCGATGTAGAAAAAAAAATATAATAAAAAAGTACCTATTTAGATGAGAAAGTACAGTTTAAATCACACGGGAAATGTATACTATTTATATAATAATAATATTATTTATATTGAACGATGCTTAAAATGTAAAAAATATACTCTTTTAAACAAACAAATAATTCTGTAGCACCATAGTTGACGTTAACTTTTTTTTTATTGTAGACAAAAAGAATCTATGAAGCACCAGAATTTTCAGCGGGAACACGTTAAAGTTTAGAAAAAAGTTGAAACCCAAAACCTGTGTCAAATTTATATTATTATTTTCACTGAAAATACCACTTTTAAAAGGAAAGTTAAGAAAAGGGTATTCAAAACACGTTTTAAATGAAGGTAAAATAGAAATGTCAAAATTGACAGGTTTACTAACGTAATTAAGTGATGTTAGCTACAATTACTATTATACCAACTTTAAAACCTCTATTTAAAACAGTTTTAAATAAAGACTTGAAAGAGATCGTTCCCCGAACTTTAACAACGTCTTTTCTAAATTCTAACGACTGCTCCCTTTTCATCTTTCAACTATACAAACAACATTTTTATATATAACTTTCATCTATTACACTATTTGTCTATCTATTTATATATAAAAAAAACTTACGTAACCCCATATTTACCATACACCTGATTGCACAAAAAACCCGATTTTTTTGACTCTTCCGTCCTATCAAGTTGTACGGAAGGAAAACAATGCCAATAAAGATGGTCGCTGTACGATAAAGGCACTCTATTAATCTATTTAACTTATTTGAATATCATTTCTTGAATTACATTAAAAATAATTGCACTGCTGCTACAAATCGATGAATGACTTCAATGTGTTGCGTGAAAAAAACACTTCTTCATTAAGCATAAAATGGAATGACATGTGGATCTTACTAATCTCTTTCTTTTTTCTAAATTAATATATCAAATTATCACAGAAGCTTACAAATTTGCTTTCCATCACTCAGGATTACGTCCGATTGTAATCGGAACGAAATTCCTGTTTTTATTCAGTTCTATGCGGTTTTGCCTGCTTTAACTTATTACGTCCTTAAATTCAAACCCTGCAAAGATGGAAATGTCCCATATGAATAAAGCAAAACCTTCATTTTCAAACCACTCTTACTACAGATTCCTTTTTTTTTCAAATTACAGCAAAAAAGTCATCGGAAACGAAAAGTAATAAATACATTCTTGCTTTTTTTATAGTACTTGTATATGTATATGATCTTTAAAATACTATAATATCGACGATGCAAGACGTTATCTATTACTTCAGTCTAGGTACGTACTTGTAGCAGCATGTTAGCAAAATTTGAGTTCGTAAATTTGAAATGACGCTTATCATAGAACTTTAACAGAGCCGGACTGTATGGATGCTTGTCTTTTAAATGAAGGTAGTGGACTTCAGGTTCACTTGTCGTGTGTCCGCATTCCTCGCAGACGTATACTTTGGTCCTTCTTTCTTTATAAGCGTACTGGTGTTGGACGCCGTGTACTTTTAGGCAGTGTGATTCTAGAGAGCACCGTTGCGTGAACGATTTTTCGCATAGGCTGCATTTGTATGGACGGACTCCTGTAACAAATAAAGAATAATAACGTTAGAAATTTATCATAAATCCAAGTAAAACGCCGATGTTAATATGACGTCATATTTTGGTATTTAATATCAGGAACATAACCTTATGAATATTAACAGTAAAATTTGACGTATTTGACGTACAGATATTTGAATCTCCCGCGCTATTAGTTCTATCGCGCTTATGTTTGATGGCGCTGCTGTCAATTAACAATTTCTACCATAGGAAAAGGGTTGAATAGTTATCTGAAAAATTCTAAACAAATTTTCTTACACGAAAGATATATTAAGAAGAGGAAAAACATTTTGGATTATCTTGTTTAGCAAGAAAACAATCTGAAGAAGTAGCATTTTGTACATTCAATTGCTTATTCAAAACAGTTTTAATGTCAGGAAAGACAATAACACTGAAATAGTTGGTAACATTGATGTTTTTAACATGAGTTCTCCCTTTCATATTCTCACTCATATTTTCAACAAACGGTGGTCTTTAATCGTAGGCTGAAGCTGGGTCTGGCTCTCTAGTCCCCTAATTATCTAAATTTGAGAGACGGCAAATCTCTTCAGGAGATGTGCATCAATCTGAAAGAATCGTTGCGATGTTCAATAGCGGATTCTTCAACATAGAGACTCGATTAAAAGGTTTCTTGGCCAGCACTTCTCCGAATTGCACCAAAATAGCAATATTAAGATCTCGTGGTTTTGCACAAAATAGACGCACAAATTATGGCACTAACAATGATCCATAACATAGGCTTTTGTGCCTAAATAAGATTCTTAAAATGTGAATTGGCAACGCTAGATTAAGTGACAGCTCGATAGGTGAAGATAGTTCGGAAAAACATACTGCATCGCCTTTAGGGACTAGAATCAAGCCTTTGGTCTTTTAGTATAGAAGTTATCTGCCTAAACGTCACAATCAGGCGTTTAGAGGTATTAAACCTCATTGCCAATCTAGCTGACTACTCACAAACACCATCAATCGCTTCCTTTTTTTGCAAGTTAGTGAGTCATCACCTAATGTGACCTACACTTCATAAGAGGGAAGCCGCGTCTCACGAAAGTGAAGAATACACTTGCAAATAATAAGAACAATTCAGGCCTCAGCAGAGAGCCCTAGGGAACTCCTGTACGGATCGGTTTTTGCGGCTAGAGAGAATCACCAAGCTCAAAATTCTGTTAGCAAAATATGATCTTTTCAAACATTTCGATTCTGTGTTAACGCCCAATTCGCGATATTTTGAGCAGCAGCTTGTGGAAAGTCGTCGTCTCAAAGATTTTATGATTCCTCCAGTCAGTCGAAGGAGTTGGCAAGCTATTGGTAAAAGTGCAGTGGCAATTTCTCACGGAGTGGTCTAGATCTCTTAAGTTTCCTCTACTATAAGTTTTTCTTGAAGCCACATTTCTCCACTACACTATCGCGAATCCTGTTCAGAGTGATTAATTTGGGATTGAGAAGAAACTTATGAACACTACATTTTATGCATGATACTCACAAATTCTAAGTTAATAACCTTATTAGGCAACTTTTTCATGGTTATGTAGAAGATTGTTTCTACTCAAGATACTCCATTCTTTCCCAAACTTATAATCTGTTCAACCACACCCTGCCCCACAAGAAGAAGCAGATTACTGTGCTGGAACCGCAGATCTAGTACGACAGATATTGTAATGGTTTAGGGCATTAATATAAATTTATTATTCAAGTGGTTACAAGATAAATAAAGACACCAAGAAGATGAAAAGAAACAATTTAGAGGAGAAAGAATGACGACAAGTAGAAATAAGGGAGGAAGAGCGAGAACGCCGGATACTCGAACAACGACAAAAAGAAAGAGAAGAAGATGATCTTATTTGGACAACACGATTGAAGAGTATGTTCACTGACAGAGATAATAAAATATCTAAAATCGAAGAAATCTCGATGAAGTAAATCAATTCTCTGCAACAGTTAACGAACGTATACGATGTGGTGTAGCAGAAACTGTAATCCAAAAATAGGAGAAAAAATAGAATCAATAGAAGATCGAGTTGAAAGAGCGAAAGGAAATTATAAAGATATGGTGGATAAAAAGATAGATGAAGTACAAACACGGATCGATTATTTTACAAATCAAAATGCAAATTAATTTGAAATAATTCGAGCAAATATCCGCAAGAATGTGTCAAATATGACAGGAAGTTGGTCTGTTGGATATAAAATTCAACCGCCTCTTTTCTCTGCCGACAGTCAGATATATCCAAAGGGATTTCTGAAGTCTTTAAAGTCTTTAAAGAAGTCTCTGTAAAAGGCGAGGTGCAAATATGGTACAGTGTTATTAAAGGTGTGTGTGAACAATATTGGGATTTTGAAAGAATGTTTTTGGAACAATACTGGGGCATTTTAAAACAAAATAAATTAAGGCAGAATCTCATCACTGGTAAATACTACCAAGGTGATTATACCGATTCACGTGAAAGATATGCCATAAAGGAATACAATCAGGCAATAGATTTAGAACCTCCAATGGGAGAAAAGGAGATTATTAATATGATTGGGAACCATTTTGATTATTTTAAATTTAATTGGGGATTATATAATGGTTTAGGGCATTAATATAAATTTATTTTTAAAATGTCAAATGTGTCGTCATTTTGTGATTTTGAATTGTGATAGGAAAAAGGTAACGCGAGGTTGTCAAGGAAGGTTTTGTATTAAAGTAAAAAATAAAGCCATTTTAAGAAAATATTAAGTGTTGAAAATTTTGTATATACTTATACAAGTGATTATAAAGGAAAGATGACTGAAAAAAACGAAAGAAAAAAAAACGATAGAAAGAGATTAGGTTGAGTTGCTGGACTATAAAATATTTGGATCGTTCATTTTGACCGTTGATGGTAGAAGAGGATTAGCAGATAAAGATATAGTACAACCGAGGTAGGTAAGTTAGTGGATTGGATAGTATGCGAACTCTAAACGTAAAAAAAGTGCCCTGAGGTTAAGAATATTGTAGTAAACTGTCAGTTTAATCAAGAGACTCAATTGCTCAGATTCTATAGCAATATAAACATTGTAAATAAATTCATTTTCACTGCGTTTTCTAATTCTTCTAAAGTATCTTGACGGCTATAAACTCTCTAGGCTAATTATTATCTTAGGAAAGAAGTTATATATCTTTGTGCTGTCGCCCTATTCTGATGACAATAGCCAGTTGCTCTCTAATATGCTAGCACCCACACAGAAGTTCAGAAAAGGAAACGTTAACAAAATCAATAAAAAAATACTAAGTACACTAATTTTGGTAACGGAGTTAAATTTACCTGTATGTGTGCGAGTGTGTCTCTTGAGGTCAAAGGTATCGTTAAATCCCTTGCCGCAAAACGTGCACAGGTATCGTTTTATATCCGAATGACATTTCAGATGCCTATTCAGTAGTCTTTGGAGGGCAAACGTTTTATTACAGATGCGACAGCAGAACTGCGAAGCACCATCCTCCGTCGTAATAGAGGCAACTTTGGTTTTCTCTTCAGTTCTACTACCTTGCCGGATTGTTTCCTGATTAGCCAACGGATTCTTTATACCATGGCCGCCATTCACAAATTCCAATTGCACTTCCGCGGGTAATCCCAGCTGCAACAAAACGAAATAAATAACATCAGTAAGGCTTTTGGCTGAAAGGAAAGCATACATTTTGATTTTGGCATAGCCACTTGATTTGTTCATGTGGAATCTTGTTTATGAAAGTTGATATCTTACACTACAGGTATATTTAAGAATTGGATAAGTATATCATTTGATTTAGAGCTATCTCTAAATGATAATGAAATATATCTCATATCAGCTTATTTCGATGTATTGAAAAGTAAATGAAAGTTCTAAGTATAGCCAACATTTTCTGCTTATTGTTTGTCATTCCAAAGTACTTAGGGATTTTCATTGATTTACCAAAAGAAGAAATCCTGTATCTTTAATTAGCAAATCAACGACTTATTGTAAATTAATTGTTTCTTTTCAATTCATTGGCTATACTCATACTTTACATTCAATTTTCAATAGTCTTCGAAAATATTGCAAATTTCTTACATATAACACCCAGATATCTTGAAAAATCTAAATAATAAAGCTTTGCCCGAATCAATTTGTTTGCTTACCCTCTGTTGTAATACGTTAACTCTCCCTTGGAGGGAGGGTGTATCGCTGCTAGTTGAATCTCGTCGCCCACTCACATTTGACGGTGATCCGGAGTCGTTGTGACTACCGCCATCCAAGGAACAACTCGCTGCCCCCGGTGATGGTAAGGACATATTCGTCGGTGAATCCAGATCCAAACCGCTCCCGTTAAACGACAAACTAGGCGATAGGATATTCTGTTGATGCATCTGCACCTGGACCTGTAACGCTTCCGTATTCAATGTCGGATAGGAAGGCAGGGAATCCTGGTACATCTTGGAGAACTGATGGTGAGGTTGAAATCTTTGATTCTCGTAATTTCGACTTAGTATATGGTCGGGGAAGGATTCCATATTTTGTTCTACGCTTTGAAGTTGTGAGGAATCCGGTGTCATGGAGGGTGAGTTGATGTCGCTGGTGATGATCTCTTCGCTATCGTTCTCTTCGTGGGGTAACCGTTGGAGGAAACTTGAGAGGTCAGCAGCGTCTGATAAACTTTCCAAGAGAGCATGTTCTGGAAAAAATGAAAATGTTTAGATCTCACGAAGGAGTTTTTAAAAGTGCATACATAAAACTGCGCAGACGGTGGAGGATGGCAACAATTTTTTGATCCAATATTTGAAAAAATAGGGGTTAGGGGTGGATGCTTTTTCCTTGAGAACCTTATCGCCACGCTCTTCGAGGCTTAGATGGAAATCCACCCCACGTATGACCACTCTGCTACATCGTCGACCGACGTTGGGAGATGCCGAGATATAAATCATTCCTGGATCATGAGTTGGGAGAGTGGGGGACATCTCCGACAAACAGCAAACAAAGTTCTGGTCCTAGCAGAGAGCTCTGCTGGATGTCAGCTCTGATAGATTTGGGCGTCAAAACGTGATCAAGCGACTTGATAGAGAAGGTTTTATTGCATAGGTAGGACTGCATAAATGCAATCAGAATGAGGTTAATATCGAATCTGAACAGCTTGTAAGGGAAACCGTTGTGTGACGCTGCTCCGGAGCCATTTCTCCAATTGAAAATGAATCGAAAGGTATTAAGAGGAACGAGATATCTTTATTTGTTATTATTACCAAGGGGTGGTAAAAATATTACTTCAGGTAAGTTAACTTCAGTATTAGTAAAAAATTCATAAAAAATTACCTGTCACCATGTCTACCATCATGGAGTCGTCGTAGCTGGCGTAAGAACCTTGCACTAAGTTACCCATGGAATCTATTTTGGTTTCGTATATATCCAGGTCTACTTCATCTTTCATCACTATACCATAAGCAGCGTTCTGCAAGGTAGAATACTGCTTTGGAGGGCTTTGATTTCCATTCATATTCATACTATTAATTTCTTGTCCAGTATCACAGTCCATTGTATGTGGTCCATTCACAACGTTGTACCCATTCGTGAAATTACCACTTGCATTGTAATTATTACCACTATTACCACTCTTGAGGGATTCGTAAAAAGGCGGTAGACTTGCCGTTGGTGGACTACTAGGTCCGTAATTCTGCCTTCCATCTCTACCCGGATTCATTCCACCACCACCGGTTCCGCTACCCATTGAACCTCCAGCGTTACCACCTGAACTACCACCGCCGAAATTTATAGAACCTCCGCCACTTGAAGTGTTCCCCGGAGTTTGATTAGTGTTATTCTGAGCACCGGTATTTCCTCTACCGTGTCCAGCCGCACAAGACATCGTTACCGGTAATTTACCACTCATAGTCCTTGCACTGATGAGAGGTTTAATAATTTTCGAAGAATGACTCCTCCTCTGCTCCCTAATCCTCCGTTCTTCATTCTCATCCTCAGTTTCACCACGTCTCTTCGGTATGTGATAGTCGATCGGTTGTTCTTGTTCGGGTTCGTGAATTATTAAAGGAGCCGGAAGCCGGATATCCTTATCTTCGTCCCGTTTAGTCGCCTTAGGCGTACGTTGGATCACCGAACAGCGAACCGCGGATAAATTTTGAGCAGTTGGGGTTTGTTCCGGGGGTTTCTTCGCGATTGGGAGTACCAGCTTATCCGGTGGGACTATTGGAGCGTACTCCTTTCGTTCGGCTCTTGTAAGGACGTGTCCTCTGCTACCGTAAGGCACATCTCCACCCAGTATCGCTGATCTAAATCGATGCGGAGGAACATTGTCTTGGGTTTTCTTCGTTGATGATGACGACGACGACGACGTCGATGATTGAGCATCCTCTGGTACGGGAGATTTGGTTTTGCGGTCATCCGATTCGGATTTTTCCTTATCTGTGAAATGATAAGAGAAAATATGAAAAATGTGTAATGAGGAATAATTTGTAGATAATTTAGTTCATCAAATGCACCAAGATTGCACTGCGAGTGAGTTGTTTTAACATTTTGTTTTGATCGTTGTTAGCGTGCAGCTGTAGAAGCTTTCCAAGCTGTATTGCTTATCGAAACAATCCATTGCAGTTCTTGCTGTGTAAATTGTGTGTGTATATGTGTTTCTATGGGTTTGTTATAACATTACTTCACCGTAAATAATCTTGCATTGTTGTTCTAATTATGGATATAGATGTGTTAATAGATTCAATGTCATTGTTTCAAGGGAACATAAAAAAGTTCCTTTCATTGCCGCACGTAATGAACTATGGCAAAACACGCAATTTTTCATAATTCTCCATGAAACTTTATATATGTACCGCTTGAATCATCATTAATTTAAATAATCCAACACTGTCGGATCTCGAAGCGGCAATTTAATGATGTTTAGATTGCATGCGTTTACAATGTCGATACATAATTGCAGAAAAACGGTATTATTATATCGATAGTATGGTTCGGAATGAGAGCAGCATTTCGTATTATAATTGAATCTCAGACCTTTAAGTGACCTTTGCCGAGAAATCCGAACATATTGTTGTATATTCTGCATATAAAATTATTACATGTATTTATATACATGCATACACATGAAGTACGTTATTAGTTATTATGTAGGTAGGAGCGTTTATATCTCGCAGACTACATGGGATTGTTATCTGTAAAAATATATCGTCTGTGTCCCTGAATCTGATATTAAAATATGATCGTGAAACTTGCTACGGACATTAAGATTTTGTTTTGTTACTTGTCCGAGACAAATTGCTGTAATAATAAAAAATAACTTAATTTTGATTTTTTTGCTATTTTGTTTATCATAAGTACTGCGTACATTGTTGAAACTTGCTTGCAAAGTAATTTTTATGAAATTATTAAAATTATAATCTGGGTTAATTACCTCAATTTAAATCAAAGTTTAAAATCAATTAAATAGCCTGACACTGTTTGAAAATATTATTTTTATATTACCTACCTACTCCTTATTGCTTTTTTATTCGAAAGACTGATTCTTGACTGTGTCTTGTAATTTATTGGAATTTTTTTTTATTCTAGTGTTTACAATTTAAGCTTTGTTGTAAGTTTCCGTTGATTGTAGGAGACTAGAACAGTCTTCATTTATAGGCCAATCAAATTAATATATTATGAGGAATTAATTTCCAGCAAGCTGGCGGCTTTCCAAGACCACATATCTGGAAAACAGATACTACTAGAACGCCTTCTACTCTCCCAAGTACTTCAACTTCTCGTCCGTTGTCAAACAGAATATTCTGTTCCTACATGCAATCAGTTGATGTGATACAACCTCTGCATTCTATCGTCAAGAGAAGTTGAAGTTTGTCATGCTTCTTCAAAAGAACACGACATTATAAGAGACTGTCAAGGTTTTCCATCATGAAGATGCCGATCCTGAGGTTCTCATTTCAGCAGGTCAACGGTTCTTGGCAGCCCTCTATTCACCTCAGGCAGATGAGACCTCCTTGGACCAAATCCGCTACGAGACATTTTCAAGATCACTAACAAAGTCCACTTTCGAGCTGGCTTCTCTACCTCCAACAAATGCAGCCGCCGCCCAACATATTCTGCGGATGTACCTTCAAATCCAGGGCTGGTATGATAGACCAAAGGATCCTCTGAGCTGGGGATGGAGGACGACGGACCTTGGCTTTCTCCCCATCATAAACACTAAGGATCCAGCTCCAGTTCAAGTTCTCAACACTGTTTCCTGCAAATGTACAAAGGAGTGTACAGGGAAGTGCAGCTGCCGAAAAGTAGGCATGAAATGTTCAAGAATATGCCTCAACTGCAACGGCCAGTCATGCTCGAATTCAGCATTCTTCGTGGATGAGTATGTGGCTGATATTGCCGTAGAAGCAGAAATTGGTGAGAATAGTCCCGTTGAAGATAATCTCGATAAAGGAGACCTTGATATACAACCGCGCCGTCCGAGCTTCTCAGATGAAGGACCATCAACATTTAGGAAAATGCGAACATGAATGCTGCTACATTTTGTACTGCATACGTATCGATTTATATCATCTTTATATTCAGCTTTTCATCAATAAACTTTAATTGTTTTTGATACTTCATTGCACCTAAATTATAATGATTAATTTAGTTATTAGGAAATTAATAACAATAATAATAATACTTATTATTCACTACCATATACATAGATAATCACCAAAAATGTCGTCAATCGTCGAGAAAATGGTGCACTTTGTTGAGCATCTATCGGAAATTAAAGATCTGAGCAAAGACAATGGAAATCTACACCTCAATGAAAGCTCTGGATCTGAGTCTTTGCCTGCGAGTAACGAAGATTTTGAAGAAGAAAATGAACAAATCTATGAATCTGAAGAAGCATCTCACGTTCAGCTTCAATGCGCATAAAAGACATAATGAAAGAGTTTACGACGCAAAATGAACTAATTTCCAAAGAAAGGATTGGTTGAAGGAAAGGGGTTCAATTTCTTTCTTCAAACATCAAGTGATTTGAGAAAACAGTTGCAGATGTAGTTGAGCTAGAAAGTCCAATGTTTTTTTTTTCTTAATACTTCTGTGACGAAATGTTAGAAGAAATGGTTGAGTTCACAAATGTTTATGCTATACAACAGCATCAAAGATTTGGTCCCACCTCCCTCCCAGAAATGAAAACGGTTGTTGGCATCCATTTGGGCAGCAAATGGATTTGTTATTTTATTATCCTTTAGTCACGATGTCGTCAATTGACGTGTGCCAAAAAATTGCAAATAAACCAGACTTTCTAGTAAGTACCAGATTTTTTCTCTGAACTAAAATAAATAGTGACCGAAAGGGTGAAACGATCATGTTATTTCAAGGACTGGGTGTTAAAATATATCGATAATGATTTCTTTTAAATATCTAGAGATAGGTTTGAAAGACTTGTGTTGTTACGATAGCCACAGAAAAAGCCCTCTTGTCAAAATCAATAACTCGTTTCTGGTCTCCCATTCTGACCCCATCCCCTTCTGATACCATCAAATCACCTCCGAACCATGAATATTACGTTTTGGAGTCGATGTGCTGGGTTGGCCGGGCCTCACATATGATTTCCTATATTCAGGGTTGTCAAGATGGATCCAGTTTCCCCACTAACGATACGATGCCGATTGTACCGTTAAAGCAGCATTTCAGTAATGCAATTTCACATTTTCTGGATCATACTCATGTTCTTCAGACGGAATCGGATAGCTTGTAGAGTCACTCCCAAAGATTCAGCAAGCTTTGTTTGAGTTTGACACTGGTCTTCGTCTAATAAAGCCTCCAATTCAGCGTCTTCAAACGTTGCTGGCCTTTCCTCGCATTCTTTGTCGCTTGTATCGAAATCACCACTTTTAAACTGTCTAAATCAAAATTCTCAAGTCGAAGCATGTCGAGCATGTTCTTCATAAACCTCACACGGCACAAAATTTTTCAAGTGGTCACGATGGCTTAGTTTAAATTTTAGGTCAACTGAAGGATTATTTATTATAGAATAATTTGAAATTATTTTTTCATGGAAGTAGATATTTTCTATTCAGATGAATAGATCTACAAGCAAACCATTTACTAATTGCGATACTATTTTTTCGGCTAGTCTCTGTTCTCTATAGTGTTCACTGTCTATAAGTGTCCAAATTCTATAATCATGTTCAATTGACTTTCGAGGAACTAAGGCATTTAAATGTGTCTCAGAACCATTCACCACTGTCCTAGTAATGGTCTCCTAATTTGAAGAAAATCTCTATCCTCAGAGCGCAATTTTTAGATTAGGGAATAAAAAGAAGTCGCTTAGGACCAGATTTGGTGAGTAAAGAGGGTGGTTAAGCAGTTCAAACCGTGAGTAATGCTGTGTAGTATGATTTTTCTTATTTGAAGATAATCTATTAAGCTAACTTTATGACTATCCCAAAAAAACAGTCGTCATAATTTTCCCAGCCGCAGGTTTTTGCTTTTTTTGGAACCGTTTCTCCCTTTGCAGTACACTGTTTTGACTGTATTTTTGTTTCTGGAGTATAATGGTGTATCTAAATTTTATCTACAGTAACTAATCGAGGCCAAAACTCTGATTTTTTGCTTCTGAACTGACACTATATCTTAGTCTTGTTCTAGTCATATTACGTCTAAAATATAAAACAGTAAATGATAATTAACCTGTTAGTTCTATAAATAATTTATAATTAGATAGGATCGTTCTCAAAAATCAAAGCTGCTTATTTTAGATTCGTTACAGATATTTATCGGTTTTTTCTTCATACATTTTCCTATCATTATCCTGACTTAAACCTGAAATGCGACAAATGTCTCACCAATGGGTGTTATAACACATTTGCATTATTACAATAATTATTGTGATTATCTCCGATAAAGCGAATTTAATTTCAAATTGATATATAACACACTTCCTCTCACATTTAGAGGTTCAGGTTAACCAGTCAAGGATTTTATGTAAATCGAAATCTATCCAACAACATCATAAATAAATATTAGCCAGTTACAGCTAACGTATTTCGTATACATACGTAATGAACCAGAATGTTTTGGGAATGTATGAATATACGGTTCCCGCGAAATGGAACGGTTGTTTTCGAATTTTTCGCTAACAGACGTCGCGTCGGGTATTCGTTAGCGAATGGGAATGAATGATTGAATTCGAAATTCAAGGCGGAACATTGAACTTGGTTTTTTGTTATGCACCGCTTGTCCAGCGATTCACAATAGAGGATGTAACTAATATTATTTATACATACAAATGAAGATGATATATAATATTAATTCATCGTATGTACCGGGCTATGTAGCGCGTTAGGAATCGTCCATTCATAGAGCGGTTATATGTGCATGTACGAATATGTGTACAGTCGGTTTAAGAATTAGTGTCACTTCTAATATGAAAGCTGTTTGTCGTTTTATGAAACTCCAGAGAAAATGAGAAAGATTTTATTTATCATCCATCTAATTGGAAGGTGACATTTTTTTAAGCAGGCTGTACCAAATATGTATGTATGTACATGTTGGGTTGCTAGGAATTTATTCTATTCTTAATGAATGTTAGTTCGGTTATTGCTTTGAAGAATGATTGATTATTGCGGTTTCATATTATTTATTTAGATAGTAACTTAAATATCAGATAATACACGAGAACTAGTCTTAATTATTTGTATAATAATCTCACCAAGTTTGATCTAACCTCAACATGAACTATATAAGAATTTAAATTAAGTCCTGAGTGTTTAATCAACAAATTTATGAAATGATTGTTTAAAATAAGTTTAAATACAGGATGGACAGTTGATAGAGAAGGAAGAAAAAGGTAAATTTGTAATTGGATCCAGGTTTCTGTCTTGCTTGTTATAGATCAAGAAAGAGGGGTTTTACTTTGGAACCTGGCCACTAGAGGCTGCAGAAGCTGTCACAGGTATGGTATCAAGATTAATATCTGGACTATTGTTTGCGGAGCTAAAAATATTGCGTTACTGAAAACGGATGAACAAAAGCAAATGATTAACAGAATTAGAAATCAAAGCCCATTATATATTGCCTTGAGTACTTAATCTACTAAACAGAAAGCTCAAACTGAGAGCTTAATACTCTTCTTGATATAGTGACTATGAATTTTCTGAGGGGGATCACCTTTTCGAGGAAGGAAATGGCGAAAAAAATTGAAAACGGTAATTTAAAAAACTGAACTAGTGTTAAAGAAATTCCAAGAGTTGATATAACAATAAAAGCGCAAAATGTATACATGCATGAGAAACCAAAAAGGAATAAACTTAAAATATGGTTCGGCGTACCAAAAAGGCATAGATTACCAGCCAGAAGACGTTAAAACTTATAAGAGTTGAAGTAATAAAAAAAATTGCAAGTAACAAAGCTAGAAAGCTAATTACAACACAGATACGAAACTAAACATTGATTGATTGATTACTATCAAGGCAGGGCAATCTTTAGATATCCCTAACACTGTGGCCCACTCTGGGCCTATTGTGTTATTCCTACCTTGATTTCATTCTACTCAAACAGGTTAGTTCCCTCAATCAGGTTTAGAAGCATATTTGGTAAATCTTTCTCCACTGGTAGATCAAACGCTCTTTGCATAGCAACCCTACATTGATTACATGATATGAGAAGCTGTTTCCTCCACCTCATTAGATCTTGTGCAGGTGACCTCTTAGACAGCCATGTTCTGTTAATAGAAATGTTACTGCCCTAAACTGAGTCCTGCTTAATGCAAATAAGTCAGAAGTTAATCGTTATGACGGTCGCTCCATCATCCGTTTGCTGTGCCATTTTGTCTAGTAACTAAAACTAAACAAGTAGGCAGGCAGCCAAGTAATGACGCAATCTATTTTAGAACTCACTTCTTCTATTTTGTAATTGTGTTCGAGACGATGTATTTTAATTTAAAAATCTTTAACATTTTGCGATCGATTCAATTAGCATACGTTTTGTCTAAATAACCCTGTAAGAGAAAATCCATTATCGTGAGATCTGAAGTTCTGGCAGGCTATCTATATGAGGATCACAACGTTCTATCTAGCTATTTGGACACCACTGATTTAAATAATTTTTTATAGAGATGAAATTAGCTTGAAAGAAAAGCCTTTATTTATTAAATGGAAATTCTTCTCTGCAGAATTTGCATTTAATATGAAAAAGATGGCACATCATTACCTAGAGACCAATAGTTTCACCAGTAGTGCTGTTCTTCAGTTAATACTAAATTATATAACCACTTAGTTCTTTAGTTTTATGAGCTACTTATTCTATTGTCGGACCAGCTTGCATCGCTAAATCTATATATTTCGTGATTCAACTTATCATTTACGAAAAGACGACTAGAAACTAAACTAAACTTCTTATATATAATACCTACCAACACTTACTGAATAACCTGAAAGTTTTCTCGTCAATGAATTATATTTTATTTAATTTGCCGTTGAGTGTCTTTGTCCGCCTTTCACAAAATTCTATTTTGTTATAGTAGTCTTGCTCTGTAATAGGCGGCGGCATGGTATATTGTTGGAATTCACCCAGCGGTCGAATGCAATGAAAATAGATCAAGCATTAGAAGCGCAATACATGGTTTCGACCTTCCAGGTCTCATCAGCGCAACTTCGAATGCAAGATCTAATTTCACCTCTCAACTTATTTGTATAATACCTCCGACAGTGGACTAATTGCCCTCTAGTGAGCAAGATGTCGATCTAGTTCGGACAATTCGTGGATTGTCATTCCCGCTAGATGTCTCGATCTGCTAGCAGTCAATGGTGAATTCCATATACCGCTTACCATGACATAATATATGAAAACGTCTAGAAATGGCAATATAAAAACAAAAAAAATGCCTATAATAGGCACTCATATTGTATATTGTTCGAATGACAATCCACGAATTGTGATTCGAGATAGAAAGATTATTTTCTCCTAATTTGGTTAGAGGATATGATGTAAACAATTCAATTTTTTGTCGGTATTCCCTCGCGAGTTCTGTTTAAAGTAGCTATCTATTCGATGTTTAAATAATCCTGGACAATTTTATTTCTATCGCAACAGTAGATACTCAATAGAACAGTTCAACATAATAGAGCAATCTAACGGCTCTTATTCCCACAAGATGACCACATTGTATAATTTATTCTTCCTTCTATAATGCAATTAGGGTCTAGGCATAGATGCTCCTGCTGTATGTATGTATGTACATAAATATGTTATGGTGGAATTCTGCTGGAATATGCTGGCGAACTAATTGCACATAATTCTTACAAGACATACATAGTTTCCGGTAAGTACATTGTAAAGCGGATTTTTAAAAACCCGTCGAACTTGCTAAACCGGCAGGCTATCGAACAGTTGTGTGAGTGAACATGACATGCTTACATGCATGGCAAAATTGTTTGGGAATTTTTATTTTTATAGAGATATGTATGTATGTACTGGTATTATGCAAGTTGTATGAAACGGGTGTCTTCATTTACAGTCCTTGAACTTAAGAGTATCGCAAATTATTATTTTTAAATTTTGTTTTCTTTTGTGTATTTTAATAATCAATTAGGATATAGATGTTTTAAAGTACATTACTCTAATAAAATATAATAAATAAATAATAATGTTAATTTCAATACAAACTTGTTTTATAACTAATATATTTGCACAACATTGCATTTTAATAAAGCTTTAGTGAGAAATTTCTACATTAACATAATATAGGGGAAACCTTTTCTGGTATGAGAAAGAATGTTTTTTAGAGGTTATATTAGCTATGTAGGTTAATTGAGTGCTTGGACTCAAGAAACATTGCAATCAATAATTGAATGCTATTAAAAATTGAGAGTCTGATTGTTTCGCGATATTAAGGAGAAGTCCTCGCACAAGAATTGTATCTGGAAATAAAGCTGGACCTGCAATGGAAAGATGGTCCGCATTTTCTGAGGAACTATGAATGCCACATTTTTGCAGTTATCTGCAACTTGAAGTAACCAATTTAAATGGAATAATGTCGTTCGACAAACAGGAGGAAGTTTATTCTTCCAAAATTTAGAAGAACTGTTACAAAAATACCATTTTTTGCCCTAAAATATTATCTCCAAAATGAATTTAACAATTAAAAAACAGCCACCCCCTTCCAGACAAGGACCTCTTGGTTCAATCCATGGATGTATCCAATTTGGTTGGATCCTTCAAGAATATTGATTGATTGATTGCTATCAAGGCAGTCCTTAGTTATCCCTAACACTCCTGTTATTCCTACCTTGATTTCATTACCTCAAACAGGCTAGTTCCCTCGATCAGGTTTAGAAGCCTATTTGGTAAATCTTTCTCCACTGGTAAATCAAATGCGCTTTGCATAGCAAACCTACGTTGACTTAGGCCTACACATTCTAAGATGATATGTTAGGCTGTTTCCTCCTCGTTATTAGAGAGTCTGCATAGGGGTTCATCTTTATAGTTTCCCATCTTGTGCAGGTGACCTCTTAGACAGCCATGTCCTGTTAATAGACATGTTACTGTCCTAAGCTGAGTTCTGCTTAATGCAAGTAAGTCAGCAGTTAATCGTTCTCTCTCTCTCTGCACTCTTTGTAATACTTAGACCTGGCTCCGGTCCGGTAAATTTCAAGAATATAGTAAATACTCACAAAGAAGAATCGGTTCTATTAGTGTAGATAATTAATCATTCAAATCATTGATCTTTAAGAGGCTACAATTTTGGAGGATTATACGGAATTTATATGCTTAGTATTTCCATAAAATACAACCGTTAGTCATAACATTCTACGGGTCCTTTAAGATAAGCTTACAACAGATAGTGTTGAGCCTACTACTTTATATTTTATATCTGAGGTTGGTACAAAATGACTGCAAAGCTGTCGAAAAGTTAGCCAATTAAAAAAGTTGTTCAACTTGTCTTCATTCTTTTTGGTTCACGCTGTCTCCAACTCCAAATGATGTTGATCGAATATTTACGAAGACTTGTTTATCTACAGTTATTGCAGAAAATGCTATCACAGGTTTTTAAGATTTCCAAATTAATCCTAATAAGGTTTTAGGAGATGAAAATTGCTTTCAATCTAATAATCTAAGTTTTCCAGCAAGATCTTTGCGAAGCTGTTGAAGATGGCCGTAAACAAATAGAGCTTAATGAGACAGCTTTAAAAGAGTATTTCATTTGAAGGTCTGTCTGCCATATTTACCCCATCAATTTCAAAATCCACTAGAACGAAAACAACTAAACAAAATTCCATAGTTTTAAGATCGATTCCGATGAAAAGTGGAGTTATTTTACTACAACCAAATTGGTTATTCAAAATGTAATATTAACGAGGAAGCAGTTGCCTTACATTTCTATTATTACTACGTAAGTGATTTATGTAAAATTAAAGTTAATAAATGTCAAGGTGTTGATTCAATAAAATACGTCAATGAATTACCATAATTTTCAATTTGCAGGACAGAAAAGAATAGCAATTAAACATGTCGAAATTACCCAAAGGAATACAATTATATTCCAAAAATAACACCAATTACATAGTTAATATTCCACATCTTACTTCTTTAAACTAAATAAATTAATTACTTAATTATACACTCAGTTAATAACAATCTCCCGTACGATTTTTTTTCCTGAAGTAATATACTGAATTGAATGGTCAGTTCGAGACCGATTAATATCCGTTTTTCCTACAGGGAACGCCTCTGGTAACGTATCGTAGTTAGAACAGGTCGTATTGCTTCGAATCGAGTAAGGAATAAGGAAGAAAGAACGTAGCACGATTTATGGTTCAGTTGTAAAGACACGCGTATCATTCGAAAAAATCTGAATAATATTAAAGACCGTTTCTGGACGCGACCGTCCCTCATAATATACAAAGTTTATTAAGTCACGTTTCCAGCTGTTCCTCTACCTCTAATTACGCCGGCACGTTACATGCTCGCCTTATCTGATCACCAACTACACGTAGGTACTTTTGCAAAATTGGAGATTGGAAATACGATCTCCCGGGAAATAAGTGAAAATTTACAATTATTATAAATTATAAAATCAAAAAAAAGTTCATCATATTTTGAGCTTGGTTAAGCTAACATTCATTTGAGCGAGAATTATAATTTAAAAATAAAATTTATCACGTTTTGCCTGAAGTGAAATTAGTCAGAGCATTGTTCACATATACCAAGCTTAAAAACGATTATACTTACATGAATATGCATGATTGTGTTATTTGGATATTATTAGGGCATGTAGCATGCGTTTTTTTAGATAATTGATTTTGCTTTAAAGCTTTAACTGTTTATCTAATGATGACAGCGCATTTTTTCGTTATACAATTTCTAACATACTCTTGCATACACTTTAGAGGATAATTAAATAAGACATGCCCGCTCGTATATTCCTAATTGAATTTTGATTGAGTTCGTAATTGAGTGCTTGAAACGTGAACGATTGGATTTCCGAGAAAAGGCAAAAAATAGATGGAGGTGTGGGAATAATTACATAAACAATGAATATACTTGTAATTCAGGGAGAAATAACAGATCTTTTCATGGTCAGTTTTGCTTTAAATTTGAAAGAAATATTTAATATAATACGTTGACAAATACGCTTAATCGTCTTATTAGTTTTGCACCACCTTGATGTGTGCCTTATATTTTAATTCTGTTGAAGTCGAATCATTCATTTAAGAAGCTTTAATCTTCCATTTTTGGATCTAATTAGTATGGTTCGAATCCTAATCTCTCGAATTTGATGTTTTTAACACGTTTCAAAGTGTTAGTAAATGGTGATATCAATGAAAATGGTTCTTTTCTTTTATTTGTAAGTCTTGGAGATATATGACCACCCACCACAGTCTTTATACTTGGCTGGGATGTGTTGTCACATCTGACTGGAAAAATTTTTACCTTCGATGATCGTGTCTAGCTGGAAGAATGCTTTAATGAAAATGACCAGAACGGAAAAGACGAAATTAGAAAAATAGCAACAACATATTTGGAGGAAGAGATGACTTATACGAACATTGGATAGTGTTTCAAACAATTGGTTCTCAATTCTTTTGATATATATTCTAAAACCAATATTTCTCTAATCAAGATTACAATGAACTGCGCGCGAGGGAAGAGGGGGTGGGGATATTAATTAAAGTAACATTTATAGAAAACAACATCTTTGACAATAAATGGCGAGACTAGAAGAAGACTAAATATTTATCACCAAGACAGGAGCAGCAATAATAGTAGGTCTGAAACGATAACATATATGGACAACAAAGAAACAGAATTGCTCCACTAAAAAACAAAAGAAATGCTAAATAACTGGAAGAAAGCAAAAATTATAGGGTATTATCAATGTTATCTGTGGCATACAAGATTTACTAAAGGATATTGGAAGACAGCTTGCAGAAAATATTGGAGTTTACATTACAGAATTATCGATCTGGCTTCTGGATGGGCAGATCAAGGCAAGACTGAATATTTTTTGGCCAGAAAAATTGTTGAAAAAATCACAGTCAAAAACATGATATGGTTTTATGTTGTGTTGGTAAGGAAATCATTCAATAGTGCCAAAATTTTGGAAAAGACTGTCATCATTTAAAACAACTGGGAGACTTAGTCAGAGTAGAAGGAAAAAGGGCAGGGGGTGGGGGCGGATGAACATTGTTCATTGCCCTAATGAACGAGATAGGATAGAAGGCAAACGAAAAATGGAAACTAACTTAAGAAAGACGCAGAAGCCCAAAACTTACATAACCTCATCATATTTGCAACTACCCAAACAGAATTATAGATAAAATTCGACACTGAGGCACTGAATCGATAGAATATGAACTGATGATGAACAAGTACAAGTGATGGTTACAATTAGAGCTGGCAAATAGCTGTTAATGTTTTTTTAATGTTAATTTTTTGATCTCTTGCCTTGTTAAAGCTCCATAAATAAAAAAAGAAAGTGCAAAATCTGCCTTTTTTCGTTTACTGAGCTTTAATATGGCAAGAGATCAAAACACTTGTAAGACCGGTTTTGTTTAGGTTTTGAAACAGTCGATATTCATCTCAACAACAGGAGAATTCCAGAAACACATTGCATCGTGTTGGATACAAAAACGACTAAAAGGATTGTCAAAATTATCAATTTATCTAATGTGCACTACAAATCATTTTAGAAGTAAGACAACACTAAGAAATATTTAAGGAGTGCTGCAAATTGAAAATAAATAAGAAGCAAAGACATTAAAAAGCGGCTGAAAATAAAATTAGGGCTGAAAATAAAAATGAAAATTATGATTTGGCTCGATGGAAAAGCAAAAAGGTGGCAATCAAAGATAACAAAAAAAAAGCCAGACTGAGGAAAATGCTGAAACAAAATAACGTCTTATTGATGGTCTTCTTTCGTTACCTTTGATTCCCACCCCCTACCTGGGTTTTCGCTTTTCCATAATTACTTACAACATTTGTTCAGGGTTTTTATTTTTTCCAACCCTGATTTTATTATCAGAAAAGAAAATGAAAATTTGTTTAACTAGAATGAATCAAAAGAGAAAAAGAGAGACCAAAAGACACACTACATCGACTCTAGTAGAAGAAGACCAGAACAGGATTTTCGAAAATGTTTTCAACTGTACCTCAAATAATTGGCTCACCAAGATACGGTTCCTTCTTCCATAGATAATGTAATAGAACAATTACTTGCAACTGCTCTCGTACATCACAAGAACTATCTAAGCAAAGCAGAAAATTACTCTCCTTAACTACTAACCATATTGCTTGATAATGGAATAGCTTCAACAACTGTTTTCACGGTCTTTCTACCAAATATAAATCTAACAGCATTTTGCACCCTTGTTAAAATTATTTTAAAATTTATTTACTAGACATTAGTCGCTGAGACCACACTTTGGAAAAACGATAGTGCGTGAAACACCCTCCGAAAAATGGATTAACGAAACTCAAGCTAACCAAATCATTTAATTTTTTTCCAGGTCTGGTGTTGTCATTATTATATTCGAAATTTGGAGAGGGAAGATGATACTGAATAAACATTAACGAGTGAATAGTTCTTACGCAATTCTGCTTGCTGTTTATACCTAGCTGATATCAAATAATTGTCCAAAAATTAGCATTGAACCTCAAACATATCAAATAGTTTGGAAACAGATGGAAGATAGACCTTTGGGAAGTGATTTTTAAAGCTGCCCAAAAATTTTCTTGTACGAAACTTCATCATTTATTCTATAATGGTTTAATATTAACATTATTTATTCGTTGCCCTTAAATTATAATAATTATAGCGTGACTAATTGAAGGGTGGAGTACCTACAAGATGAAAATCTACGCCACTGCATTCGTTCATGCATGCATCAATTCAATTTTAGAGTCTATTAAATCTTACGTATACATATGTATGTATGTATGTGCAAGTGGTTTGATGCATTCGAAATAACACAACAAAAAAGGGAATATAAAGAAGAAGGTAGGAAGTTTGAAGGTGATTCGGGAAGAGTTATGCACCTGCGGGCTACGAACCGGTACCTACATATACACACATATGCATATCGTATAATAGTAATTCTACGTTCTGGCCAATGTAAAGACGCAGTTAAATATACCTGTACACATTTTTCCAAGAAGGAAACGATACTGGGGAGATGTTGAAAGAGAAAAATACTGGGTTACCATCAGAGTCATTTACGTAATTAACGTTTTTAGTTATCCAGATGTCTAACACTCAAAAATTGTGTCGATTAAATCCTTACTGATACGGTTTAAAATAAGAATCTGTTTATGTGGAGTATCATAACCATCATCCTAACAAGCTAGATTCAAAAAAAATTTAAACGTTGTCTTTTTATGTGAGATATAAATAAGTGTCACTTAATCCAAATGAAAAGAGCAGCTGGAAACTTAAGTAGATGCAGTGCAAGGTGGTTGCGTGCAATAATCTTTACGATAAACAGCAGCCGGTGTCAAAATAGGTAGAGTACATGTCCTATATAGGTGTACTGAAGTACAATTGAATAACAATAGTGGATAATTATCTAATAAATTTTTGTGAAGGAAAACACTACCTCCAGCTCTTGAAAGAAGTTCATTTAAATTTACAATTTGACGTAGATAAAAAGGGTTGGGAGGTATAAATAATGGTTGTATTCTGAGAAATTTTGTTGTTAAAACTGACTTGTGGAGTGGTTGAATATAATTTGAAAGCACCAGAGTACGGGGAAAATGCCAGAAATAGGACTACGTAGCTACTAAAGAGGAACAACCAACATTGGACTCGGACTCATCACCCCATATGAAAGATAAGTCTCAGGAATTCAACCAAAATCAGTCATGACTCAAGATTGAATAATTGAAACACCCCGAAAAGAAAACAACCACAACAAAGTGCAGACTCAAATGGGCAAACGTCAGGAAATAATTGATACTGCTTAGATTAGAGAACAGCCATAAAAATTTGAAAAGCAATAACTCAATTATGAAAAGTATCATTCAAATTTTTGAGAAATCAAAAAAATATTTATGAACAATGGGTTGGCAAATAGTTAAGCTCAAAGAATTATCTCTTCTGCTGGAGATTACGGGTTCTGATTGTGTATAGATTGTCCAAAAACCAAAGATGGTCAAGTGGATTCATCTAAAAGTAAAATGTTTGGATGATCACTTAGATGATCTGGGTGAATTGATCTAAGAGGATCATTTCGATACTTTATTATTGTATTATGATCGATCCCATTACAAAATCAATTGTTAAAAATTTCAGTATATTCTCAGGAGGGGGAGGGGGCGGTGCGCGTTAGAATTCCTTCATCAGAAGATCTTCTTTCTGATGAAAGAATTTCCAGTTTTTTCAATTCGTTGTTGTTATGCTAGATGCTAGATTGATGATGTGTTGCTTCAGTGAGCTTACTCCTAGGTCATCCTGGAGCTGCTGATTTTGAACCAACTAGAGGGCACCAGTGATGAGTCTCAGGATAAATTAATAATAAAATTAATAAATAAATTAATTTTAGAGCACATGAGGATAAAAGTGGAAAGGAATGCAATTGTTTGCATTTATGTGAAGTTAGTCCCACATCCCCTCATTCTCTAAATTCGAAACTTTGAACATATATAGCATTGTTGTTGTAGAGTTTTTGTTATAGAATTTTAGCAGAATTATACTAAAAATTAATCGAAAAAACAATCGACACGAACAATTTTTACTTCGACTCCCCACCTCCTTAAAAAACTGTAATAATTGAAAACGTAGCAAAAAAATTAGACTTTGTCAGCACTATTTCTGTATCATTGTTGTTTGTTGGATCCAGCTTACTTCTATACATTTTGCGTCAAATAATTCAAATTCTGGCCCTCCTGTTTCCAAATCGAGCTTTTAAGAATTAATCCAAAATATTCTGGTATATTGTTCCAAAGTTTTAAATTTCTAGTTTCGGTATTTCCCAAAATAATAGGCAAAAAGAAATTTTTTTATAACAAAACAACCGGCTTGCCATTTTTACAATTATTGTCGGAAGTCCCTTAATTCCGGCTAATATTGTGGAACTTCCGTGAGGACTGCTTTGGAGTTGTTGGCATAATTTACCACCCTCAAAAATCCTAAACAAACCTTCTGCCAAAGCAACAGTATTAAGATTATTGACGTTAATAGCTCCAAAATCCGACGCCTTTGAACACAAAACAAACCTTTCTTAGATTTTGTAACGAAATTGAACCGGTATAAACAAGTCGATAACACCGTGTGAAACTACATAATCCGGTGACGATAGAAAGTTAGTTACGGATACTTTTGCGTTAGTTGCATCATCTAGAGGAACACACATTTGAACTTGCCATTAGTAGTGCAGAAGACCCTTTTGCATGATTTCGTAACTTTTATAATTCTAATATAATGTCATGTTATGTCTTTTCGATCATTTCCAACAAAATTCATTAGTCATATATTAAACACTGTAAATCTGGAATGAATTGAATTGTCAAAATTACACGTACACATAAGCTATTGCTACTAAAAAAAAAAAAAACTTAAAAAAAGAGGAGGTCAAGAAAAAACAGAAAAAAAGGAAAGAACGTTTTTTTTTTTGAAAAGTTGATTGAAAAGAAGAAAAGACAATAAAATAGAAAGTCAACAGTTTGAAGAGAAGATTGAAAATTAGAGAGACAGGAGAAAGAGAATCGTTTTTGAGAATTGAAAGAAAAAGATTCAAAAGTGAGAAAAGGAAAAGAAGAAAGAAAAGAGTAGACGAAGAAGAAAAGATTCAAAGGAAGGAAAAGGAAAAAAGGAGAAGCAGGAACAAGGTAATTTGGGGATAATACTTAAGGTAAGAGAGGGTGGGTTTCAAAATTATTATTGCAAAGTGTTTAATATATGTTTTTCTGTTTATTTTATTTGACTTTAATATTCAACACTGCAATTTGGCGATCGTGACAGGACTATTGACTTGACAGTACAGCTTAAGTACTGATTTTAGCTCTATTCAAATAAAATCCATAGAGATATCCATTCCAATACATTATTTTTTTCTATTTCTGTTATTATATAAAACGAAAGCAACTAACGCAAAAGTATCCGAAGCAAGAAATGCACACAAAGTCTCTGTATTTATGCATGTAGTAGTATTCTCATAAATAAGTCAATTTTCTCAGAATTACATTCAAGTTTTAAATTTAAATTTCCCCAATTTCCATCGAGTTAGATTTCCATAATTTTGATATCATTACGAAACCGAAGACACCGTCCAGACGAAAACAACTGTTAAATTCATTCGAACCCGTTTAAAATTCAAAATGTAAAGCATTCATATCCATTATCATACCGCTTATACATACAAGATTATGCGGTATACGATTGTATTAACGTATCGGCGTACGGTAACTGTTCCGATTTAAACTCCAAGGTTGAAATAAATTAAACGGCAGAGAGGTATTTTTTTGACAGTGCGATCGGGTCGTTGAAACGTAAATGAAGGTTATTTTCTCTCTTTTCACGCGTTCGCGCCGGATATCGCTATCGCTCTCCGTCTCCTCATCCTTTGCTCTTTACATAGAGAGACCGTTTGAGAAGTTTTTGACACATTTATTGACTGGTAAATTTCGTATTACCAACTATAGGATACTCAAGTGTACGTATGTCTTAATTAGGAATGCAAACATGTTGATAGGAAATTCGAACGTTAAGTTGCTGGTTAGATGATAGACATAATGGTAATTGAAACATGATTGATTGTTTAGTTTAGTTTATTAACATTATAATAATTATTGAAATAAGCGTTAATTAAATTTTAGTGTATTGACTGTCGTTAAATTTGCCGTGACAGTGTGTCGCACCAATATCACAACATTGTTAGATCATGATTAGTAGAAAAAATATATAAGGAGAGAAAAAAAAAACGGTTTCACGCATGTGATTCATGTTTTATACCAGAAAGATTGAATATGCATACACCTGGTTAAGTTTTTACAATTAATAAGAGATACTCTACATAGTCTTTAAGCAAATTTGGATCTTAGACTGGACATCTTTTCTATCATAGTGTTAAATGCATTTTGCAAGTTAAAAGTCATCATCTGATTAGGTCAGTGGCTTTGGATACTTTTAGGAGCTTCTGAACTACTTCCAACGTGCAATATAGCTTCCTGAAACAGTGTTGAAGCTCTAGAGAGCCTAGACGCCAGCATTTCCTCCATTAACTTTCCCAGAGCATCAATAAGATAGATTGCCTTGTCTGTGGTCTATATTTGGCTGGGTTCCTAAGGCTTTGGTTTGATGAAAAACTTTGGATACTCGCTGGTGTTCAAGATTATCTTCATGGTGGTATATAAGAGTGGTCTTTAGTTTATCACCTGCATTCCTAAATGTCATAATTTCAATCTCTGATCCCGGTCAGTGACTGGTTTCTATTTCTTCCGAAAGCATTCCATATGCCTTTTGTGCAATTTTTTCGAAATATATTTTTATGTCTTCTCTGGTCATATATTTAAGACAAATGAAATTATGAAGTCCGAACAGGAAAGCACCTTTTAATGTTAGAACAGAGTTTGGAACATGAGAACTCAACCAAAGCTCGCAGGGATACAGAATCAGTAAATACTAATAAAAAAAAAATGAAGGCCAGGAAAGCTGCTTGTGGTGTATTTTGAGATAGGAAATTACATCTTCAATAGGTTGAAAATCTTTTATCTATGTCAAAGCGCTAGTTTTGAAAATATGTGTTCGTACTTGATTTCTGTTGCCCAGACCTCGAATAGTTTCCGTTGGCGGCTTGTTCCTCCTTGATGTGGAATTCTAGGTGGGTTCTGTGGTGACGAAAATCCGGCTGGTCCGGACAAGTGGGGGAGGCCTGGGAGGTGCTCCACGAAGGGGTTGTCAGACCCAGATACCCTTTCAAAAGCTTTTTCGGCGAGGGTGGCCGTTAATTAGATTAGGGTTGAACTCTGCCTCATTCATTTTATACAACAGGCCCGCATGCCGGACATAATCGAAGGCACCAACCACGTCCAGAACACTGCATCTGTGAAATTTGCGTCTTTCCAGGGCATCTCTTATTCTTAAAAGTTGATATTCTATTGAGAGACCCTCACAGAAACCGAACTGATCCTGTTAAATAATCTTGCTCTCTTTTGGATGACTCTGACATGGGTGTGCTTCCAGATGAAAATGAATAATGACATTGATAATATTAACAATGTTGTTGGCCCTGTCGGAAAGCTTTTTGAGGACGTTGTTAGTAATCAAGTCCGATCCAAGGGCCTTTCGATTTTTTCTGATCTTAATGTGGGAACATAGTAGATGATACAAAATTAAGAGCTACCGATGCAGAATATGAACAACAAATGGAAAAACGATTAGAAGTTAAGAAATAACGAAAATAGAGAAAAATGGAAAAACAAAAGAAAAAATAGTATAGTTGAAAAAATGAAAAATACTAGGAAGAAAATAAGTACAATATGGAAAGGGGTGGTTTGATAACAAAAATGTGAGATTTCGATAGAATGGAGTAAAAAAAAAACTATAGTTGAAATGGCTGAACAAACAGGAAAAACCAAATACAAAAGTACAAAAGGACTGGTTTGCTCAAGGAATGTAAGATTTCGATAAAAAATAATGAAAAGGAAAAAACAAAATGGCTACCAACAAAAATAATGATGAAATAAAAAATGACAAGAGAAGCAATACAAAGTTATGTGAGCAAATTAGAAAAGTAAAAAACAAACACAGCCAACGTTAAGCAAATAATCCAAAGTTAGTAAAGAAAAATGGGAAAAATATATTAGGGAAATGACAGTAACAGAAGAGGGTATGGATCAGGAGTACGAAGAACAGAACTGGATAAATGAAGAAGAAATACAGGAGCCTACAAAAAATGAGTGCAATAAACCAATCCAACACTTAAAGCAAAGAAAAGCAGTAGGTCCAGATAACATCTATGCTGAACTTATAAAAAACGGAGGAAAGGAAGTTAAATAAAGAATTTATGAGTTAATCCAACTAAGAAGCACGATTAGAAGTTAATCAAGAAAAATCTATACATGAACATATGCAAGATTGACAAACGAAATAGCAAAAAGATGGTAAAACTTTGAACTTGAGATAGAGGAAAAATATACGCAAACGAACGAGCTTACCCTTGAGTTAAGATAGTCAAACTCTTCGTCTGGCTCCACACCCCTAAAGTAGTATGTGTTTTGGCCAACCTCCAGATAGAACCGTCTCCCAACGGACGAAGAAGAGACCCCTGACCACGATCTTTCTTTGTGAAAATCTCTGAGCTCATCGTAAGTTTTCAAGTGAATCGGCTCTTGCAATGCCTAGAGGGCTGACCCTTTTTGAAGCCTTTTTTCCTGGCTTATCGTTTCTCCCTCAGTAAGTCTCGCAACATTTTGGGAAGCCATCTGTCGCAAGTTGGAGTTGAAGTTGTTGTGGCCTTCAAGATAGAATCGATTTTCGCAAGACTGTTGCCATTTTTCTACCAGTGTTTTATTAGGTGGAATTTTGCTTTGATTATCTATTGTGTTAAATCCAGAAAAGCTCGTTATTAATCATCCATTGTTTATAACGATTTTTTTCTATTTATACAGTTACTTCAATCAATTTGATATAATGTTTTAATTAAATCACGCTGTTTTGAAGTTATTCGACATTATGATCATTCAGTTAATTGGCTTCGCAATATTTCCATGGCTCTGCCGCCAACTTATGAATTAATAAGCAATTATTTAAATCGAAATAAAAGGTTTATATTAAACAATAAATACGTTTAAATACATTCTTACATGCTCAACGTAATAAATAAAAACGAGAAGAAATCAAACTCTACGGTACTTGTTATATCTATGTGTAGATATGCATACAATCCTATTAAATTCTTGAATTCATTATTAATATAACAATACCAAAACAATTAATAAAACATCCTACACGCATTTATTGCTAATTTTAAGCACGCCGTTAGCGGCCGATAAATTATGATATCACTGCTATAAAACGTTACTTGTTAAACAATTAATTCAACTGTCATTTCCGAAACCTCCGCCATTAATTCCATTTTATAATTGAGTGATATTATTTAATGACAGGCATACGCTTAATTTAGTCCCAAGGAATTGCTGTTATGTGTCTTTGAATTCGTTCTACCAATTTTAATAACAATTAGTTATTAAAATATTATAATAATGTAATAACCCTATAATGTAGCTAGATTTAATTTTAGATTAAGGATATCGAAAAAGTAAAGTAAAAGAAGTTGATTAGAATCCGAATCAATAAGTAGAAATGATATCTATTAACGAAGCAATCAATTATTACCTTGAGATTAATATTAAAGGTTAAACCTCACGTAGGTCATTTTTATCCCGCTAAAACCAACAGAATTGACAGGACACGTTTCACTAAACAAATATTTTCCGTTTAAGTTTCAATTTATTTATTCCAACTTGGAGCATTTATCTACGATAAGGAAGCGTGTTCGTATCGTAAGAAAAAAATGAACGAAATAATAATAGTAATCATAACCCAGTACTTGCCCGTGCTACCACGAACTCCTATACATAATAGGATAATATCAATAAGCGCAGGCAAGCAAGTCATTCATATGCATGCGAGTGGACTTTTGATCTTGACCGCCATATATGTTAACCCAACCCACTATTATCTAAACAATGCTGTCGACAGGCCGAGTGTGATCTAATAATTTATGGGATTTCTTTTGGCGAACACGAGTTTTTTGTCAACGTTGTCACCTCATCGGTCATAAAAAAGGATTAGGATATATGGTGTGCTCGGATTCGTGTTTGGAATTTATCAATTTCGACTACGGTAAATGAGGGGTTTCTTTTTCGACATGTTCTGTATGTAATACATTAAGGATATCCTTAATGTTACATAAACGTACAGAATTCAATTAAGCTTTAATTTAAAAGGTAACGAATGCCTAGATATGTAGATAAATATGCAAAGTGTGTCAATTAAGTTATCTTATTAGTTTATTAAAATGCGTTAGTCGATGGAATGACAATAATTTAAGAAACGAAAATGATGTACTCTTCTGATTATTGTTTTTTAACGAAGATACTTCAATATTTTCTTAAGACTTCAAAAGAATGAGATATTTCTGGTTTTCTATGCTATCTCCAGAACTGCTTGATGCCCATGATGACCCAATTAATTTTACAATTTCCCTCCAACATCGTCATTGGATGGGATAGATAACATTTAGACATCATTTTTCGATGGTGGCGTCCCAGTTTATTAGGTCATCTTCAGTTCTAGCTCTCATAATTTGCTTCTCTCAGCTTCAGGTTTAATTTGTTGAACTGATCGGTTAATACTGATTTATTGTACCTTCACCTGACCGAGATCTTGTAGGTCGCAAATCAAGATACTCAATACTCTTCAGAACAGGCTGTTGCGCATGATTCTGGCAGCAGCCTGGTTAGTAATCAATCCCCAGATCCATTAGGGATCTTGATGTTCCATCTCTGAGCGATTGCGCGCTGATATTGGCCAGGAAAACTCTAGAAAAGGTCCTGTCATCGAAGAACTCGTTGATTTAGCATTTTGAGGAGCTGGATCGACACACGGCCTATCCTGGAGGCAATGAATTGGCTATTGCATTACCAAAACTTTCAACATTGTGGCTAGATAAGTCGCATATCAGCGGACAAAAAGGTTCAAGGACATGTACTCCAACCTTAATGCAATTGAGGCCCTTAGAGACAGAGAATGTAAAGCCAGAAAGAAGGCTTTTGGAAAAGGATATAAAAGAACACCTCTAAAATATATTGGAGAAAAGGCAAGTTATATAGAACTCCAAATTGGCTCTCACAATTTACAAAAAGCGCACTAATCGCACATTTTCGGAAGAAGAGATCAAAAGAGAGCTATCATGAGTATAAACTGTTGGATAGCTATAGAAGTAAGAGCGAATGGTCATGCATAAGGCAGTATTTATAGTCAGAGGTAGTCTAGTAGAATCTTCACTAGATCGGTACTTCGGTTGAGCTACCATATGTTCTGGGGGCATAATTAACAGCCCAACATTATTTAAGGCAAGATGTATTGAAACAAAGGGCAACACCAAATTCCCTTCCCTGTATTTTTCCTCACAATAGATATGACCAAAACCGAATGATGGATGGTCTGACACAAAGGTAAGGTGCTCGAAGACTTGTACGGCGTCAAACTGGATGATCTTCCACCCCACTTCAAATAAAACGCAGCCATTGCACTGTATAGTCTACACATACATTGTAGACTGAAAAAATTGTTAATTAAAATGATGATTGGATTGGGAAGGGAGATGGAAGGGGAAGCGAGAGGGGGAGGGGAAAGAGTAAATTCTAATCGAACATAGTCAATTTTAGATTTTCAACATCTTTCCTGAAGAACCATTTCAGTCATCTTCAATGATCCCCGACAAACTTTTGAATTATTTCAATGGACCAATGAACAAGCAGATCCAAATATTGCAGATCCATTTCATGAGGATAATACAGAAATACAGATTTCTAAGCATGAAGAAATTCTTCGCCTTTATCCAGTAACTGGTTTCAGAAAAGAGGTCGGAAAAGGTAGAAAAAAAGAATCAATTATTGCAACAGACACTCTAGAACATGATACAGTTCTTGTAGAGAAGATGACAGAAATATAAGAAAAAGATGTTGAAGTCTTCATCTATGATGCATGATGAATGAAATTGAAGCAGTATTCTTAGATGATGGCAATGAGGACTTTGCAGTTGAAGATTTAAACGAAAGCTATAAAATATAATGTAATTTCTGCGTTTTTTATCAACCCCTAAGGAGCTGAAATGAAGTAAAGAGGGTAAAAGGGGGTGGTAAAGTTTCTATAGGAAAAAATTAAAAAATATATTTTTATGCCCACATTTACTTGATACTTGATATATATTAATGCTTTTTGACACAATTAATAAAACACAAACTAATTTCTGAGATCTTATTAGAAAAATTCTGCACACCATCCAACCAATTCAATTAATTCAGTTGTTAGAAAATGAATTAAGCAGTCAAGGGAACTAAACAAGACAGTTTTCCAGAGATAGTCCCACGAGCTCCATAACTCACGACATAAAGGATCAATGTTGATCTCATCTTACCTTAAAAACCAACACAATAATACTTAATTTTTTGTCGATTCAGTGCTATCTGAACAGGAACGTTCAAACCGATTTGGCAGTGAAACTATTCACAGTACAGTAATTAACCACAATAAAAATGCATGTACATTAACAGTTCCCTGGAGTCAACGTTAAAAAACAATCGACTTAAAACAGCCTTCATTTACACCGGTTGAATTTAAATGATGTCGTGCATTGTTCTTTCCACAATAATGGCGACAATTCCAATAAAATGAATGTTCTCCTTTCGGTAATAAATACGAACGATTTAAATTCCTTTAAACACCGATTCGTACATTAATTACCCTAATGGATATCTAATTCTAATTAGAGACTATTTAGAGGAATATCAGAAGCGAACGCGTCATTGAAATATCTCCAGACTGTTGTTCAGAGCAAACTAATTAGACTGCCTTAATGATGATTTCCTTGTTGAATTTGCAAATCTTACGAATTTACGTATTTAAACCTTGTTCGTTTTAACACATTAATCTTAGATGACACCAAGATCGTCTTTGGTCATTATAAACTTGGCCGTGCTTTTTTTTATCTTTGTAAACTGGTCTAAAACAAGCGGTAGCACGCGAATGCCAGCACACCTGAGTATCATTTGGACATGTGCGGAGCTGGAGCAAGCGTTAATTTTACTCAAGGTAGAAAGGAATTAAATAAAATCATGCAAAAACAATTTCGCTCGCTTTATATGTGATTGCCTTAAAAAGACTCTACATGAAATCGTATAAAAACGATGAGATTTATCTTTATATAGTGGACTCGGTATTATATTTATGTCGAGAGCTCTAATTTGGCATTCGTTATTCAATCAAAACAGACGTTGGAAGTTAAAAACCGTATTCTCATTATAGTATTAATGCGTGTTTAATATATCTACAATATAAGCGTATTATGGTCATTGTTCTTCACTGTTTTCTAAGTATGGGTAACAGATTTACTATAATGCACGCAATGGTCGATGTGTTGTCTGCAGGTACACAAAGGATTGAATTATAAATTTAAACGAGGATATCTATATTTATATGGTTCAATAAATTATTGATGAGGCGTTTTTGTATATATTTATGTCTCTAGTTAGGAAGATTATTGTGCGCTGTCTCGTTTTTTTTTTTTCATATCATAATAAATCTCTTAATCCAAACAAAAGGTTACGTTGTAGCTCTAAAACAATACATCCACCTCTAGGACAGCTACGGCAAAAATTTGGTAGGTGTCGCACTATGTCAAAATTTGTCGCTTGAAGGGTCGATTTTAATTACAATAATTCAATTCGAGTCATTTTTTTAATGATCTCAATCTTCAACACCTTCCTATAAGTAGATATACAGTTCTGAGAATAATTAATGCATTTAATGTACCTCATAATGTACAAGGTCGCAAAATGGTGGCAGATCAAAAGCTGCAACTAATGAAGATAAGACTTTAAACGTTCTACTATGTGTCCAAGATACTCCTAAAACATCTGCACACATGTGAACTGTTCAGAAACTATGGCATTACCCTGAAGGCTATACCCTGGGGCCATACTCTGCCTTAACGGTAGTTCTCCAGAAACGGTCGACACATCTATCCGTAGCTTCCATGGCTAGATTTGAAAAAAATAAAATTGTTCGCGGTGTGCTAAATACTGACATCATATAAATTTGATATGTCCTCTAAAAAATGCAAAATTAACCCCATTCATTACCCTACAATTTTATAATTATAAGTTCACTTGTTTCAAAACAATAAACAAAATTAAGGGACAACTATATCGGCTCCTCCACTGAAAGATACGTAGAGGCCAACTACATTGGCTCCCCCACTGGAAAAAATGTGAAGTGCCCTCAGTGAAAGAACGTGAAAGTCAACTACATCGGCTCCTCCACCACAAAACACCTGCATGTCAACTATATCAGCTCCGTCCAGGGAAATAGAAATAAGGACAAGGTCTTGTTTTTTATTTTTTTGTTGCATCTATTTTGTGTGATTTGAAAGCTGAGTTACTTCCCCCAAAAAAATCCGACGATATTTATTTTTCTGTAGTATCCTGTCATTGGTTTACTCACTTATGAAAACGTCGAGAAATGCCACAATATAAAAACAAAAAAAAATGCCTACGATAGGCGCTCATATTGTTGGACTTCGCCCTGCGAATGAATGCAATGAAAATAGATCAAGCATTAGAAGCGAACTACGGAGTTTCGACCTTCCAGGTCTCGTCAGCGCAACTACGAATGCAAGATCTAATTTCATCGTCCTTCACATCACAACTTTAACTGTATAATATCTCCGACAATGGACTAATTCCAACCCAATGCCCTCTAGTGGGTAGGGTGGGAACACAAGTCGGTACGGTAGAGCAAATATTGATCTAGCTCGTACAATTCTTGGATTGCAATTCCCGCTCACTATTCATTATTTCCATTATCTGTGCTTCTTTATTGCTGTTGGAGGTGAATGTAAAAAAATACAGCAGATGCATACTATGAGGTTTGTGCTGAAGTGTACGAAGATTGGTCAACGTCAATGTCATAATTGGTCTTTATTATTGTCATGAAATTTCCATAATACTCACTATAACATTCCTGATTCGTTTGAGTTTGTTGAAGTAATGTTAAAGGTTTGTGTGAGGCACCAAAAGTGTAAAAATTTGCGTATCATATTTTTATATTGATTATGAATATTACATACTAACAGAATTTTTTTACTAATTACTGAAACCATGTTAATCTGTATTTAGTGTGGTAGTCAAATCACAGTTGTTGCATACACACACACATACACAATTGATAACGGCAGTTTCAACTTGTTATTCAAGCAACAGAAGTGCACTTAACCAAATGGTGTTTCTATTATACGTAATTAGTCTGCTTTAATAGGAATCTACACTTAAGCAGTGGTAGTCGAAATACACATGTAATATATCTTTATCGAATGGAAATTAACAAGCATATGTTCCAAAACGAAGATGTTATAAAATAAAAGTTTAAAAGGCAACAAAAACTTGACGTGAAATAAATTCAATTCGACTTCAACTTCTAATTAATACAATACTTCAATACACGATGAAATAATTCAAACAACCACCTCTTATATCTCGAGATTCTCTAAACAACTATCGCAGCAACAATGTAGACAACAGATTATCACCGTCTAATTCTTTTTCGAATGGGATAAGCAGGTGATAGAAAGAATAATAGGATAGAACCATGGAATTAAACGATAGGGCTCCTAATGTCCGATAAAAAAAATACCTGATTCTCTAGTTTCAAAATTACACCTGCTATAAATATCCCACAGTCTGACTTTATTGTTTTTTTCCTCTTCACCAGTCATCCCGTCATATGGTATGGAGGGACTAGAGTAGCTATTAATTTTGTCATAGAGTCAAATGAGCTGATACAGTCTGTGTCTATTTTCCTTCTTCTACTATTGATTGTGTGTTAAATACGATAAAAAGAGTTAATGACGTATCTAGTTAGTTCATCAATTATGATACGGTAAGAAAGGTTATAAAAATTTCCTTAAAATTGAATTTTTATTATGTTAAATGGTTTATTGCATCTGATTATTGAAGATAAATAAGCAGTTTACTTTTTTATAACTTAGGTATCTAGTTTCTTTAATGAAATTTATTGCTATATACGACGATTCGGGTATATTATGTATAAAAAGATATAATTGACAAAACATTGTAAATAGACTTTAGATATAATCAAAAGATGTCAGTTATATACAATATCTGTCACATAATTACAATAAAACGATACTTTCCAAAATATTAATAGAGACCACACTATTATGAGCACCTTTTCTACCTTATTAAGCGGATACTAAATTCTTTAAAATCAATCAATAGCCGTCTCATAAATCTTATTAATAGCAATTTCTTCACGAAGTTGTCTCGCTATAAATGGTTACTGTTTTTAATATATGTATGCATCTACCTACATATAATTCTATCGTTTACTTGCGAGCTATTATTTTAATAGCTTCATATTAGATGAAGGTTAGTTAGGAACGATTAAAGGCAAACAGAATGTCAATGTCGAAGCTTTTCCTTTCAGCACAGTATTAGCGCCATCTATAGTCATGTGTTCGTAGTGCACTTGTTAATTAAAATTATTTTACAATAAAGTTTCAACAAAATAATGTATACATTTCAAATTGAAAAATAATAGACCTCAATAATTTTGCATACTTTGAAGCTATTTTTGACGTTTTCATTTATGAAGGTACTCACAGATAATGCAGCTCTGACAATAAATGATGTTGTCAGTACTCCATTGGGTATAAAACCTGTATTTTTGAAAATTTGAGAGTTAGTAGCGCATTGTATTAAAATGGAGAAAAGATGTTTCGGTTCCAAATACGATTGAACGTATTGATTGTAATAACTAAATAATGTAGCTAATCTGGTTAGTAAAGAAAGCAAAATATCTATGTCTATTAGCAACAATTACTCCATCACTTACAGAACCAATTGCTGGAAGAAAGGAAGAAAGGTAAGACTACAGTACTTATTAGTGCGGTTAATAAAGAGCAACTTGAAAGCAGATCCACCAGTAACAGAGTGTTGAAAATCCTTGTCTAAACAAATTAAAAACAAGTCCAGTTCTGACGATTTATAAGATGAAGTATAAGCGATAATATTATCACGTCTCTAATTGGTAGAACTGCGATTTCTTTGTAGAAAATTTCATGCTCTAGAAAGGTCATAGAATTGTTTTATATCTTACCCAGTTAAAGCTCAGTATTCCTACTTATTAGGGCTCAGTGCCTTAATAGGGTAAGATGTCAAAAAAATAAGACCTTTCTTCTAGAGCACCACATTTTCTACAAAAAAGACTGGAGTTTTCGAATTCTGCCAATTAAAATCATATTACATTTTTTAGTTCTATTCATGAATGTATGGGGTGGTTTGGGCCTCTAAAATAACCAGTTAGAAGTCCAGATTGGTTCACCTTGCACCTAGAAGCCTTGGAGATTCTAAAGTTTCGAAACTTATAAATTGTTGTTCGCAACGGCACCAGCTATAAGTTAATCCAAAACCAACCTAAAATTTGCTTTCGCTGAAGTTTTGACCATGACATTGCCTATGAGACATCTATAAAAGAGTTTCCCATCCTCTCGTACGTTGTGTATGTATATATATATATGCAATTTTCCTTTCTTCGTGGTAATTTTGACCTGTGTTTCTTTTACTTTCTTCCGTTCATATATGCTTCTTGTTCTTTTTCTTCTTCTTCCTTCAATAGCAATTTTTGTTAATATTTCTTCAGTCTGAAAGCTACCGAATTCGCAAACCAATATCATATCACATTTATTTCGTATAGAAGATTTACTTTTATCTCTGGAATACCCCGAGAACATCCTGCAATTCTGTTAAAGGTGGTCGTCTTTGAGTTAGTAAACCTTGTTGTCACTCCTACACGATGGCAGTTTATACTTTCTTTTTCTTCGCCCAAATATGTGAGAAATTGGTCACGTTAGTGTTCTCAATTGGAGAGGTGGTAAGATCGAACAGCTAAAGCAAGAGTTTAGACGACTGAAGGATGTTCAATCCAGCCGTAGGCAAAAACGAAGACCTCGGATCATTTACCATGTTTTGCATAAGTTTTGTGTAAAAAAAAAACTGCCACTAGTCTAGATGTTTTATCTTATAAAATGAAGATTTGAATTCAATGAAATTTGGTATGAAGAATATTGAAACAATCGTATTCATGGTAAAGCCTTACAAGATAAAAAAAATCATTGCCTCAGCACTACACAGATGAAAGTAAGGTCCAATGAATTATTTTTTCGATATCAGTCATTGAGGAGGCTTCTGTTCTAAATCAAAATATTTACAAATCAATTCTCGATATGTGAGATTTTAAATTGGGGATTGCGGGGAATCCCACGCTTAATAAATTGATGATTGGAGATTTCTTAATAATGTTACTTTCCAGCAGATGGTGTTAATAAATATCTTCGTAACCTGCTATCAGAAATATGCCGCTCATAATTGAATGATTTAGGTTTGACAAGTTTGGCACAAGTTCAGTTTCAGTGTTTTCGTATCCACTTTCTGATAATAAAGTCTTGCTGGTATCTTCGGCACCGTTACTAGATTGATTGGCGGTAGCTTGAACCGCTTGGTTATGCTGCGTTTGACGAGTTTGGAGATTGTTGTGTTTCTTTTCGAATTTGGGGGAATTCTAGTGTCCTTGTACGGTGCATATTTATTGCTGCTGGATCATTCTTGTATAGATTCGTTTGAATCTAAGCTATCAGCACTGAAATTTTCATCAGTTTGTTCCTTTCTCTCGTTATGGATTCATCTTGTGATCTGAAAAGAAAAGACTGTGGAACCTCTGCTCATCGATCGTCTGTCTTGCTGATCTTGTCGTCCAAGATGTTGTTTAAGTGTCGGTTATGCTTATCATCTGATTTCTGTTGTTCTACATAAGTGCTTTTCCACCTTAGAAAAAAATTTCGGCGAAGTTGCGAATACCGTGCAAGAAGAATTGACGGACACAACCAGAGGACATTCTTGTTGTTCCCTGAGGTTCTTGCGCTAGTTCCAAATTAGATTAAATGCTTCATGGTTAATCTGTGCTTGATTTTTCTGAGCGAAGATATCTCTATGACCAATCTGGATTTGGTGAGTTTAGTTTGGGTTGGTTTCTTCTGCATTATGCTCGATTACTGAATATAAAACCGCGGTAACTTGAACCAGAATCCGAACAGAATCCGTTTTGGGTAAATAAGCTCAATAAGCTCTTCTTTTTTTTGGATTTAAACCCTTTCTTAGCGAAATTCATGGAACAAATCTCAGTACACAATAATACCCAGTATAAATGCGCATTAACAATATTTCGTCGTCGATGGCTTCCAACCCCCCTAAAAAACATTCAAGATTATTTTACGTTTAATTTCACTTCCCTTCGGCCTTGACATCAACATCAAGCTCTATTCGCGTCGGATGTAAAGCGGTTATAATACCGTGTGTGCACATACATACTCCTCGATTCGTTAAGAAACGGCGACCACGTGTAGAAGAGAAACTTCTAAATAAGTAGGTAAATGATAATGACCCACAAACGCTGCCGTGATTATATCATACGCACACATACACAGGTCTCTCACAAGTTCGACTCTCGGGTGAAAGTATTAAGTCATGAAAAACACTTTCTACGACTCGTTATTACATTATTTGTTAATGTAACATAGCGCTGACAATCCGAACTTGGCCTTGATTTTGACAACTAACAACATTCTAACAGTCGGGTCTATTCATCCGGTAAATTTATTAAGTCTCCGGTTGCGTAAACTGTTAGATGGTGACATTCTGTGTTTAGATAAACGTTATTCGGTTGCATAAAAGATGAAGTAAGTTTTTTAATATGAGATTACAGCAAGTGAAACTCAAAATAGAAAATTAAAATGTATTTTATATTAAAATTATGTTTAGATAAATTTGAATATTATAGTTTTATTTTTAGATATCATCAAAATTATGACACGGCTCATAAAAATTTGCAGCAATCTCATCTATACAGAGTACCAATAACCCCACGCAATCTGACTGACATTATCTCCTAAGTAACAATCAAAAATTCATGTCTGTCCACTAATTATACCAGCCCGTCTATGCTTAATGAATCAAAATCCTTTGACATAAAAAAAATAATAAGAAAAAATACGAATGTCTGCATAAATAAATAAAGAAATGAGTTCTAGACAAGGTTAAATAATACATTTTGAAGATTTCAATATACATGCAACAGTTCTTAACTTTTAACATTTTACTCTATAGCAGTGCAATATGAAAAGGAGAAGGAAGGAAGATCGTGTTTGTTATTCGATTTGTGTCTTTTCCCGTTACTAAATTATCATTAATTGAATTTTATTTGCATAAAGCTGAAATTATAATCCTAATAAATATTAAAACTGATTTTTTATTATTCACGCCCGAGTTTTAGAATTTATTATGGATACATCGTGCGAAATTTTGAAAGCATTTCGGCGTGATGTGTTCATAATTCAGGAAAACGAGAAATCTTGCTTTCAAATTGGTTCTTTGATATTATGATTAGTTAATTATTTAAATATATTAAAATATAAAGAGTTTGTATAACCTTTAAGAGTAAAATAAAATTATGGAATGCAGTTCTCGTTGACCAAATTTTGGAAATTGTTACGCGTGAGGGGGAAAGGGGCATTAGTGCGAGGTTATTCCTTTCTAATAAGAGAAAGACTGTATTGGTACAAATAAATTATTAGATGTCAAAGATGCAAAAATGCTTTCTACTTCTTGCCTTTAAATTTGATTGTTGACTCATCAATATTTTGGCACTTTGTTCCAAATATACTCAATGACTCATTTATTTCGAGTCATAATTTCGAAGTAATTAGTTTTACGGAAAAAAGCTTTAAGTCAAAACTTTTAGATAATAAGGTGCTCGTCCAAAGAGGAGATTGTTGTAGTTCTAATAAAGCACCTGAAGGTTAGAAAAAAATCAAGTTAAGTTTTTTTTTCGTGGGATATGATATTTTTATCACAATTAAAAAAAAATTAACCTTCCCTCCCCCACCATTACTCTTTCGGTGTCACACATCATTCGGCCGTTAGCTAGTTTCAACACAGCCTACTTGGTTTTGAGCTGACTTTAGTTGTTTTTGAGCTTTTTTTGAACTGGTTTTGAGCTGATTTTAGTTAATTTTGAGCTGTTTTTAGTTAGTTTTAAGCTGTTTTCAAAACTAGGTCAAAACCAGCTCAAAACCAACGAAAACCAGCTCAAAACCAACTAAAACCAGCTCAAAACCCACTCAAACCATCTCAAAACCAACTAAAACCAGCTTAAAATCAAGTAGGCTTTTTTGGAACTACCTACGACTGGGTCACGTGTGATATCGAAGGAATGGTGGTGGGTGGTGCCCAAGGTGGTCCTTTACCTACTTAATTAGTATTCCTTTTTTTGTTGCCATAAGGTGAATGTAATTTTTTCTACTAGCTTCGCTTATTCTTCTGTTACTACTAAACTTTGAAACCTACAATGTTTTTGATATAAATCCTAAATGTTTCACATTTCCTTTTTTGGTATTTTGGAACTTTTTCGTTTAATATTACTTATGGACCATATGAAACCTAGTACATACATTTGTACTCCGAACTAGTTGCTTTTTAAGAATTCGTAATGAAAATTAATATAATGTTAGTAAAAAGTACCAGCTGGGCTTTGTTGGGGAATCAGGGAGAGGCTGTGGTCTCAGGCATAGCAGCTAAATGATAGGATTACAACGTAATTCCTTTATTAAATCATCTAAGCTTTCGCTAAAATTTTTGGCTTCATGAGAGAATTTTCTACAAAAAAGGACAGAGAAGGAAAGTATTAACCAACAATCAGTGGCCGAAGAGTCATTGAGAAGAAGAATTAGTTGAAGAAGCCTTCATCTATCTCTAAAGATATTTACAACTGGTGAAGAGCTGCTAGATATATATTTCCTGATTAAGTTAATTTACCAGAAGGCAGATCATGGATAATCATTCTTAAATCTTCTGTAAATTTAGCCGTATCCAAAAGCTGAAGCAGAAATGTACCAGTAGACGTTGCAAAGAAACAGATACTTTTCCGAAAGGAAATTTTGAAGAACAGACTAGAATACGAGAGAAGAAAATTGTAAGAAAGAATATTTTGAATATTTTGATGACCTTGAAATAATTTAGATATGTCAGAAAGTGAGTAAATCGTTGCCAAAGTTTAATAATCTAATCGAAAGAAAGAAACCAAACATTTTGACACAAAAAGTTTCGTTTGAAAGTTGAATTATATCCTTATAGTCTTCTTTTATTAATTGAATGTAATCAGCTGTATTCCTGCCTTCTAACATCTTCGCTATATTAGTTCAATATAGTTCTTTCTGCAGTAGGTTATGTATTGACAGCTGTCAAATTTTCAGATAGCCACTTTTAATTTTAATTTTATTTTTAATTAATTTTTATTTGGATAGCATGGTTTTTTGAGCTCATTTAGGCCACTCAGAGATTTTTAAGTGTGTTGTGTTGGCATTACGTATGTGATCAAGGGCGATTGTGGATTTCATAGAGGGTGGCGCAAAAATTTTGACAATCTTGACCCCAGTCCATCATTTGTTATATTTTTTTAAAGTGGTGTTAGCAAAATTTAATAGTGACAAAGAGAATTTTTTGAGAAGACATTATATTGTCCACAATCGACCAGCGCACATAGAAATAAAAACAAATTGAGAACCAAAGAACTAATTTATCATCGGGATCACATTTTCATCACAATATAAAACAGGAAAGTACTAATTTTAAAACAATACCGTAACTTGTCCTTGTACTTACATCCAAAGAAGAAAAAACGAAACACACAAAGAAACCTGGTCATGGTGTGGCCCCCATGCTAGCGTAACCTTAACTCATAAAAGAAACGGTGAATGGGTTTTGTTTAACTTTTTAATACTCGAACAACTTTACATTAATAGCGGTCTATGGGGATCGAAATCGGGTTCACATTTGTTCAATACGAAACGGAAGAACGCAGAAGACATAAATTCCCCTTCTAATTCATATCAGCTCTTCTTACACGCGACTCAGATTCGAAGTCGCCTATTAAATTAGAATATGAAAACGTTCCATCCAGTCTCTTCAAGGAAGGAAGAAAAAGGGGTCAACACACGTTCTACCATTCAGGAATAAACGATACAGCACATGCCCGATTTACCTTAACATTAAGGTCTTTTCAATTCAACACACTTTCATTTTTTTTTATCCACCAATTCTACTCCTCTTTTTCTGGATGCAACTTTTTTTTATGTGTCGCATGGTGATTATTATGTAGGTACCATAAATAAAACCGTATAAAAGTGTGTTAAACGTGGCATCCCTTTTGTGTTTTCACTTTTTAAAGGTCTATTGAAATTGTCCGGAATAAGTAGAGCATGAAACGGTCTGGGTCCCTTGTGTGTTCGCCATTCAGCGACACACTTTCGAAATATATGTATGTAATGTATTATGTGGATGTGTATACATACATATATATATATTATTTATCTGAATTAAAAGTTGCTAAAGTCATTAACATTCTTCGTAGGTCTACCATTATATTTACATTGTAGAAAAGAATCAGCATTAAACTTTACAGCTTCGAGGAAAATTAATATAAAAGTGAAATTAACTTTCTAAGATAATCAAACATATTAGAAGAATGCAATATTACTACCACAATACAACATTGCACTTACATTCATACTATTAAATTATACCACAGTTTCCGTAATTATTATTACGTCTCAAGGTCCCTTCTCTTTCGCGTTTATACTTTCCATTTATTCGTTCAGCATTTTACGCCAAAGTCAAATTGCGAAATCAGTCTGGCAGTCCGACGGTCTGGTAAGCTCATAAAACAATACAAAGTTGCAAGTTGAAATATAAACGACACAGTTAACTCGCATTGGATTTACGAACAATATTACAGCTTTAGGAACGTTTAAATTTAATTTTATGATGATGGTACGTTTTTAAAAAGTTACAAGTTCTTTTTAAAGAATAATGTGATAATGGTATTTAAACCTAAACTTGCATAAGAAGTTAAGTAACAAGAAATACTAGTCATATGGAGAGTATTTCCGGCCATATCGATGAAAAAAATGACGTTGACGTCTTGATTTTTCAGTTATGTGTTAACAAACTAATGGTAAGATTCCCTACGCAAAATTGTGTCAACTCAGACAGAAACCATTACGTCATTGAAGTTTCTAGTGCTTGTATGTTGTAAAAGTGATCTTCTCTTCTTTGAACCCAAGCTTAGATGCTTTTGGGCTTTTTACCCCTTGATAAAACAGTTCGTTAGACTGTGACAGTAAAGTTGAGATAAATGAAAAAGACTGGACATGCCAAACCCATACCTAGAAACGTAGAAGATCTGGTTCTAGTTTGGCAGGAACTGGTTCAGGTTCAGTGTTGTTATGGCTCAGATTGTTTATTACTACCTTTTTGAAATTTCTATACATATCAAAAACGTTTTGCAACATTGGATAATTGCGACTTATAACCACGTGACAGCGTCTTCTTAGACAAAAAATGGCGCTCGAGTGTTGTACTCTAAAACATCTGACTATTTGAATCTTATGGTAGAATAATGGTTATCTATCACAGCAGTAATAGATCTCTCTATAACTGATCATAAATCAACGCTAGTCGCTATTGATTTAGATAAAAAAGAACGAGAATTGCTTATTAACAAAAAAGTATTATTAAATATTCCAATATGAAGAAGGATTTACAGAATTATGACTGGTCGGAATTTTACTTGTTGAATGATGTTGAGGATATGGCTATCTCAAAAAAGAACTGCTGTAAAACGAAAGCCTTATATAGGTATAACAAATGTAAGAATAGTTGTAACAGTTGTAGTCAAGCTTTAATTGTATATTAATTAAACCTTGACTACCTCAATTACCGAAATATGTTGAATAGATTGTTGAGAGAACGTAAAAAAATATTATCAGGAACAAATCACTAACAATAGATTTGAAGCAAAGGGACTCTGGAGAGTACTCAATGATGTTACTAGACTAGAGTTTGAGAGACTGAATTAGAGTTTTTTCTAGAGCCTGTAACACCAACTGAGATTGAGCTGATGATAAGTTCATTGAAAACGAACAAATCACCTGACCACTATAAGATACACATGGAGCTGCTCAATAAAGTGTCTAAGGAATTGGCCAATACTTTGGCAGCTTTAATAAATAGAATATTTAAAGTAGGTATTTGTCCATCTCAATTTAAGCTGGCAGTCATTTGCTCTGTTTATAAAAGCGGAAGTAAAGACAATGTTTGGAGCTATCGGCCTATATCTACTATCACTGGGCTGGCAAAAATTTTTGAAAAGACTTTGAAGGCAAGACTGGTCTCCTACCTCGATACATATGGTTTGATGTCTAAATCTCAGTTTGGGTTCAGAACTGGGGTTTCAACTGTAGACGCAATAACTACACCTACATCTGAGATATATAAACTGATGGATGCTAGTACTGCGTCTCTGTGTGTATACTTTGACGTAGTAAAAGCGTTTAGCCTGTGATTTATTTCATAACTACCTCCAGAACCGAAAGCAGATTGTTAGGGTCAACGAGGCATACAGTGCCGAGGGTGTGGTGACATGTGGAGTACCTCAAGGAACTGTTGTAGGACCCGTGTTATTCACAATTCATCTCAATAACTTGTTCGATGTAGTGACAACTGGAGGAATCATTAGTTTTGCTGATGAAACGGCAGTTTTATACAGCAGTGAAAATTGGACTGATCTAAGGAACGTTGTAGAATCGGATTTTCAAAATATACTAGATGGGTTTGATCATAATTTGTTATCTGTGAATTTTGATGAAACATATTTTAGACCATTTGCGTCATACGTGACTGGCCTACCAAACTACCAAACCATAAATTTTTCACGTCAAGGTAAAACTATTACGTTACATTCAAAGCTAAGTGGTAAATATTTGGGAGTAGTTATGAATTCACATCTCCGATGGGATAAGCACATATGTGAAGTTGTTAAAGTCTCAGATCAATATTCTATAAGTCATCCACAGCATATTTTGCCCTCGTTGAATCAATATTCTATAAAGATTGAATGTGATCGGTGTTTCCTGAAAATAGTATTTAAAAAGGATATACTCTATTTTACAGATAAACTGTTTGAGGAGTGTGGTATGTTTGATGTGCGTCAGTTATCATTCTATATTTATACAAAAATAAAAATACTTTGAATGCGATTCAACATGGAGATGTCACTCGCATTAAAAAAATGCCAACTAGTTTCATTTATGTATACAGTTAAATATTCAATAGTTAAGAATACATTTAAACAATATCTTAGGTCAAGTAGGAATTTTGTAAGAACTCTTATAGAAATGAATGGATAGTTTTGTATGGACGTGATTTTGTATCTGTGTACTTATTATTGCTACCTACCTTTATTTATTATTGAAACGTTTGATTGAATATGACTATGTATGTATGTCAGTTCATTTTGTGTAAATCGTTTCCAAACCTTTGATGATTAATAAAAAAGATGGAATTAACTGCAATCTCAAATTCACAAAATCGATAACCATCTTCTGGACTCCTAATTTGTCATAAGACCTCCTTGAGCTTAAAGCTCAAAATATCCAGCGCCGCAAATTCGCAGGTCTAGAGGCTCAATGTTGTAGAAAACAGGGTGCTACGGAGATATCGTCAATACACCCTGGAAATTCAACAACACCACAGAGACCTCCAAATTCCAATTCTGAAGGACTATGCGATGGCGTTGGTTAGAAACATCTTGCACAGGGTTGCTCGGTTAGAGAACCCGTTGGTGTGACACTTAGATGAGCTGGATCCAGACAGATACATGACACCACCATGAAAGGGCTCAGAATAATATGAGATATGATTAATGCCATGAAGTGATCCTTAATGCCAGAATGGTAGCCACATCGTAGAGTTTGAAAAGCTTAGGGGCCTACAAGTCCAGCCTTAGTACAAAAGCGAGCACCTTAGAAATTCAGAAAAAATAATTTTCAGATATTTGCGAAACATACATCGCTGTATACTTTCAAATTTTCTACCTTCTTTGTACTTTATATTCCAATTACAACATTTCATAATTTTAGTAAGTAACCTTAGAGAGGTAGACTAGAAGTGATGTATATAATTACCCAGGCTCTAAAGAAAGTAACCTTGTCGGTAGAAGAAAATAAAAACATCGAATGAAAGCAAATATCTGTTAAGTAGAGAGCGAGATGACGATGGGACGAAGGTCTTCGAGGTGTTAAAAGACTCTGCATTATAAACGCCTCTTCATTCCGGTCTCGCGGAGACTTAACTTTACAGTAAAAAAGGATCTACGCAACGTATACGAGACATCCGAACGAAAAGCCCTGTTAGACGATTCTACGGTTTCTACTCTAGTACAGTTAAATGGGCCTTCTTCTTGTAGGCACGAAGCGTGGGACCAAAAACGAGTATACGGCCGTCTCCGATCCGGTAGAAATAACAAGTACAAGTCCGAGGGTACCTAATTACTTTGTCCTTGACGAAATAGAAAAAAAAACACGCGGCAAATTTACCGTGCCGTATGGTTAGTATTATACATAACGCGATTGACTTGCGTAAGTTTCGGTATTCCTTTGTCTAAGCAAATGAAGACTGCTCACGTCTCACCATACCCGTTCGTTATTTCCATCTTTTTCTCTTTCGCACGGTCAAGTAACGTTCGCTCTAATAGAGCATTGTTCTTTTTGGATGGCTGCCCGCGTTGGCCTTGAATATTCGTACAATGTATAAAGTACAATAATACTCAGTCGGAGTAGTGCGGCGAGGTGAAAAACGCGTGACGTTTACGGTCTGTCATTTATTTATTGAAGCCTGAAGTACCTTGATACCGCTCGCAATGTGGGACAGACGGTATGGTAACGGCTCGTTGACGTTGAAAAGTTTATTTGAGTTTCGAATCTTTTTTAAAAGTCCGCGATAATACTTCACCTGCTGTTTTATTTAAATGACAATGTTTGCATGAAAGATTGGAAATCCCTACCTACTGAGATTTGTCGTTGGTATACAGGGGATTTAGAATAAAACGGGTTTCTCCATTGGTATCAAAAAAAATCTTGGAAACATCCGAAATTATGTACAGAATATAGATTTTGATGACAACTACGTTCTATGTAACATATCACGGAGTTTGGGAATACCAACCTTGTTGGTGCTTTCTAAAACAAAAATCTACTAAAGCTAGTGCTCCAGTTTCTTAAGACCAAACGAAGCAAAGGATCGAACAAATTTAAAAATAGATGTATACAATTTTAAAACAGACCTTGAAGAAACAGTTGATGAGAAAGATCATCGAAGCAAATGCAAGAATTGCAGCAAAATATTCTGGAACTAAAAAAGATAAAGAAGAAGAAAGATAGAAATTAGAAAGATATAAATTTTGTTAGATCCACACGCAAAACAAACAAGGAGAGTAAAACAAAATCGTGGAAAGGTGGTGCAAAAGAATTAAAGGGGTCAAACGTTAATTCTAGGAAAACAACCATGGTTCCCTTTAGACAAAGGAGGAAGTTCTCCAAACTTCAGTGTCCGACCATTTTTGGCTCTAACATACCCTCGCATCTACTGAGGACAAATACCTAGATGTGACTTTGGATGCCAAATTGACGTACAAACAGCACCTGGAACGTGTGACAAATACAGCCACGTGGGTCGTTTGAAAGCTTGATGGTACACTAGCTGTACACGAGAGTTAGGAGAGAGTGGGGCACAGAGGACCACTTAAGACAAAAGGTGTTGGTATTTGGATATGGTTTATGATTGCAATTTGCATTCGTAGGATGTGGGAACTACACTCGTATATTATCGTCTGATGTAAACATATTTAACAAATAGGAACTAGTATTGGTTGTATTTTTAAAGAAATGGGTTTATACTGTCAGTCAACCCAAAGAAAATAGGCCCCTAAAAATACAGTTTGAATCACGAAACATAATATACAACGAAAATAAGTTATGTTAAAAAACAGTTTGAATCACGAAACATAGTCTAAGATTAATTTGTTGTCAAAAATATATCTTTCCATTTGATATTTTCGAGAAAAAATAAAAGTCTCGAAAAAATTTAAACAGCGCCCTCTAGCATACACGTCACTTATTAGATTGGTTCAGATTTGTAAGCATTAGATTGTAGTAGTAATGTTGTTTTCAACGAGACTAAGTTTGCAAAATTTGGTTGAATACAACCGGAGTTATTAGTGTTCCTTCAAACCAAAGTTTCCCCTCCTTCCATCCCTTTATTTGACAAAATACAAGAAACTTGTTAGATGTAAAATATGCAAAATTTTCAGTAGATTCCGATTTTTATATTTATGATAGACCTTAAGTTGGTAAATTTTGCGTAAAATAAGAATTAAAAGTTTTGGTAGTATCAAACAGATGGCAGGTGTGCCCCTATGGTTTTGTGTGCCCCTCTCTCTCCTATAGTAGTTTCTATAACTTAGGCATCGTTGGTCTTGTGGTAGGTACACTTGTATGATCAACGCATGTAGTAAAGTCTAGAGGATTGCCTGTTTAGGCATCACAGAGGTCCTGTTCTAAAAGCCGACTGTGGTTAGAAGCAGAACTAGGTGCTATAGAGTAAAATGTATGTATTGGGTGCAAAGGTTTCTCCGGTAAAACGGGAGATCACACTAGCATCTTCACCAACATCGAACAGACGACATCGGAGGATACAATATAAACATCTCCAGCAGAGAGACCGCAAAAGTCCTCGTTCACAAATCGGGACAGGAATTATCCCGCTGGGTTGTGGATGCCTCCAAAATGCCAAATAACATTTTGAAAAGCTTGTTAGTCGTAGACCGAGTAGCCATGGCACACACATCATGATTTTCATTCAGTAATTTGGCATTTTTCTAATCAAAAACTAAAGACATACCTTTATCTAATGCACAACCCAATGATATCAAATTTACTTTCAAATCTGGCACATGAAGAACATCATGCAACACCACGTCGTGAAAATTTTCTCCATTGTATGCTTGAACATTAATCTTTCCCACTCCTACAGCTGTCAGTATTGTTCCATTGCCAATTTTAATATTTTTTTCAGATTTTAGCACCTCATAATTGTCAAAAATTTCCATGATATGACACATGTCCAGTTGTATTCATTTCCGATTCTATTTCATTTACTGTTGCACTCAGTGCAAAACTTTTATTCTTACTGCTCTGTCCGTCTTGTATACCACTATTTTCATTTCGTCTTTGCTTTCTAAAGTAACAGTTTTCCATTAGATGTCCTTTCTTCTTACAATAATGACTCTCCATCTTTTTTCAACTTTCCTTGTTAACAACGCCACAGTTTCTTCTTTATTTTTTCCCAGTCTTTCCTCTTCTATCAACCGTCTTGATGTTAAATAACTTATGTTCTGGGTTTCTGTATGTACACTTTCCCACGCTGACTTAAAATGTTTAAATATATCTGGAAGTGCCATAATTATTTTAGTGATTACCATCTTCTCTGGTGTTGCTTTATCTTTGCACACAAATTCATTACTTTTGATACAAAGCTATTGACATCCTCATTTTCAAATTGTAAACTATAAAATTGTTCGTTCAGTAAATGCATATAAACATCTGACTTCCTGACATAAATGTATTCTAACTTCACCCACATGTCATTAGCACTACAACACTGCATTACATGTGACAGCGGCCCTTCTTCCATTCCTGTAACCAATGCCTCTTATGCCTTCGCATCTTTCAACTTCCAAGCTGTTTTAATTTTTTTATCTTCTGGTTCCTTCTCCACACGACTTGTAATGTCAAATAGTCCTTTCGCCATTAAAATGACTTATTATACAACAAATAATGGCCATATCCTGATTCATATTTTTTAAAGATGATACTGCACTGGATATATCATCTGATCAAGTGATATCTATTTTTCGCATTTGAGGGTTGTATTTTAGGGCGATTCCGGTAATTATGCTGTGGGCTGTTATTAAAGGTATTTTTTGGTTAAGCATGCAGCTCAATGATTTTTATGGTAAACAAGATTTCTTCGACATGTTACGTGATAGTAATCTCAAACGATATTAATACATTTATAACACAAACACCTTTATTCTAAATGACTAGACACCAAGTGAATGTTAACGACAGTTACAAGATTCTTTCTTATCGACATCAAAATTAACAGCGACATTCGTTCTCTAGTTTATTTGTATTAATACACATAAAATCTCGTCTGGCACATTCGCAATTTAAACAGTAGAATTCACGTTCTCACCTTGAATTTAACGTTTTCTTTTCCTTTTTTCGCGACAATTGCGCGATTGAAAAGTGAAAATTACTGAATGACGAAGCCTTTCTGCTTTGAGTACTCGGCTTACAGCCGAGCGAACATTGTAATTAGGAAACACAGATGTAGGTAATTTGCGATTTCAAGTTGAGTTTCTCGATATCCGTTTAGTTTAATACTCGCAAGTGTATAAAATATTACGTTGCGCGTATGCTGAATAATAAAATTCCCGTATCGTGTGTGACAAAGTTCGTATGAATCATTCTGCGATTAGATGCGGATTTACTGCGACATCTTCCAGGTGTTGTTTCTACAAATGCGTATAATTATTGATCAGATGTTTAATGTATAAATATAAACTAAATAGTAACATGCAAAAATAATATCCCCCTGTACGTAAGGACATTAATTTCGCTTGTACCTGTATTGCAATTACGTGGAATCAATCCAGTCTGCAGTTAAGGTCAACTGCATGTAAAAGTCTGCGAACTACACAGGACGAGCTGTGTAAGCTATTAACTCGTTGATGGATTATGTTTTAACGGCATTGTGTCGTACTTTAATCGTACCGACATATTAAATTAAATTAGCAGAAGATGCTGATATTAAATTAGAAAGGACAACTGATAAATTCTCTTTATGTTTATGAATATTCAAGATGCAAATTTGCATCGGTCGTTAAGCGATTCCTGCTTGTAGTTTAAGGATCATGGCATTGTGTATAATGTTGTCGGGACAATTATAACGTTCTAGTGACGCGTTACGAATGCGTCGATGTTATGGAAACCCACGCGCGACATTGGCCACGCCAAGTACGGTTGACGGCAACCTGCTGTTGCCCTGCTATTCTGCACTGTTTTAAAGCCGCTTTCCGTTGCATATTATCGCAACATATTGGTGTGTAATGCACAAGCGCACGCTTCGTATACGCAATAGATCAATTAATAAACGGTGCCGTATAACAGTAATTGTTTGGCGCGTAAAACTCAACGGGTGTGTTGTTGTATCTATTATGCCTACTATATACATGTATCGCAGTCGTTGTTTACGTTTTATTTGAGAACAGACACACACATATACACACGGGAGGGAATAATCTTGATTTAATTAGTTTGTCGCCTCAGGTTGTCTTGTTTACAGATAAGGAGAGAATGGACGTTCGTTGCAGGAATGCTTTTATTTTCAGTTTGTTTAAGATGATTTAATTTTAATTTATACAGACGGATTGGAAAATAATCGAGCATTCAGCATTAGGTATACTTTTAAAATTATTAGATTTATTGGAGAGAATGTAAAAGAAATATATGGCGCTTAACGTAAGTTATAAAGAATGTCATAGTATAGAAAGGAAAAATATAAGCCGCAAAATAAATTTTCTTTGCAGGAAAGGAATTCGAGTGTACTGGGGATGATGATGTGGCATCGTCCATGACATTTCCTATAATAATAATAATAATAATATGTTCTATGTTCCATTTTTACAAAAAGTATGGACAGCGTCGAAAGATAAGTAAATAAAAATAAGATACAAGAGAAAAGATATACCTATAAAACAAATTACATATAAATGTTACAAACAAACAAAAAGTGATATAAAAGCCTTTTAAATTTAGAAACACACATCACGAAAGTTTGCTATTAAAAGAATCATCAATTTAGTAGAGTCCTTTTTCAACTAGCAATGTTTTCAGGTTTTTATTTTAATTTACTGAGAGAGAGGTAAACTCTTTAGCTGTTCAGGAAGATGATTAAATATTTTTATTATTTCAAATTCTACACTTTTTTGCACCTTAGTAAGTTTTGTTTGTGGTGGAATTAAAGTTCAACGTGGTCCCTCCATTTAAGTTGGTTGTCTACTGACAGCCCCAGAAAGCAGGTTTCTTTTGAGGATACCAATAATTGGTTTTTGTACGGCACGTGGAGTAGCTTTTCAGTATTTGTGAAGGATATGATTTGTTTTAGATCATTCTGGACAAACCACTTATCTATTATCTCCAGAGTGGTTTGAACATCAAGGGTGGCAAGTTCTGAATTTTTTGATTTTACAACGAGAGAAGTGTCGTCAGCGAAAAAAACTACATGATTTTGATGTGCTTCAGGTAAATCATTGATATAAATCTAGGATTGGTCCTAGAATCGAACCTTGTGGTATGCCTTGTGCACTGTTTCCTCTGGTTTAGGTATGATATTATTAGTTCTAATGTTTTGCCACGAAATCCCATAATTTCTATCTTCCTTAGAAGTATACCTTGACTAATTCCATCGAAGGCCTTTGAGAGACCTATAAATATCCTTATTACTTCTTCCTTTTCATTGATACTGTTATAAATGTCTGATATTATCTGATATATTGTGTTAATAGGAGATTTTTCTTTTTGATATGCGCTTTGCCTGCTTGTTAAAAGTTGGTTTTTATTTAAAAATGTTTCAAGAAGGTTCAGAATGATCTTTGACGCATTTGATAATAAAGCTATCGGTCGATAATTGGAGAGATCAGCCATATCACCCTTTTTATAAATGGGCTTAACGGTAGCCACTTTTAATTTGTCTGGGAACATTGCTGTTTCAAACATCGTATTTATTATATGAGCTAGTGGAACTGCTATTGACCGTGTTGTTCTTTTTAGTACCGTGGTGGATTATGATACTTCATTTGGCGTTGTAGGGGTTAAGTAGCATGTTTTTGTTGAATATTTTACGTATTTATAGTCCGTCACTTCGCTTGTACTATTTTGTTTGCATATATTTAAAAGAAAGTTGTTAATGAAGTCAGCAGCATTTGCAGTTTTTTCTAATCCGTATTTCTCGCGTATGGCATTTAAGTTCATGTCTTTTTTTTAATTCTGAGCTTGTGTTGTTTCTTTTACTAATTCCCATACTGCTTTTGTTTTGTTCTCAGCTTGCATTATATATACAGTAATTTTTGTAATAGTCTATGGTTATTTTGTTTTGATGGAGTGCTTCATATAAAGTTGACGTTTTATTCTACATTTATTTCTTATTTCTGGCGTTGGCCATTTTTTTATTTTCAGTGCTTGCTTGCCTCAACATGAGTTAGCTCCTCCACAAATATAGTTATAACTTATATTTGTGTCACTGCTCTCTGTACATATAAACCAGTCTGTTGCCACCAATTCTCGTTCTATTTGCTGTAAGTTTGCATCTGTCAATATGCACTTCGTTTTGTATATTTTTGTTGGGAATTTTCAGGGTTCTTCTCCACTTTTGTTATTCTAATTCTATCACTATTCTAGCAGAATGTTCATAGCTTGCTTATTTTAAAGCAAAATTGATAATAGTGTTTTGTCAAGAAAAATGATTAGATTTTGTCGGATAGCCATTTAATAATCTTTAGAACTAGGAGCTACCTCTAAAAAAGTGAATTTATGCGAGAAATCTTACTGGTAAGCAATGAATTGAAATGATCTTCCGTTTGGCTACTAAAATGGCTAAATTATTTAATTTAATATTCGTGTATCTATACTCATTTTTAGATTTTCAAATTGGATGGTTGTGAGGAGTTTCAAAGGTAAAATTAATTTTTTAGTATTTAATGGAACCTTCTTTATTTTGAATAACACAAAAAAATCTATTTCTCGGACTGTCATACAGTGTTATAATATAATCTTGCGGAATTTGATTCCAACAGTGCAACATTATTGCTTGTTGCGGATTATCGTCATTGTTGTAAATGACAAATCAAATCCAGTGAGCGTGCTGGCCAATCCAGAAGCCAAACTCTATCGTCTAAAAACCAGACAACAAACTCAGCCCGCACTCGAACTTCTCTTTTCAAAACATTTTTATAAATTTGAGAAGTTACTTTGATTGCAAGAAACTGAAAGCTGCCTTTGTCATATCATTTTCCATCGTAAAATATGACATGTTTTCATTGTTCATCCCATGTCATATGATCCCGACTAAATCTGTAGTTTAGTTAAAAGGGGTTCTTCAACATCTTTCGTCGTATATTTGTTTTTATTTCAGCTGTATATGCGATTTTGCAAGCAGAAAGGGAAGATTCTTCTTCATCGTAATTCGCCGTGATTTTCTTTAATATTTAAAAAATTTACTTTAAGAGCTATTACTGAAACCTTCATCTTGAAGGGCATTCATTTGCATTTCTTCATATTCACTCAGCATCTTACTCCTCGAGATATTTGATGTCGAACTGGAACAAAGCACTACTAAATACTTTTAAAGTTTACCTACCGACCTATACTTTTGTTGCAGTTAACAATTCGGTTTTTAACAAATTTCGAATTTATTTCATAATTAAACAAAATAGTGGATTAGAATCTTCGATTTCGGGCAATGTTTGTTTTTGGGCATTGTTTTGTATGAAGCTTCTATTTTTTATGAATATTTAATTTTTCGTTTTTTAATAGTTTGGGATCATAATTTTGTCCTGGACTGTATTTCTGATATCACTGTTATTAAAAAGAAAATATGTAGGTTCAGCACTGATATTTTTAATTATGTGTTTATTTTTGAAACGCCCATTTAACACATATTGACTCTTCATATTTTTTCCAATACTCGTATTTTAGAAAGGACGTATCTTGTGGACGCACACTACAGTTTAGAAATACTTGGGAAGTGTGTACGTCTCGCTAGATCAATACTCCTCTTGAGCTTGCATTCACTGGTGGGATATAATTAGCATTGCAACATTATTTATGCTGAAGTAATGCTGTAATAAAGCCATGTAAACACATTTGTACACAGCAAGAGCTACAGCAGTACATTTTGTCTCAAAGTGTGCTATTATAGTTGCTGGTAACTCATTGTATGTATGTAGTTCTTAAAACGACACTCTAGCATTAATTAGAAAATATACAGTTATATAACTTCAAATCAACATAATCATTAGTTTAATCTGATATAACCTGATCAGTAACGAAAAATTTAGACTTTTATCAATTGAAGAGCTTTTCTATCTTGCCTAAAGTTGTCGGAGATGGTAAGCATTATAATTAAATAGTTATGTAGTTCACCGTTACTGCTCCCACCACGCTCTGAATAATATTATCGAAAAAATGCAATACTTACATTTAGAATCAATTAAATAGCATCAAAAGTAAATACAAACTTAAAGTTCATATACGGGAAATTAAAGTCTTGACATCTGGGTGTAAACATAATGCCTTACAACTCCCTTTTTGAGGCATTTTCATGCTCTAGTCACGTTGTTAGGCTGGCTATTAGAAACTACTTCTCTTCGAGCGGTTGTGTATATATATAGCTTAAATCTGGCACATGCGCATATAGCATGTAACACAATTTCATCACGTAGCTTCTAGAAAATTTATTCTTGAATAATATAGAATCTATCGCCATAGAATTTTGAGGAAATTCTTTCATGTGAGTTGCAGAGTAACATGTTCGTATATAATTCTAAATAATTCTCAGTCAGTCGATCGTATTCATTGCGAAAAGATCCTGTTGGGTTACTGCTTTTGAAGCAAGAAATTGGAGACCACAGGCAATTAGATTTGCTGAGAATCGTGTAATACTAGTAATTAGAATCTCTACTGAAATAAATTCTGGTCATTAGAAGCAATTAGAAGTAATTATTTCTACGTTAAAGTGTGACTTAAGCAAAGTAGGTTTTACGATGATTTTTGGTAAAGAAATCGTTGTTAGACATACAGAATAAGTAATAGTAGTACCTAGTATTAGAATATTGAACAGTGGAGTTGGAGAATTTTGATACAAAGAGTATGTGTTATTAGTAATATACAGAGCATTACAATGAAAATTATCCGGCTTAAATAAGTCGAAAACATCAAGAAATATGAAAAAATGCCGAAAGAGAACGATTCTTTCTTCACCAATGAAACAAAATCATGTTTTATAAGATTTATTCTTAAGCATGAAAAGCTATTTTCTGTTTTTTGTATTTCTTGTACAATCCAGGGAGGGTTAGGTGTGAGGAAGACAAGACGTTTCGACTTTCGAAGTTCTTTAATAGATGAAGATATATAAGATTGTTCAAATGTTGTTTCTAATGTTTACGTCTAAACATAACCCAACTTTTCTTCGCAATCCATCAAAATGTTTATGCAACATCCATCAAGTAAATGGAATTTTCCACGTATGACAATCAAAAAAAAAACGCATATGTTTAAATCGCAAGACCTAGTTGGATATGCGATTTCAGCGTTCCTGCTTATTATTTTGTCATCAAATAGTTCTCTCGTATATTGAAATATTTCTATGGTCGTATGTGCTGTTGCATCATCTTGCTGAAAATATTCATTTTGTAATTGTTCATCATCCAGTTTATTTATCAACGGAGGGAGTATTTCATTGAAATATTGTGCAATAGTAAATGTGCTTTCTTCGACATATTCCAGCCTAAACACCAACTTTTGTTTTTACCAGATTCTCATTTACCCAGAAAGATGAATAACTGTGAAAATCTTGATAATCTACTCCAAGGAGCTAATGGAAAAACATTGTAGCATCATAGTGTTAACGTTTCTTTAGAATGAAAGAACTGAAATGGATGTTTTTGGATTTTCATCAATAATATGCTGAAATTCAGGATATTCTTCAATTTTAACCTTGGTCTTATCGGTTTAAAACCTCTTCTTGAAATATCCACCAGATTTAATGAATCTTTGCCTCATCAGACCATAAATTATTGCTCCATTTTTAATTGCTTCTATATCTGTCCATTCTAAATGACTTTGAGCAAACTTGAATAGTTTCTTTTTATTTTTTGGGCCAATATGAATTGTTATTCTTGCAGTTTTAAGCATTGGTTACCATATTCTGTGGAGATATATATCTAATATCTTACTAATTTCCTTATTGGTTCTTCTTTCACAACGTTATTAATTTTTTTCGTACAATATTCTCCTTGTGCTAGTCAAACAGTCATTAATCATTGTAGATAAGCTGTTTTTTCTTTTTAGTTTTACCCATTTCGAATTATTCTTTCAAGGCTTCGAAGAATTCGACAATTTATTGCTAGTGACAAAATAAGTGGTAAATACATAGTATAGTTGTTGATCTTTTCAATAACAGAATACCAACTGTGTTTCACCTTTATTATCTTGTTTTATAAGATATATTATAAAGCATGAAAAGCTATTTTCTGTTTTTTGTATTTCTTGTACAATCCAAGGAGGGTTAGGGGTGAGGAAGACAAGCCGTTTCGGCTTATTTAAAGTGGATAGTTTTCCTTGGAATGCTCTGTATATTAAATATACCACTCATCATCACATAAACGTACTTATGAGTGGTGATACGATAAATATTTTAATCGTTAGAGATGAGTAACCTCTTTAATAACAACAGGTACTTCAATTTACGTCATTTCGGTTTACGCGGAACTTAACTCTCGCGCAAATTAAGAGACTGTTACAATAGTTGAAACAATTTTAACCATTTTAACCATAAATTACATTTGCGTAAATATCAAGTGTGAATTAAAAGTTAAAATATTCTAACACTTATTTTCTAATAGGTACGACATAATAAATAAGTTGATAATCTAATAATAAGGCACTACGCTTACTTAAATAGGCAATAATTACGTGCTTTTTTTTCTAAATTATAACTGTAGACAGATGTAGCAACCTTCCATTTATAGGAGATTAATTAAATTATATCGCAAAAACATGTAGTTTGATTAATGTGTCTGCCTAGATAACTTATTATCATATACGAGTAATTTTCGCAGAGATTATTATTGTATAAAGCGAGTCCTATTGTGAGACAACGTTTCATTCTCAATAAGCGGATACGAGTCATGTAATGGCACGTAACAGCATAAAGAATGGAAAAATACTAAATTACCAGTAGGAGAGATATAGCTTTAACGTTAGCCACATGTCATATTTTACACATAATAATTCTAGCCATTAACGTAAATCTCTAGCCTTACGGTACAGTAATTTCGATACATAAAGTGTAAGTACTAGACGTGCTTATCTCCTTTTTTTTTCTTAATAGCTCTTTACCTCAACCTGTCTACTGACAAAAAGATAAATAATAATGCACACGGATGATGTTCATCACGTAGTCCTGTAGTTATAATTCTGCAATTACAGTAGGATTTATTGCTAAATTCTCTCGTAATGTCAAAAAACGCTTATTGTGCCCTTACGGCAGATGGCGCTAATATAAATTGCACAGCATACGATATATGTAAAATTAATAGCGGCAAGTTCACAAAGAGATAATGAGTTAAATTATTAATATATATATTTTTAATTAAGGAAAAAATTAATTTAAATTAGTAATACGTTACAAATTGGAATATTTATCACGGTAGTTTTTACATACGTTCGTAAGAACAAATCGATTTCATACTTCACTTGTTTTGCGGTTCAATGTCCATTGCAAATTCTATTCTATTTTACAGTTTCGAATTAATATTGCAGTAAATATATATTTAAGTTTTAAACTGTTGTATTGTTATAATATAATTATTGACTTGAAATTCTCAAAGTTTAACACAATAATATCATTATACTAATCACATATATGCAACTTTATTACCATATTCAACGAAAAAACAGCAAAACAAAACGTCCATAATTTACAGATAACATCAACCTCAGAAAATTTGAATAAAAACATTACGGATTGCAAACAACTATTGTCGTAGAGTGTTCGGAATATTAAATTATATTAATCGACGCCTTAAAGCTAAATATATAAATTTTGAAAGTCATTTTCTGTTGTTACTATATCATTTGCATTTTGGACGACTTTTTTCTAACCTTGACACTCAATGTCACGGTCTATTATGATTTGAAATGGCAAAAATATTCTTGTATAATAGAAAATTAACATACATGACTAATAACGAGTTCGGTGCAGGACCACGTATTGAAATCACTAGCGGCGTTCCACCATTGTCTAAAATTCTGATCTGTTTTATCAATGGAACTTTGTTTGTACTTGTATTATGTTGAGATTCTATAATAAGAATATCAAATTACTTTTTACTTTTCAAAAAGGTAGATTTGAAGAAGAAGTATCGTGTTACCAACTTCTTTTGTATAGGTACAAGTTTGTATTAGTAAGAGCTGAAAAAATATTGAATTTGGATATTGGATCTTTGGTAAATACCCTCTAATATGGATTACTAACATATTTTTACGGATATATAAGTTTACGATTCTTAGAATTATGAAATTTCCAGTATCAAAAGCTCGCTCTTTTTAAAGCTAAATGAAATCATCAGAAATCTTAACATCTTAAAGAATAGTAAAAGTATTTCTGGAAATTCTGATCTGACTTATCAAAATATTCATCGTCGACACCTTTATAATGATTCATTATGTATAGGACAACGTTTTTCTCGGTAAATAAAATGTTAACAAAACAATACTAATATTACAATTAAACAATCTGTGATGTAAAATGCAACGTCATCACTTAAGCATTATAATAATTAACAGAGATAAAGAGACATAATTTCTTTAACTACCTGCACATTAGATTTTAAATTGCAAATTTGACGTTAATGGCTAGAGAGATGCAGGTGTATCTTTAGTAAGGTGAATATCATTAATTTTCTGCAAATTAGTATCCTATGCATAAAGATAAGTCCACGCCTTTTTCGTGTGGGTCAATCTAGATTCTAGAAGCATAGTAATTTGCAGTTTGCAGCTGATTTCAGTCGAAAGCTGCATAGGAAATGATTAAGGAAGATAATATATTTAAAAGCTCTTTGATTGTAATTAAAATGGGCATAGAAATGCTACTGTAGTCCTAACTATATTTTGAGGATGATATTTGTTTGGAGATATGATCAAGTGATTTAAGAGGACCATTAAAATGAAAATACAGCTTTGGAAGAAGTGCCATTTTTCCTAATTAGCGTGGCGAATGTTGTCCAAATTCTGCTCAACTCAATTCTGTCCATATATTTTCGATAAGCATTAAGCTGGTGATGTTAGTTGCTTCTAATGTTTACGTCTAAAGACCTAGTTGGGTATGCGATTTCAGCGTTCCTGCTTATTATTTTGTCATCAAAAAATTCTCTCATATATTGAAATGTTTCTATGGTCGTATGTGCTGTCATCTTTCTGAAAATACCAATTTTGTAATTGTTCATCATCCGGTTGATTTATCAACGGACGGAGTATTTCATTGCAATATTGTGCAACAGTAAATATGCTTTCTTCGACATATTCCAGCCCAAACACCAAGTCTCGTCGATTTATCGATGAGCGCAACCTCAAAAAATCATGTTCGCAGAAAAAAATCATGTTAAGGTTATCTTCATTGTTTAGACTATTTTGGAACTATTGACAAAATTTCAGGTTGGATAATCTACTCCAAGGAGTTCATGGAAAAATTGCAGCTTGTATACATCATAGTGTTAGACTTGTATCTTGGGTCATTGCTGAAATGGATGTTTTTGGATTTTCATCAATAATATGCTGAATGGCTTCAATATTTGTTACCACTCTCCCTGAATAACTGTGAAGATCTTGTCAAAACATTGTAGTCAAGAACTAATTCAGGATATTCTTCAATTTTAACCTTGATCTTATCAGGTTAAAACCTCTTCTTGAAATATCCACCAGATTTAATGAATGTTTGCCTCATCAGACCACAAATTATTGCTCTATTTTTAATTGCTTCTATATCTGTTCATTTTAAATGACTTTGAGCAAACTTGAATAGTTTCTTTTTATTTTTTGGGCCAATATGAATTGTTATTCTTGCAGTTTTAAGCACTGGTTACCATATTCTGTGGAGATATATTTAATATCTTACTAATTTCCTTATTGGTTCTTCTTTCAGAACGTTATTAATTTTCTTCGTACAATATTCTCCTTGTACTAGTCAAACAGTCATTAATCATTGTAGATAATCTTAATAATAAGAGTGCATCTGCTTTTATGGAGACCTTGGTTGGAGGTGTGCCAAGATCAAGTCTTTAAAGAACAATTTCTGTTTATTATAATAGTCATTTATTAAATATAGGCGAAACTATATACTTTTCTAATCATTAAACGCTCATACCATGGTACTATGCCTGAATTTCATGAATATTTAGCACTAAAAAAGATATAATTTTTTCCCATAGGTATATCCGAAACAGGTGATATAGTCTTTATTTCATTCTAATATTCAATGCGAATTATAGTGTTTTTTTGTTTTTAGTTTTACCCATTTCGAATTATTCTTTCAAGGCTTCGAAGAATTCGACAATTTACTGCTAGTGACAAAAGAAGTGGTAAATGGTAGTTGATCTTTTAAATAACAGGGTACTAATTGTGTTTCACCTTTATAAATCTTGTTTGAAATAGTGAATACGGGTATCCCCAGATGACATGCTTCTTGTGGTTTTTCTAATGAAAAGTGTAAACAGTTTATACTTAGTTTTGAAATACACACCTTTTACTTTTTGCTACCACTGAATATGGGGGACACCTTTTATATTTTAACAATGGACCATTAGATGGTGCTTTCGACATATATCAAACACTATTTTGACATTTGTCAATGAGAAATCCGCGATAGCTTAGTGAGTTTGTAAAATAATGGAGTTTACTCATGAAGGTTTTTCTTGGATGTTTTTTTACGATTATAAAAAAGGTCTAACTAAACAAGAATGCATTATTTTGCTTCCGTCAAGTTTTGATAATGAAATACCATCAGAGAAGACAGTTCACAACTGGTTTGCAGAATTTCGTCGTGGTCGTGCCTCAGTGAGTGATGAATCACGTAAAGGTCGACCAAAAACTGTTGATGTGATTCCAGAAAACATCGATCGCAAGGAGCACTTATAAGAAAATGATCGCTTGTTTCTTCGGCTGTACAAGACACATTGCAACAATTGCTTGAGAGGATCGAAGAACTGTTAGCACTCAATGGTATACGGTAATTTGTTTGCCAAAAGTTATAGACGCAATCAGGAAGAACAACCAAAAAGGTTTCATTATTCTTTATCACGACAATTCGAGTTCCCATACAGCATACAGTTGACTGTTTGAAGGAGAAAACTGTTGAAATAATGTCTCACTGTCCATATCCACCTGATTTGTCGCCGAATGATTACTTTTTGTTCCCAACTGTGAAACAAAAAATGCGTGGACAGTGATTTTCAACGTCTGAAGAAGCAGTCGAAGCCTTTGAAAATCATGTTTCTGATATACAACCTTCAGAGTGGAAAAAAATGTTTTGAGAACTGGTTCGTACGGATGCAAAAGTATATACTTAGACCATAAAGACTCAAAAATTTTGTTTTCTTCCTAGATTTTGTAAAAATATAAAAGGTGACCCTCAAAAATTATTCATATCCTCTTTGACGCTAGACAATACTTAAAATACTTATGATCCAAGTTGTGTTATAACAAAATAGATTTATTATAGTTATAAAAGGGCCTTGTTAAAACTATGTCTATTTTAAATGATTAGCTACTCTTTCACAATGTCAGTATCTAGTTTTATATAGTTTTTTAGTAAAAAGAATTAAATGAGTGTCAACAATAAGCATTAAGCATCTCCAACCTGTATCAAATCAGAAATAGAAGCAATTGAAGTGATTCAAATTCAATTCCAGCCTTAATTTTATCAGGTTTTTAAAAATACACACCAATGCACCCTATTAAGCTTGCAGAAACTCATAGAAAGCAAAATTTTCATAGTTTACGTTGAAACTTAGTTTAAGTGAACTTGGCAAAAGTTTCCGATCTATACCATCATTGAAATCACCGTTATATCTACCACAAAAATGCTATAACCCACGATTTATATTCATAAATAATACGAAATATTTCTCCGAAAACCCATGTATATTATCGTATGAATTACTATTATTTTTTTTTAACTCTATAACAGTGAAATGAAATCTAATCGTTCTTGAATACGAATCAAGGAGATACTGATATTAATATCTATATCTCCCGATTCGATTTTTTCAAATGAATGCATATTAATGCATAATTATATATATCCGTATGCGGCGATTTAACATTGAATATTTAAATGTCAAAACAATCACTCGTAGCACGCCAACAGGTATAAGTGTTAGATTTATTTACTTTAACAATCGCAGTTCTTATACAAGTAATAAATTTTTAAATAAACAAATCAGGAGGGAACTTACCTTCTCTTTTCTGCACGATAAGTGAAAGAGGTTGTGAATCCCCGAGTAGTTCATTTTTGGAAGCTGCGGCGTTTTGTGACTCCAAAAGCCGCAACTGTTGCTGATGGAGTCTATTTTTAATTAAGAATATTTTCGGCATCTTGCCGTTTTAAGCCTTAGATGCACGAGAAAGTCACTGGGATTTAAATAATCCAAGAAACAACGGTGCGAAATCGAAAACACTAACACATGATTGCGTCGATTATCCTTTTCAAATTCGTTTATTTCAACAACACACACTTCCTCAAGTTCCACTATTTTCGACGAGTAAAGTCCTCAAGATGAGCGTCCATCCAATACAGTCCACTAAATTGAAAATACCTCGAGAGACATCACTACTTTAAGAATTATATTAGACAGTCAAATTATCCATCATCTAACATAACACACGTTTCGTAGAACTTGATTCGCGTGTTGCGCTCGTGAAGTCCTTGCTAAGACTGATGACCGCGGAGGCCCCAACCAAAGTGAACCGTTGTGCAAGCCCCCGTCCTCTGTGCCCCCCCCAGAAGCGAACCTTTTTGTCGTTTATTCGACCTGTTGAGGTTATCTATTCTAACTTACTTGGCAACTGGTATCCATACAAACATTGAACGCTGTGAACAGTTTTAAAATACATAAAACGTTTAAATAAATAATAACAAATTTTTTTCTTGTTATGCGAGTGTGAAATGCTTAAGTTAACTATTAGATGGTCAATAAAAATTGGTTATATTTAGAATATATCTTTAGGAATATATACATACATGCATACAGCACTAGGAGAAACAGTTTTATATATTTCTATTGTCTATTATTATGACTTAATTCTAAATAACTTATTTCCTATTGTAGCAGCTATTATTAATTGCTCTAATTGGGGTTGAAGTATAGTATACTTCTTTATACCTTATTGTACAGGAAACTTGTAATGTATTGGGGGAAATGGATTTCCACGAAAAACTCTTCGATTTGCATAATTTTACAACGCAATTAATATTTATTGATATACCAGAAAAATGATTACATCCTATATAAACTAGTAATAATCACTTCGTAAAAAATTCGAAGAAAACTTTATTAAATTTTAGCATACATTTTAGAACCTGTAATTGTATGGGATTGTATTGAAAAATTTTAATCAATTATAGAAAAATTGCCGACCTTGTAAAAATATAAACAGGACGAAAACATTGATCATCAATGGAATTTAATTGAATCAATATACGTTACATATATTGATATTTATAATTTAATGGCTGTTTTTCCTGATGTAAACATAGAAGTTGATTTCGTTTTTAAAGCTTCCTATTTCTTGCAAAGTATAAAGCTCTATGAGATTCGGCATGATGAAGGTGATAAGCTTGACGAAGGAGTCAAAAGATTTTGAAGATTGATAAATGAGTTCTTGTTTTCGCACGTGTCTTCGACATGGTGTGGTACCGTGGACTTATTTATGAAATCGTGATGGCAGGATTTATCCTCTAGGTCATAAAAGTCGTTTGATCCATACGTCGTTACCGAGAATGGTCTCTGCGAGAATTCCACAAAGCTCATTCCTCGACCCAACGTTTTTTTGATATTTATCCATGACCGTCCCAGGGTTCAGACTACCGCCTGCCTTGGAGCCCTCTCGAAATGATTCTTGACAGCAGATTGATCCTGTGCCAACATATCAGTAAGATCACCAATCGCTTCGGCGCTACCAGATCGATCGTCTATCCGTTGCTGTGTACCGGAAGTCTTTTTCCTCTGAAACTGAAATTATTAATCTATTGCATTTTTCTCCCTCTGATTCAACACGGATCTGTGCCGGGAGATGGAGATTTCATCACTCAACGAGTACGTTCCTTAGCTGGCGCTCAAGACCCCAGAGGGTAAAACTATTGTCCAACTCGATTATGGTGGAGATGGCCGGCTTGGACCCCGATGCATTCCCACCACCTACCACCACCAGATAGGTCCAGCATGTCCTGGTGCATCGGATTCCAGACTAGCGACACTCCGTATTTCCCAGAGGAAGTCTCATACCACTAACATCTCACGATTCACGCAGCCTGTGGGAGCTGCATCAAAATTTAGACGAACGGGCTTAGGAGTTTGGCTCAGCTCTAGAAAGAGTAAGCAGGGCTCTCGCTTATGGATGAGTGAACGGATTCTTTAAAAGAAGAGTTTTCAGAAGTAGAGGATAATTATGGTGATGATGAAAGTTGAGTATTACATTGTATTTATGACAGTAGTGGTAGCGTACTTGGACACACAAAACGAGAAGGAAAAGAATAAGGCAAAGGAAGAAAGCAAACAAGAAGTTAAAAATTAATAAGATAGTAAGTACACGGAAAAAAAAACACTGGCCACATTTCTTATTATGAGTATGGAACAAAGTTTTTTCTAGTTAGTTCTTTTCCAGTTCAGTAGATTGCTATGACAACACATTCGGTATCTTTTAAATTTTCAAAATAATGTAGTAGCAACTGGTACTGTTACTTCCTAGTGAAAAACTACCAGGTTCTAATGCAGATGTTTCCGTTTTGAATTTGGTTTTCTATGATTTTCTAAATTCTCTGGCAAATGCAGATAGCTAATCAATAATTGTTAGTAAACGCTTGCAACAAAAATGTGGAATTTGAATACATCATTAATTCATCTAAAGTTTTGCAGTTGTAATAGGACTATGTGTTGACACTATCGTTTTGACATTTCAATTATAAATCCAGTATGGACAATTCACGAAAGTAAATATTTCCCATTTTTTATGAATCCAGGGACTTTTTTGTTGCCACCTCAGGACACTTCAAAATGATCGCAGTGTACAAGTCCGCATTGAAGTCTACTCTGGACGTACGTACAGTAAACACTCGACGTACTTCTCACACCGAGACACCGCGAAATGGCCTGCAAACAGTAAGAAAAACGGCCAAGTTTTGCTGCAAGGTCTTCTACATGACGTTTCCATGATATTCTGTTATGAGTTTTTAGTCCCAAAAAAGATAATACACTATAATTAGCGAATGATATACCAGAACTTCTATTAAATGTGAATATCCTGATCTAATTTCTGACTATGATTATGAAACACAACGTGACCAAACAGTCTTGCTTGTAGCAACATTTGGTAAATTATTTATATGTATATAAGAGGAAGAAAAGTGGTCCAAGAATAGATCCTTGTGGCACAACATACAAAGTTTCCTTCCAATCAGAAGTTATTCGAGTCCCCGAAAATCCAATGTTTTTAATTTATCTAAAAGAATTGTACGGTGAACGTTGTGTCCATAAAAATAGTTTTATCATTATTGTGTTGTACTAGATCTAGAACCGGGAAAGCAGAATTTTCGAGGACTTCTTTTTTGTCGATCTTGAGTTAACCTCAATGAAGAAAAAATTCTGAACATACACTTTTAAGCATGCATGAAATTCATCATGGTGTAATGTGCTGAAGTTAGCAAGAACAAGAATGAAGAAAGTAACACTATCTATCTGGTAGCATCACTCTTTTCACGAGGGTCACTCCACTGAGTCCACTCCACTCGTCTACAAAACGACTTAAAATGGCGTCAACCCAAATCTGGTGAGGATCATTCGCTCATACCTTCTTGGTAGGACCTTGCTGCTCGTCACGGAGATGATATCTCTTCGGAACGTCCCATCGCCGTCTGAGCTCCGCAGGGCTCTCTTCTGGCTCCACTTCTCCTCTTGATATATATATTTCAGATCTTCCATAATTAGAAGGACTCTAACTTGCTACCTACGCGGATGACACCGCCCTTTACACGACATCATCCGATGAAAACCAACATTGTTATCGACTTCAGTAAGCACTAGACGACATATTCCTATGGGCTTCCAAATGCAGACTGAGGATCAATGATGTCAAGTGTGTAGCAATTCGCTTTACTAATCGTCTGCGTCCACCTCCTGACAACATTTTTGTCAGCGACTTCAGGTTCCTCCGGAGCTTTTCAGTTGATTATTTAGGAATGAGACTTGAGTTAGAAGTAAGCTTCTCATGTATTATTCCTTTTTGCGACCTATCATTATTTATGGGGCTCTAGAGTGGTCGAGTTTGGCCAAGTCCCAGTTTAAGAAGCTTGAAACACTGCAGAACTCCATTTTAAGACTTATCACCGACGCTTTTTGGTTCGTCCGAAATCAACAGCTCCGTGAAGACCTCGGAGTCCAATCATTAAAGCAGTTTGTTATCGGCTTATCAACAAAACCCCTCCAAAGAGTTGAGAGATCGGAAAACCCACTTATTAGTCGACTGGCCAATCTTGACCCCGACAGACCCCCTCCTTTGGTAACAGTTAGAAGAGTACTAGGGATAGATGAATGATACTTTTTGTGGTTAATAATAACGCCAACCCCGGTCATTCTCACCAATTGTAACGACAATGAGATCCAATTGCACAACACTCTCAGTCTAGAAGGGCCGTCAAGAACGAATAAAGGGCTTAAAAAATTCGTTCGGCCTTGGAAAAGTGAAGGAAGAAGACCATAGCATCACTCTGCCAACCATTAAGAAGTATTGGAAGAATAAAATTTCGAAGAAAAAGAATGTTAACAAACCTCCTTTAAATCAAAAAAAAATTGTCTTGGTCATGGAAGTCGATGATACAAACTAATTTATAGTCAAAGTCTATCTTTTTAGAAACAAAAAAAGAATTGTACCAAATATTAATTTAAAACTGTCTGACGAGCATATTTTCAAAATTTAAATTAGTTAGAAGTGGAAATAATTGTATTGTTAGCAATTTGAGTCCTTGTTAGGTCATTTACCCTGCAAACATGTTGTCTAGTTACTTGTTGACTATTTTAATCATTGTAAATCATAAACATAAAAGTTAAACTTGCTAATTTGTGACGATCAAGATTTTTACTGCGTCAATTTCCCCTTTCATTTAGTTTATAAAATTAGGAATCATTTTAAATTTACGATATGATAATCCAATATTTCCCACACTATTATTACGAGAACGTATGTCGAGAAAATCCGGTATTTGTTTTTCTTATTAATAGTTTATTTAAATATTGAAGCAGTTTGGTTTCTTACCTGGCGTTACCAGTTGAATAATGTAATTTGTGCAGAGTTGTGACTCATTATCGACAAACTTAATTTAAGAGGATCTCCTGTTTATTTGTTTATACAATAATTGCTATCTCATACAAAAACGTAATTATAACACGATAGTGTTGCAGGAAAAACATGTCTGTGTATATATCGCTACAATATAATATATAAACCGATATAATATATTCCCTTTACAAATAAGTTATCTTCAACTCCTAGACATTCAATTCGTTTCAATTTCCGGTTTTAACAGTAACTCATTCATTTGATCTAGCATCCCGGAGTTTCAGCATCAAAAGGTACACAAGAAACTGCGAAGATATCCTGTTCAGGCAATTAAACGTGATAGATAGGTCTAAATTACCTGGATGGAAGACTTCTACTTCCTATTTCTATCTAATTTCCATCGAATAATGGAGCCTTAGGCGTATAGTAGCGAAGCGACAAATTAGTTTCATCGCATCTACGCTGCGATATAATATATTGTAATGTTGAAACTTGAGTGAAGTTAGATTAGAAAATTGTTTAAAAATAAGGTGTTTTATATTTTGCGAGTGCAGTGATCTAAACCTCTATTAACAATAGTTTAAATTTAATTCGAAGAGATGGCGCTACTAATAAATAGAAGCAATATATTTGTAAAAGTAGATGTGTGGGTGTCTCTTTTTTGAACAGCAACAGCGACATTGTCATTATAATTATAATTCTGAATTGATTGAAACAAGTGATGATCAAAAGGAGCAATGTCTGGAAGTTTTAACGGATTGCGAAACGTGTGGCCGAACATTGTCATGATGCAAAACCAATGACTTGCGTCTGGTCGCCTATTCCGGCTGATTCTGATTCAATGCTCGCTTCAATTTGAGGAGTTGTTGCCGGTAGCGTTCCCCTTTAATGGTTTTGCCCGGTTTTAGCAGCTCATATAACGCCACACCATTCTGATTCCACCAAAAACAGCATCATCTTCGAACTATGGATATTCGGCTTTGAAGTCGATGTGTCGGGTTGACCGGATCTCATGTATGCACAGTTGAAAATATAGAGTTAATATTCAACTCTATGTGTTGTTTATGAAGGTACACTAGTTTTAAAGTAAAATATTAACTAGAAGAGGAAGAGTTAACGTTAGAGTTCATTCTACTCTATTTATATGAAGCAAATTCACTCTGTTTTAATTAGATTTAAAATTGGTGTTTACTCTAGATAAGTATAATATTGACTCTGCAATTATTAAATACACCTATACCTAGTGTTGGCATATAATAAGAGATTTTATAGTTAAATCAAACTAATTTTATGTAACATAAAATATTTATTGAATTAGACCAAACAGCCTAATAAAAATTGAATTTTGGTACGACATAATCTATTTGGGCTGAACTTTCGTATGTCGATCAATGAATTGGCAATTTACTTATATGCAATTTAACGGAAAGTACACGTTTTGCTGAGTTCAAAAGATCAGCCTAAGATACCTAAACATCGATCTAAAAAATGCTATTTCTAGGTTATGTTTCGCTAGTGTTTTGATATTTCTGTGAGGATTTTCAGTTGATATCCAAGGTACTTTCTATTTAACATTGATTAGCGAACAAAACCGGTTTTGTTCGAACGAATTCTGTTCTATTTAAAAAATTTGAAATTGAGAAATAGCATTAGGACGTATACAATGTTCAGTTGGTCGCTGGCCTTAGGCGCTCTAAATGTTCTGTAGAGTAAAATGATATGTAGAGTGTAACGTAGTGTAAAATGTTCACGGAACTTTTTACTAAAACTTATTTACCATCAACTCTAAACTATTTACACGGCAAAATTTAGAACTGTGTGATTTCCTGCGTTTAGAATTGTCATAAGGGATCCATATTTTGGCCCCAGTAACAATACAATGCAGAAAAGTCTTCCTTTTGTACCGTTGAAGCAGAATTTTAGACATGCAAAATCGCCTTTTGATGTCTCTTGGTTTCAATTCATTTGGAATCCAATTTCCCATTTTCTGGATCATCCTCAGGTTCTTTAGGCGCAACTAAATGGATAGTCGAGTTACTTTCTAAAGATTCAGCAAGATCCTTTTGAGTTTGAACCGTCTAAATCGTATTTGGGCAACCTTTGATTAGTTGTGGGCCTATCTTTAGGACATTAATCAAGTCGCGGATCTTAGGTAGATAATAAGTAGTAATAAATAAAAAGGGATAAAAGTTCACACATTTATTTATAATACATAAATAATACAAGAGGTACTTAATGAAAAAAAAAAGATAAAAAATCAGAACATTTGGCCCGCCGGCCGAAGGTTGTCCATATATGGTCTAAACCAAACTTCACAAGTCGAAAGTGATGGAGTGATGGAGTGGAGCATGTTCATAAGCCTCACACACAGGGATTTGTGAGCACAAAAGTTCACATAGTCAGTTATATTTCTTTTAACTTTCCATTCTTCAAAAATCACGGAATATGACCTATTTTTTTGCCCTCTTCAATTAGTTTGTATAGATGAAAGTAGTTTTCATTAAAAAAATTGACATCACTTAAACTGGACTACTCAAACTCGACGTTTGATTAGATTTCCCCCATAGTGCGATACCTGATAGGAAAACTTTTCAATGTGGTTGTGAATTTTGCTTCTTCTGTTTTTGCAAACTGGCAATTATTGTAAGTTCCAAGTCCCGTAGAAACTTGAGAAAACAAAACATCCTAGTTCAGGACTTAGGTATGATACAAAATTATATCTCGGTCTCAGTTTACACCATATACAAAGAAGACTTGGGTCACTTAGTAACGTATAATTCCTAATGATTATAAGAAGGAATGAAGTACTTTTTAATTTCGATATGTTGCACTGACTTATTACAAAATAACTTTTTAATACACCACCCTTTACCTAATACTAAAAAAAGGTGTTTGGCCACACCATGGTCACAACCTGAACGACCAGCTCAATCTCATCACCACTATATCAGTATCTTCGCCTTTAACAGGTGCCAAAATTAACAATAGGAATTACCTAGCGTAAAACTATTAGCGTGTAGTATAGATGCGATATGGGACAGTATAAAGTGTTAGCGATATTAACTCGAGAACGGACACGAGAGTTGGAACGAACTCTACCTGCAATAAACTTGGAGATTGGTCATGGTGTCTCTTTCTATTGCTATTGCGAGTAGGAATGCCAAGATCACGGTCTCGGGCTCTCGGGGCGACGTTGCCTCGTCTATATAAAGCGGTTCTTGCAACCGTATCGCGAGCTTTACCACTATTTTAAAAGGCAACGTCGCACATTTTCATATGTGTGCGTCTCAGTACGTTTACGGTCTCGTATAAGTATTGTAAAACTCGACGATGGTATTACAACATAATAGTTTGCGTGATCGCTAACTGTTGTAAGTCTCTATATGTGTATGTATACAGTATATATGCTATTATCGTAGTCGTCGTCGTCGTCGTCGTAGTTGGTTTATCTTTCCTTCTTCCATTTCTACCATTTCTACGCCGCCGATGCTATAATTTCCTTTCTCTTCGCCCTCTCTTTCTTTACATGCTTTAATACTGCTACTACTACCTTCACTTCCTTTAGTTTCCGCCTGTTGCGAAACCACTATATTTACATATTTCCACGGTTCACATCTACTTAATATGTATTTAATTGTATTATAGCGTTAGCCTGGTATGGATAGATACGTTCGTATAGGTACGGCCTTTCAGTGTAGAAAGATATTGTTGAAATAATTCAATATTTTCTTTAGATTTAAATCATCATTAATGCCATCCATAGTTTTCGGTCACCGTCACCTTCTTGATAAAATGCTTTAAGTAAGTTTTTGATAAACCCTAATCTTAGATGTAATGATGATATACGATTTGTTCTTTTTCCATTACAAGGTGATGTGGCAAGTTATCCTTCTACTTCTGTTCAATGCAATTGTCTTAATGGCATATACAAAGTTATTAATCTTTGTATCTTCTCTAACAAAATTTTTGGGATAGTTCCATCCGAAGTATCTTGAAAGCTTTAGAAATTTTTCAAGTATTATTGTTGCTCTTTCTCTACATAAGAGATGTCATCGCTATAACTGCCAGCTAACAAATTCTGCTTGTAATTTTGATAAATTCAAATCCCACATCACATCACCCCATTTGATTCAAATCAGAATCGGTTGATTAATCATTACATTCAAATCTAGTGTCAGTACTAACTTGACTATACTCGTTTTCTTTGTCAATTAGGTGGTTGTGAAAATGGATGATGTTTTTCTCGAAAAAAATCTACTATTACACTTTTAATGACATTTATTTATTTTTTGTTATAAACTTTTGCTTTGGTTACAATAAAATGTCAAATAATACATGTCATTATGTGGTAGTGGCTAAAGCAACGATCAAAAACATTTACATAGCCTACACCAATTATGTTTTTTTTCGATGGCACGTTACTACTATTACACTTTTACTTATTTATTTTGTTGCTTTACATTGTTCCCTCTTCGTATTTTATTTTGGCTATTTTATTTCATAGACATTCTCACTGCTTTAGCAAGAATTGATTAGAAATAATCTATCTATCTATATATTCAGTTAGGGTTGGACACCTATAGTCCAGGCACTTGAGCTGGGTGCTCTTTGTACCATCCCTATTGAAGCCCTCATTTCCAGTTGAGAAGTTTACTGTCCTCTATAAATTCCAGTAACATTCCCACTGGAAACTTGAGTACCCTTGAAGGCTCCTTTCCGAAATGTTTCTGCCTGAGTACCTTCAATTCCTCACATGTGCAGATTACATGTAAACTTGTTTCCTCCTGTAACTCGCATCTCCTGCACTAGGGTTCACTCACTCGACCCTTGTTGCATAGATGCTTCCTTAGAGGACAGTGTCCAGTTATCAACCCAATGATGGTCTTAACTTGTTTTTTATTGCGTCTAATTAGGTATTCAGAGAACTCAGCGTCCCCGTCCCCTATTAGCGCTTTAGTATGGAGTTGACCCTCAGTCGACCTCCATTTCCTTACTCTTTCTTCTCTCCAAGACCAAATCGCCCTTCTCGTAGAATCCCTCGTGATTCCACATACGGATTATATTCTCATGTCCGGGCACCCAGATCAAAGATACCTTATTGTCTTGTGCCAGTTTATTGAGGTGCTGTTTACAGTCTTTAAAAAGTTTTGACCTGGTAAGAGGATTCATAACTGCCTTGATAGCGGCCTGACTATCAGTCATTATGTTTATTTTTCTCGTTGTGCAGCCTCCCGTTGCAATCAGTTCTGCGCAGGCTGCAATAGCGAATACTTCTGCTTCGAGACCGTTGCGTGCTCTCCCAGGCTTAAAGATATCCTATGTCTTGGGCTTAGACCATAAATTCCGGTTCCTGTGCCCTTACAGGATTTGGATCCGTCCGTGAACCAGTTATCAGAGACAACGAAGTCATCCCGTGGCTGTTCTCTGTTCGGTATTGAGATTTTCACCTTTTCAATGAAAATAATTTCGGGTGCCGTACTGTCCGTTGGCATTTGCAACAAAGGCCCGTCCAGTACCGTACTCGTACTGTCAGTGTGCCCTGCTATCCCAATATTGGAGTACCACACTTTATTGGCTTTCAATGGTACAATGGTCTGTAGAAATGATCTAATTTTTTGAATTGAAATCTTATGCATCTGGTTTTAATAACGTCGATTAATTGACATTTTATTTCGGGTCTCTAATCTGCTATTAATAGATAATGAATTAAAGTTTAGGGATACTCTTAACACATCTTTTACGATGAAAATCTGTTCTGAGATTTCAATAACAGTTAATGGATAAATTATAACTTTTAGGTAGTTCAATAACAAATAGCAGAGTACTATTGATATTTATTTACATGATGTATCAATGAACAGAATACTCTAGGTGAAATAAAAAACGTTAATTTTGATCTTTTTACTTGTCAATATTTTGCGACTGGTCAAACTTGACAGCCTTACAATTGATTCTCAATCACAAACAAAATTAGCTCGAGAACTCGATAACCATAACAGTTAGAATAGTGCTCCACAAGACTTTTTGTAAAAAATTTCGTGATCTATAAAAAAGATCTTACAAGTTTGTTTGATATTTTGTGCGGTTAAAGCTGGATTCGCAAAAAACTTGTAAAACCTTTTTGGTAGAGCATGAAATTTTCTAGAAAAAAAGTCTGCGAGAGCACTAACTTGATAATATTTTGCTACTAAATCGTGAAAAATTTTTACGTGATAGAAACAAACGGACTTTAGTTTAGTTACCAGTAAACACATTGGCTTGTTTCTTCATTTTGGAAGAAATACTTCTGTGGTATACCCTGAAAACTTCTTGCAATGAAGACATGAAATATAGGTCTCTATTAATAATTGAATTATAAAAAATTTCTCATTATTTCAAGTTATTACTATCCTTTCTTTGTTTCACATTATTCACCTCTTTATTATCTGTAGTTTTCGACGCTTCCAGAATTTTCTTCTTCCTATTGTTGCTGGTACTCTTTCTTTGTATTTTCTTCTGACTATTTCGACTTTTTAGTCTGTTATTTTCTGTTCATTTGCTCTTATTGTAGTATATCTTCGCTCTTTTGCTTTCATTCTTTTGCACAGTTCTTGCAGTTTTCCAAATCTCCTGCATTTTTTTTTTGTTCTTTTTCTGTACTGCTTACCATTTTTTTATCTCCTTAATTGATTATTTACATCTTCCAGATCCATTTTTCGCAAAGATAATCGTGTTTTTTAAAATCTTATAAATAACCTGAAATGATCTACATAATCTACGTAGTTCAACTGTATTTTTGTATTTTTAGTTAGAATTATTGGATATTCATTTGACACAGCGAGAACTGTCAACATCTGATTTAAGTACTGTTGATCGATATTCAATCTAATTTTAGCACATTATACAACGTTAAATTATTACTAAACGGTTATAAAAAAAATCCTAGCAAGACATTTGCATTAATTCCACGTTCTTCGGTTTGTTATTCTACTTTTGAATTGAATTTAAAACCCATTTTAAGCGACCGTCAGATCTATTTCTATAATTAGTCATGTATAACGTCACGTGATTTCGACGAAGTAGTGGGTTTGTTTATAATCCCGTTGTTATTTGTCCGAGCGAAGGAAAAAAAAAGGAGAAATAGCGCAATATGCAACTACGACTGATTGTTTTGACTAATTCAATTGCGTAATATTACACGAGACACTTGATAATGTTTTTGGCGTTTCGTCGAACGATGCTGAATAATTTCTATAATTAATGGACGGATTTTATTTATGAGGTTTATTGAAGATGTTTTTTTTTGTTTAGGTATAGGATTGTACGCAATATAAATTGATCGATATTCTCTATAAGACCACAGAGTTCTTTCTATATGCTTATGCTGATTCAATATTGCATGTGATATAAAAAAAGAAACAATATAGGTAAGCCGATATGTGTTCCATAATATCAGGTTCGGTATCGGTTTAATTCATTCGTTACAACAATGATTATTACCATTTGACAGGTGAGAAATGGAATATTAAAACATATCAATCATTATTGTGGGAGATATTAAAAATAACAACGTTACGTTGTCTTGAACTTTACTAAGCGGCATGTTGAATTAGAAACGCTTACATAACACACTGACAGGCAGTTAGTTTTCATTGTCAGGTAAATGTTAAAAGTGTATTAAGTAATTTTATTGTGGTGCAATAAAATAATTTGGTAATTGCGCTCGGATGGGTATACCTTTGTTTAATAAACATTCTTGTATACGGAGAGGAAAAGGAATAAATACAAAAAAGGTTTATACATACACGTTTGTTACCCTTGTTGGGTCACTGGGGATTATAAATATTTATGCTTTTATTATTGTTCGGCTTGTTTGTTGTTATAACTGGTTATTTTCAAAACATCTTTAATAGCTGTTTAAATGCGATGTAAAAACGGTATTACTTAGCTTGAGAAAAATATTATTTAATCACAGTAATTGGAATGTTAAACCTGTATTTTATTTCAGTAATTGGAACTTTGGAATAACGTTGAAACGGTGACATATTTAATAAAATCACATTTATTCCTTTAAAGGTGTTCGATTAATATTTCATACTTGTATTGTTGGAAGTTTGATCAAACTTGTTCTTAGTTTTCCTACATCTAATTTTAATTTTTCTATATATTTAGATTTTGGGATTTAGAAATGATGACAAATTCAATAAAATCAAATAGATTGAGCTTTTGTCAGTGTAGAATACGTAGCAAGAATCCAAACTAAATTAGCAAATCTTTAATATAGTTTGCTGGTTCAGTCATTGAGGATTAAACCATTTAATGAATTTTGCTAATAGTTTCATCACAATTGTGATATTATTAAGTTCTGGTTTGGGCTGCGATTTTAGAAAGAGGAGACTGTATATTGGGCGGGTAAGAGGAGAAGCAGTCGATGCTAATGAATCAATGGTTCAATCATGGTTATGTTAGAATTACACGAGATTAACGAGGTTAACCACAAACAACATATCGTTTGCGCCAAGGACCTACCTGAAGCTCGATTAATTTAAATATTTTGATTTCCATTTAGCAAGAAGGTCTATGACAACGGTTGGAAGGCCACAAAGAAACAGTTTTGCATCGTAGAATTTATCAAAGAATTTGAGAAATAGATATAAATTCTATCCAACGTCGAATGCAACAAGCTCAAAAAAAGCTTCGTGCAGTTGAAGATTACGCACCTTTGGCAATTCGTTAAGCTCGAATTTTTTTCTTTAATAAAAGATTAATTAAACTGATAAAACTGTTCAGATACACTATGTTTTGTTATTGTTTGTTTAATGAAATTTTTCCCGAAACTTTTGAAACATACATCATTTATTGGTAATGTTTTTTATGAGCTAAATTTTGGATCTAAACTTAAGAATTACTTTTAATATCATGAGGTATCACAACGTCTTGATTTTTTGTATTTCTTTTTCTTTAAGATATTTAAATATTTTTATAAATCTACTGTGAATAAAGTATTAAGACAGATGGGACCGAAATCTCTTCGGTACAACACTCAGGACGATGAGTACAATCTTTTCCACCCCTCGTAGGTCGAAAATTCAAGAAATGCCCGGCTAGATTTTTTCGTTTTTTTTTTTTGAAATATCTCGGCTATTAAGCAAGACAGGACAGAAATCTCTTCCGTACAACACTCAGGGCGATGAGTACAATCTTATCCACCCCTCGGAGAAAATATCGATGAAAATTTAGCCCTATAAGGCGCTAAATTTGGCTCTCGTTTAGATTAACAAGGTGAATCTACTTGCCGAAGAGGAAGCAGATCCATCAAATGGTTATTGAGCTAGGTAATATTTATATGATGAAAAAGTTGTCCAGAAAATTTATGGAATGAACGGTCACAGCGCTAAACGTGTTAATGTGCCTTCTTTTTGTCCTCTCGTTTAGATTAACAAGACGAACCAGGAGCGAAAGGTTCATCGGTTCTCGAGAAAATTTATCTCTATAACACGTTAATGTGGCTGGGAGTTTGGACTCGTTTAGACTAAATGAACCTACTTGCCGAGGAGGAAGCAGACCCATCAAACGGTTATCGAACTGGGTAATATTTATATGAGAAAATATCGATGAAAATTTAGCCCTATAAGGCGTTAATGTGTCCTGCTGGGCATTTGGCCTCTCGTTTAGATTAACAAGGTGAACCTACTTGCCGAAGAGGAAGCAGATCCATCAAATGGTTATCGAGCTAGGTAATATTTATATGATGAAAAAGTTGTCCAGAAAATTTATGGAAGTGTGAACGGTCACAGCGAACTCAAACGTGTTAATGTGCCTTCCTGGGGTTTGTCCTCTCGTTTAGATTAACAAGATGAACCAGCACGCCCAGAGCGAAGTAGATTCATCAAACGGTTCTCGAGAGAGAATATCGATTTTAGCCCTATAAGGCGTTAATGTGCCCTGCTGGGAGTTTGGCCTCTCGTTTAGACTAACAAGGTGAACCTACTTGCCGAGGGGGAAGCAGATTCATCAAACGGTTATCGAACTGGGTAATATTTATATGATGAAAAAGTTGTCCAGAAAATTTATGAAAGTTTAAACGGTCACAGCGCTCAAACGCGTTAATGTGCCTTCCGGAGGTTCGTCCTCTCGTTTAGATTAATAAGATGAACCATCTGGCCGAGAGCGAAGTAGATTCATCAAACGGTTCTCGAGAAAATATCGATGAAATTTTAGCCCTATAAGGTGTTAATGTGCCTTGCTGGGAGTTTGGCCTCTTGTTTAGATTAACAAGGTGAACCTACTTGCCGAGGAGGAAACAGATCCATCAAACGTTTATCGAGCTAAATAATATTTAATGGATGTGATGAAAAAATTGTCCAGAAAATTTATGAAAGTGTAACGTTCACAGCGCTCAAGGGCGTTAGTGTGCCTTCCTGGTAGTTTGTCCTCTCGTTTAGGTTAACAAGATGAACCAACTTGCCTAACACTCAGGGCGATGAGTACAATCTTTTCCATCCCTCGAAGATCGAAAATTCGACAAATGCCCGGCTAGATTTTTTCGTTTTTTTTTTTATATATCTCGGCTATTAAGAGAGATAGGACCGAAATCTCTTCGGTACAACACTCAAGGCGATGAGTACAATCTTTTCCACTCCTCGGAGATCGAAAATTCGACAAATGCTCGGCTAGATTTTTTTCGTTTTTTTGAAATATCTCGGCTATTAAATAAATATTGAAAAATTCTATCCTTACAAGATATGCCTACTTCGAGAGCTGTCGGAAGATGATTTTGTTTAGTGAAATGAATTTTGTGAGCAAATGGAACAATTAATTATGTAATGATAACGATAATTTTCTAACAACAAAATTATTTTCCGAATTATCGTTATTGTGCAACCGAAAATCTTCATTGCTGCATCGAGTTTCATACGTAAAACACTCGAAAAGTTAACGTATGGTGTGGTATAGTTGACGGAAGAATTTTAGGTCACTTGTGCAAGAAATTTGGACATCCTACAAAATAAACTTGTCCCTATTTTAACAACTTTGGATTAGGATTTAGAAAAATCCGAACTGCAACAGCGTGATCTTTTTTTCCAACAAGATGGAGCACTGCCACACTACCTAGATAGAGGGATAGTTAAAAAGGAAAGTATACGTGGCTCGAACAGAGAATTTAGAAGATTTAAAAGCACGAATACCCCAAGAAATTAGAAACATTACCGTAGATGTCATCGACAATGTTCAAAACTAATTTCTCAATCGCCTTGGCTATTGTCAGATTATGTTAATGTTTAATTTTTATCTATTTTTTGAGATACCCTGTATATTTCAATCTCACCTAAGAAAACTCTAAACTAACAATAAAAATCCATTGGTCAGAGGATTTTTTAAACAATTTGCCTTGTTGCTGTCAAACACTTGCTTCGGCCTGATGATGAAAGACAACCAAGTTAGATCAAGCAAATAAAAATAATATTAAATATTCTTTTTAATATGTGTGGCGGCTTCTTGCTACGAGGGTGACCTGAAATGTTTACGAAATCGACAAGAAAAACACGGTATCGGTGTGGGTTCTTATTTTTATTTTTCGATGTAGTCTCCTCGAAGATCAATCACTTTCTCAAACGGTGCTTCAATCTCTTCAAGCCATCGGAAAAGTAGGATGTTTCGAGGTCTGCAAAATAATCATCTGTAGTGGCGATGACCTCCTCATTTGAGGCAAATTTCTTTCCTGTCAGCGATTTTTTCAGGTTTGGAAATGGAAAAAAGTCGCTGGGGGTTAGGTCCGGTGAATACGGAGGATCTAAGGTGAATACGGAGCAAACGAGACCGTTTCTCCTTCAATACTGCATCGAATCGGGCCAATAAATCCTTCTGCAGATATTCGATGAGGATCTCACCTTGGGAATCCCAACAAAATGGTCTTCATGACCTTTCCGGTCGATGGAACGATTTTTGCTTTCTTCGGAGCTGATTAGATTCAATTCTGGCCAGACACTCCTCCAAAACGGTCACCTAATTTAGTTTTTGCCCCGGTTTGGGCAAACTCAGGTTGTCAGCATATGCAACTATTTGATAACGTCGCTGATGTAGTGGAGAGTGCCATTCACAAAGAGTTCTCTGATGGACACGTGTCATAGCAATGGAACTTGAAGTCAACAGAACTTCATAGAAAATAATAGGTTATGAAAGCTAAATCGTTCAATAAAGAAGAAAAAATTAAAAAACAAGATCAAGTAAAGAAGATGCGCCACATACAACGAGAGAAACTTTTTATGAAAAAGAAGATATGTTTTGCCTGACCAAGAATTGTAATAAACAGGAAATAAAAATTGTGTAGAGATTTTACCTTCCATGAAATAATCTATTACTCAATACTTATTATAACTTCTAACATTGAATATTTAAATACAAACAGAATTTATAATTGTTGCTTGTACGTCACAAATATGTTCGGTAAATTTACTACTAACTAATAGGATATTCTACATCATTTTGACGTAACAAGACGATGAAATTTATTCCGGACAAACTACTTAATATAAATAATCAACAATACCTCGTCCCATACCCACATAGTAGATCGGACAATAACAATAAGTGTACACACTTGAATATGTTTATATTCCGTTTCTCTGTTTCCTACCAAGTTAGCTACAACCGTGGACAGTTCAAACAGCATTGGCACACATCGATACAAAATTAATGCTTTCCCAATAACGTGGATAAACATAGGAACGTGATAGACGCGAATGCAACAACATTTACACGGTAGACTCGACATTTTCATAACAATACAGCGACTTCCTCTTATTTGTCTATCCTATTTTTTACGAAAAAAATCTCAACGACTTATCGGCAGTTATTGTTTGCGATTTACATTTGTCCTTCGCACGTTGGATACTACTAAATTTATTAATTTGGAAAACTGTGCGCAGCTCACGACTCATTTCTTGGGAACCCACGGTTTAACTTTTTTTATACATATGATATAATATACATTAGATCTAATGATCATTAGATCGTTTCGGCGTATATAATTATTATGACTAGCGATTATCACATAGTGTTTTACGGTTTAACCTGACTAATTAACTTTATGTTATTATGTTGTTTTTTTTCTTATACTCTATAGTATAGAAGTTTTTATAAATGCGATCCTCTCGTCGCTTATAAAGTTAAATGTTAAACACGATAATGAAGAATAAATTATGTTGTTACATATTCAATAGTGTACCATTTTGGTAATCGTAAAACGGTAGGAGTTGTTACAAAGGCGATCAATTGCTGTTTAATTTTAAATGTGTCGCTTTAATATGTCAGGAAGATACATATAGATATATTACAGTCCTAACACCTGGTTATTTATGAGTGAAACAAAAAAAAAACAGCTATTGAATTTTTCTTTTGCGGCAAGTCTTAATAAGAAAGCAGTTTTTTTTATCTCTTCAAGAATATTGTATGAATGTCAAGACATGTAGATAATTGTTATTTACAAAGTAATATATATATATATATGTGTACTAATACTACAGTAAGTGTATGAAGCTGGTTATATAATGTTTTAAATTATTTTATAAAAAATAAATTTTCAAGACTTTAAGATTAATTTTTTAACGAACAAAATCATTGACCACATCCAGCAGAAGCCAACAATTACATAGCACTGTGGTATGATTTGATTCTCAATTGTTGGAAAATGTTTGATGTATGAAGGGAAAGGCAACATAAATTTTTTCTCAATAATTTCTTGAGCTAGGCGTAGCAGGAGACTAAAACCTTGTAATCATGTTCAGAACAATTATTAATTAACAACTCCATATAATATTCTTCAATGTTGCAATTTCCCAGAACAAGGTGTAGGGTGGGAGAGCATTTCTTCACCATATCTTACAAATTGTTCAGGACCGTTTACAAGCAATTCAACAGTGATAAACCCACCCTAAGAGTATCAACCAATCACAGTAGCCAATGATGTGATTCGATGCTTGGCGAGATCAAGCAACGAAGTGCGAGTTTGCAATGAATTTCATTTCGAATTTCGTGCCAAAGTGTGCTCTGAAGTTGTTGTAAATGCGTCAATTTAAAACGTATTATTTTAACTTTAAATTATCGAATTTTGAATTGGTTATAAATGTATTTTTCAGGTTTTAATTTTGTAACTTTAAACCAATATTTGGAATAACTGGAGGAGCCTAGAACAAATTTCGAATTTCTTGCTAGATGTCTATTTTGTCATATCAAGCTTACGTTTAGAAGATAAGGGTAGAGATCGTATATAACGAAGGCCATGGGCAAGACTGGACACTCTGTGTTAAACGTCTTCATAATCGTTTCAGTTTCGTCCATGCAAGCAAATTTGATTGACTTGACCCTGAACCTATTAGCCAGTCTAAACTGCGTCAATTTTCGTCGAGAAATGCCGCAATAAAAAATGCCTGTAATAGGTGCTCATAGTATATTGTTGGAAATCATCTTACAAACGAGCGCAATGAAGAAATAGATCGAGCACTAAAGCCAGATCAGCGATCCTCCAAATACCAATGATGATCCAAGTCCCAATATCATCTGACGTGTTGGTTCTCTGATCTCTTCTACAAGTGAGCTCATCTTCTTCCAGCTTCACTTCCTCTTCGGATTTCCTTCTGACGGTCTTCGGGTGTTGATGGTTTGGCTTCTTGCAGTCTTCTGGCGGATCTCCTTCGCTGATAGATATCTGAAATAGAAGGATGGAGATGTGTGTTTTGGGACTGAATTTGTGGTTACCCAGTATAGGATAGGTTCAATCGACCGATGGCCCTGTTTTTAGCACTATCTACTTGCTCGGCGAAAGTTAACTTCCTGTGGAGAATCATTCCTAGGCATTAGATCTTCTCGTTCCAATCAATCTCCGTGCTTAGGATGGTTACCTTTTAGGACAAAGGTTGTCATCTGAGCCGAAAAGGTTTCTAATTTCCTGTTTTTTAGGATCTATTATACCGATTGAAGAAACCTTCGATTCGATCCAACTGTGCCTGAGCAAGCTGCGCTGCGATCTCGAGATTGTTAGAAGTGACCACTATTGCGGTGTCATCCGCATAGATGGCGTTAAACACTCTAATCGGTAGGTCGATTTGGGAATATCTGCGACGCAGATGCTGAAAAATAGTGACAAGGAAACACAGGCAAGTGGTGGTGACCGATTTAAATGAAATTTGGTGGGTAACATCCACAGATGCTAAATCGTCCGTTTTGGGGGAGTGGGGCGCCCTAAAGCCACCGCTACCCTCCGCTATTTGCTTTAATATCTCCAAAACTATAAGACATATCAAAAAAAAGTTAAGACAAATATATAACTGTTTTATGAGTACTAAAAGCTAGCGACAATAGTTAAAAAAAATATAGGGGGTGAGGGTTGTTTCTGGAAAACAAGAGCTATGACAGGCAAACTATTGTCGCTATCATTTAGTACTCATAAAACAGTTATATATTTGTCTTAAGATGTTTTTTGATATGTCATAGTTTTTGAGATATTAAAGCACATAGCGGAAGGTAGCGTTGGCTCTTGGTCGCATCCCCCGAAAACGAGCGATTTAGCATCTATGGAAGTTACCGTTGTTCTTACAGTGCATCAGTCTACAAACCCACCAAACTTCATTTAAATCGGTCACCACCACTTGCCTGTGTTTTCTTGTGAGTTTAGTGCCAAGCATTGTGGAACTCCAGACAACATTATGTGGATTCTGTTTACGACGGTGCCGAATCTCCTTCTCCAGGTCCAGGGAAACCATTACAGTCGTCTGATTTCTGTTGAAGACTGTGGTGACGTGATGCTGAATCTAATTCCATCGTAACTCATAGACTAATTCTAAGACCATGCCTTCTAGTGGGCGAAGTGGAAAGCAGTACCACCGTGCATTACACGACACAGGGTCAAATAAAAGAAGATTAAGTGTTGTATCTAAATTTTAGAGTTTAAGTCTACAGTATAAGTATAAGTTGATCAGATCAAATTTATCAGTTTAGTTTAATTAAGGAAATCGCAGAAATTAATATAAAATAAATAAAAATATCTACTCTACAGTAATAAATTCTTAATGGAGTCTTCTTTATAACTGTTTACTAAAAACAGTAGAATGGAAAATTAATTAATTACGATTTCTGTGTAAAATTTGTTTACGCAAGCAGAATACTAAATTAAACGATGGGAAATGTAAATTAAATGCGGTTATTATTAAATGCATTGCAGTTATTTTTAGTTGTATAGGATATTTTTATTTTTAAGTTATATTTTTTTTGTTGTATATACATTCATACGTCAACGAAATAGGCTCAAAAATTTGGATAGTATACTCATGTGACTATGAATCACGTTCTTTTTTACATCACTTACGCGTACTTACACTAAACTTTACCATGATTCAACAGCAGTTTAAGAGAAATTAAAGTTCAGCCAGCCAAAAGCAAAAATGATGTGTGCTAATCATTTTAATATCTACCTATTTGTTATTTCTGTTAGATGCTGTAAGGTGCGGATTCCAATTTATGCATTCATTCCAGTATTCGTAACGTTATACTTCAATTGTTCATCATTACGTAAAATTACATAAATTTGTTAATAGACTATAAAACTTATTTTCCTAAAAAAAGTCCACGATGCGATGTCGTAATAATATAAAACAATATAACGGATTTCCTCAGTTAACATAATATGAATAATCCAGGTTGTGTTCTGTCGTTATTATTAGAGTGTATTAGCGTCATAAAATGGTTTTATTTCGACAAGCCGAGATTATCGGAAATTATAATCGACTGTATATCTAGCTGTTTCGCCGGCAGGGGTACAAAAAAACTTGACGGTCAAGGTCTCGATTTTGTTTATACACACATACATAAACGGAATTAATAAACGTTAAAGACATTTTCATGAATTGGTCATGCTAAATATAGATTTCGTGGAATCAAGTTCATAATTGCTGGAAAAAAGCAATTGTTTATTAATTAACTCATTATAACTTAACGTTTTTTTTTAAATTTACAGTAATCATTCGGTTTGCACGGTGGATATTGTGCAAATAATATTGTTTTTAAAAACAATAATTTTTAATCAATAGAATTCAACGTAACTTTTCTTATGCTGGGGCATCTTTCAAGATAAATGTGATGACTTTTTTTCACGCCATTACCTACGTATGTACAGTCTGTTCCAAAATTAATGTCGCTTGATGTGATGGAAGATACATTATAACTTCTGTTGCGAAACGAATGCACTAGGTTTGACCGACATTTATTTTAGAGCGTAATTACAATATTGATATTCATCAATCAAAAATTGTGTAGAGTTATAGGGTAGATGATTTTTATTGGATCTTTTAATTGCGGTGGTGACATTAATTTTGGAACAGACTGTAAATACATATGCAAATCAAAGTTTTCGCTCACAGCAGTTGTCAAACATCTGTTGCTGGTGCATTTTGCAGTTAAATACCAACATTTTTGCGTTATGTTGAATGTACTTCTAGGTAGAAATAAAAAAAAATCTTGCTAAATGACACAGAAGCATGCGATAGCTTTCGAGAATTCAGAGATTGGCATGCTTATGTGTAATTGGGGCAGCCCATCGGCTGCTACGAGGACCGTGCTAAACCTAACTCCTCTCGATATTTTTAGCATGGGAGAGGTTATAATGGGAGTGTACAGACTGAGAAATACTTACAATTGGAACACCCACAATGGGTTGGGACACATCAGAATAGCAACAGCAGTAACAAACCCAATTTTTGATATGAGCAGCGACATAGCAATGACCAGGATTTCTTACGATAAATCTTTCAAAGTTTTCTTGAATTGGAATAAGTGGAGAAGGGTAAAAAACCGAAAACCCAAAACTGGTACACAGATGGGTCAAGAGTGGGCACTAATTTTGGCGTTGGTGTCTATGAGGAAAACCACTACAATATTTCAAACATAAATATATACTATATAAACCTGTGCGTTGGAGAGTCTGCGTCGCCAACCGTGAGAGGAGGCAATCTGCATTCTCTCTGATAATCAAGCAGCCGTAAAGGCTCTAGCTCATTATATAGCCGCCAAACTAGTACAGCAATGTGTGCAAACCCTAACTGTTGTCGGCTACGCACAACAAAGTCGCCTTGGTGTGGGTGCCAGGACACATGGATATAGCAGGCAATGAAACGTCAGACCCAGCTAATGAGGGAGGGACTTATTTTAAATTAAACAAGACTCAGTTTTGGGTAGTAGCATGGCTATTAAGAGGATGTGGCTCTCTAAGACGTCACCTCCACAAGACGAGGATCTATAAAGATGAACGTTTATGCAAAGAATATTAATAGCGAGTTTCAAGTAAATTTGACAATAAAATCGATATTTTCATACAGTCTTTGCCGCTTCCTTTCGTCCCTTTAGGACTGGAATTTCGAAAAATCGCTTCCTAAATGACGGCTACAGTATAAAATCAACATCGTCTCAAATTTCAAACTTCTACCCTTAACCACTTAAATACGAAATGTATTCTCACTAGGTTTGAGTCACTTAAAAATTTTAAATTTCATTTATGGATATGAAAGTGTCAAAAGAACTTATGTAATTTTTTTGTGGGGCTAGGTTCTGCAAGCAATAATAATAATGAAAGCATATGGGATAAATAAGTCCCAGCAGTTTGTTTTACTGGTTCAAATTTTTCCCATCAGTAAGTTATTTAGTTAAAGAACTAAAACTGTTTATTGAGAAAAACAATCATACATGGGTAGATAATTGATACGTGATGGGGAAGAGAACAATTTTTACATAAAGGAATGTCATAAGCCACGCAAATGGTCTTGGTACGTATTTCTTTCTTCACTTGGGAACACCTATAGCACGTCCTTCTAGTTCCAATTTGCTGTGGAAAGTAATCGCCAACGTTCGCCATCTCCTTTCTTCGTTTGGAATGCCTCCCAGATCGTCCACTAAGACGTCTTTTAATTTTTGTGCCTGATCGTCCGAGTTCCGATAAATTGTTCCGGAAGGGGAACAATAAAGAACTTTTTTATTCTGGATTTCGTTGAATATTATCCAGGAGTTGACAATTCCTGACATCAACAGCTTGTAGGAGACCTTCCTTCAGCATTCTGTTCATTTTCGGTCTAGGTCATAGGTTGATACTTTTTGATCGGCTAGATCCACGCCGCCCATGAATTTATTATAAAACATAATTGGGTCAGGACAGTCAGTGTATTTTTTCCCAGTCGTTTTTGCAATACCCAGGGTGAGTCTATGACACTTAGACATTAGAAGCACTTCTTTTGTGTCATTCCATCTAGTGGCTAGAATACCGTCATTGGATACAAGAAAGTCCGACTCTCTTCTTTTTATTTTTTTTTTTCAAATTTGGGAACATTCTTGCGATTGCTCATGCATCTTCCCAAACATGGATAGTTGAGTGTATTCAACAGATTATAGCTAGTAAAAAATCTTTCGAAGCAAAGACATACCTCACGAGACTTTATAGTACTTGCCAATTTTCCGATGACACGTTCACCAAGGGTACCATCTACCGCATTAGTCTCTTTGCCTGAATAAATGTTGAAGTTGTACATACATATAACCGGTAAATGAATCACATCTTTGCCCCATCTTTATTCCCCTTTTTATGGGTTTTAGTGGAAGGTATTTCTTCAAGGAAGATCTTCCCTTGAACTTGGTCATTGATTCATCGATTGATTGGTGAGAACTCCCTGTTCTAGATTTTTTAAAAGTTTGTTTTAAACATGATACTACTTCGTCTATATAATACGTTTTTGAAGTATCATTTGATTTTTTTTTGGATCGTTGTAGTACATTTTGGAGAGTATCAATATGCATCGGTCCCTTGATATGGCCTCTTCGATTACGTTGTTGGCAAGTGATTTATTATTTGACCAATAATCGGAGATTCCTGGAACCTAACCATAGTGCAGTCAAGGACAATCATTATTTCATACATGTCAGTCTCCTTCATGTGGAGCGTTTTATTTGTATGATTTTCGATCAATCTAATTCTATCATTTGTACATGCAGGTATGTGCACAAATAAACTGCAAGGAAATAATTTTAGAAAGATACGAGGGAGCGTTTTTATATTCGCGGAATGAGCGGGTTGTAAGGGGGTGATTAGGCGCGTTGGGGGCGTGGCCTGTGCAGCGACTCATAATTAGTATAAATACGAAGTTTCATTGTTATTAGACAGTTAGTCTTTGAGATATCGTCAACCACGTAACATAATCAGGAGTGAAAAGTGAAATATGGAAAAAATCGAATATCGTGCCGTTATAAAGTTCTTTACCAGGCAAGGAAAATCAGTCGCGACCGTAATGAATGAGATGTCATTGGTTTACGGCGACTCTTGTCCAGGAAAAACCATGGTGTACAAGTGGCATAGTTTATTTAAACAAGGAAGGGAATCCCTTAAAGACGACCCGAGGCCGGGCAGGAGCATTGAGGTGACCACGCCAGCACTTATCAAAAAAATTGAAGAAATTGTACTCGAAGATGCTCAACTAAAGAAGAAACAACTCGCAGAAATGGTTGGAGTATCCGATACAACAATTTTTAAAATCCTACACGATCATCTCGGCATGTCTAAGGTCAGCGCAAGATGGGTGCCGAGAATGCTCACGCCGCCGCAAAAACAACAGCGCGTAGAGTGTTCGTGTGCATTTTTGGACCTCTGTAATGCAGACAAGGATGGTGTATTGAGTCGAATTGTTACTGGAGACGAAACTTGGGTTCATCATTATGAACCTGAGTCCAAACAAGACTCCATGCAGTGGCATAAAAAGGGCAAAAAGGGCACAGCACCTCCCAAGAAATTTAAAGTGTCACAATCAGCTTCAATATTAGAGCGACTAAAAGAAGCCATTAAAGAGAAAAGACGGGGAAAATTGAAGGTGTGCTGCTTTTGCACGACAACGCGCCCGTCCACAAGAGCCGCGTTGCGTTAGCTGCCCTGCATAAGGTGGGCTTCGAAATTGTGAATCACCCACCCTACAGCCCAGACCTGGCCCCGAGAGATTATTACCTGTTTCCGAAAATGAAAAAAGAGCTGCGGGGTAAAAAATTTACAACCGATGATGAAGTCAAGGAGGCAGTTTCGGCGTATTTTGCAAATAAAGAGAAATCATTTTTTTATGAGGGTATAAATAAATTAATTGAAAGATGTGAAAAATGTATCCGTCTTGCAGGTGAATATATTGAAAAAGAAAAATAATTTGGTTTTTTTATTTCCACCCCTTATTCCCCATTTCGCGAATATAAAAACGCTCCCTCGTATCTATTTCATGTGCACTTCTATTAGCATCTAAAGTAACAAATCCTTTTCTTTCATCTGGAGCTGGAGCATAACACAGAAGTAATTGCAGGAGTAGCATCTGCTTCTACTAGTGCTTCTTTTTCTTCATCCGTAGACATTTCATCGGAATTGTCTACGTTACCAAGATTATATTGTTCATCTTCATCTTCAATATCACTGGGCTCATACTCCGATTCGGATGGAGAAAACGGCTCTGATTCAGATTCAGAAATGATATTAAGAGCTTCTTCTAAGTCCTTCTGATTCAGCGGACGTTTTGCCATTACCACAAAACTGTAAAGAAATAATATACTATTGGGATAACTTTGATCCAAGTAAAAATACTTCTGGGACATCGCTAGGTAGTAATATTTTTACTTACTTTGAGAGGCAATACTCTTACGAATATCCAAAGCAACAATTCCAAAACAAATAAATCAAAATAACCAATCACAATGTCAAAACACTTTAGAACAACATGGTACCCCCTGAGAAAATCAAGGCAAAACCCTGTTGTATATACAGGGTTGGGCAAATGTTTCGGGACGGTTTAATTGCAAGAAAACAAAAGATGATAACGGATTCTGGTTTTCGACAATCTGTATGACCAAATTATACTATCGTTTTATCATAGCCTAGCAAGTATTGCTTTAGGATCTATTAGACGACCATCTAGATACACATATGAGGCGTACACATCCAAAAGTGATTGATCGACAAATTTAAAAAAATTGAAGCAAATATGGATCTCTTTGATATTGAAACTTGGTATCGGATGCAAAAGGCTTTGTTTGCAGGTTGGCCAATAAAAATCTTTTTTTAGGGGTCATGTGTGTAAGTTTGTTGTGTGTGTTTACAGTATGTGCATCCAGAATATATGGATTTGGAATTTTAAGTTAATAAAGCTCAAGTTTCCTTTTATTTTTAACTGTAGAGTAATGTTTAGTTCGTATTTGTAAATCTTAAAATTGTAGTTCAATAAACATTAGTTTCTGTTGTGACCATATTCTATTTTCCGACGAGGCCAGGTAAACGTGGCTTAAGAGCTTCGTTAACAGGCCTTAACATAATCCCCATTAAATGATGGAGCAAAATATACAATGTCCTGTATGTGTGTGTGTGTGTATTGATCTAGGCTATCCAGGTATTAAAATACAACGTATAGATTCAACAAGATGGCCCACAACCATATTTTGGGAGGCTACTTTGATAAAACGCCACCTGAGTGGCAAAATTGTAATTGTAGTGCATGATATCTTTGATAAATGCTTACAGAATGATTTTTGCGAATTTGCATAGAAGTTTTGGACACTGCCAAGTGGGGTGTTCCATTAAAAGAACGACTTGGAACATTTGCTTAACTCTATATACATAGAAGAAAGATATCTTCACAAAATCCATGTATACTTATTACAACAATTGTATCCCCTTATCTGAAAAATTACTAATTAATTCTGACTGAAAAAATAATTAGTCCATTAATCTAATTTGCTTCGATGTTAGTCATTAACAATTACTGTAATTAATTGGCCATTATTCTTGAAAATTAATCAGATATTGTGTGTAAGACCTAATACGATTAAAAACAATGTAATGTGTTTAATAATCTCAAACATTAACATACATAATTCTTATACATAGTTACTACGTTGTTGGTAAAACCATCTGGAATTCGTGTACTTCGCCTTGGTAATTGTATAATTTTCAAGTTCAAGCTTTTTAATTATAATCCAATCATTACTAATAATAAAACTAACACCAGTGCGAACAACTGTTGTTCGTATATCCCAATTTACATATTACATGACGATTCTAATCTTTCGTACATACAGTTGAATTAATTCACGGCTTGAAATTATAAAGACTCGCTTTATTCTACACATTAAATACACCACATTATGCGGATAATGATGTTAAAAACATAACACGTGGTAACAATATGGAACGTGGTAATAATAAAACGTACAAGCAGCAGAGACAGGATAAAACAGCAATGTATATAGTAGGTAGTAAGCACGAAAATACAGTTTTTCAGGAAGCGTTGACATTTAGCAAAACGGGGCTTCGGATGACCCACTGTGGCTGACTGAGCTGTTATTATTGTGCAAGTTGTAGAAACGAGAGATGCGTAATAAGATACCACACGCCCATATGACCGGGCATTGCCTGAAGACAAGTTCTGGCCTTGACATTGACTGTCACATTCCCTTGCTTGTCAAGAGAGGCCCTGGTAAGGCGAATTTTCTATTATTTTCATACTTCTGATAGACACAGATTTTCAATCGATTACGCATCGATGTAATAATCCACACCGTCGTATTATATAGATCACCTATCGATTTACTAAGTATTGCAGTATTGAACAATCACTCTGCGGTAATCGTACACCCACTTAAATTGCGCAAAAGCCAGGCTCAGCAGTGAAATATTAGATGTTGATCCTGAAATAGCTACCGGGTTCGCGTGTTGTATATATGGTTACATATTTACGTGTATGCTTATGTATCTTTCCGCATATTATGTATATATATGTATAAGGAAGAGCACGTGTGTTCTATTTAATTACAGTTATTATACAAGGTAGCAGAAAAACAGTTGGATGACGGATTTCGTTCTGGACACGAATACCGCAATTTATTCTGGAAACCACAACTCTTTCAACATCTAACAACGGAATTATTCATTTAAATGATGTTGGTAAATGGTTTTATTTTTATTACATGCGTGCATACGTATTTAAGGTGGATTTACGTAAAAAAATGTTACGTATAATATATTTGCGTCATCGTCAACTATTACAAACGTGTTACAAGTTTATAATTTATTATTATTTATATAATATCACTGCGTCAACTTTGCCCAAGAAAGAACCAGCTGGGGAAAAAATAAGAACCTCCTTGGAAATCACCGACCTTAACTTGGTGGTTTGATAATTTTAAGACCAGCTACTCCATCTTTTTTGGAAAAAAAAACTGTGGTGAATCGAATTTGCCAAGTCTCAATTTAATATCCGACTGAAAAATCAAACGTTGACATTAAAATGGATGTCCGGATATATCTGGTTCTAAAAAAAAGAAACCCAACGGTCAACGTCGTTATTGTTAGGAAAATAACTCTGAAGCAAGATTAGAGGGGAGTGATAGTTCAACAATACCTATTGGTGATGGATAATTCAAGAGATCATGAAGCAAACCTCAATTGTTTAAAAAAAACTGAAGTTGGTATTTAAAGAGATTTTTAGAATTTAAAGTTTGTTCATAATTCTTATATCTACATTGTCTTATGAAATTTTGGTTCATAGATAAGTAAGTGAAATTTGGCGAGACCTTCTATCAGAAGAGAGGTTGATAACTTCGACAATAATGAGATTGTAACTAATGAAGCTTTTTAGACTTGAAACCCCAATCCCCAAGCGTTGATCTCTTATTTTATGTAAGTAAAAGATGTAACACACAAAATTGGAAAATACTGCGTTTAAAAAACTTTATCTTGCCTATATAATGAGAGGAATCAATCAGTTTATCCTGCAATATAATAGCTTGAGTAGATAGTAGATTATTACCAGTCGATACTATTGTCTCGATAGCAGCAATAACTGTGTGCTTCATAGTATCAGCAGTCACTGAAATTTTCATTTTGAGAAACGAATTTAATTTTTTTATATCTAGTTATGGCTTCTTATGTAGTTATAGATATTAAAAACCTAAATCGTCGGTTTTGATCTCGCTCATAGATTTGTGGTTCTTGTACTCTTAGATAGATTCTCCAAAATGGACGACTCAGTAAAGCCTTTGGTTGAACTGGAGAAAGATTGGTTAACAGGATTCATAACAAAAAATTGTTATGAATATATACATACATAATTGTTATTAATATTTTCTTGCCAACCTAACACCGAAGAATTTATTTTGTCCCAACTATGTCCTGGCACTAACTCTCCCTCAGCTTCCCTAGTCCGTTTGGTATTGTTGCATTTAATTTATAAAATTTTAATGCAGGTTATTTGGAAAAAAGTTAATTTTACAGGAGACAAAAAAAACGAATTTAACGAATCCAAGTAAAACTTTTCATAGATTACTTTTTTTGATCTAGTAGTACTTTGTGTAACTGGTGGTTTTTGACGATTATAAAAAGAATTACTGTCATATATAAGTTTTTGTTAAAAAAATATTTTTGGATATGTTTCCTTTTCGAACTAAACTAAGTAAAAATATTTTAAATTTACTTATAATGGGTTTATTATTACATCAAAAGTGTATTTGTCAAAATTAAAATTAAAAATCTTATTCAGGACGTTCCTCTGCCTCTGGTATTGGCCACTGGATCACATTATTGCAAAACTCCACACTGAGAAAAGTGTTTTCTAAGGCCAAGAAAGTTGACTTTCTTACATTCATATTCTTCGGAGAAGTAAGTTCTTTCTTGGAACAAGAATACTTATTTGACACAAGACGATGACTTTTCTTCGCAACAGTAAATGTTTTTATTAAAAAATCTCTAAGGTCAAGCAAAAAATTTCTTGATTTTAAACTTTTAGTTATCGGTGCATGATAACTAAAAGTTTAAAATCAAGAAAGTGCATAAGTAGTACCTATATTGACGCGGTGCCATTGAATGGAGACTCATTTGGTTCAAGAAAATATATCTTTGGATTTCTAGGAAAGTGAAATATTTCACAGAAAACAATTCTTTCTTGCTTATATAGGAGAATAAGAATTACTTAAATTAAGTAAGTTTTACTTGCTCTTAGTAAACACTTTTCTGTGTGCATTTCTTCTTTAGGTATGTATTGCCGAAGACTCGTGATATTGTTCACTTTTTTTTCGATTAATAAGAAAGTTATCAGATAAGATATTACTGTAGGTAACTCTGCACGAAGCTGTCGTGGTTTTACTAGAGTAAATTTTTCACTAACAAAGCTGTTGATATATGGCCGTACAAGAACAACTCCAGAATCTGAGAAGTGGTATTCGAAATGGAAATAACCTATTTTCAAAGATATTTTTTCTCCCTTTGGCACGATTTTAGAAAGACTTCGTTGAGAAAGAACTGTTTTTTTATAACAATTCGGTTCGACAAAGTAACATATCCTGGAGATGTTGTCTTTTCGAACCGAACGTAGGATAAATGTCCTTGCCAGCAATATAGCAAGAGCCGGATATATTTCCTTCTCGACACAACTGTATTTATGTATCATCTTTATTCGGGCGCCAAAATCTCAAAATGGCCAAAAATTGGACATGTTCCTTTTTCTAAATAACCGATTCAATTGTAAAGCCTGATTTACACCACGAAATTCCTCTACGGAGTTACTTTTTTCCTGAAATTTTCCATTGCCAACCATTCGGGCTCGTGGCCTAGTGGCTTGCACACTTGCCTCGTAGTCCGGCAGTACCGGGTTCGAACCCCGGTGCTTCCTTTCTGAGTTTGATTTTCTGTAGTTTTCCAAATTCCACGGCAAATGCGGAAAGGTTACATCTTAAGTCGGTCTACAGCCGCAGGCGTAATAATAACTCATGGCCAGCCGATGCCCCCTGTAATTGGCGCATTATTATTATTATTCCGTTGCCCTATAGATCTATTTGACTGTACTATGCTGAATAGGGTCGGCGTTTACCCTATAGCGTCGACCCTTAAAACTCTTTGGCTGCACTACCCAATCCCTGATCTCATAGTTTCAGGGCAACGGGCGTGGCGGGAGTAGACTTCGTATATAGGGGAGGATGCTTGGGCGTAGGCATGGGCATACGCTCCGGTGTCCGGCCGCTAACCGTCGGAATATACGGTGGGTAAGTGAGGCACCCTACGGCGCTTACCTAGAGAACTCTGCAGCTGCACTACCCCATCCTTGGTGGCCACACTCAGGGAAACGGGCGTGGCGGGAGAATTTGGCGAAGATAGTAGGGGAGGACAAAGTTCGGTTCGCCGAGGAGTAGTCCACCCGCTGGTTGTCTGGTTGGGAAAACCTTCGGTTTCATCCTAAAACAACTCGGTGATTCTGGGACCCTACGGTTTCACTGTAGCTGCCGCGGATACTTGATCGCCGGAGGGGCGAAAGAGTTGGCGTGGCTGGCATATTGGGGTAGGGCTTTTGCCCGGCCGTCCCCGTAGTTCAGGCTTAATTCACGGGCGGGCTGGTTGGACCTCATTCGGCCAGATTCCGTTTTCCACGCTTGGCCGATAGTAGCCATCCGCAAGGAGGTTAGGCCCCGTTTATTTAGATGCTGTGTAGTGAGTTGGCATTTAGCGTCTCCAGCGGTGACTTTTTCTAACGCTGACTAAGGAAAATTGTCTAACATCGGTAGCATGGGGGATATTAAAATTGTCCGGCTCGCCGGTCTCTCCGAGAGGTGTCGGTCTCTGTGCGGGCGGTGAGATAGTGGGTGACAGTTTCAAGGCACATAACTTGTTATGTGCGGTGTGGTACCCGAAAATTGAAGGATATGGGCTGACGTCTAGGTGCCTGCGGCTGACCATCCAAGCGATTTTCAATCAGATTGTACTATGCTGATGACTGAGTCCAAATTCATCATGAAATTAATCTGTTAACAAACATTCTTTCTCTGGGTAATTTTTTTTCATTTCTTAAGTTCCTTTCCTTTTTAAATAAATAGCTTTACGAAATGTAGTGCAAAATCCTTGATCCTTATAAACGTTATTGGGGGCCAGCAAGATTTGTTATGGTATATTATAGCGCATGTTCCCGCCCAGTCAGTTAGCATGTGACCATATCTGACATATTTTTGTTTCAAAATGTATTTTGTTTTATGTTTTATCTACTGAAAACACTAATAAATTAAATTGTTATTAGAGGAATAAAAATATATACCGAATACGAAAATAATTTATTTACTACAATGTACGCAGTTGCCGCGTCTAAAAAAAGGCAGAAGCGAATAGAGGTGAAGAAGTGGACCCCTATTCAGTTAAGGTATCGGTAACTACGGGTACATAAGTGACATCGTTGCAATGGTTATTCTTTATTTAATGCTGTGTAGTGTGTGGCGTTTATCCTTTTTTATAGCATACTAATTAAAATTTTACGTATATGGTATATTAAAATTGTTCCTATATTCCCCTGTTTAACCGGCTCAGGCCCAAAGTTGCTAGTGTCAGATTATTCCATGTTATAAGAAATTATTAAATTAAATAAGTAATTAGAAAGAAAATGTAGTGTTATAAAAAAAGTAAAAATAGTAAACAGTTGATGGTTGAATCTATGAATATCTACCACAAATGTGACAGAACAATTATTTAAATTAATCAATTGTTAATTAAAACGCAATTCCCCATCAATTAGCACAAACTTCAACAGGAAAAGGTAAGCCCAATCGTTGAGTAACAAAATAGAACTTCTTTATCTGTTAGCTCATAAATTATTTTCAGCAGAAGCTGTCTCTTATAATATGTACATAAAATATCGTATTTCCAATATATAAGACACAAAAACAGCCCCATATATTTAAATCAAATAACGATTTATTTAAAAAAAATTGTAGCCCAAATCGAAAGCGTGCGAGAAAGAATGGATAACCGAATTAAATAAGGATACAAATGATGCCAAATCAACCGTACTTAACCACCGAATCTGAAAATAGGAAGTAGGAAATTGAAGAGTTCGTCTGATCGAAATATATGTGAAAAACAATTGTATCCTGAAATATTGAAATACCAGGAATTGGTACAGTTTTTTCGAATTTGTTGTCAAGCTTGCCCATTTAGATTATCATTCCATGATAATTTGAATCCAATTTTATTTGCTACATTAGTGAATTTGTTCGAAATTCTTGTATGGAATTACAAAAAATGCAAAATTGTAATTATTAAAACCTTATGGATACTATGCTGTGGCATAATTGTTGTGAATTGAATGAATATGCTTTCTGGCATATGCAACTATCCTTTCTATTTTATACCTTTAACAAAAATCTCGCATTAAACTAACACCCACTTTGTATATGTTTAAAATTTTATGTAACACTAACAATAAATAGAAAATATCATTGAACGTTATACAACATAAAATATATAATTACAAATATACATATATGCAAGATCATTACTGCGTTGGAATTGAAAAAATTAACACTACTTACTACGCAAGACACGCATAAAATTGTGGTATGTGGAATAATACAGGTAAAGTAATGCATAAAGGAAGTATCTCTGCACCACGACATTTATCCACATTCATGAATCTAATACAACATGCAGATTATAAGTTACCTTTGGGCTATGAAAAAAAGTTATATACATACGTATATACCTACAATTATTATCGCTTTTAATTGCGGATTTTCTTTTCGAAAGGTTAACCGATACATTTTATTATGTAACGTTTTAAAAAATCCTTACCGGTTATGTTTTCTGTTCCGTAAACACGCGACGTAACTAGCTATCAGTGCATGTATTTTATCCGCGAATAGGACAGAAGTCGTGTAAGATATTATTCGTTTAAGGTTACAGATCAATAAATCATTCGCTAACGTTTAACGCTAATCCTTGTGTGTTAAAAGTGCATATTGCACATGCACGCATGCTAGAGAATGCTTCATGTTTATTCATTGACCTTTCAAGAACAAACTCGACCAGGTAACATCATTGTATGCAGAGATACGCGTTGTTATGAATTATATACCCTGTAAACCGTTATAAAAATGTTAGGTAATTGTCTATGAAGCATAACATATAATGTCGATGAGAACTTCATACTAAATCTAATATTGTTTGTTTTTCAAAGCTTTTGCAGAGAAATTAATTTTATTTTTTGTTGTAGAGGCAAGACATTAATTTGCTTTTGACATGGTCTGGCACCACCTCTTATGTTGGAGCTGATTGCTAGTATATTTTGGCATAACTTTAGATATCCCACTTACCCCTACCTTGCATGATAAAAGGATCCTTTCTGTTCCTCTTGTTATGAACTGTCTTTGAGAACAAAACACGAATAGGTAGCATTGCATTGGTCATGCTTAACCAAGACCTACACAAAAATATAATGGAAGAAAGAAAAAGAGCGATTATTGTCCTTTTCTGCCCACAATTGAGACTTCTTAACCATGTAATCCTAGATTCAAAATATTTAAATGTTCAAACACATCACTTAAGTAGTTACGTAAAGCCAAAAAAAGTCACTGAGACAATTTAGATACTTGGTGTCACGAGAGAACATCATCTTTAAGCCCAAAAAAACCTCATCAAGATCCTACCTCGAGAGGGCTGTCTGACTTCGGTGTAACAAGAAGTTGCTCATACTCAGCGTCCATCTCTTTGCACACAAACCTGGATTGCAAAAGTTGAGTTTTAATTTAGTTAATAATTTGAACTACTTCATTTTTTGCAACATTTCAGACGATCTTTTAGTTACTAGAGCCTCTCGATGAATACAACAGCGTGTCCAGTTCATGTTAAGAGCTAGAGCTTGAAGATTTGTTTTGTTCCCAGCTCCATCTCTAGCCAAATCCATACACTTCTTCCAGGCAATGTCATGTTTACAAAAAAAAGTCATTCAATGCCGTGAAGATGTGTGGACTACTACTGTTGTGTGGACTAGTTCATATGAAAAAAGAAAATCTTCAAACACCTGGTTAACTGCTTTCAGCCAACTGAAGATCAAAAATGTCACACATATCTTCTAATCCTTCAAATTTAAACTCTTTATTTTCAGTTTCTTCTTGCAATATGCCTTCTTCTACTATTTTTGAATCATTCTGAATTTCTCTGAGGTCGTCTACAGATATGCTTTTTCCTGGCTGGAATTCAAACTTATGTGTCTGTGTTTGGTCCATCAACACCACTAAATTCTTTCTACACTTCAATTACGGCCGTAGACACAAATACCTGTACTGGTGCTCGATTTTGCTCAGGCTGATGGTCCAATAAACGTTTTAGTGGATGCTATGGGTCTAATGGATAAATTGAAATCTGATGAATACAGTTTGGTGTATAATTTACGTAGTACCTATATTTAGAAGTTCCTCTTTGGTTAGAGTTTATGAGTTAGGCTGCATCGTAATTTTCTAATCATCTAATATCTGCCACCAAGGGCTGAAGTAGATGTGTTGATGATTGGTCGGCGGACACGTCTTAATATTAACTTTGTGAGGTTGCTGGACAAATTATCTCCAATATGACCTTTGGTTCCTGGCATTTTTTATCGGAACTGTGGAAAAATTGTGCTGGACCAGTGGTCAAATGCGAACCTGTCCCCATCTAGTTTATGTTTTACAACAACAAGTTCTGGCTGGACCCCCTTCTATCCATGTTGTCCACAAATTCCCAGATTTATAGACTCAAAAAGTTTCACACAGATGTTGCACAACATTTTGAAACAGCAGAGTTCGTCCAATTCTGTTGTGAGGTCAATAAAAAGAAACTAATTAACTCATGTTACTTATTATATTTTGATTCCACACTTTTGACCGGAGAACCATCTAGTTCATTGATGGCTGATGGACAAGACCAAATTGTGTCTAATCTAACAAACGTCTATCGTGATTATTAGAAAATTTTCTATGCACATTTTATACCTATGTACCTACTCATTACTTCTAACGAAGTTTAAATAAATTAGGAACGAAAATAAATTTAGATGAGGTGTTAATAAGATTCACTCGCGTTCAATTGTTTTTCTGTTTTAAGCTTATTAAAAGATTATATTTAAAATATTTGTTAAATAACAATGCTTCAATAGTTGATGTGTGAATAAAGTCATGCAGATCTCAGTAACAACCTTCAACTAGGATTAGACTTGTTCCTGCTTACAAAAGGCATTGTTGCCTATAACATGTTTTTTTTGTTTAGAGTTCTACAGCTTACACACAAAAAAAAGGATTATGACATATGCATTTCATACTCTAACTGATCCTAAATATAATATATAAACGACACATTGAAATAACTATTGAAAACTACAACAATTGCTGTTTCTATCAGCACCTTATCTTAATACAAAAACGTTTAAAAATAAACGTGAATTTACATATTATATTTATTAGTGTAAGAATAGTTCTAACAACAAATACATATTATAAATTCCCAGTTATTTCCTTTACGTTACGATACAATTCAGTGGTGATTTCAATGGTCGAATAGAATGGTAACCCGCAAATTGTAATAATCAAATTAGGCCTGTTCACACATAGCACGAGTTTCAATTTACATGTTCTAGAGCGCTGAACAGCACAAACATAAAGGACAAAATAATGCACGAAACTGGTTCGGCTTCGCTAATTGTATCGTTCGCAGGTAACGCAGCTATATGAGCGAGATAAAGTGTGAAAATAAATACTAGATCTAACTGTACAGTTTATTTTCACTTAAAATAACAGTTCGTTGATAACCGATGCGTTCGAGGTAAAATATTTTCAATTTCGATTGACTCACTGCAATAAATAGAAGTATGTATATAAGATATGGTTACCAATTATTTTTGTTAATTATGCAACTTATGGGACTACTTTATTTAGAAATATTTGATAACTAAATGCTGCATTAACTTAAATGATTTAGTTCTATAAAACATATTTCATGGGATACAACCACTAATAATAATAAATTATGTAGATGTTGAGTTTGATTCCAAGAAGAAGAAGAGGGGGGAAGAGGGCGTTTTGCAGGACTCCTTCTTGGGACCAAATCTGTTTCTTATTTATACATCTCTTCGAGACATCCTGGAATAGATCTTATCTACACCAGGGAAACTTCAGCACTTCCTGGATGAGATACTGGATTGGGTCTCAAGATGGCGTCTTTACATAAACAACTCACAAGAAGACGTCGCCTTCCCCTGCGAGATGTAATTTAAGATTCAGATCGTCATTTTTAAAGCCAATTATCACTTATGGCGCCCTCTCGTGGTCTAGGATGGCCAGATCAAACATCAGGCGTCTTGAAACACTCCAGAATCGCATTCTTCGATTGGTGCATCATGGTTTGTATGAAACTAAGAACTACGAGAAGATCTTGGCGTACCACCGTTGAAGCATTAGAAGATCCAGCTATCGAGTAAGACCTTTAAAGGAATTGGAAGATCTGAAAACTCGTATCCTCATCAACCTCGAATTGGACAGACCTCTACCTCGATTTTGAGTTAGCTTCGAGTCGTAGCCATTGAGGACGATGTTTGGCCCTTATCTGGTCTTTTATCTTTTGTGCGATGTTGGGTTCTGCTGGACAGGCAAGATATTTCTACCACAAACATTACTTTCTCTTGTTTGTCCAGCATAATATCTATATTAGGCCTGTTAGCTGTTATTAACGTGGTGGTTGGGATCGGAATATCCCACATGATTTTACATTTTGTATTTTCAACCACAACATTGTGGCTATTTATGTATGCAGGGGTCGTCTCAGTATCTATGCCATACAATTCTCTAAGGTGGTAATATACAGGGTGTCTAGAAACTCTCCTGACAAACGAAGACCGGAAATTCCTCAAATAATTTTAAGACAATTTAACCCAATTCACGCTAGTCCGAAAATGCTTCCTAAGGGAGCTAGAGCTCTTTGATGATGGCGCATTGTAATTAGTTTTTTTTTTAATATCTCCCGAACGCTTCTATTTAGAAAAACAATTAAAAACGTAGGTTTTATTTCTGTTGGGAGTTCAGAGCCAACTAGTGCAAAAAATAATAAATTGAATTTTAATGACGAAAAAAACGAAAAATTTTCAAATCGATTTTTCTAGAAAACAATGTATCGTACCGACTTAAAGTAAGAGTACCTTTTAGTACTAGAATACCTGAAAATTTAATAATCTAGTGTCACAAATGCTTAAAAGTTATGCGTTAAAATAACCGTTAACCTAAACAACGGACGGATATGACCGGTACTAAAAATTCTTGCAATTTGGAATCGATTCATCTCTGGAGGATAATTAAGCACGGACGCTTTTTCTAAGTAGAAGCGTTCTGGAGATATTAAAAAAAAACTAATTACAAGGCGCCATTTCAAAGATAATATTGCTTTGAAGATTTTCGAAAATTGAGTTTTTTGAATCTCCGGTCTTCGTTTGTCAGGAGAGTTTTGTTAACCCAGTATATTGAAAGAACAAGAGGAATTAAGTTTGCATAAAGCTGATAGTTGGTTTGAAGCAAATGGTCGGAAACTGAAAACCGAGAAGACACAAAAAATTGACTTTAAAGTGAGAACAGATGAAGCCAAAGGTGCCAAACTACTTGGTATATTTATAGATAGTGCTCTAAACTGGAACAGCCACATTGACCATCTGTGCAGTAAATTGAACTCGACGGCATATCAAATCAGAAGAATGATCGATATTGCAGGCATAAACATAGCGAAATTAATATACTATTCAAACTTTTACTGATATGTAAATAGTAGCATTTTACTATGGGGGAGTACAGGACATGTCAGCAGAGTCTTCACAATACAAAAAAAATGTATCAGGGCATTAGTTAGTATTAGAAGTAGGGATCACTGCAAACCTCACTTTAAAGAATTAAGAATTTTAACAAATCCATCTTTATATATTTATAATTGCTTAATGTTTGCAAAAAGAAACTATAATGATCTACCACTGCAATCTGATCCGCATGATTACTTTACAAGAAACCATTCGGCGATGAGGATTCCATATTATAGACTATCAAGAACGCAACAATCAGTAAAATATAATGCCATCAAAATTTTTAATTGTTTACATGAAACAACAAAAAATTTGCCGTAAAGCATATTAACCCATTTGTTCCCACAACTATTTTTTTACAAAATTTCAATAAGGTCGTTTTTTTCTTATTAGGTATGCCCAAAGAAGAAAATATGACAGTTTTTCGATATATTTTTGAATAGAATATGAAAAAAGGTATGTAGGTACTCAAATGAGTACAACGGGAATATAGGGACGTTAATAAAAATATAAATTATATAATATTTAGCTAATTTATTTTAGTGATTTACAATAGAAAATGTTATTCACTATGGAACTTTATAAAACATTCCCTTTCTAAACAAAGTGTAACATTACACTTCATACAAATCCACCTAGCTCGTTGATGGCACTTGCGACAGCGCAATTGCTTTTCGATTTTTTTGGGAAAATACCCTCTTTGATCTTCTACAATACTTCTTGGGACAGTGCTTGGGTGCCTGGAGTGTTGAGCTTTCTCAAAAACTCTCAAGTAATGCCTTGATATACTTCTTATAAAGTTGAGCGAATCCATATCTACAAGGAATGTAACCTCCAGGCGTTGATTGCTGTAACATTCAGCATGTGGCCATTAATTATTTACAGATTGGTCTAGTAAGTCTACGCCGCCCATAGCTGAATTATAATTGGCAAAGAGACGAGGTTGAGGTACATCAATTTTTTCTTTCTGTTCCTTGGACCAACGTTTTACTTTTGAAAGGGGATGAATACTGTCGTAATTGGTCATCATAGACACGATATTGTTGTCCTTCCATTTTACTAGAAGTAATGAATGTTCTTTATCGTATTTGTAGAGAAAAAAACCGCGATTTTCTTTTTTCAATTGCTGCTGATCAGGCAAAGGACATTTTTTGTGCGATTGTCCCTCACAGTACCTGTCGCTCTATAGCCCAAGTCCCTAAGAGTTTTCAACAAACCGTGACTTGTGAAGTAGTTGTCGAAAAATATTATATGATCTTGCGGTTCTGTCACTATTTCAAATAAGTCCAACACAACTTTAGACCCTAAAGGCAAATTTTTATCCGTCCCATTTCTATTTTGTTTTGCCCCACAGTAAGTATCGAACTGATAGCAATAACCAGAAGAACTGCAAATCATCCAGTCTTTATAGCCGAAACGCACTGGCTTTCCACGGATAAATTGTTTTGACGAGTGATGTCCGAAGTATTTTACCATAGCCTCGTCAATGGAGAGCTTGTCATGGAATATACCCCACTGCAAGAATCGCTTATTCAGTTTTTCCATGAGAGGACGAATTTTATACACCTTGTCGTTATTATTAACTGTTTCGTTATTTGCTAAATGAAAGTATTTTTTTATTTCATAATATTTATTGTGGGACATACTACCTCTAACTAGTGGTATGTTTAGATCTTCATCTGTACACCAATATAATTTCTCTCTTGGTAAGCGATGATATCCAGTGAATAATAAGAAACCTATAAATATTTTTATCTCGTTTTTTGTTACAGTAAATGAATGATTGTATTGCTGAGCAGCATATCTCTGGGTTTCTTTGGTAATATAAGTTATTATTTCATCGTCAAATAATTTTTCAAAAATCTGGAAAGGATTTAGTCCTGCTAATTCTTGTTTGACAATATCTTCGCGAGCTAAATATCCATTTCCTTGGTTCATTGTGATATCAATTATATCAAACACCGGTATTACTAATACTGCGTAACATAATCAACGGAATATTATCTTCTGGGTCACTCTCTGTACTGTCCTGAGAAAAAATTTCAACAGCACCAGGAACATCGAATGGGAGGGTATCTGCTTGAGTAAATAATAGTAAAACATACATACCTCAGTAACTAATTTTAGTAGAATAAAATGTTTTTTTTATAGATAGGAACAAACATAACAAAAAGTTACACAGTCCCACGGGCACAATTTGTAGCAAAAACTAAGGTTACGTTTTCCATGCATAAAAGCGACATCTAGTGGCCAATTTCTAAAAGAATATTCCTTGTTTAGTGTACTTTGCACCGCCACTAAGCATAGAACTCTGAATGTAAGGAATGGAGCTTAAAAAAATATTTCATTAACCGTACTCAAATGGGTACACTGGGAATAAATGGGTTAATAAAAAGATTAGAAATTATTTAATAGCTTCTGCTTTTTATGGAGTGGAAAAATATCTATCGTTAAGAGAGATTTATTTAAAAGTGCCTACATATAGTTCTGTATAATTTTAAGACTTAAGATTTTTTGACTTTTCTGTATTTTTTTTCCAGTATACTTACTGTACATTATTTTTGGGAAATAAAACGTATTGTATTGCATTGTATACAGCTTGCAGTGCGGTACTGTGCAACGTTGGGAAATATTTGGAGCATGCTGTTAGGAGTTGCCGTGTCGTTTCCGGTGCAGCTCTGGATCGTATCCTTCCGTGTCTGAAAGCAAGTGGTAACTTGCTTCAGGTATGCTCTCAGGAATTAGAATGTCAATTGTGTGGGTCAGTTGTTGCTCCTCAAAACTACTGTAGAATTGTCCGTGCATGTTTTTTTAGCAGTGCTGCTGTTCTGACAATGTTTTCGTCGAATTTTTAAGTCTAATCATCTGGTTTTAAACGGGTTACTGGACGTTCCTTTCAAGTGTTAATTGGATGTCCAAACTTTGAGCTACTCATCTTGCTGATGCACATAAGAATAATGCTCTGCCAACCTCTTTATGTTCTCTTAAATATAGAAACATCAAAAATGCCTGAGAATGTGACAATACGGAAATAATATTAATAATTTTCATTACAGATACCAATTCTTGGCGACTTGATTTCCAAAGAGAATGAGGATGCATGCATTTATATGATTTACAATTTATGCAGTGTATCTGCATCTAATCGTTAATTATGCTCCTTTATAAGGATTTAAAGTGCTTTTTAGTCGTTATAATGAAGAGTAGTAATAAATTTTACAATACCTTACCAGTATTTAAAAAGAAATGTCATCCGCGTTATAAAAAAATCTTGCTCGCGGGTGAACATAAAATCAAGATAGTACAATTATGAAAAAATTGTTGTCTTATGGTAAAACGTTATTGCTTTTTGATGATGAATATTATTACTGTAAATTGTTATTACAGGCATGTTTATCACATTATAACATTATATTATTATCAATGATTGTGAGCAATATTAGCTTGAATGGTACTTATACCATTGTTGTGGATGTTTAAGGTCATTCCTTCATATTTCCTTCGACATAATGAAAAAATATCTAATAAATGAAAGTTTTTATTGTATCGTTGCAAGGAAGGACTATGATTTCATCCTGGTGTAAATGTTATAGCCATCATTTGCAAGGTAATTCTACAGATGAATGTGCCATTAAGATGAGAAAAAACGACGATGTGTTTTACTATATAAAAACATGTTTCTTTTTTCATTAAGGGAATACTAGAAACGTTTCTACTTCACTAAGTTAGCAATCTATCGCTTGAGTAATTTCGAAAAACATAATCCTGAATCTATCCGGTTACAGTGGAATTTTGATTTCCGTATATAATTCTTTCATTTCCCCAACCATAATCTGGCATTACTTTCCGCGATAATCTGCTGTATAGCTTCGATAGTGATTAACATAACAGCGTAAATCGAAAACTCAACAATCCATAACAGATTTATATTGATAGATCCATAAATATGAAAATTAAGTATTACAGTTACAGTACTGTACTTGTACTGCTAATAAATACTTAAAATTATCTATCCGTATCCATATAATGGGAATTGAATAGCGATAAAATAGATTCTGCACATGTACCTATGTATGAAGGCAACAGAATAAAACGCTTAGTTCGTCTCTTTTTTTTGTATCATTCCGCGAGATGTCACTCAATAAGTTTAAACGTTATTACCAGCCATTATAACGACATAAACCTCGCAGATGTTTGAAACGAGCAACTAATGCACTTGGCTATTATTTTGTGCGTAACTGATGCGAGAAGAATAGGAAAGACTGTTCAACTTGATATGTAAGTACATACATACATACGTCGGAATTATAATGAAATTGTGGTAATTTAATTTGCGTACATCGATTGTTATATCCAATCCTGTGTATGGAATTGTCAATCAAATATTGGAAGTTGATACATGAATAAATGTGTGTAGGTACTGTATGTAATGTTATTATTGACTTTTATGTAACCTTGCTTGACGACGGCATAATATGGTTATAATTGTTTTAAGTATATACACGTGTGGTTTTGTGAATTGTCTGCTGTAGTCTATTTCGAGAAGAGTTATGCAAAATGGTATTAGCAGCAGGTAATAATTAATCAGATTGTTAACAGTTATGTAATCCAAACGTTCTAAAATAAAATCCAATCACTCATCTACTGCAACTAACTATATGTATATCTGTATATACAGGCTGTTCTAAGTTAAGTGTCACCATTGCTAGCTCCGTTATTATTAGAGCTATTAAGGCCGCTTAAATGACATATTTCAGTGATTTTATGTGACGATTGGAGTGGTGAGAGATAAGTTCCAAAAAGACGGACGTCTTACATTGCATGAATTGAATTTGTCCTGATCTGAAATTTTGAAAATCGTTTCTCATGGAATTGCGAGCTTTTAAGATGCTATTGAAAGATGGGTTGCAGCACAACAGTAGGAACTACCTAATATGAACGCTGGTTGCAAGTCAAATCCTGCTTTGATGCAATGAGACATGCCTTAGTGTGAGTTATACAGCTACAGCTCTTTTGTTCGTCAAATTCTCTCTCTTTATTTGATACTAAGATTCTGTCTGAGTGGGTGCTCTAATGGCATAGTTCCGCTGACACCGCATACCCCCACTGGGGGTCTATCAACCAATTAGAGAGATTGATGTCTGCGAGAACCTGAAAGGGTCAACTTCAATCCGATTTATATCTTTTTTGAATGGATTAATGGCCACAGAATGCAAAAATAGCATTCATATTGAAACTGTTGTTATCGTTGATCTGGTAGGTAGCTGGTTTTTTATATCAGATTTGGGCATAGCAAATGCGAGCATCGTATGTAAGCTACTACTTCTAAGCTATCAGCTTTCAAATGCTAGCAATAAGTCGATTTCATATATGCAGAAACGTTTAATTTTCTTCGAGTTTCTTCATTGTTTGGTAGAATAGTAAATACTTTATTACTATTTGTCAATGTAAGTAGTAGTAGTATATTTTCACCATCAATTTTACATGGTTCGTCTAAAAATACACAAGTGTACATAAATGAGTACATGAGTACCAAAGACCAATCAATCAAACCTATATGACATATATTCGAACACATTATAAAATGTATTGTCTAAGAGTAGGTTCTTAACATGTTTAGAAAAGCTCTTCGAGTTGGTGTCTTTTATGTCTTAGGGCCCCAGTAGTTAATTCCCTGCTGTGTAGATGAGAACCTGCGAAGTGGAGGCATCGACAACTCGTCTTTGGTTCTTGTGGGGTAGTTGTGGAAATTTGAGTTCTTTTTAAAACGCGTCAAGTTGTTGTGGGTGAACTTTAAGCACGCTAGAATATACGCACTCGCGATGGTAAGTATGCGCCCCCGCCTAAAGAAGTCCCGACAACGATCTCTTTGTTGTAGGTCGAAAGGAATCCTAATCGCGCATTTTTGCAGAATAAAACACAGTAAGCGCTCACAGACATACCCCAAGTTAGGACACCGTATGCTGCTAAGTATGTGACCTTGGCGGCCTCTAATGTAGAAACGCATTTAATTGTTCTGATGGTATATAATGCAGAGCTCAACCTACTACATAACGTAGTTATGTGATGGTTCCAGTTAAGTTTGTCATCCATGAAGAGGCCAAGAAAGCAAGCATCCGAAAGCATCCGCAAGCCGAAAAAGTAAGCATCTGTGTTTTGTCTTCGTTAAGTTTCAACTTGTTTCCTCTGAACTTGTTCCATAATGTGTTGGTTGCTGCTACCTCTTCTGAGTATTTGGGCACACTTGAATAAAACAACTTTTTTTAGACATCCTTTAATCATAATTTGCATCTAAGGAACGCATATTTTCGGTTTTTATTGTTACTGGTGTTGATTCCCAAAAAAAAAACCTGAAGAGCAGAACAACTTGAGATTGCACAAGGGGAAAAGGGAGACCTGACACAGGAAGAAAAATATGGATTGCCTCTTTGAGTAGTTCTTTAACTCTTCTGAGTGCTGTGATAGTTGATGTGGCCTCTCTGCAATATGACACTCATGATTGGAGAGTCGAGCATTTTGGAGGTTACCAACTATTTTATAATTTTTACCAAATTGAACTGAGTGAATAAATTATTACTTATAATTATTCAAATCAAAAAACCTTGTGCATTATACGCAACAAACGAAACAAAATTCTTACTAAAACTTGGATAATAAACAGTCAGGTAAATTGAAAATTCTAAAAATAAATGAGAAAACAGCCTGCCGAATGCTATTCTCACGCATTCTTATAATTCTTCCTGTATTTCACCGGAGTGTCATTCAACTGGTCTTGATGTGTCACTCCAAGTAGGATCTCAGTGATGTGAGATCAAAAAGACTTCCTCAAACATAAAGAGAAACTGTTAAAACATTCCAAAACTGTAATAGTTGTTGACTCCAATACTCCAATACATTCTCACTTTTTGAGACAGATTGTCTAGTAAATCCTGAATAGATTCAGGTATCATACTGCATCCAAACTTACGTCATAAGTGAATTAAAAAACCCGATTATCCATCAGGGCACAGAAAATATTGAAACTAGATTTGTTTTGGAAATCTCTAAATCGCATAGAATGTGGATTAGCTGTAAGCCAAATATCTATGGTTGTGATTACGGTTAAAAATTCTTTCCTCTGAAAGCTTTGATTGGCCTGTTCAAATAATTTTTTCAGAAATAGCTGAGTTTCTTGACTTGTTAGAACCAACATTTAACATCTGACAGCTTCCTCTATCCCTAAGGTCTTGAAAATACTGGTTGACGCTGGTGCAACGTAAACTTGTAAGTATGCACAAATTGTGTGGCAACAATAAACAGAGTGTTTTGAATTCTAGATTGTTGAAATTCAATTTTCCACATTTCTGAAAACAGCTGAAAACCAGTTTGTCTCAAATAAGTATAAGAACCTGTACAGGATAACAACCTGAACCACCAAAGCCTAGTGATTTTATGGAGACCACACACTTTGATCAATTGTAGATATTTGGAGAATATCTTCTCCCTCATCGCATCAAGGAAAAGTTTGTACATCTGGATTGCCACAGGGATCCAACTCTATGGAATGTTTATTATCATGACATATTAGAAATATCTATCCCATTGGGAGTACATCTCATAGCATATGTGGATGGTCTTGGAGTGGTGGTAACTGGAGGAGATGCAAAAACGCTGGAAACACTGACTGAGCAGACTTTAGCTAGCGTCGTTGACTGCCTGGAAAACTCAAAACTCAAACTTGCCACATAATAAACTGAAGCAGACCTTCTGGTAAACGGTAAGCAGTAGGAAAGTAAGGCAGATTGACATCAAAACGATATTTAGATGTCCACATAGTACTCTTAGATTGCTCTGCTGCCTAATGCTCAGAGAAGACTACTTAGTGCCACGGTGCAGTCCATGATGCTCTATGGGGCGTCGATCTGGAATGTCACCATGCGAAAGAGGACCAAAAGGAGTAATACGAAAACTCACGATCCGAATCACATGAGGATACAAAACGGCATCATCTGAGGCTCTCTTTGCACTAGCTGGGATACCAACTATAGACTTGTTGGAACGAAAAAGGATCAAAATCGAACAAGGAAGCGACGTAACCAGAGAAACAATCTGTTAATAATATGCTCGACAGATGACAGAGCATATGGAACGACAAAGAATATACCTTCTTTGAGTGTCCAAGGTTGGTACCGAAGAGACAGCAAACAGAAAGGACTATAGTCATATAACACCAACTACCATCGTAGCATGCACGCTGAAAAATGAAGAAAAAGCGGTGGAAATTATGGGCAAAATATCATGTGAAACAAGGAGGGACATGAAAGATTGAGGCAAAGGTTAATACACCAAGTGAACTGCATAAAGAAGAGCTGAAAAATATTCCTGTTCTCCATTGTCGAGGACAACAAACGACAAACTCCTCCACCATTGTTTTTGAAGAAACACAATCTCAAACTTCAAACTTCAGACTAATGTCTGAATTTAATGATTGTAATTTAACGAACAAAGTATTTTAACCTGTAACTATCATTTAATTACACTAAAAAAAATATCAGTATTATCAAGCTAAACATTGTTGATGAATGAGCGTGTGAACGTACACACGAATATATTTAATGTAAGCAATAATAAAGAGTGACTTATATGAAAAATGTTGGGGTCATAGCTTCAGAAATAACAGTTACTCGGGAAGAGTGGTTTACGTGACTCAAATTTGAATATGGAAATGCTTACATGTCCTTAATAATAGCGACATATGCAAGAAACTATTATGAATTAAGTTTCAATCGATACCTCGGCTATATGATTGAATTTACCGTGAGAGATGCTTTGTCTCTTTCGCATATCTCGTATTGATCATTTTACTCATCAATCAATTAACGCACCATTTTAGACGGCACAACTATGTATAAATTTAATAAATTTATTAAATCTTGCAGATTAACCTCGACTGACTTAAAAGGTAATTTAATTTCTTATCTTGACGTATCTTTATACCCTATTACTTCTAATCTATTCTAAATACGGTAGGTATCTTTCGCTTAAGTGCATTACTCTATTCGGGTTAAGTAATTACGATTCTGCCAGGGAATAGGAAGTGAACTTAACCCAATTAGATATATTCTCATTAATTCCGTGGAGACTCCATTCGTACAGACATCGGTAATGCAGTCTGAACTTGCAATTAAAACGGTATCGAATTTTTACGAAATCCCGATGATGATGATGCCGGGCAAGTAATTTGCCGGAGTTAATTAAAATTCGCCACGCAACAAATGCAGTCAGACGTTGTCTGTATGCTGGCTGTTGATTTAGTTAAAGCGCGAGACAGTTTAGCGAATTATTCGCTCTGCGACGTTTAAAAATTTAATTAATTATGTAGCAATTGGCGGAGGAAATTTGTGTTAGTAAGGTATATCGGTTAGTTGCTTTTTTGTGTGTGTCTGTATGTGTGTTTGGAAGGAAAAGGTTAATTGCGTAAAAATCGAGAATTATAGGTACTTTGGAGAGCTATTACGTAGTTTCTTATAATCTAATTGAGAGAATTATGTTATTAGGAACGTCTGACAGAATTTAGATTCTTTGAGCATTCTTTTTCGTTCAAGATGGTGTAGAATCTTACCATGATACGAACTGATGATCTTCAGGATTAACGGCTCGAATGATCCAAATTAAACTGGTCATTGCTTATGAGACAGATCATTGCTCATTGTGCCCAGCAATGAAATTGATCGTAGCACCCAAGGAGCATAGTTCTTTCTGAGATTTTAGTTAGCTGCACTGTCCCATTGAAGATCATTGTCTCTCATTGACTTGTAGGGCCTTTTTTGGAGGTATGGCGATTATTGGACCTGGTTCCATCTCGTGGATCTTATGCAAAAGTCGTCTAGTCTGAGTTGGGAGTAAAATTGCTCAGAAACATATTAACCAGGCAAGCATCTTCTTCCTATATCGGTGAGGAATCTGATCAAATCATGCTTCATTTCGGAAATGGATGGTAGGTTTCTTTTCAGTATCCAAAGTACCTACTTCTGTTTAACTTCTAGTTCTATCCTATATCTATATTGATATGTCTCTTTCGATTGGCATAGTTTTCTAATTTGTATTTTTCTACACCCGTTAATGCAAGCAAATATTTTATTCCAACCATTCCAACCATGAATCTTCCGCTCACCGGACGGATGCGCTGCCATTTGCGCCAACAGAGACGTATGTAGTTCGAACACCTAATAATACCATCACAAATATAAGTGAGAAGGAGTTAGTAAAGGCCTCGTATAGGCAATCATTTAAACAACGAAGTGTTTCTTGACGTATTAGGTGTTCGAACTATGTCTCTGTTGGCGCAAATGGCAGCGCATTCGCCTGGTGAGCGGAAAGTTTATATATATTTTAAAATAAAATATTTGCTTGCAATGACGGGTGTAGAAAAATACAATTTATATGTATACGTCAAGAAACACTTCGTTGTTTGAAAAAGGCGAGAAAAATTTAACATCTATCAGACACAAAATTGATTAAATCTGCGAAAATGTGGTTCTCATCATGAATGGAATAAATAAAATTAAAAAACTATCATTCTAAAAACAAGCATTTGAAAGAGTGTTTAAATCTTAGTGTTAACATCGAGATTAGCTTCAACTGTTTTTGATCTGAGCTTTTTGTACAGGATCCAGTTATGATTTCTTGCTGCAAGAATAGCTCTCGAAAAGATTCACCTGAACCATGAACTGGACTGGGAAGTAAGTTCAGAAACCGCCAATCAACGCAGGTCACATGGATGCCCAAACAATGCCCAGGATGGCTAGATATTGGCTTGTCAGAATGAATATCACAAAGCTCTTTGACAGAAAAAAATAGGATTTTTGCTTGCGGATGGTTTGTCAATGTTAAAGTTTGCTAAAATTTTAAGGGCTAAAGAAATCGATTCCTTTCTACATATTTGATATTTACTGATATTTAGGTTAAGGACCAAGTCAAGAGGGTGGCGCATTTATTGCCGGCACTGAGACAAGAGGCCTTCGTAGAGGCTCAATAACAACGAAAAGGTTCTAATTTTGATGAATTTCAAATACAGAGGATGGAATCTAAAATGAAGAGCTGAAGTGTACTCCTTCCCTAGCAAGAACGTCAGCTTTAGTACCTGCAAAAGAGAGCTTGGAAAAAACTTTATTTCCATAAAGAGCTTCCATGTCCTCTTAAATTCATTTGTCATCTAAGCAATAATTCTTTGCAAACTTTGGATGGCAACCTTCTATATCGAAGCTTGGGATAATACATCTAATATAACAGTCAGAATTAAAGGAAACATTTACTCTAAAAAAAAATAAGAAACCTAATTTTTGCAAAATGAAAACTAAGAATCCTGCCATCGATTCTTAGTTTTCATTTTGCAAAAACTAAATTTCCAATAAATAAAACTACAAAGATCATAGCAAACGAAAAAGTGCCTGTAATGGACGCTGATGGTATAATTGCAGGAATCACCATACTATGAAGAACAATAAAAATAGATGAAGTTTAAGTCCTCATTAGATTAATTGTGCCATATTTTTCTGATAAGTAGTTTTGTGTGAGACATACCTGTCTCGGTGTTTTGCTGTGGGCGTGGCACCTACATTCTGTAGTCTACTTCATTTCAGCTATTTATGTCGATGAACGGAAACAAGAGATTCTTGAAGCATAGAAAGCACCTCATGGGATGTAAACTTCAATCAACAACAACATGATCTCGATCAGAGTTAGTTATAGCTATGTCAATCTAGCTGCTATCTGTTATCTAAGTGCTACTGATGCTCCGTAGAAGGATTAATGCCGGAAACAATTACATGGTAAGAAATCCCTTGATTCAAGAGCTAGTTATTCGTTAGGAGCGTCGGTCACGACTGGCCAAAATCAAACGTTGCTATAGGAGATGTTAGACGTTAGATCAAAATTCCATTGTTGTCTAACTATTTTGACTAAGTCTTGGAAAACCGAAAAAATTAAGTTCATTGATTAGAGCACTATTCGTCAGGAGACTCCTGAAGAATCAACATAGTTTTGGAGATGCCAAACACCACACCTCGCAGACTGGAAACAAGTCTACCCAGATACCAGCCCAGGCTTTGAAATTTCAAAAATAATTTATTAACATTAGGGAAGCTACCACTACTGAATTTGGAATTAAAAATATCCACAAACAGGGTCAATAATGACGTATAGGAAAGCTTTATAATTTTGAGAAAGGTAGGTACCATCGACTCTTGAAGATTTCTGCTCTTAATGATAGCATGAACTAAATTCAATGCCTTTTTAAACGAATAATATGAAGATTTTATCGTGAAATTATTAAGTACGGTTATTGTAGGAAATAAACATAACACTAAACATGAAAATAAAAAATCTTTTCTCTTCGCATAAACCTCACGTAGTACAACACAGAATATAAGAATTATGTTCAGATTACAGATTTTATTACGCATCAGCAGCGTTAAATGCGCTCTTTTATTGGGTGATATAAAATTAGTAACGCAATCGAGTACACATAACGTTACTTTTTATCTCGTTCTGGAAACTACGAAATGATTTTCGCACACGAATTCGCCCATTATAAGAATTATGATTCGTTCATTTGTTTACCGACCACGCAGTCGGACAGTAGCGACTTAAGTACGGACGCAAATACGTGATTAGCGGTTCGAATTCTCAGTCCCCGCGTGTCTCCTCTAAATCAACATGTAAAGGCAACACAATGAGACGACTATGTATATAAACGACGGTCAAGTGAGATGCACGATAGAGTGTATTGAATCCGTTTATTCTAGTCAAAACACATTTGGTAAACGTGAATGCACGCCGATTATATCGGGCGTTATATGCCGTGGACGGTAAAATATGTCCAATTCACAAACACAATACTACCACACAACGAAGATTTATATTTAACAGCACGCTCTTCTGGAACTCTACGTTGTTATTTTTCGCGGCGTCTATGGTATGAAACGACAATCTTGCAGAGGCCAATTCGAAATGTAAAGACAATCAAATTATTGCCATAATATTTTTTGGAAAGATCAGTCAAAGTCTTACCAATAATGTTAATAGTTAATGAGCTGTTTGATTACTATTACTAGCTTGATTGTTTTCGTAAAGCAAAGCAGATACAATAAAAGCTTTGTCAAATCAACACTCTTAATCATTTATTAAAAGATTAAACCTCATTTTTTTGAAGAAAATTTAAATGGAAAAATGTATACAGAAGAAATCAACACCTACCTCAAACAAGAACATAAATTCTGACCAGTGGTTTCAATATGAGTATCTCTAGTTTTTTCTACAGTGTTGTAGTTTAGTTAGTTGAACTGTCAGTAGTTGTGAACCTGAACATTCTGATGGGAGTCCTGCTGTTCGAACGTCTCTGAGGCTGCATCTAGGAGACAAAATACATCAAATGTTGGATATGGAGAGAAACTGAAATACTCATATGGAACTAGCAGCAGCTAGGTGAGGATCACGTGGATATAGAACTAGTACAGCTTCAAGCTCATTCTAGGACTGAGTTTGTGGTTACTTAGGACAGAATATAGTTGGAATGTTTGCCAGAAAACACCTCCCAGATACTCAACATTGTTTATCCAGTTCATTTCTGTCTATGCAGCTATCACCTCCTGGAGTGAAAAATGATATATGCAATGGCTTGCGTCTTTTTCGCATTAAACATTAGACCAGCTGTGATAAACAATCCCTCAATTCGATCTAATTGCATTTAAGCCACTATACCACAGTTCCTTCAAGATAAACTACATACGAGGTGTGGTAGAAAAGTAATGAGACTGGCAACACTTCAACTGCGCTGTTGTCCTTGATAGACCTCCTGTATCAGTACCCTCTAAGAGCTCAGTGCGAGTTTCAACTCGTTCCGTTAACGACGTGATTTTTGTGACTGCTATTAGCGAAGAAGAGAACACGTTGAAGGTGAACACCGTTCAGGGAGGCCTTCAACTTCTAAAACCGATGAAAATATTGAACGTGTCAACATTGTATTCGTTTAACATTAGGAATGTTGAGTGAACAATTAAAATTAAACCGTTCATAAAATTGTGCCGAAAAACCTGATAATTGAGCAGAAGAACAGCGCTAATGAGCAAGATTTAGTCGTGTGATCACAGGTGATGAATCATGGATTTTTGAAGACGATAATATAATAATACGATCCTGAGATCAAAAGGCACACTCATAAGAGTGCCACACTGCAAAGTCTCCTCGACTAAAGAAAGCTCGAATGAGCAAATTAAAGATTAAATCAGTGCTGATTTGTTTTTTTTTTTGACAAAAGGGGAATCGTCCACAAAGAATTTGTTTCTCCAGGACAAACTGTCAACCAAGTTTTTTATAAAGACGTCCTTGAAAGGCTCAGAAAAAGGGTAATTTGCGTGAGACCAGACATTGCAGACAAATAGATGCTCCATCATGACACACTGCCCTCTCCATAACAGAATTTTTGACCTCAAAAGGCATGCCTGTGGTTCCCTAGCTCCCCTATTTACCTTATTTCAGTCCCTGTGACTTTTTCCTTTTTCCTAAACTGAAAAATGTCCTCCAAGGACGTCATTTCGGGACTTTAGACAACATCCAAAAGAGTAAAACGAATACACTGAAGACTATACCGGTTGAAGACTTTCAGCGCTGCTACCACCAGTGGGAACAACGTATCCATCGGTGTGTAGCTGCCCAAGGGAACTACCTTGAAGGGGATAACATTGATGTTTGAAAAAAATTAAAACTTCAGTAAATAAGAAAACGGTCGGATTACTTTTCTGCCACACCTCGTACATATGACTTGCGATAGCATAGATCATGGTACATGGCTTGGTTATCTATCGAGTCTCACTTTTTTTTATTCCTTGCTTTAGGAAGCAAATATTACATCGTTTTAATAACATCTCTAACCCATTATAAAAAAATCCTTTAGTTTGTTTGCAAAATACTTTTCAACAGCCAGTATAACTATGTCATCGTCCATAAACTTTGTTCGCCTTAGAGTTCTTTTGCACGGAGCGAGATCTGGACCATAAAATGGATGATCTTTTCTGTGAAGTCACATTCGGTAACGACAGCTTTTGCATGTCTTGATTTGGGGGTTGGTGCATTATTGTGAAGCAATAGGACACTTTGGGTCATCGATAGTCCCTAACGCATATCCGTCTCTCCTTGTCCGCTGTTAGGTAGTTAATAAGGAGATGGAGTAGAGTTTCTTCCGCCCTCCCACAGTTCCTACACAGAGGAGAGTTTACTAGGTCCATGCGAATCCTGGCTCGTGTCAGATTCTTACTGACTAAAAACCTCTCCCCACTTCGGCACTATCGCTTTTCCACACCGGAACTCGCATTCCTTCGGTGTGGTGCCGTCTCTTCTATCTTTGTTCTTGTTCTTTGGTCTGTATGATCGATCGAATTGTTCTATACGCCAGGTACCATTGCTCTCGTCTGACGCCATTAAGTTTCTTATCATCGTTGTCTCATTGAAACCTTCTCATGACTCTCGGGTATATACTTCTCGTGCGTACTCCTACCTAGATCAAATAGTGTGTGTTAACATCATCTATGGCACCACAGTAATCACACTGGTAGGAATTGGCTCTTTGCCTATCATGCAGATATTGACGGAAGTAGCCGTGACCCGACAGAGCTTGGGTAAGGTAGTAGTCTGTTTCATCACATGGCCTTTCAACCCATTTTCGGACTTCTGGAGTCAGCCTTCTTGTCCACGCTGCATATCTATCATTTCTCTACTTTTCTTTCTCTAGCGGTAGTTTTCCATCTCCATCGCATCTCACTCTTCTTTCCTCGACTAGAAGTTCAATCGGTGGTACTCCGACGATTATGTCAACTCCTCCTGCCGATATGGTTCTATATGCACTTGCAATTCTGATATTAGTAAGTCTCTGTACCCTTGTTAGTTTTGCACATAGTTTTTTGTTCCTTAGGGCCTTGTACCAAACTGGCGCCACGTATAGCACTATAGAGTTTATGACACTGCCAATCAGCCTTTTTTTGAATATTGCTGGATCACCGATGTTGGACAGCAGACCAGTGAGAGCGCCTATAGTTTTCTCTGCTTTGGTCACGTAGTAACCAATCGTGGGCTGCAAATGTACATTTTGTATCCAGCTAGACTCCCAAATATTTGACTTCGTGATGGGTGGGTATTTTGTGGCTCTGTACCTTAAATTCAATGAACCCAATCTTTCTTTTTGTTGTAAGAAGCACAGCTTCGGTCTTTTCAGGGGCAATCTGCAGTCCCCTCCTTGTCATCCATGTTGGTTACTCTTAGAATTGAAGTATCAGCTACATCCATCAAAACCTACGATTTTAACACAGTTGCAATTAATACAGTTCCAAAGAGTGGGACTCAGGACGGAACCTTGTGAAACTCCATTATTTACTTGGAGGGTTTCCTCTATTCCCTCTGCTTCCAACACTATTTCTCTTTCAGCGAGGTAGGACGCTATAATAGAGATCAGCCCTTGGTTGACATGTCTAGCTCTTAGCTCCTGAAGGATCAGCTGCCAAGAAGCGCTGTTTAATGCGTTTTTTGACGCCTCTGGTAATAACGGCACACAGCCTCCTGTGTTGGTGTGCAAAACTTGCCGCTCCTTCCGCAATACGAAACACTTCCCTTATCGTGTCTGCTGCTTGTCTACCTTATCGGAATCCATACTGATTATTCGAGAGACCTCAGCCTGTCTCTGCTCTATGAATATTTCTTGACAATCCCAAAAAAATCGTTGCCATTATTTTGCCTGCAGATGGGTTGAATTTAAACTTCTTGAGAGGACTGGAACCTTTAATATGCCACTTTTTGGGATGGTGAAAGCATTCGCGGAACCTATCTGGCACTAACTTTTGTCATTCCAAGGTATTCGTGGTGGCAACCGTGCCTTCTGGAGCTGCTAACTGTCGCTTCTTTAATCTTACATTCTCCAGTATCAAACACTTGACTTTTTCAATAACATCGGGGGGTGGTCACGTCAACAGACTGACCTGAACGGGGATCATCATTCAGTGATTCTCAGCCATGTTCAAACAATTTTGACCAGTCGCAATTAGCCGATATTAAATGATAATTATCCCTGTATACTGATAACATTTCTTCACGTAGATTATTGCATTTTATTCCACACATGGAAAGAATTGTCATCAAAAAGTTGTCTCCTTGCATGCTGGTGCGGTTACTAGCAAGCTAAAACATGTCTAGATACATATGTAGATTCAGATTTATATGTCTGATTTATGATTCTTTTATTTATAAATCTAACAAACTCCCAAGAAAGAAAAATAAAAGAGGTTCAATAAACATTGAAAGGAAGATAATCTAAAATATGTTTAAATTATACATCCAATGATTTAGATCAAGTATATCTTGAAGTATAACAGCATAATAGAACGCGCACTGGCTTATTGTTGTTCCTCTTACGACATATGTTAATACAAAGAACTGTTCGTGCATAATATGAAGCAGTTGGCAAGCATGATAGTACCACAAACAACACACATGTACCTAACGCGAATAAAGATACTTATGTATGTACCTAGTAACGATAGAATACGAACATGGCATCCGTGGAACCTGTCGAGTGGTGACAAGTTTATTAAAGGAAAAGATTCTATTGTCATGCAAAAAGAATGGAAGAGAATAGAATAACACGTCTTATTCCTTTAACTGTACATAATCTTAGTTTTAGAAAGAATTAAGGTCCTAACGTTAAACCTTGAGGCACACAAAGATATACATAAATAAAACGGACAAAACCAACATCAACCGGAGCAGCTTTATTTACATAACGCAAAAATAATAAGTGATTTTCGTTTTTTCTCCGTTACATAATGTATTACAAACACGGATTACATAATATCCGTTCACCACACGAATAACAGTGATGTGGAAAGAAAGTAGCTGCATCTCCTTCAGCGAAAGGCGAACTTTCTTTCGGTATACGCACACATTGCAGAGAAGACGGACAAACACACATAATACGCTAACCACAACACGGCCCAATATAACGGGTCCTCCTGTCGCTGCGTTCTAGCGGTTCACCAACATCGTGCTCGAAGCGCTGATCACGTGACAAGATCAGGAGCTTCACTTGTTTCAGCGGTGAACGCGTTGTCCGCTCTTCTGCGTTGTTTTGTATTTGTTTTATTTTATATATCTGCACTTTTGTGGATGTCGAGGATGAAGATATTGTTTCGTAAATTTTGTTGTTATGTGCATCAAATTTTTATTTAAATTTAAAGTAGTAATCTTTGAAATGCCACGCGTGCAAGAATTCTTACTTAAGTATGTAAGAACCATGTTCAACATATTTCTTATTTTTATCCTTTCTACAATTAAAAACAAGCCAACAATTTTCTTTGTTGTCAGCAAACAGTTAAATAAAACGTTGAATTTACAGATATTATCTGACATAATTGCATTTCTCTTTTGCGGATTTCAGACAGGAATTCTCATTAAGCACCTTTCGCGGAGCGGACAAGAACCCAAAACTGTCAGAGGCGACTTTGTCTCGGCTCTGCGCTGTCAATAAAACCTTAAAAAATACCTTCAGCTCTGGTTGTATGCACCCCGACGCAGCAGTAACCAGTTCTCCTTCGATTAACATTTATTAAAGTTCTTAAACTCGTAAAAAAGAGATGAAAGGAAACGATAATAAAGTGGGCAATCGAACCAGTTTATTTAAATTCGTATTTTGTGCCGTTCTCCGTTGAATTTCATTCTATATAATACGAGCACATATACATAAATATATGGCCCAACACCATAAAAGTGTTTGCTTTGTAGTGGCTCTGCGACCAGAGCAGATGGCATAATAATAATGGTTATTATGGGACATTTTAGTCCCTTTTTTTGCTAGTTTTATAAATAATAATTGCCCCTAATTTGGAGATAATTTTGCGCATTTCATTCAAATTAAATTTAAATTATTGAAGTTTATGAATCTAGTAATATTTATGCATCTTTTTTATGATGATATTAAATGACTGTATCTTTAATACGGATTAAACATTTAGCGAAATGAAATGCAGAACCCCTAGAATGGTGTTATTAAAATTACAAAGAAGATAGTCAGAATAAGCCAATAAAAAGAGCAAATAATGTGTTAATACCAACTCTTGATGACATTACAGAAAAGTTAACTGATAAATGTATATTTACTGTATTCGATCTAAAGAAAGGTTATTGGCATATCAAACTAGATGATCAGTCAACAGATCTATGCACTTTTGCAACGCCCTTTGGTTGTTGGAAGTTTTTAAGCCTGGCCTTAGCAATATATAAATAATAAAAATGGTGATATCCCTGGAGTGCAAATTTATTTTGATGATCTATTCATATCAGCAAGAACTAGTGGAGAAGATGATAAAATTTGAAGTAAAGTCATAAATAGAGCTAGAAGAATAGGTGTTAAATTTAATAAAAATAAAATCCAATTTAAAGTAAGCTCAGTGAAATATTTAGGGCATATTTTTTCGGCTAAGGGCATTTAAATAGATCTAGAAAGAATTAAGACGATTGCAGGGTTGAAAGAGCCAACAAATAAGAAACAATTACAGAGTGAGTTAGGTATGATAAATTTTTTAAAACAATTATCAACCAATAGCAAACGGAGAGTTCCATTTTGAATAAAAGATAAATTGAAGCAAACATTGAATGATCTTGAAATTATAGGTGTTATTAAAAAAGTTGAGAATCCTTCAGGGTGGGTAAGCAAATTTGGTAATTGTAGAGTAAAATTCAACAAAATCAACTAAAGTATCACGAGCAAACAAGTCGGCCCAGGAAAAAGCTACATGAAGGTGAAAATGTAGTAGTGAGAAAAGAAAAGATCTGGGAACCTGCTAAAGTTATACAGAAACTTAACAGCCCAAGATCTTTCAAGATGAATCAGGTAATATTTTACGAAGAAATTCATCTCATCTTAAAGAGTCGAAAAATAAATTTATATTAAAACCCGAAAATGACAATACCCTTTCTGATGATCAAATAAATGTTAGTTCTCAACATGATTTATTACATAATAATAATAATAGTAATACTGACAATAAGTTTAGTATGAATATACCAGATAAGTGTAATGGCAATAAATCTGAAAATCATTCTACTGTAGATGATAAGATAGATTATAAATCGTATTGGATCTAAAGGAAAGTTATCGGCATATCAAACTAGATGATCAGTCAGCAGATCTATGCACTTTTGCAACGGCCTTTGGTTGTTGGAAGTTTACTCTTTTCTTTTGTGAATTATAATACCTTTTCCTTGAAGATTTTTATATTTTCTTTTTCAATTGCTTTAGTCAAAGTCAAATCATCCGTTCGAAGAAGTTTTCTTGCAGCGATAGATCTCTGATTCCTAACACTATTCTGTCTCTAATCATTTCATCCATTAACGTTTGAAATTCACATGTTTGTGCGAGTTTCTTGATATCCGTAATAAAATGTTCAAATTCTTCACATTCGTGCTGTTCTTGTTTATAAAATTTGTATCTTTCATACACTGTATTTTTTTCGGGATACAGTAATCTTCGAATGACTTTATAACCTTATTAATATCTCGAAAAGCAGTACTGGCTGTACTCGTTAAGTTCTGGAAAATGTGGGTATGGCAGCCAAAGATTCCAACAATAGACTCAAATTTTCAAATTCTACACAGTTAGAAATTTAGTGTAAATAATTAACACTAGCCGGTGTTTATATAGGTCCACTCTTTTTAGAGTAAAATATTAACACGGAGTGCACGAGTAAATTTTAGAGTAAACATCTCTCTACGTAGTGCAAACATAGTTACTCTACTTTTACACGTTACAGATATATTTCTAGCCGATCCATCCAAATTCTTTCAGTTTGGACCACCTCCATTGACCAGCACCAGCTTCATTACCATTTAAAAGTAATCATAAAAATGTTTTTGTGGAAAAAAAAATCGTGCCTCGAAGCGGGATCGAACCCCGTACCTCCGCATGACAAAGCGATGACATTACCACGGACCTAAGAATTCCGATAGTTTTACATAGCGATTTAATGTATATACATAATCTATAACATGGATGTATTATTATATGGATAGCGCATTCTGTTCACGGATTGACTCTAACATTAAAGTGAGAGGTTGCACAAGTGAGATAAAGAAAATAGAGCTAGAATAGGCAAAGGATTCATATACGCCCATAAGATTTACATTGTTATTTTGGTTTCGTTTAGGTATTTATCCGTTTATCTCGTTTAATATTGATCGGATACCGACTTAAATATATGAAATGCGGAATAAATAGAGAATAACTTGTACTTTGGTTTTTATTATAGATACCTAAGTAAATACTATTAAATATATTAAGAAAGCCCATCAATGCGTTTCCCCATATAGGTATGAAATATATGTTAAATCTTCCGCACAAATAATATATAATACTTACCTTTTAGCGTTATATGGGTAAGGTGGTGCATAAAAAATATTCGTAAGCAAGATTTTCCCAATATATTAAATGAAATTGATTTTTAAAGTGATTTATGGGATATTGATAATCTTTATTGTGCCAAAAATCACAAAACTATTTTCAATATCTTTGTCTCAGGTATTGGCGCGTGAAATATACAATTACCATAAACTAAAGGAATATATAAACATCGTATAATGAGCATGAAATAAACTAAATTAAAAATTAATTCTTATTAACAAAGAAAAAAAATGTATTGCTCAAATTTAAACAAACATTAAAATATTAATGAGATTCCATGGTGGACTCTGTGTGAGTAATGTTTAAATAAATAGTAAAAGAATTATGGTCCTTTCTCACAATTTTCTTTAATAAAACCTTAGGCTACCGGTTTCGAACTGTTAGTTCATCTTCATAGCCAGAAAATAAATGACCTCTCAGATTCAAAATGAATACATCACGAAAATGGGAATTGAGTAATTGGTTAATTGACTAATTGGTTTATCTCTATAGTTAAAAGAATGTTAAAATATTAAAGTACAATATTACAGACACGTTAAAATTGTATATTTCACGCGCCAATACCTGAGACAAATATATTGAAAATAGTTTTGTGATTTTTGGCACAAAGATTATCAATATCCCATAAATCACTTTAAAAATCAATTTCATTTAATATATTGGGAAAATCTTGCTTACGAATATTTTTTATGCACCACCTTATCCATATAACGCTAAAAGGTAAGTATTATATATTATTTGTGCGGAAGATTTAACATATATTTCATACCTATATGGGGAAACGCATTGATGGGCTTTCTTAATATATTTAATAGTATTTACTTAGGTATCTATAATAAAAACCAAAGTACAAGTTATTCTCTATTTATTCTGCTACGCATTTCATATATTTAAGTCGGTATCCGATCAATATTAAACGAGATAAACGGATAAATACCTAAACGAAACCAAAATAACAATGTAAATCTTATGGGCGTATATGAATCCTTTGCCTATTCTAGCTCTATCTCACTTGTGCAACCTCTCACTCTAATGTTGGAGTCAATGCGCTGCACTTGTTTAGTATATTAGACGCTATCCATATATTATACATCCATGATCTATAACGAAACCTAACCTATACCGATTACAAAAATTATTATTTCCGCGTAGAATGGTAACGGCCTCGTCGAGTTCCTCACATCCTGCCGGCCGTAGGAGAGATGCCAAACTACCTCTACAAACACCAATTATTACAGATATAAATAATATAACATTGAAGTCAACACTGTTTTGATAGGAAATTTTACACTATCGTCTACCGTCTTTGTTTAGATGCATGCTTGCTATCCTTTACTGCTCGATTTAGTGTAAAATTACTATTAGAGGCAATTTAAAATAGGTATATACTCTACATTTTTTACTCTAAAATATTTACTAGTAACACTAGACAGTTTACACGGCTCTGTTTTCGAACTGTGTAAGCTTTCGCAATTTATTTATTGCTTCATCAGAGTATTAAGATAGAGTGTACATTGACGATGTAAATCCAAAAAACATTCTCAACAGCAAGATAACATGTTAAAATTAATATTATTACACTAGTCACATATTAAAATCAATTAATAAAATTAAAATTGAGTCTATTGTTGGAATCTGTGGCTGCCATGCCCACATTTCCCACTTGTGAACTTATTAATATCCTCTTTATTCCCCTCATCCAAATTAAATGTTTACCTGAATTTCTGATGATTTTTCTGCTTTTTCAGATGCTACCATATAAATTGTATAATTCTGTTTAAATCTGCGCCAATTTTCACTTATATTTCTAGTAAGAATCAAATTTCGTGGCGATTTGCACTCCTCCATTATTTTAATACACGCGGTTCTCGCTTCAGGTTCTAGACCGGTTCAGAAGATAAAGAAAATATTGCTTCGAAAGGTGTAGATTTTCCACTGAAGATGAATACCGATCGGGGGAAGGCAAGTTTCTGTGTCCGTCTCGGAAAATGTTGATGTAGTACCTATGTTAATACAAAAATCTTTGAAATTTTTGATTTTTAAATACGAAGCGCAGGTAAATAATAAATAATAACAAGAAATAATGCAATTTTCAAGTTGATTCTATAAAATCTTGAGTTATTGGAAAATTTAGAAATAAAATTATTAACTTGAACACCCTGTATCTCTTAAACGAACAACATTTGTATAAGGCATGCCGCGGTCAATCCATTTTAGGCTCTACTATTCCCAGTTTCCGGATTTCCCATTCTTAACGACTCACTGTGTATATATAAATATTTGTGTTCGAATATAGTCATATCCTTGCTTTACGAACGAGTAGACTGATTAGGAACTGTTTATCCAATTGCCGAATTATCCAAATCCGTTTACTGTTAGACGTATAAGAAATAGACTTGAAAAATCTTGGTCTTAATTACTCAGGAAGCAGCACGGGAAGCTGTTGCTTAAGCAATAATAAAAGGGAAAGGAAATTGTTACCTCAAATAAATCAACTACTTTATAGTATACAAAAGATTAAAAAGAAAACAGAAATAACAGGCAGGCCATTATGTATTCCTTTAAACAAATTTCAATTTTGAATCTTCTTCACACTCACCAACCAGTGACAGTTACTGCCATCAAAACTGAAATTGCTTGGACTGGAAGCAATAAAATGGTACTCTCTTCCCTCAACATTTCGCTGTAATTCTATGTCTTTGGAACAAAAAAAAAGTGAATGTAAAATTTCAATAATAGAAATTGTAAAATACATCTTTATCTGGAAATACTTTAAGAACACGATGCTACACAACCGTTTTAAACTGTAATTTCTTGTATAGTTTATTAACATGATAATTCGATTTATGGTCCTCATCAATGACGACACCAAGTTATTTTGAAGATGGCTTCATTTTTTTTTCGATCGTCTCTTCTTTGAACGATTCAGTAGGTCGAATAACAGCGGATGGTCCAACGCCAAGATTCCCTGTCGACTAATCGAGAAAAGTATTGTTACCTTAATTGATATCAAAATCAAGAACCAGACCATTGGGTGTAGCCCGCACAAAATTTTTAAAGCTTCTAGTGTTAGTTTGCCTGCAACAAACTGTTTTAATTCATAGACTTGAACCTAAAAGAGGAATCGTCATCAACGTAGAATAGAGTTAATTTATCTGTTTAGAAATAAAATGTTTGACACTGAAACGCAAGCTCGTTAAACGGATAGTCGAGAGGTTTTATGTATGCATAAAATTCGTTTGCAGTACCAATCAGGCTTTGTTTTATTTACTGCTATGTTTGTCGATTTCATCTACACACATATGCATATATATTTTTGGACCCATGTAATTAGTACACCAATTATACACCTACTCATGCATTTATTTCATTTCGTTATTTTGTCTCGTGTAACTCTTGTAGCCTACAGTATTAAACACACTATTATTAATGTTATTATGTCAACCTTATCGATCCTGTATCTACTGATTATTATGTCTTGCAATAACAAAAAAATGAAAAACGGATATACGGTTTTATATTCCCATTTCAATTGTTGAATTTATTACTACTGTCAAGCTAAGTTATTGTTTCAGATGGCGCCAGTTACTTCGTTATTTCGCCAACAATCCACAACGTCTCGCATAACTGATTTCTTTGATACTACCGACTGGTTATGCCAAATTAATTACAACGTACAGTTCTAAACTTCTATTTCGAAACATATTCGCACGAGCGAAATATAAATCAAACTATCACGATTTATTTCATTACCAAGGACGAGATCTGTAACACTTTTTCTAATTGGAATTTTTAACATGGCAGACATCTGTATCTGTATCGGACGTTGAATTAATTGTTTTGAGCTTCGTGAGTTTAGCTGACAATGAGTGAGTCGGTGTTTCGTTTGTGGATTAAGCCGGCTTGAAAATTGAAGCCTTCCTCTTTTTATTATATTAAAAGCTAGGTACTACGTACGAGTTTCCGTAGATTTATATCCTGAGACGTTATTAAAACATACCATCAGTGTCTTATAATATGAATTGATATATTGGTACTATTAACATAGTAAATGTTAAGCTATGTAAAAGCTTATGTAAATTTCGTGAGATTAAGAGATGTAAATGTGGAGCGTAATGAATTATAATCGAACTAAACCGGTAGGAATGATAGTTCTAATTAAGCTGCTAGCTGCTACATTCTGTACAAATTGTAAATGAAGTGAACTAGTGTAGTGTTATGTAAGAAATTGTATAATATATGCATTTAAATATAAAATCTTTCAATGTAAGCAAGAACTACCAGTAGGTACTTGGTTTATTTTCCCGAAGTTATTTCATTTTTTCAGCCAAAAAAGGCATTGTTTGATAACCATTCTCTGTAAGACTAAATTTTGACCGAGGCACAGGGTGTGTTTGTAATATTGCATACAGAATAAACTGAATTTACCAATATTGTGAAATGTCTTGCAAATTAAAGAAAAATAGTCTTTTTTAAGATTATTTTAAGGTTTCGAGGCCATAACGCACACATTTTTCACTAATCCCATTATTATGAGGTGTGTGGCAATCAAATAGGAGCAATGGTTTTCTTGACATCAAGTGCCACAATACTTATTGCTTTACATTTTTTGGCTGATGGTGATTGGAGTCACCTTTTCTCGGCTTTTGGGAGCTACAAATTGACTTTGTTTATTTCTTAATTGTAGCTGAGACTCATCCATGCTGTAGATGTCTTAAAATATATTTTTTTAAGGTAACGTTTGCTCTGATGTCCACTTGGACATTCTTCCTAGACATTTTGAAGAGACTGTTTGAAGATACTCTTTCTGATTTTCTAATAATTAAGGCAAGGATTACGTGGCATAAACGTCTGAAAACATGGAGTGAAACCCTGTGATTTTCTGATGTGTTTCTTCAATGTAGATCCTTTTTCTCCTCTTCCAAGTCCGGACATACATTAGTAAGTCCCTTATTCTCCCATAAGGCGCTTCTGACTATGAAATTTCTAAGAAAAATATTAATTAAATTAAATACAAATCAATAGGCATTAAATATGACAGAAAACGTTGTCTCAGGATGACCAGATCAAAATCGCCTTGCAGATGATGAATCCTGACAAACTGAGATGTTCCTATCATCAAACGGAGACTTCTCAAGAGCTTAATGTGCGTGATAATCGAGCGTTAAAAAGTGTAGTAGACGAGGCCCTTGATTCTTAGAGATCATCTGTTTCTTTTTTGGAAGCCGTAATGGACAGATATGACTTTTACCTACATTCAATTTGTCAATAATCATCCAGAGGTGTTGTCTGAAGCTCAAGCAAAAATTCAATCATATTTTCAATTAAAAAACTGAAAGGTTGCAATGGAGTTTTTGGAGAAACAAACCGCACATTTGCAATTATTAATTTTCAGACCCCATCTTGAGGCCTACGTCATAACCTCATCTAGAACTCTAGTCTGCAGCGAAAAATATTGTCGTCATTTGAAGCTTGCTAGGTCCGTTCCTGGTGGTGTGAGCAATTCGAACAGGAAGATTAAAAAGAGACTGGGTCCTGACAAGGTTTCGTGAGCAACGCCCACAGCCAGGTAGAATTATATAAGTCGCATCAAATTTGGATTCATTCCTAAGGAACTCATTTTAAAGAATAGGAAAAGTCACGCTCAGGTGCTCGATTATCTTCATTTGTTATATCCAATACAAAAGTCTCCGAGAGTCTTGGCCACGTTGTTCATCTTTCTTCTTTTTAAGGTTGTTTCTGGTATAGCAATTCCTTTGAAATGACGCCAAATTCTTAACACAAATAGCGATTTATATACAAAAGAAAAAACCAATCACATTTGCAGCCAGTAGGGAGTGGCAGTTTCAGAAGAGCAAAATCAAGACAATGCTGACCGTTTTCTTCGATTCGGGTATTGTTCACCATGAATTCATTCCAGAAGATCAGACGGTAAATTCTACAACGATTGTGGGGCGGAATTCGACGAATTCGACCGAAATATCAAGAAAGAATGCATCATCGTACAAAGTCATCATGGTGGGTGAATTCTTGACCAAAGAAAGATATCATTGTTATCGATCATCTACCGTATATTCACCTGATTTGACTCCGCGATTTCCCACTGAAATTGGCGATGAAAGGAAATCGTTTCGATACCATCGCGATCATCCAAACGACTTGGACCGCCAGACAGAATATTAACAAAATCTCAAAAGACATTAAGCAAAAAAATACATATCTACATTAACAGATTAGGTACCTAAACTATTTTAAAATATCCTGACTTATTTATTCAAGATTGGGATCTATTTTATGAAGAATAAACATTACGTCAAACTACTTATACCTAATAAAATAATCCATTCAGTTATAAGTACTATCTTTTACTAGACGACATTGTAGGCATTACATTTAAATTTAGTTAGTGGTTTGGTTACCCTTATATGTACGTCTAGAAGGCTACAAGAAGGAAGGTGAAGCAATCAAACCCATTCATTATAACGAATAAATTTTCTAACATGAATCGAGCTTATTTGGTACAACATTATTATTTACGAAGATACTATTCTACTACGACTTCTATTCTAAAATCTTCTATTCATTCATAACGAATTTCTAAATACGGAAAGTCTTCAGCCGCAGCAATAATAATTCGTGCGTGTTGAATAAGAATTCCGCTTCACAAAATGCAACCTGCGTAGCCCCTGTCCATTGTCATCTATTTAATATTCATAAAATATATGATATAAGCCGCATAGTGTGAGCAGCACGTATTTACTACTTTATACAACAGACGTACCAACATGTAAAATGTATAGGCTCGTCTGTGTGACCCGTATTAGAAATTATGACTGAATAATAACTTTACCTATTAAGACAGTATTGTTAACCCAATGCTCCAAGAGCTTCGAGCTGGACAGGAATGGAAAAAGAACACCATATATACAAGGGAAATGATAGGCAGGACACGTAACTTCAATTATTGCGGTTACGTTTAAACATACAATTCTTCTTTATATATCCATCTCTACTTCGCACCTTCTTCAACGCGTACGATAGACGAGGAAAACACAACCAACTCCTAATGCTTAGAATAGCTTATGAAGAGTAAATAACTGTAAATCTGCGACCGGAAGTTCAACGTCGTTTTCAGAGTCTAAGGACTTTAACCTCGGACTTGTGCCATTTGTTAGGCGTTCTGTTAGACTGAGAAATGCAGACAAACCAGAAGGATGGATGCAGGTTTGGCGCGAGGTATGGCGCGGCGTATTAGGAACCTAATTAGATTCTTAAATAAAGTGCGCGAGGATAAGCCGGCGCCGATGTTGTTGAGAGAATTATGTCGCGAATGTATTGGAGAAATACATGCTCTAATTGCTGTTTATTCTTTAAGTTAATTATGAGATATATTTTTGGTACGCTGTAGATCGTAAATATGCCCGGTTATAAATTCATTTGCGAAGGTATTCATGCGTATTTTCACCATTGTGTTACTAAATAGAAGCGTTGCGCAATATGTTTTAAAATTAAATTTTGTTTCTTTATTATATTTTCAGGTTTGTTGTTTCCACCCGCGTTGAAATCTCCCCAAAAAGCGTTGAAATCTCTCAAATATGCATTGAAATCACTAAGATTAGGAATGCTTTATTCTTAAACGTTTCCATTTGTACAAAACAAAAATTAATTATTAGAATAACAGAAGCAACCAACTGAATACCTATTTTTTAATAATAAAATGTGTTCAAATAATAAAGCCAATATCTACATTGTTTGTCTGTCTCATTTGTTCTTTTTTTGCTTAACTAGGTTCTCTTTCTATACACTGTGAACACTGGTGCTGTAAGTTATAATACTGTGGTTATATTTGAAAAAAATGCCGAAAATATTGTTATTAAACAAAAATAAAGTTGTTGTTTTACATCAAGAAGGTTACAGCTAATCAGAAATAGCAAGACGGGAAAGTTGTTCTCCGTGCAGTGTTCCAAAAATTCTTTAAAAATATAACGAAACAGGCGAGGTGGTAAATAAACATGGACGACCGAAAATAGTTATTAAAGCGGATGCACACCTTTTGAAAGTAACAACTCTAGGAAACAAAAAAAGTAAGTACGGAACTGATGTGAGAAAAAGACACGTCTGTATTACATGCTTCAACTGTAAGGCGGTCTTCGGGTCATTAGAAAACCTCTTGGATTGATAGAAAAAGTCTTAGATATGTTAATAATAGAACGTCCAAGGGGCCTGCCGGCAGGACAGTTTGTCGTTCCGGCAGACCCTAAAATAAAATGTGTGATTTTAGATATGAAGTGGTTCTTCCAGCAGGACCAAATTATAACCATTTAAAAGTGCACAGAAAATTGCCTCTTTAAATCTACGTATACCTAGGTATTCTTTATCGCTATACAGTCACACACACATCCACGTCTATGGTTAATACATGTGTACTGCCGGAAGAAAACAAGCCCTGCTGAAAGAACAAATAAATTTCAATTGATGTCCTTCTGCAGCCCCAAAGGAGCTGAGAAGCTCCTTCTGGCAGGAGAGATGCTTGGACGTTCTATCATTAAAAGACCATCAAAATTGGACAAACGATGAGTGGAGACAAATATTATGGACCAACGAGTCAAAATTTCAATTACTTAGATTGAACAGGCATCAGTATGTTGACGACGTGTTGGAGAAGCTCTTGCAGAATCGTGTTTACAAACAACTGTCAAACCTGGAGGTGGCAATATCTAGGTTTGAGACTGTACTTTATCCCGAGGGGTTGGTGACATTATTAAGATTGAAGACAAGCTTATAATATATTGGAGCAACATAATACTATACGTCTTGAGCATCGTCTAATTGGTAATAATTTCATCCTGCAACAAAATAACAATCCCAAGCGCACACTTCTCGTTTTGTTAGGAGGAGCGAATGATTCGCACTACAAATTTGCCCAAAGTTGTGGAACCCATTGCATCAAGAGTAGTATCGCATTCCGAACGAACACACCAGAACAGTGCATAAGGGGTTGACGTTATGGTTTCAATTTTGTCGCTATTAAAGACGCAGGCTTTCTTATTTTAGCACGTGTCCGATAGAGGAAGACAAACTTGCTGACTTGCTTGACAGTATTATTTTAGTCTTTTCAACTTTTTAACTATTCACGTTATAGTTTTAATATCGGTTGGGATTCGTTGGGATTTTGCTTATGGAGCAGATTGGCACTAATTTCGACCACATCAATAATACTGTTTGGGTAGGTGAGGTAAGCATTTTCCGTTGTTTGTACAGATTAATAATAATGTAATCGTTTAATATTGCAGATGTTACTTACCACGATTCTCGTTTGGACATCAACACTTTTGTCTTGTTTGTGTAGAGCCTTATTTAAATAGAATTCCTGGTAAAAAATTGGTTCAATCTTAGGAGTCATTAAAGATCGTCCTTTCCATTTACGTCACCATTAATTCTTGAGTTATATTAAAGTTTTTTCCATCTTCAAATTTTATTGGCAACTTGCTATAGTATAAATAGTTTCATTTCCTACAGTTTCAGAATTGTCTATTTCTACTCTCGTTTATCTCTTTTCCACTTATGTTCATCCAACCCAATATCATATTGCAAATTTGATTGATTTGCATTTTACCTAGTTTTCCAACTTGAATAGCATCTATTTCATGAAGACAAAGGATAACTATGTTTCCAAATTTATCATAAATAATTGCTTTAGTTTGGGGTCATTCACGTAATTTTCCTTTATTATTATATTCCTTTATTATTATCCTGTTCACTTGTAATCTTTCCTAAACATTTTGAATAATCAATCCTATTTGCTTTCAAAGAGAGAGAAAAAGCTCTGAAGCCGTTTTAACCTGTTTTTCACCAAAACACTTCAACAGTCAATTAAACTCAATCTGAAATCGGTAGTAAGTACACGAAATACAAAATTATCTTGTAATAGAAGACATTTTATGTGTATGTATAACACATAAATTGCAAATAAGTATTTCGCTTAAGATTGTTCATTCTAACGTCAACTTGTAAAAATCAAAGTAGTAACTTCCTATATAGTCATTTCATCTATGTAAGTAGAGGTAGAGTAGAGATGTAATTAACGCAAATCTATTATTATATTTTTTTTCGACATGAAGTGTTAAAATTTCTTCATTTCATGGCGTCGGCGGCTCATCGAAGCGTAGCCGTCTGGTTTAGCGGATGAAATTCTCTTACTCATCTATAGGAAGCAAGAATGATGGGAGGTAATGGTGAATTGGCAGGTCTAATACAAGATTTTCTTCCTGTTACGAAGATATATCTACATTACTAAACAATTTAATTAATCATTTATGATCACTACTTGCTTGGTTTTATTTGTAAATTCTTACAGAATAGCATAGAATAATTCTATATAAAATAATTTCTATGCAGAAGAAAGAATATTTAAAAATGCTGATAAGGAAGTATGTATGATGGAAGTCAACATCGTTACAAGTATTGTTAGATAGAGTATTACATATTTTGTGTGTTGGGAATCTAAGTAATATATTACCTTACGTGGTCTTGAACGGTAGAATGCCATATCATCTCTAGACGAGATCCTAAGAACACATCAACACCACTATGGAGTAAATTATACAAAAAACATAGCAATTCATCTGGTTCAGCCGAGTTGATAAGGTGCCCATTCCAAATTGTTTAAGTAGCAAGTCATGAGGATAATCACGATCAGTGCAAGTACTTCAGGAAACGTGTTTGCACCATTTCGAGTACGCTAATTTGATTGATATAAACTGAGGACCAAATGAGCGAAGCATACTCAAGTTTTGAACGTATAAATGAATAATACAATATCAGAACTGCATCAATTGATGTAAAACATGGTGTAGTTCTAATAATGAATCCCAATGTTTTCAAAGCAGAAATTGCAACCTCCAACGCATGATTTCAAAATGTTAGGTTTCAATCAAAAGTTACACCCAAATCCTTATGAGACCCCTTTACATTTTTTTTCGCACAAGAGATGGTCACACAGGTCAGTTATAAAAAGCAAGAAGAGCAGTGGTCCCAGATTAGTTCCTCGAGGAACGCCGGAGGATGCATAGAGTGGGTGGGATTTGTGATCCAAATATGATACAGAATGTTGAACATTCCACTTAGGGAACTGGCAGATAAAGTTTAGCAACTACAATGCTTTATCTAGCAGATAACTTCTATTTAACACTCATTAAACGTTTCATTGTAATTATCTTATTAAAATTTTATCTGCAAGTTAATTTATTTATCCTCACATTGATAAATCCACCCTTACTGGCACGTAAGCATGTTCATGCAAGTAGACCTCAAACTATGCTACTAACTAACTAATGTAAACGACATTTTCGTTGGGAGCATACTGATTTTTTAAACTACTCCTGTATGTTACTTGGTTGACGATAGCTCAAAACTAACATGCTAGCTTAAACAAGCATGCTTAATCGTAAAAAAGATGAAACGAAGAAAAGCTTCAGGTTATGATGGGCTAGTGATTGAAGTGATTAAATGGGAAGTGCTAACAGAATTGTTTAACAAAAGCGATTAGGAAGGAAATATGTCAAACTATTGGGAAATAGAGGTCCTAGTGCCACTATACAGAAAAAAAATGGAAGATAATGCATAAATTATCGAGACACAAGAATAGATACCTGAAAATACCAACAATGAGGGAATTATTAAAAAAAATTATTAAAATCACAAAGTAAATATAAAAAAACAAAATTCAGTGTGATGGATGAACCTGGCAACTTTTTACCAATCTATCTATATCTGGTTCAATATTGGTGAGTGCAGCCTTAAATCTTCGTGTTCGTTGATTTTCAAACAGCTTCTTTGTTTTGTCAAAATGTTTGTAACCACACTGAAACCTTTTTCCACTAGGTATGATAATAGAAAAGCGATAAAGTATTTTTCAGCAACGTTCCACAATGCAGGATACTGTGTTTCAATCTTACGCTGCAACCAGAACTTCTGAAAGCCTTGGTTGAACTTGCTTGGTTGCTTAAGCTCCTCATCTGTGCTGATGATGATCAACTCTTCTTGCATTATCACATTGGTTTCTTCCATGGTTGTGATATTGTACGAATTTATTACCCATTGCGGACTTTGTAAATTTGATAGATTCTCGAACCTCTTAGTAAAATCCTTGTGTAATGCGTTCAAGTGAGTGACATGATAAAATAACATCGTCTTGAAGCATTTCTGTTGTTCTATTAAAATATTAGTCATTCTTATAACAAGTTGGTACACGTAACACAGCACTTGCAGTATCTTGAAAGTTTCAAATCAGAACTTGTGTTAATTAATAGAGGTCGATTTTTAAACCTCGTCGACTCCCAAAATCAGTTTTCGTTTATGTCGACCCCTGGGAAAGCGATATCGACCCCAAGAGGTCGATTTCGACCACTTTGGCATCAACAACAATATTTCTATCATCAGTATGGTGTAGTCTTTATGATCAAATGCCATCCGTTTTTTTTTTGCATTCCAAATTAGATACCAACCACCCCTACTACTTGATTTCAGAAGGTTGGTAACTTGAATTGTCGCCTGGACTTATATGATGAGTTTCTAGTATTTCTAGATAAGCTGAAGCTGAAGCAAGAAATGGGAAAATTCGTTCATAAGAACCACTGAAGAATACAACAGCAGTCCCTTTCTTCTGCAAAAAAAACAGAAAGAATCGACCAATAAAGAGTGATTCAACATTTTCTTTTACTATATCATCAAGTCAAAAACAATTTCTATCTAATTTAAATATTACCGACCAAAGCGACACAATCTTAACCAACCTACAACCAATTTAAATTTAAAATTAAGCACGTGGTTTACAATCGTATAAAAGCAACTTCATTGCACAATATTATGATAATAAAATAATGACTTGCTAACGTTCTGGAAAATAAATATTTTTCTTTCTGGCAAAAATTACCAATTACATGAAAAGGAATTTATAAAATACCTATTTACACTCGCTTAAAATTGCAAATTCACGTAAAAATACTTCACAGATTTATATAAAAATTCCGAACGGTACCTCGCCTTGACATTAGCAAAAACTATTCGAAATCAGCTGCACCTTAAACAGTTAACAGGTACACATTTTGTCAATCTGTTACGTAAAAACAAAAATTCAAATAATGTTTCCGAAATATCACAGATAGGCTTAAAATAAACACGGACGAAGAAGGTCGAGAATGTTATACTTGGCCGGCAATGTCAAAAACCTCTCTCCGTGCTCGCTTGTTTATTTATGCGAACGATTTTTTTCCCGACTCATTAACATAGTTACAACACCCATAAAGTGTGTAGACGTCGTTCTTTAATTAATTATTGGTTTTCAATTGGCTTATTCAACGCGAAAATTTATACCTACGGTGTGATTTATGTATCAACATGCAAGTGGTTATCCTTTAACTAAAATCGAGAGAGAAATATATTTTGTTGATCATTATCTGGGAATTTTGATCTTGTGTTAATATTAGACGTCATTTTGTAAACAGATAAGTCGCTGGAATTTCCTATAGCCAGTTTTAAATCTGATTTATCCTTTATTATTCATTTAATTAACATCAAGCATCCAGATTGATTCTTAAAATGCGAAAGCAGCACGAATACGTAACGTTAGGCGCCGTTTTTGTTAACGTTCTAAAATTATTTAAATATTTTTAAGAAAGTATTGTTATTAAAAATACCAAAAAAAATGTCTGTACTAGGTGTTCATGGTATATTGTTGGCAATCACCCTGCAAACAAGTGCAATAAATATAGATCAAGCATTAGAAGCGAACCATGTGGTTTGATCTCTTCGATCTCGTCAGCGATCCTCCAAATGCAAGACCTAATTTCATTGCAATCCTCGACGTTTTCATAAGTTTTGTTATTGATGATATTATGCAAAAACCTATAAACAAAATAAAAGCTTATTGGCGGTACTTTTCGCAAGAATAATGATGAAGAATGTACTGATGTCCCTTATCATTTAATAAACAGGATCTTATTCACAATCGAAGTCTTAAAAACACCATCTTCTCTCATCTGAAAAACGCTTTCTTACCTTGTATACGAGCTCTTTTCCTTTTTTTTTCCACTGACAAAAAACTAGAAAATGTCTATTACTACTACTACTATTACTTCGCCATTAATTCATTTTATGATGTAAAGGCTTATGATACTTTCCTTAAAAATGGTTAGATCTTAAAGAAACAATTTTTTTTTAGAAATACGAGTAGTTTATTTGTTGTGCTGGGTGATCAGATTTCTGACACACAACGGGGGTTGGTTCTAGCTAACTACCGTGAAACTTTTTTGGCTACTGAAGCAACATTTAAGCTGGACTTTCTACACGTTTTAACGTGCTTTGTCTTCCCCTACATATGTATGTTAGAGATAAGCCATAATATACGCGGTGAATTTAGAGTCTATAAGTTGTGGCTAAAGAAAATGTGGGGTAAGCTTCTGGAGTTTTGTGTCTGTACTTTGGAATAGAATAATTGCTGAAGATGGAAATAAAACATCCAGCCTCTAAACAAATCTTTAAATAAATGGAAATGGTAAATCGGAAATTGTCCTTCATCACGACAATGCTTCAAATCACATAGGGCAGCAAACAAATGAATTTTTAAAAGCTTCCGAATTAAAATTACTAGATCATCCGCCATATAGTCCAGACCTGGCACCTTTAGATTTCTTTTTAGTAAAGACAATTAAAACAGCCAATATGCTGAGCAATTTATTGGATTAATTACCTCTATATTTTAGCTGTTGTTTAAAATACAGAGGTAATTAATCCAATAAATTGCTCAGCATATTAGCCGTTTTAATTGTCTTTACTACATACATCATCGAGCGCCCTTTTTTCATGTACTTCCTAAATAAAGCAAAGAATACAGTTTTTTTCTTTGTTACAGGCTTTAACATGTGAGAAGCGTACAACCGACTTTTTGGAAATTTTTTGATTGACTTTAACTCTGACAACTCTTGAAGAGATTCAGATGTTACTTCCTGGTACTATACAGCTCCACCCTCCTCATTGGAAAATGTGTCATCTTATGAAGACGAAGATCTCTTTGTAACGCAGGACATTGAAAAATCTGCTTAAAAATTTAGTTATGGAAGAGACTTCAGCATAAGAACTTCATTTTTACTGATTCCTGTAGTAATAAGAAGTCGTTTTGGAAATGTCTATGATGACAGTATAGTTGTTATTGTCACCGAAACCAATAGATTTTTAATCAAATTACACCTTCCACAGCGACAAAAAAAATCCTTTCAAGGTTAACTATATCACATGTATTTGAACAAGAACGAAGTCATCTAAGAAGCGAACACCCAGCAAACAGTCAACCTCTGATTGATGTTCTAGAAAATAAATTTCAGGAGCAACTTTGTTCTGATGAAGACCGATAGGTTTACTTGGACACCTGAAGTGTATTCTAGAGTGTCAGCAATTGAATATAGTGAACTCAGATTAGCTGAAAATGTGTGTTTCACGTTATACAAGAAGCTTTTCAATCAAGGAAGTCGCTTTCATCTTAAGAGCTAACAGGAAAACTGTCCCCAATTACTTTAAACAGAATTATTTCTAGCCCGAATTCTCCAAACCTTCTAAATTTTATGGTTAGTAAAGTGACAACTTAGCAAACAAATTTAGTATCTTTAACCTACCAGTACCAATGACATTTAGATGTAAAATACATTTAACAATAAGTTCTATAATTGTGTGTACACAAAAATAATTTATTTTTAATTTTATCAAGTTAATACCCGTGAAAAATGTTGTTTATGCGATATATCTAAATATTTCCCATTCCAAACTTGTTAGAATTATCATTTATTCCCTTATTATACTATAATTATCTATTCTTTTTGTTTACATCGTACGTTGTGTGTACAAAACGCAAAGTACCCCATGAAACACCTCCTTTATCGCGGCTTTGGCTGTTGGTCGGTCGTGTGTCAACCAGTATGCAGGTATTACCACAGATAATATTATCATGCCTGTCGTGCCACCTACATAACGATTTATTTCCGCCTTTGATTACCGGGCAAATGGTGCACGTGCACAGCAATATATCTAGCCGTAAATCGGATTAAACATCATCGAGATTCCAGAGGCAATTCTCTTGCCGACAAGAGAGCGTAAATCTGCTTTGAAACTATGTAAAACAGCAGTTAAAATGTTAGTGAGTAATGTAAGAACATATGGTTAGTTTTTATGTAGAATATCTTGGTATAATCCGGTACAAAAATGACAGATATATGGGTGTCAATGCCCCTTTTTTCTATCTGTTTATGGCCGAAAATAAATAATTATTACATATTATCTATTAACTAAAATAAATATTCTTTTATTGTATTATATAACTATATATAATTCAGAAAATATTTGCCAAATCTGTGTCGTCTAATACTTTTTTATGGTATTGTACATATATACACAAATATAGTGTAATGTAACAGGTATGTGAAAGCCCCGTAATATAATTGGTCTCTTAGTATTACCCCCTACGCTTATTATCATAACTATTGCAGCATAAAAATGTAATACAGTTGAAAATATTATGAATATTTTACCAGTTTTTAATATAAAGTGCATGATATTGAAATTCTTCATTGAGTCGTATTCCTGGATAACTAGTAACGTAAAATGTAGGTTCGCTAACTAACTGCATTCTCTTCTAACAATAAATAAAACTGAAATGGAGGTACTCCTAGATGTGCTCTTTCTGCATCAAGATAAACATATTAGAAACATGACTTACAAACATATTAGGGATAAAACAAGAGATAGAAACAACCCATAAACGACACTCCTCAATTCTTGAACCTAAGTTTCATCATCCCAAGCCAAACATACTGTGATGATTATAAATCAGTTTAATAAGACCTATGGTAATGTACGAGGTGATAACCTGTTTCTGGAAGGTCGTAAAAGTCGCAACCAGGAATGCCCTTAACAGTCTTGACTCCTTCCAACACATAGTGGTGGAAGGAGTGGCTCTTGTGGCAATGCACAGACTGACCAGGGCAAGGACTGAAGAGGACGAGATTTCTTCTACTGTAGAGGACGAGACACTAAGTTTACCGAATGGTTAGGAAATACAGCTTCGAAAAGAACTTTCTTACGAAGCTAAGTAATTAAAGAAAATTGGTGGGAGAATCCTCCATCTACTCCCTAAAGAAACAGACAAACGAAACAGGTGCAGGAGTATTTGGACCAGGAATCAAATACTCCAAGCCAATGGGAATATACTCTACCGTCTTCCAAGCGGAGATGAATGCCATTGGAAGATGTGCTCAATTGAAACTGGACAGACACTATTGAAAGCAAAGCATTGCAATTTTCTTCGATGGAATCAGTATGTTGAATTGTTGAATTGAACAATTTATTGTCAACACTCAAAATTAAATTGGAAATAAAATTCTCATGATTTTCCACGAGGTTTAAGAATACTCTGAAGTACTATAGACTAGCCAGCCTATATTCTGGATGAACAGCTCGGACCAATTAAACGTTACAAGGAAATAATTTCAAATATGTCCTTAGAACTCACTCTAAGCAGCTATGTGTGTCTAGTCTAATTGAGCAGAATGTCTTCTGGTCGATGTTTGGAGTTGATCTGTAAAGTTTATACGAATTCGTACGATGTTTGCAATTAAACTAGCGTTAGTACGTCTTCTGATGTGTTCTGCATCGTCAACAATTCTCCTTTCTTCAAAATGTTTTACTGTTGCGGCTATTCCTCGCCTAATCGATGCTTTGGAAACATAAAATCCTGGCCTTAGAATTATTGGTCGATTATTTTCAAAACACAAGGAGACTATTATGGTTTATTGGGCAATTGTGTATCTCTTCTTCTTCTTCTTCTTAATCTTGTACCTTCCTAGCGTGGGGTGTAAGGCAGTTTGAGTTGAGGTTGTTCATTGCTTCTTATGTATTTCTCTCTCCACAGTTTTCTGTTTTTTGTTTCTTCCTTTATTCCTTCCCATTGAATACCTCGTTTTTGGCTTCTTCTCTTACTCCCTCTTCCCATGTTTTCCTAAGTATTCCTCTTGCCATTTTCCCTGTTGTTTTTGTTTCATATACTTACTTTTCTTGGAAGTCTTCCCTCTGGCATTCGGGAAATGTGTCCGAACCATCTTAGCTGGTTTTCTCCTATTTTGTCGTTTATGGGTTCTATTCTAGTTGTTGTTAAATGTTTAATTTCTTATTTTGTTTTTAATCTTCCTGAAGAATCTCATCTCCATTACGTTTATTCTTGATTTCTGTTTTTCTGTCAACGTCCACGTTTCGCTAGTGTGTGTTATTGTGGGTCTGACTATTTTCTTTACTACCTCGGCTTTTATTTCCTCGTCAATTTCTCTTTTACTTAGGAATGTCGTTTTCATTGTGTTGAATATTTTTCCTGTTTTTTTCATTCTTTCGTTTATTTTACTGTCTATTTTTCCATTTTTCTCTATGAACGTTCCCAAATATTTATGGTTTTCTACTTGTTCTATGCTTTGTCCGTTTATTTTAATGTCGTGTGTTTTGTTTCCTTTTGATATAATCATACTTTTTGTCTTATTTATGTTTATTTTCATATTTATCTTATTTAGTTCGTTTTGTAGTGTATTTAGGTTGTGTTGTAGTTGTTCTTGTTAATATTTTTCCTCTTGTACTTGAGAGGGTGATTCCTCTATAATTATTGCAATCTCTTTTGTCTCCATTTTTATATATCGGTAGTATTATATCTGTTTTCCAATCATTCGGTATTTTCTTTGTTCTTATTGCTGTATCTAAGATTTCAAGTAATTTCGCCAATCCTTCCTTTCCTAGGAATTTAATCATTCTGTTGTTATCTCATTTTTTCCGGGGGCTTTCGCCATTTTTAATTTCGCTATCGCTTCTTGTAATTCTTCTTCTGTGATTTGTTTTATTTCCTGTCTATTCTTATCTCTTTGATCTTCCTCATCTATTTTTGTTACTTCCATGTTTGATTCTCCCTCTATTTTATGTAATTCTTCAAAGTATTGTTTCCATCTCTCCATTATTTTGTCTTCTTCAGTTATTACTGTTCCCTTTTTGTCTTTTATATCCTGCATTGTGTAGTCTTTTTTATTTCGGAGTTGTTTTAGCGTTTCATAAAATTGTTTCCGATTTTCCCTGAAATTCTTGTTCATTTTTTCTCCAAATTTTTTCCAGAATTTTTTTTTTGCTTCTTTAATTGCTATTTTTGCTTCTGCTCTTTTTTGCTCGTATTCTTCATATTCTTCTTGTCTCCTTGTATTTATGTACTTTTTCCATTATTCTTTTTTCTTCTTTATAATTTTCTGCAGGTCTGGGCTCCACCAATCAATTTAAGTGTGTATCTCTAGACTTAAATTCCATATTTATTACTTTTCAAAAATAAGTATTCTATATTGCAATTGGATCAGCTCAAAAGATTCTTAAAGCGTCTTTCCTGAATGTCCATTACCCATACAATAATCTTTATGATGTATGGTACTAGAAGCTTCAAATTTATTAAACATAGTAGTATCTTGACTGATCTTACATAGATTGCAAACCAGTCGTTCATCTTTGTCATCAGTGTCTTATCGTCTAGAAAGAGAATTAAACGAAGATGTTCTTCGAGTTTGGAGAATGCATGAAAGTCACTACATGTCAGATCTTGAGAACAGGAGGAGTAGTTGTTGGAAAATTTCGAAGTCTGTATTATGAATTGCGGCAATTAAATCGCAGCTCATGTGGGCAGGAGCGTTGTCCTGACGAAACAGGACACCACGTCTGAGTTTTACTCTCCTTTTTTCTTTGATGGAAGTTTTGAAACGAGAGCGGTATAATGTTGTCCAGTTTTAGGCTGACCACATGGTAAAAAATCTATAAGGATTATTCCTTCGGTATCCAAAAAACTGTGCCTCCTCTCACCCCTCCCCGCAAATGCTGTTGCATAACACTTTCGATTCCAGGCTCTGCCTTTTCGATTCAGGATCATAATGGCGAACCTAGGTATCATCCACAGTAACGAATCTTGCTAGAAAATCTCGCTTAGCGATGGCCAAATTTGTCTCTGAAGTGACCTGTCGAACGCGCTTTTGCTCTGGCGTCAACATTTTCCCTACCCATCGTGAAATCACCATTTTTAGATCTAATTCTTTATGAAATATGGTTTCTACACTATCTATTGAAAACCCATAAAGTCTGAGCTATAAATTTCGCAGTGATTCGTCTATCTTGCAGGACCATATCATGGACTAGATCAATGTTTTCTTTGCAAACAACAGTTTTCGGCTGTCCAGCACCAACACCTTGTTCACAGGTTTCTCTGCCAAGTTTCAAAAACTTTGCCTAATTCTTCACCATCCGATACACAAAGATTCAACCTTCTATATTTCCAGTATACATTAAATGCGATTCGTTATCAATTATTGACACTTTAGTCGCAAAGATTCATAATCGTGGCCTCGAATTCAATATTTTCGATTGGATCAAATCAACTTGTTTCCTATTTTAAACACAGCTTTCATCTTTTGTAGAAATTACTATCAAAGCAATTCACAGAACATCTAACATATTCCTTCTTCTACTCTTTTAATACAACTTCAGCACAACGATGAGTTCTTTGTTATTTAATCTAATATCCACCTTCGATATCCTGTCTATTCAGTGGAAGAAGCAGAAAAACCAACAATTACGCGAAGAAGCAAAGCAAATACGCAAATTAAATTCTAAGGTGTGTAAGTTACGATGTTACGAGCGCATAGCTTCGTCTAATTACGAATATTAATGTAGCGTGATGGAACGGGAATATATAGTTCTCATGGTTCAGAACTCCTTTACCGGAAACAGCAGCTACTAGTTAGTAGACAGAGACAGAATCAGCTACTATGGATCTAGCCGCTACTATAGTAAATCACAATTCGCACTAATTTGCCGCCGACTACAACCTCACATGCCAACTAAATAATATCTACTGCGTACAAATAAAACTTCACGTTCTCTCTGGGAAAATTCAATCCTTGAACCTCCAGCTGAATATCCGACTCAAGCCTTCAGTGACGTGTTAAATATTCGAGAATTTGATAGGCAATCGATGTAGTTATTAATGGGATCCCTTTGCATCTCGCACGAATATCATTATTATCATTTCATTCACAGATCATTAGCATATTTTGTTGCGGTCGTCGAATGGATGTAAATGTATGGTTACGTATACATACATTCTTGATCCGAGTATGGTACGTTACACGAAACGTCTATCCGTTTAAAATCGAGTATGCGTTGATTATCGTGGACGTTGACGTTTACAAATAAACGTAAAATCGGTGAGGAATTCACGATTATAAACGTAGTGGGGTGTGACGTTTTACATATTTTTCTTTTGCTTTTATTTTCGATAATCACACTGGTGTAAACTTTGGAATAATAATTTCCTATTCATTTTCTTATAACGATAATGTTAGAATCGGATTTATAGGATTCTAATAGACGAAATTAAAAATTTTGAATGAAGTGTAATTTGTTATGCTCTACAAAAAATATTTTTACTGCTTTCCCACTTACGAGTTCATTTTCTGAAACAACATGAACATCTTAGAAGATAATTTTTATCTGAAACACAAAAAGAGATAACTACGATAACGTCTTAATCCTATCGGATTTAGGTTGAAAATTAATTTCCTTTAACCCTGTGATCTCTAGTTATGGCTCTTCTGTCCTCTTTAATTCTATCTGAAATGGACGAGATGCCAAAAGTTGTTCAGATAACAGTACTAGATAATTTGTTTCAGAAAGTTTCTAAGTTGTTGGAGTAACTTTTAGCTGTGCTGTATCACGAGAAATCGTCGTGTATTTAATAATTTTAGTTTTAACAACATATATTGACTTTTTTGAAGAAAAAATTTATAAAGTTTTTAAATTTTGAATTTTAAACTCTCAGTAGGGGCCCAGATACAGATCCGAAGAGTTCCCACCTCTCCGGTGGGAGCTTCATCCCCTTTTGCCCAAAAAACCACCCCCAATCGTGACCTCGCGATATTTATCGGCGTTTTGCTCGTAAACCGCAACTTCTACGAAAAAATGTTATAGGACCTTTTATACTCTCCATTAAATTCTCTATAAAAATGTTCCTTACTGCTTTTTTAGTATCTTCCACCCAACGCTTGTAAATGACCTTGGAAAATAAGCATAGTTCTCAGCGCGAAGAGAAAAATTACATAGTCCAGCGCGGTCTTTTGCGGCGATTATTTTGAAAAGTGTTAGTCTGAGCAAAAAAATGTATATAGTCGAAATTAAAGAGCAGTTTCTTCTTTACTAGGTGCATATAAAATAAGTGTAGTGTTCATAAATATGATGATTTTTTTATATTTGTGCATTCGGTACTTTAAGCCCATTTCCACACCAGGTAGAGGTAGAGCTCTGAGCTCGTTTTTTTTTTTTAAAAAATCCTTAGTTTCATATATTACAAACAGAATGTAATTTGTGAATGTCTGTATTAAATGAAGAAACATATTAGTCATAATGAGTGCATCAATCACACCGAGGAGTTCTACAAGGATCAGGTCTAAGGTTGCTGTTCTTATTATATACTAATGAACTACTTCTGACAACAAGTCACCTAGTGAATATTTTTGCTGAAGGGCACTTGCCGATCTAGTCTGTGCTAGATTTTCCGAAGATTCACATAGAGGAAAGTAGCCTATTTTCGGTCAGGTTCCTAATTTCGGATAGTATCTGTTTTTTAGGAAGCATCTATATTCATGTTTTGAAACTAAATCTAATCTATTCAAAAATGAAACTTCTAACGTTCAGTGTAGTCTCTTGAACTAACCAATTTTTAAATAAAAATACTGTGAGAGTTATAACTACATGAGAGATAAGTTTGACATTCAAAGAGTAAGTTGCATGCATGAAACCTATAATATTTTGCATACTTTTTTTTATAGAACAGCTTAACTTTAATTAGTACCAAATTCCTAATTTCGAATAGCATGGGGTCCCCTATTTCGGGTATCCGAAATTCGAAATTCACTCGATCTTAAATCTAACTTAGTGTCTAAAAATATGCATTAATCTATCTTTTTTAAAGAAAATGCCAAGAAGAGGTGTAAAGCACAAATAGCGGTATACAAAGCAAATGAAATTAGCCGTCGAAGCTGTCAAGAATAAAGAAATGGGGTATTCTGGTATTCCAAAAACAACTATAGAAGACTATGTTAAGAAAGGTGCATTAGTGAATCCTTGGTAGAAATGGAACTTGAGGATGATGCTACTTGGAAATGGACAGATGCTACTATAGGATACGTGGAAGAGATATACGAAGGCTTGCATTTCAACTTGATGATGAGGATTTTTTTTAAAACGTCGGAAAATTTGTCGTTTAGAAAACCACAATGTTAACGCATTTTATGATCTTAAAAAAGTTAACTTCGACTCTGCTAAGATTTATAATGTCGATGAAACGGCAATAATGTCTGTTCAGGGAAAACATTCAAAAGTAATAATAATTATTTTAAATAATAAAGATATTTTAATTTAAGCCATTTATTTTGATCAAAAAAAATGTCATAACGAAAAGGGTCCTTACTTCGGACATCAGAAAGGTTGCCTAATTTCGGATATCCAAAATTAGGAGTTCTTTTTTAAAATGGTGAAAACTACACGTTGTAATCAACATTTTTTTTCCAATACATGTTTCTCCTAATGATTGTAAACTTCATTGAACATAATTCTTGATACTGTAATTTACATTTTGAGGGACAAGTGTTTTGGGAAAGACTTATTTTGAGTGGTGATATTGGTATTTGAAAAAACTATCCGAAAATAGCCTACTTTTCTCTATATTTTTTCTTGGTCTGTTTTCAGCATCAAAAGCTCTACACTGTCTTTAACATTTCGCAACATCTAATAATAGAATTCTTTCTTTGGTTCAGCAAGTGTGCCAGTTTATCTTTATCAAAAACACAGAATTATATTTGGAACTAACTCTGTGACGTGAAATTGCAACATATTTTTACGTTGTTGTGTTTTATGTATGATCAGCTTCACTTTTCCGTCCCTCAATAATCAAAGCAAGACTCTATCTGAATATTTGTAGTTATACTTTCGTATACTTAGTCTGTCTAAACAACTACAAGAAGATTTGTATGCAGGTCTTGAAAAAGTCAACAAATTGAAATGTTGAAATGCCGTAACTTTTAGGAACCCATCCATTTAATACTTCAGGTCTCATCCTTACTTTGCGAAAAGATAATTGGCAGAAGATAAGTATATTGTACAAAAATGGTTGTTGAATTACAATTGTTATTTGTCTGGTTAATGTAGGTGTGTAGGCTGGTTGTCACGTTTAATTTTATTTGAACCCAAAACTAGTCCGAACTTTCAGGTATACAAAATTATAAAGGTGGTGAACCCAACGTTTTGCTCATACCTTTACCTGTAGATAAGACTTTACGGTTTTTTAATGTATATACTAAGAATAGGTTCAGGTATTCCAAACATAACATAATAATAATTTGTAATAATATTGACTCCACCAATATTTTTTGTAAAATCGCTACTACGTTCTTTTCACATAATCTCTCAACTACAAAATGTTGTTGTTGAATGTTTGATGATTTGTGGATCAAATAATATTAGTATTTGAGTTTAACTTCTGAAGCAAGCAATCTAGTAAAGAACTACATAGTTTCTAGTGAGCTTTTTCACTTGTTTTTTGTCATTCGGCGATCTTATATTCTTTCCATGCTTGAAAGGACTTATTTCATGACTTTCATGACTGTACAGTCGTTATAGTCGGACATCAAGTTTATCGTTTGAAGATAAAACATAGTTGCGTGTTATTCGCTACAAAAAAAAAATTACACGGCGGTGTAATATAAGATATTAATAGTATCAATTTCTATAAGCTTTTGCAGTTATTGTACATATTATTCTTATTGTCGTCGTATCGATACACGACTTTCTGGTCGAGTACTCGTAAACCACCATTTACACTCAGTCCATATAATACGACAATAATGGGTTACTTTAATGTCTGTTATTTATTTCGTTAGTGAATAATATATCTTGACAAGTAGATAGCATTAACGGTGATAAATTATTGCCGGGGGAAGATTTACTGGGTGGTTCCAATTATATTACTTTGCAATGTTGTAGACACATACATACATAGTGCCTTTGTTCTAGTTTAATATTATAAATAAACATACCTATTAACAAAAATTTTATCTATGTGATAACGTGTTTCTTTTAATATGATGAATGAATTAGTTTTTTCTTTGTGACAATAATGACCAACAATTTAAATTCTATTGATCGAAGCTCTACATAGTAGTGGTATTTAATTATATATAACATACTATACAATTACAGTGACATGTGATTACGTTGAATAATAAATACTTTATAAGCTGAAATATCTTTTACATAACAACAATTCAAACAAAGGTTTAATTTAAATAACAATCCCTTAATTAAATTGTTAGAGCAATTTTGTTCGCTTGTTACATATATGCGACGCAATTATTAAATACAATGTGATTCTAATTACCATTTCATTAAAATATTTACGGCATACAATATATTGAATATTAGTGAATTAAATTAGTAGTGGTAAGAACATTATAATAAACAAAAATGTTTATCCTCAGCTGACGCAATCGATAATAATCTTCCACTCGTTTCTAATTAGTTAATACAATACCCATTTTAAGGGAATCGGAAAGAATTAAGAAACATACACGTGCAGAATAATGCATTTACGTTCTCTCGCAATCCCACTTCCTAGAAATATAAAACAGTTGCTTAACATGAAACGTTCTAATGAACCTGTACATTGAATATTTAAGACAAACGTATATAGTGTTTATTACGCATTCATGAGCAGCTATTGTATAGTTTTTGTATGTGTTGTGACTAAGTAGTTATTCATCGGAATTAAGATAAAAAAGGTTTCCTTTAATAAGAGAGACAAAAACCACTTCGCACAGTGCTATCAATGGCAAATAAAATACTTAAAGTGATTTCGTTTGTATGAATTGTTAAGTAATGAATGTTAAAATTGGTTATGGATGACGTGTGTATGAATAACAATAAATTTATTATGTATTAGAACGTTTAAATTCTTCTTATTGGCAAGTATAAGGATATAATTCACAAATTTTATTCCAGATTTTCTAATATGATTACCGTTTATGGTGCAACCTTGATTTTATAAAATTGAGTCACTATTTTGGACACGCAAATCCTTTTCTAAATATGGAAGTCTACCAAACCTCGCAATAGTAACTAGAAAAGGTATAATTACAGTGCAATTTCTAACGCCCGCTAAAATTCTTTGCTGCCTCACTTTGATATTTTTAAAATGTCTGTTGTTTTATCCAATTTTCCTCCATCTTATCCGGTGCATCTCCATGTGTTTTCTGCTACAGTTACTAATTTTTCCAAACATGCTCACTTGCATTTGTTATCTAACCACAGGCTAGATCATCTAGACAAACGATGCTTCACAATGTTGGTACATGAACCTAGATCCCTGCACGACTCCTACTGTTGCTTGATCTCCACTGTTTCCTCCTATTCCACCGTTATTCTTCTGTTTGTCAGGTAGCTTATTAGGAAATTAGTAAGTCGGATTGTTTCTTTCTAGTAGCTTCTTTATAATTAGTCTGTGGTTAAATAAATTAAAAGCGTTTCTTAGGATTTGTTAATGTGTGGTGGGTGGTTAATTGCAGTGACTCCGTAAGCTGTATTACTTATCTGGCTATCACTTCAAATCTCTCGGTGTAGTTTGTGTGTGTTCAAATTGTGTTTTAATGGCTTTGTGACAGCATCATATCGCCTTTTATAATGCCGCGCTCTTAATCATTTTGCTTCCACCAATGGTTAGTCGATCCGGATTTTAAATTCTCCGGAAAAATGTCACCGTCTCGCCGGAGAATTGAAACCCGGCTCCTATCATTCCGCCAGAACGATTGTCAGCCGACTAACCACTGCGGTTATCGACCTGTTTAACCTGTTTCATCGAAGAAATTTGGATATTATTAAAGCTTAACAACAAAAGATTATAGAGTAGAAATTATACCGGCAAAAATCGTGTTTTGCTCTCCCGAGCCCTCTTCCTCCCCATCGAATATAAAAATTTCAAATGGCACTACGTCACATATAACATTAGAAGACATCTTCTAAAGCTTTAAGGACTTTTGTTGTTTTTTTTAACAGCAACTACGGCTAACCTTGAGTTCACCTGAACTGTTGATGTACCTAAAAGAAATTAGCCCCTGAAACTTTAAAAGATATCTTCTAAAGGCTATCCTACATAAAAGTTGTTACCAATAGTATGTAAAATCGGTGAAAGAGTTTCCTCCTTTAAATAAAAATCAAAAACTATTACTCCAGTACGATGGTCTAACAATGATCTAAGAGATATGAGTTTATAAAAACTATTAATAATGGAAATGATTGGATGAATTGGAGACCTCTTCAGAAGTTATAGAGAATCAAACACAGTAATTAAGAATGAAGGTGACGTTTGATTAATTACTGGCGCAGTAAGATAAAAACCAATTCTCATGAGTCTCAAATTAGTCCTGATGAGTTTAATACTTATTTTGCGGCGATAGCTCAGAACATCATCAAAATCCTAAGCTCAGATGTTGATTTACTAAATAATACAGATAGCATTGATATGCATCTACGTTTTTTGAATCAATATTGCCTGAAGAAGTTGCTAACACAATTTTAAATATCAAAAATACAAACGTTATTGATACTTTGGCAGACGCTAGCATTTTACAGACATCTGCAATGATCGCAATATATAAAAAGGAGGACAAGAAGAATGTTGGCAATTATGACCTAGTTTCAATTAATCCTATCTTGGGGAAAATTTTCAAAGTTTTAATTGAAGAAAAGATTTACAGCTGCGTCTGAAAACAACTTTTTGGTTTTTGGGTACAACGTTCAGGCTGTATCAATGCTGTGCCAACCATGTAATTCTCTTGGAAAAGTTATACAGCTATGGAATAATGCAATCTTACTTGTCCAAATCGACAGTACGACAGGACTCCGTTTTGCTTCATGGAGCATAATACTGCGGGAACAGGGGAATCGATAGAGCACTGTGGAACATAACAGCCTCATATTTGTCCTCAAGATCTATCGTTATAGAGGCGGAGGGCACTTTCAAAAGCATTCCCATTACCAGTGGAGTCCCACAGGGGTCGATCCTACTTTCTGGAACGTACCCTCATCCGATTTGCGGACGATATCGCTATGGTAGTCGTCGCAAAGAATGAGATCCTCCTTATAGAAAGGGCGAATACGGCCCTAGATCAAGTGACAGACTGGATGCACAGACATAAACTACAGCTTGCACCAGGAAAGACCGAAGCAGTACTTCTCACCAAAAAAAAACAAAATAGCCCCAATCGCCCTTAATATCTGGGTGTGCCTATTGCTCCAGGAAACTCTCTCAAGTATCTGGGGGTTTCTGGAAAAAGGATGAACTTCGGAGTACACATCCAGAAAGCCGTAGTGAAGGTGGAGAAAACAGCGACTTCCCTGGCAAGACTCATGCCTAACATAGGCGGTCCAAGATCCTCGAAGAGAAGACTATTGTCATGTGTGGCGATGTCCCAAATATTGTACGCAGGGCCTGTATGGTATGCGGTGATCGAAAATAAGACAGTGTTGAACAGACTCATAAGAGTACAGAGACTAATGGCCATCAGAATTTGCAGTGCCTTCAAGACCATATCGAGAGAAGCCGCTAACATCATTGCAGGAACTCCATCTATAGACCTGCAGATTGGGGAAACAAGAAAAAAAATGAAAAAAGAGAGCCAGAGCGGATCTGAAATCGAAATGGCAAGCTAAATGGATCAATGGAAAGTACGGAAGATGGACGTATAGGCTAATTCCATGGATAGCCCTGGATGCCACTATGGCAAAGTCGACTACTACTTAACACAAGCCCTATAAAAGTACGCCGAACAAACAGAAAAGACATTTCGAAGCAATAATAGCAGTTTTAACAACAATAGAAGAGGCGTGGATCATAACGTATGCGGTTATCAGGAATATACTAGAAACAATAGAGCGAGAGGAAAAGATCTAAGGAGCAGTAATAGACAACGCCAATATCGAAAAAATGCGAAAGCGGATGCCGATGTTTGAGGTGTGGAAGATGACTGGAGGAAGGGGTTTTTAGTCGGTAAAACAAGACACTTCCAATGCTTTCTATCTGTGTGGGCGTCTTGATTTAAGATTTTCGCCCTCCTCAATAAAAAAGGACTCCGTTTTGAGACCCCTTCCTCTTCTAAAAGACAAATCTTAATTTTTTCTTCTATACATATGTGAGGGTGATTCAAACGTGGCCATTCTGCTCGGTATTAGTCTTGGATTTTGGAGGAGATTATCATCTATTTTTGTTATAGGGCTACACTTTTGTTGGTTTATTGTTCATTATTTCATAGTCACTGAGGTTACACTGTGGCTCTTTGGAGAAGACCATCAGTTGTCTAGCAAGCTGTAGTATAAAACTCTTGTTTTTAATCTGCTGTTGAGTATATGGACACATCCCCGTCGTTATCATTCTTTATGTAATCAAATTTCATAAAGAAGAAGACAAACAAGACCACCGAAACCTTTGTCATTATTAGTTACAAAAGGCACGTTTCCAAGTTAGTATTTCTGTTTATTTTAAGTTTTTATTTATTCAAGAACCAGAAATGGTATCTCTAATTTTAAAAGAAATTGAGTCAACTGACGGACGACAATATTATAACTTTTGTGAACAGACATACATTTCACAATTACTAAACCGCAGATTGCTACCTATTATTGCCATTTCTACTGCTAGGTTTAATTACAACGACAATCATTGGCAATTGTCCACTATACGATGCCGGTTGATTGGTACCTATATAAAGTTGTCGCTGGCCATATCCTCAGATGACATTATTAATTCATTTATGTATCCACACAACCTTGACTTTAAAAATTTCGCGTGTGAAAAGACTTTGAAAGGTGTTGTTAAATTAAGATTGCTGAAGATACAATTGCGAACTTGAAGATATATAAACGTCCACAGCAAGGTGTAGAAAACCGTTTGATATTAAAAGGCATGCAATTTCTCGCTTTAATTTTAATATAATAATATAATAGAGAAGGGAGTTTACAAAATATTACCGACAATTGATGAATTGAAATTAAAATATAAACTTTATAGAGAAAGTATTAATTTACAATCCAATTGACACTTAATCTTAACAACGCATACAATGTAGAAGCATATCATTAGATTATTACATGCTATGATAGTTAAAACAAGCCGATGTCAATTAGGTAATCCTATCCACGTTGAGTTTATGGATCGCCCCCGGTAATCATTACCGATAATTACACAGTTCTCGATTGAAATGTGCGTACTCATTGAAAAGTAACTTCGTTTTGGCCGTTACACTAGTTTTATTGCGCGAGATTTCCATTTCTTTGCTTAGAAAGTCGGTACGTTCGTGTGGACGTATCCGTTTTGATGGATCGGATGGAGATTATATTAAATGAGGTGTAGAGAATTTTATTTGATCGAATTTTAATCGTCTGTAATATGTATGGTTATGTAATTTTATGGTATTACCTGATGATGGTATCCGGTTTTTAGTGATGTTTTATGAGTTTGTTCAGTTGCTACTTGACTGACTAAACTAGACTAGACAAATTATTTAGAATATTGATTATTATTAAAGTAATATGTCTTAGCATAGTATTTGGGTAAAGTCCAATATTTGTTCCAAAATTAGATAGATATTGCTTAGGAAAAGCCAGTATTTATGATTCTAACCTACGCCAGTCAACCCTGGGCCATGGCGATACTAACCCACATACTCCCACCGGTACAGGTACAAAATGACGTCTTTGCGCGATTTATATTTCATCTTCCTAAACGCACCTCTTTGGCCGTCCTGGGAGACTTACCAGCCGCAGATGTCCAGAACCTGTGCAAGTTTTTGACGATTCATCAAAGAGGCACTGGCAAGCAGCAACATCGCGCAAAAATTAATGAGGTCCACCAAACACCGTACGACGACGAAGACGTGACGCGATCATAAAACCCACACTAATACCTCATCCTGATTTTCTGATTTTAGATATTCATCAGAGAAGGCGATCCAATCGGAAGACTCAAGAAGCCACCCCACCCCATCAATACTCGAGGACCGCCAGATGGGCATCGCAAGAGGAAGTGAAGCTGGAAGAAGAGGAAGGAAGGAGGATTTATTTATTTTTATGTGTAGAGAGTTGCAGCGTCTCCGTAAGCTGTAAACAGGGCTTATACAGGGTCAGGAAAATGTGGGTTCTATTAAAAAATAATCTTCATGAAAGTTTTTGTAGTATTTTTATTCTACTCCATCGCATACTTTGATTTTCTACAACTTTCAATTGTTTCGATATATGACGTCATCAGTAGTTTTTAGTTAATAGATCACCCTGTATATTTTAACATTTTTGAATACACACATTTTCAAGAATTACAATGACATATGGTTTAGTTGGTGTGCGGCTTGACATATTAAGAAAACGTTGGATATAAACATGTTTTTGTCAGATACATCTGATAAGAAATATTCGTATTTGTATGTTGCCATGCAAACCTTTACAGTAATAATAAAAGTATTTCCACAGCGTTGGATAGGTCGAATAGGATATATTGAATGGTCTCCGCGATCGCCCGATTTAAGCCATTTAGACTTGTTTCTCTGGGGGCATTTGAAACCTAATGTTTATAAGAATAAACCTCAGTCGCTCGAAGAGTTGGAAGATCGAATTAGGATGGCCTTTCAAGAGATAGGACAAAACGAAATTTAGAAGTCATTAAGGTCCTTCGTTGATAGAAAGGATACTGTCACGCTTCTGAACGTCATCAGTTTGAACATTTATTATAAATTTTCTTGATTTCAATATTTTCTTGTTGCTAGCCTTTTCCAATATATTATAAGATATATAAACTGTAAATCATTGTCATTCTTGAAAATGTGTCTATCCAAAAATGTTAAAAAATAGTGGATGATCTATTTAAAAAACTACCGATGACGTCATATTTCTAAATAAGTGAAAATTGTAGAAAATAAAAGTATGCGATAGATTAGAATGAAAATACTATAAAAACTTTCATTAAGGTTATTTTTTAGAATAGAGCCTAAGAATTTTGCCATAAATCTGGTGTTCCCACACATTTGCCTGACCCTGTATATAGTGTGTATAAATTGTGTTCAAATGGCTTTGTGACAGCATCATATCGACTTTTGTAATGCAGCGCTGTTAATCACTTTGCTCCCAACTGCGAATGGTAAGTCGATCCGGATTTCAACTCTCTGAAAAACTGTCGCCGCCCCTCCTGAGAATTGAAACCCGGTTCCTATCGTGCTGCCACAACGATAGTTATCCGACTAACCATTGCCGCTATAGATCCGTTTTTAGTTAGCTGGGGAGAAGAATCTGACAAAGTGCCATTTTGAACTTCTATGTTTTTGGCCTGTCGTTTACAGAACTCAGTGATCAAGTTTGATAATAGTGTCCCCCATTTTAGACACTCTTGTGATTCAATTAAATGAACCGAACGGTGATGAAAAGTCGCCATTTTTCGATATTTGAATCGTAGAATCAAAATCTAATTGCGCCAAACTCATTTCTGATAAATACTGGAACCAATGTTATTCAGGAATAAAAGACCTTGTTAATCAATTTGGTTTTTGCGCCGATCAATTTGCCCATTTCAGTTGGAGATCTGTTTTCATTATGTATCAAATTTCGAAGTTTGAACCGGACCAAGAAAATCGTATTATTAAAATGGATGATCTATTGTGGGACCCCTAAGAAAACTTCAAACATGTTTTATAAATAACCTTTCTATTTTTGGGCCTTACAAAATCATTTGCATTGAAAGTCAATATGTTATACAAAAACATATTTGATGAGTTTAAAACATAATTTTTATTATGTGATCAAATTTCGTATTAAAGTTTTTTTATAAATGTTTTGCGAAACCAATTTATAAAAAATGAATACCTATCCATAATTATTAAACGTCCAAATTTAATTCTGCCATTGCACTTAGACTCGACTGTAAGGCACTAAGTCCTTTTCTCGTTGGTAGCTAAATTTCAAATGAGCACTGCCTTCTATATGTGTATCGCAAGTGCCGTCAAAGATATGATATGTTTAGCTGCGCCGGTGGTATGCAATTAGGTAGACCATATGATAAAATTTTCTTTAACGTGCACTTTTATCGTAACATAAACAGTGTATTATCACCAATCACAGTAAAATAATGAAATTTAAATTCTGTAATTAGTCTCTTGCTGAAGGAATGTCCAAAAGTGTTTAAGACTTTTAGGGGAGAGATCTGGTGATCTAAAATAGTTCACCAGGTACTTAGAACACGGTTTGGAAATACACTGAAGATATTGTACAACTCACTATTATGAGCGGGACACCCATCCTCTTGAAACCATATGTTTCCAAGTTGAGCGCCAATTCGTGGAGGCGTGGGATAATTCGATTCTTTAAAATGCCTGTTAAATTGCCATCTATAAAAAATGGTCCCTCTCAATAATCCCGCCCAAACGTTTAATTTTTGGAAAATCAAATTACCTGCCCAATTAACAGCGGGATTTCTTCCGTCAACGATGGTTTGTAACTAATATATTTCAATAAAATTTGTTTTGTTGCAAGTTTCGCAAAATTATTTATTTTTCATCTTCGGGAAAATTTCATTTGTTTTCTGTAATCTGTAAAATTTTTCCAAAACACGGCATACTGTGCTTTTAGAAATAACTCACTAATAGCTATGAAGATATTTTGGGTTCAATTCGACACTAAAATTAAAAATATTACGATAACAAACTGCCTATTACGTTTGTGCTTGTTCGGTTTCCTTTTATCTATTCTTGTAATGCGTGCATGTCTATCTTACACCAGGCGTCTCCAAAAGATTTTTGCAAATAATTTTCTTTTCTTCGTTTGTAATACCGATGATGCCACAGGAATCAGGAAAACATTTTTGTTTTCTGTTTAGAATCACCATAAAGCTAAATGAAAAGAAGCGGGTCGTGATTGATAATTCTCATCTTTCAAAATTATTTAAAAGCGCTCTATTATTTGCCTTAAGGGTATTTCCTGATGATACCAATTAATAATTTGTTTTCTTTGAACTAAATTATAAACATCCATTATTTTTATAACATATAAATACCAAACTAACAAACTAAATAAATGCTTATGTATGTATCTTACACTAAACTCTGCAGAAAACCTAATAGAAACGACGACAAAACACTAACTAAACGAATATGTTTAGCAAAAATGCTTGAAGAATGAGACAATTAACAGAATAGGATATAATAAGAAAATGCAAATGAAAAGAATATTGTTTCAACAAGAATAATAAAAAATGAAAATGTAATAAAATATCGAAAAGCGCTAGAACATATGAGACAACTACCTTCTACAATGCCTAACTGGAGACTGCAAATATCCAAATATTCATACGTATTCTCTGCAACATTTATCGGCGCCGGCGCGGCATATGGACTTAACTAAGACATACCGTTCAACTACCGATATAATATTTTGACGGCACTTGCGATGCAACGATCTGTATAGGGAGATAATGCTGTAACAGCATATCTAATCTCACATCTTCTAAACATACTTAATTATTGCAAAATCTCCTACAATTTCATTCATAGAACATATTTAGAAGTCTATAATATTTCCTCTAAAACTAGTTCTAGGTATTCATTCCATTTCGATTTCAAGTAGCGACACCAAACCAACTAATCATTAAAATTCCGGATGTTTATAATTGGTTTTCTAATATTTCTTAAACGATAATCCTTCTTTTTAAAACGCATCAATTTGTACATTATTATCGTTAATGATGTATCTTCTAAGTTGCTTTTAAGCCGTATCACCAATTCCAATAAACTCAAATGAAAATTATTGTCGGGTTCAAGGTTGTGTATACGCTCGTATTACAGAAAGAATTTCGTGTTTGTGCAATTATAAGAGCTATTGAGGCGACTACGTAATAAATAAGAATGAACACGGTTGTGTGTTAGATACTCATCCGCTATACTATACGAACAACGTGTATAAATTGCGAAATGTTTACGTTTTAATTATTTTATTTGTACCCTTGAACCTTGCATAAATTTCGTATTTCATATATTTTATGATGCTTAGTCTATGAGTAACAACTGTGATAATTAACGAAATTGTGTTTCGTTGATTATACATAAATACTTAATGTTTTTTTTCCTAAGGTAGTAATGGTGTTTTCCTGTCATGGTTAGCCCAACAACAGAACTTGCATTACATTGGTGTTAGATGACTTTTTAATTACATTAATGCTGAAAGTGTTTATTATCTTTATACGAGCAGCTATTGTACCTCATCTAGTTGACTTGAGAAATAGAATTTCTAAAGTTGTCAGAACCGTCAAAATCTGTTGTTTAATTATAATTGATTCGTCTGTCCCTCTAGTTACGTCGAAAAATACAGGGGCAACGTTGTTAAGGCAATTATTTTTACCTAAGTATCTCTTCATAAATTGATCTTCTCTAAACTCTGCAACAACAAATTCTGCAGAATCTGATGACTCACTTGCTATGTCTGCAAGATTATTATTCAGATTGGTCTTCAACTGAAAAACATTCCTCTTCATTTTCCTTAGGAACTTTGGAACTGTTGTTTCTTCATTTTCCTCTCATCTGTTACATTCTCCAAAAGCAAGTTTTTTCCTGGAGTTACTAGGATCGTTTCACTGTCTTTAACAGAATATTTTCAAATAAATAACTGCAAATGGCTTGGTTTCTAATAGAGTTATCTGATCGATCGCTCCACCTTGAAGTTTCGTTCTTAATATTTTGATTATTTGAGTTGTCTTCTGGTTCATTGCCTTTAATAAGATTTCTTGATGATTGCCAACGTGTCAGTACATCAGGATCGTAGTTATCTTCAGAAATTATCATTCTGCTGTAAGGTTGAATACCTGTTTTTCAAAAGTTAATCTTTATTACGTCACATTAAATTTCTTTGGAATTTTTTAGCCAATACGTTGCCGTTGCCACACACATAGTTTCTGGTGCCATTGACTTTTAAAAAATTAAAAAAAAAAACCAAATGATCTAGGGGTTGTAAAATATGACTAGTAGGAGCTGGCAATTGGAAGATTGTTATGTCATGTTCTTGAGCTAGCGCTGCTATTTTATCTATTACAAGTGTAGCACGACTATTGTGTACACAGAAAATCACATTTCAGGGAAAGAATTTTCTAGGTCAAGAATCTAAATAGTCCGAATTTTGAGTCCCTTAAACAAAATTAAAGGTGAAGGTTTCGCTCCAAATGCGCTAGCTAACCAAGTAGTAGTATTGCCTTTACCACTATCTGAGTCGCGAACACGGCTTTTCTTTCTGTTCAATAATTTTTGTCTTTGAAGGAAGGAAGGGCCCGAAACAATACTGGATTCATAGAGACTCCGCCCATTCTCTGGTTTATCGAACAAATTTAGATTCTGTATCGTTTCATACATTCATTTACGTTGAATTGAAACCTGTCTTAACAAGGAACATTGTTGTCAAAATGTCACTTCAACTGAGTCCAAATCTCCACTTCTCCAGGATTTTTAAGCAGTCTGCCAGCTTATCTTCATCTTCTTGTAGAAGGGGTGGTGGTCGAACTTTTATCACCATGTCTTCTAGTTATATAAGACTGTAATGCTATGCTAACTGGGATGTTGTAAAGTCCTGAAGTGAAGTTGTTATTTTGGAGTAACCTTTCTCACGTTGTTGATATAGTTCCCTAGCATATCAATGAGCAAAATACAATCACTTCCCCTTAACAGAATTTCTCTAGGATAAGTGAATAAGACAAACGTTTAGATGATGTTCCTTGCATAATGTACTAATCATAGGTTTGTGTTGAAGGAGCCCATTACAAAGGGCTTCAACATAAAAAAGGTGCCACCACCTTTTCCTTCAACAGCAGCCTATGATTAGTACATTATGATTTCGGCTGTTAATGCTGGATTTTTTAATACAAACGAGAAGCGATCGAACACGGGTTGCTGATCTCGATCTTCATGAAATGATCCAAGCAACATCATCTAAACGTTTGTCGGTCTGCTTTTGAGAAAATTTTTGTCGTCGTCGTCACTCCTCTCCTACCTATTCCCCAGGTTGTGAAAATACTCATTAATTATTTCCTCACACAGATCTACTCTCCTTCTTGTCATATTCTCACGCATTCACACTTTGAAATTTGGATTGAGTTTGAAAAATTTGAGATCCGAAACTTTTCTGGTAAATTATGATTGAGACAGTTAACCATAACTCCTTTATGATTTAAATAGCATTTTACAAGCTGCTTTAATTGCAACCTCGATAATTGTTGATTCTTCATTTTTATTCAAAGCCCAGCAAAAGCTTTTGCAAGATTATCTTCATTCTGCTCCAATAATATTTCTTTTGCAATATCGAATCGTACTATTACTTGGCCATAGGACTATCATTCATTTAATATGTTCTTTCCAAGCTTTGTGGTTCATAATGACATGCAGGATTAATTTCTAAGTTACCTATAGGCTGGGGCTACTTTGGTCCAGTTCATTAATGCCTGATGTTTTGCTTATATTTAAACAGCTGTAGCAAATCTATCTGGGAATTTTATAGTTTTATTTTTCTGCATTCTTTATTTTTGAAAAAATTAAATTGAAACATTGAATATGGAAAAAAATCTAAATACAGTAAAACCTATATAAAACGACCACCCCCGTTCCAATCAAAAATTTTAAATGCAGGATGACAGGAGCCCAAAACATCTGACCATGTTAAGTTAAAATATCTGCTTTTGAAGCAGACCTTTACGTCGAGTTTATGATCACAGTTTTCACCATCACATCTCACCTTTTTTCTTCTCTTAAAATGTATAAAAAGCATTGAATATTTATTAATAGCAAAATACAAAGAGCTATTGTCATTTATTGTTTTTTATATCTGTTGATTACCACTTTCTAAGGATTTTCAATAAATACCCGAAGAAAATGATTGATTGAATTCATCTGTTGTTATCTAACCTCCAATCTAATACCTCAATTCGACGTTTGATTGTCGCCATTATAATCGTTAATCAAACATACATTCTATGTTTCAGCGATGCCTATCATTATTAGGAGCCTCAAGCACCCAGACACTTCCGCAAACTCAGTCTACGAAGGACTAGAATAAAATTCGAATACCGCTAAAACGTCCACACTTTCTACGTTGTGTATCACGTACTTTCCAAGTAATTGATTCTATTGTTTTCCTAAAATTATATTTGCAAGATCGTACGTATACATATTAATTCCTGGAATCTGTATCCGTTTCGATATTGTTATAAGACAGAAGCTGGCACTTTAATTGCCTCACATTGAAAGGTTAATTATGGTGGAGAATGTCAGCGGTTTCTTTGTATTATAAACGTTTAGATATTGTTGTAAGTGTTATATTAGGAATGTTTTATTAATTGCAATTATATAATTGGAATTTTGAGTTCCTTCAAATTCCTTTTTAACTTTTTTATTTTAGAGATTTTTAACATCTCCGGATTTCACAGCAATCTGCCACATCTAACAGCACTCAGCGCAAATAATAGATCTCTTTATTACCGCCGTCTATACAATAATAGGCAGTAATTGCGACCGCATAATCCCATTGATACTTAATATTGCATAAAATACAATGGAACATGGAATGTGTCGACGCATCGCAATGATATAAGATGCCATTGCTATACAATAGAAGAACTCTTTTTTCGCTCCACCATTGTTTGAGGTTCAAGTGCACGTCTATTATGAAATTATAAATCATACACAACCAATTTGTACACATAAGGGTACCCCACTCGTGGAATACAAAGGAATTATTAGACACACGAGCCTATTTTTTAGGCGCTTTGAAATAAAACACAACTTAGATCGTGCTTCAAGTAGAAAAAAGGTCTTTGTTCGATTTACAAGCTTTTAAAGTTGAATTCCTATTGAATCGTGTCACGATAAACTTTGGCTTAAAAGTCAGAACAATTTTTTACTTTTCTAACGTTTCACACGTTAGTTATAATACCAACATCTAAAAATGAAAACGAATGGAAAGCAAAATTAATTAGGTTTAATTAATTCACCGACAAAACACCAACCAATTTGACCTACCTTCCAGACTTGTTATTTCAAAATAACTTGGGCTTCACCTAATCAGACAATGAGCCACTGCTTTTCCTTCCGGTTTTTCTAGTTAAAACAAAACCTATAGGTAACAAAATCTATTTGAAACACATTAGGTATAAACGGTATTTATTTACATGTTTAAATCGATGAAGCATGCGCAGGTTCTGGGCGTTAATCTGACCTATATAAATCTTAGTTTATACAACCAGTGGGTGGGCATGTTTTCGGAAAGCCGAACGTCTACGCGTAGCAATAGCAAGGATGACACAATGACGCAAGCGTGCGGACTCCCTACTATTGAACGGCAAATCAGATTGAAGCAACGCAGAAAAACAATATCCTCCGCCCTTCTACGTCTCTTTAAAAAGACTTATTACGCACAAGCCTATTGGCAGAACGTAATTAGAGCCTAATTAGTTCGTGTACTAGGTGAAATGATTTAAATTGTATTATTATCGTATTTTCTAAAGATCTTTTATTACATTACATTAAATTAAATTTATGAATTCGTTTATGAATCAAGAAATTCACATTCTAAGTCAAAATTATAGTTCATGCATTATTCCAAGAAAACAAAATACGTAACAATTAACCTCAGGCACAATCACAAACTGAAACACGCTAGAAGTTATTGAACCTAGGGACAGTCACCTGGTCTTTGTCCCTAAACAGGTACGATTGTGCCACGAGACATGCAACATGTGGGATTCGCGATAAAAAGTTTGATTGGGAAACTTAAGCAATGCCGAAATAAAAGAACAAATTCTTAGACACCTCTCATCAGAACCACAGATTATTCAGATTTTTTTGAGAATATAGAGGAAAACATAATAGCTTCTAAAAATAGTTGTTCAACTTTTAAGATCTGTTGACATTACTGATTTTTTCTGTACTGTGAAAGAAGAAATATTAAGGTAGGTAAAGCTACAAAGTCCATGACTCCAACACCATCTGCAATAATGGAAACTATTCTTGTGCTTCCTCAGCTGCAGCTGGTGTTGTGGTCATAAGTAACCGTAGAGCAAAATGTAAGGAGTGCAAATATTTCTCCGGCGAAACTACAGTTCTTGGCCACTTTATTAGGCTCACTACAAAAATGTCATTTACTGGAATTTTATGGATCTGAAACTGAACGATCAAGTCGCGCCCCGATGCCATCGATAAGATTCTCCTAGTCTTCACACGAGGAGGGAATCTGTCGATATCTAGCTCTCCCAAGAACTGGATCAACGGATTCTCCGACCGGAAGACCCTCAAAAGAGTTCCTCTGGTCAGGACATCGCAAACTAGCGAGAAAAGAAGGAGTTAGGGGAGAGGGAGGAGGGAAATATCCACTACATGTAGCGGAATGACATTTTGTGACAGAAAGAGAGTAAGTAGCGATTATTATTACTTTTTCTAGTAGAGATATTACGAAAATTCTAGGTTAGGTTAGGTTAGGAGTGGGGTGGCATGCGGGCCTGTTTCACCGCGACCTTTACAGGTCTATTGTGATCCCCTTTACCTTAGAGAACGCTCTCTAGTTTCGCCTTCTTAATCAGACTTATCATTTTTGAGAGCGGCTCTTTTGTGTAGCCGTTGGCTGTGGGGTTCTCTACCCCCATTACTAGAAACCTTGTCCTCGCTAGGCCGTCACAGTGGCACAAAACATGAACTGGGGTTTCTTCTTTCTCTTGACAGAATCTACAGAGAGCATTATCTGCCAGGCCTATGTAAACATACGCCTATTCAGTGTGCAGTGACCGGTCATCAGACCTACTATCATCATGATAATTAATTAATTTTCAAATTACTATACAATTTAATTCACTAACATTTTAGTTGAAAATGATGCGATTGCATGTATGGAAGCGTAAAATAAAAAATTAAATGAAATCGACCGTCCTTACCCAATAAAATTAGGAAAAAAATTATATCAAACACAAAGAATAGGACAAAATAGAATATGTCTAACGTGAAGTCCAGACGCCAGCTTGTCCCTCAATACTATGCCTAGATATTTTAGTTTCTTTTTCGGAACAACAGTGTTTCCCAGAATATTAAAAACTACGTTTTATTTTCTTGGTCCTTTTATAATTGACGCCTCCAAATTGCTATCTTTGGAATAAATCAACTTAGTAAGTACTTTAACACTCTTTTGACTGCATTCCAATGATGTGACTTTGGCCAATTATTAGATCTGCTTGAATTGCAATTCCACCAGTTAGAAACGTGTTACATACTGGGGCTGTTTGCCAACTCTAATGATGATCGCTCAGAAAATAATTTCTACTTTTGTGAAAATATTTTATTTTAAGAATTATACCGTTAATATTTTTGCGTTTAAATTTTGGTTGATATTATGAAATATGAGGAAAATAAACGTATACATAATACCCAGGAATATATATGTATGTACATATCTACTACGTATAAAATACATATACAGTATTCAGGAGTGTGACAGTGACCAATTTGCAATGCGCATATTTGTGGCAAAAGTCACCTGTGGGACCTTGGCCATGTACGCGTCATCTCCGCGCGTTGGGGCCCGCTTACGCGCTAGCGAAACGAACGCAATACGACAAATAACGCACGGGAGAAGGATGGGGTTACGGTTGACCGAGAGAGAGGGGAAATGAGCGAGCTGTAACAAACAACAGCAGCCCAGGCAAACCGAGCAACAGGTTCATTGCACCTGACGGAATGGCGAGCGCACGGGCAGTGACGTGTCGACGTTACCGTTACTGTGTGCTAATGGGTTCCGCTAACATCATCAGGACTCGGTGTTGCTACTGCTATTGCAGTTCAACCGCTCTCTAGCTACGGATTTATAGTTTACACCTATGATAGTGTGTAATATCAAAAAGTTTGCTATTTTGATATATTCATTGCTTCACTTATTTCTGGTGTTGTATATCATCTATCGAGTTAAGTCCGTTCTCCATCTGGTACGGGCGTTGCAATACATTTCGAAATGATAACTTCGGTTAGATAGAACCGCTTTTGCGTATTACCACAGCATGCCGTGATAAATACACGTATTGCACGCGTCCATGCGTGGCCTAAGCTCGAACCTATTCCGACCATTATGCATTATGGTTATGTGAGTACCGTGCACTTGAACGTGAAACAATGGCGCAATGCGGGGCAGCGAAGAAAGAAGGTTGTTTATTCGCTTGTCTTACATAATGCAATGAGAATGCTTGCATTCGTCTTATCTAATTCATGTAACGCTGCAGGAAGTACCGACAATAGATGCGGCCGCAAACGTGTCAGTAATTCTGTTTCTATTTTCCAGCTTTATGATGATAATGGGATTATTATTCGTGTTCATATTGTCTGCGTTTCTTTATTAATTTTTTCCAATCTGTATGTATTGTGTTGGATGCATAACTCGAAGACGCCCAATAGGCATTTTTTTTTGCTCAATCTCAGTTAAAGCATGATGTTCAATTCAATTTCGGGCTTCAACTGACTTCAGGCAACCAAACCTAGTATTGCGCAATTACTAGACAGTCAAAGATTGAAATAACGGTCTTTTAACGATGTGTTTGCTGTGTTAAGTATGGTTGTGAATTACGTTATTATAATCATTGTATTTGTGAGTTGTTTTTTTTTTGTAACTAAATTAAACATTAAATAAATATGTATACATATAAGCTGTTAGCCAGTAATGTCTGGTTGTGCAAATTATTTTAATCCTAAGAATATACTTCCAAATTAAAGGAAATCTTAACAAACTATGAGATTAGAAGCATCCTAAAACGTAACAATAAAAAAAAGTAAGAAGTGGTGAAATTAAAATTTGAGAACAATAAATCGAAACTTGTGTCCCGAGTTAATTAATTAAATGTTGTTGTGTTGGTGTTACCGATTTTTTATCTGAACCACCAATACATCTATTGAACGCTGGTTTATCTACTGAAATGTAAGAACCAGACGTAGAACAACAGATGGTACAGATATCATAACTCATATTAGCAAATTAGCAAACATAGCTTGGAGAAGATTAAAGCAGATTAAACAGAAAATTACTGATGGAATGATCGTATCGAAAATATTGGCAATTTTACCAGTTGAATAGAAAGATTTTGTAAGGATATGGAAATCCACATCTACCACAGAAAAGATCGTTGCAAGCTAGACGAGTAGGTTCGTAAAAATAATACTAAAAGGATTGTCGTTTGATGTTTGATTGTTGAGAAAGATTATTTTGGGAAAAAATCTGAATCTGATTTCATATGACTATAAAAAATCTCCTACAAAATATTTCAGAAACAAATATAGATGTTGGCACAACTAAAGAATCCTCTTCAATAATACCACAAATGATTGATTTTGTTGAAACCAACAATTGTGTTTAGAGTTATGTAACGTTTATACGAAGGCGTATTTTTATGTTATCTACCTAGCTATGAAACAAAAGAGTGACGATGTCAAACAAATTATTGAAAATTTGCTATCATAGTTAGAAGTACATGTGCTAAGTTCGGTTTAATTTGTGCTGTTTACAGAGATTTGAGACGGTCTACTTATAAATAAAATACATCATCTTAGTTTCGAGTAAAATATTGGTCTAAACTCTTTAGATGGGGCCCAGAGTCAATCAATGATGACTCAAAGTCCGGACGACCTGTTGAAGCTCGAACTGAAGACATTGTGCGAAAATTTGGTACTGAAAGATCTCTGTCATTGCGAATGAAGTCTGGATAGCCGAAGCAAGTGTTCTCAAAATTTTGCATGACGATTTGGGTATGAAGAAGGTGTCTGCACTGTGGATACCCAGATTGCTCACACCTGAACAAAAACTGTACAGAAAAGAAGTTTCTCAAGAAATTGGGTACATCATTAAGATCTCCTACTAAACAAGAACCCATATAGTGAGTTCATAAGGGCTCTCCACCACCAAAAAAGGTCTAGACTCAATTTTCTGGAAAAAAAAACTGATGGCAACTGTTTTCTGGGATGTTGAAGGAGTCTTGCTTATCGAATATAAGTTAAGAGGGTCTACCATAAATGGAAAGGCCTACGGAAACACAATAAAAAATTTAAAAACTGCTCTAGAGGAAGAATGCTCACATTATTATCCACAAAAAACTTGTTGCTGCTCGACAATTGCCGAGTGCATAATGCAACCAAGTTCAGCAGACTGTGGGTTTATAGAGTTAAGGCATCCACCTTATAGCCCCGACCTAGCTCCGTCAGGCTACAGGCATCTTAGGGAAAAGCGTTTTGCATCTGATGAACAGCTGAAAGAAGCTGTTGAAGAATATTTTGCGGGGTTACCGAAGCAATGTTTTTCTGAGAGTATGGGGCAATTGGAAAAAAGATGGAATAAGTGTATTAGTGTTGAAGGGAGTTATATAGAAAAAAATAATTTTGTTCTCTTATGTGCTTTTTCTCATGGCTAGGTAGATAAATATACGCTCTCGTACCAAAACTGAGAAAGAATCTCTCTCTCATTTACGATAAACAAAGGAGAAATAACAAAGAATGCTAAAACGGTAGTGGAAGGAAAGAAATGACATTCCTTAACACAAGCATTTTCTATGTAGAAACTGCGTCGGAATTGTTGTAAAAACTGGATTGAAGCTAAACAATGCCGGATGCAACCAGAAACTGTTGGGCCATAAGACTGGTGTTACAAAAGCAGAATAAGATTAGATCACCTAATTCTATAGACACCATAATTGAATGGCAAAACGCAAGAAATAAACAGAACAATTCTGAATAAGTTAGGAGGTTTGATAATACACGCAAAACTAGAGAAAAACATAGGGGGAGATGCTGTGAGCACTGATGCATACTTTTTTAATAGACATCCAACTAATAGATTAGTAATAACACCTGTGGAAATGTGGTTTCAGAAGAGGTCAAATCTGGCAAACTGTAACGTAAAGTTTTTTGAGTTTTATCGGCAAAATGCAAAATACATATTCATCGGATAGGCGTATGGATAGAGTCTGTGCGTTATTAAGACACAAAAAGTCTCTGTTAAGATGTGATATTTATTATGACGAAAATCGTGTCAGAAGGAGCTTGGACCCCAACATTAAAATAAATGGATTGAATAAAACACTGAATTGGAAAGTACCATTTCTTCATATTGATCCAATGCACTTCTAAGAGTTTAGCATTTTCTAACAACACGACGATCCTTCTCTCTCTTTCCAGAGCTGAACGAAGCTCCTAAGCCCTCTATTCTTCCTTTGAGGCAGCTTCTACCGACTGCAGCGTGTTTAATGATTTTTTAAAGAGCCTCAGCGCCCCAGCCTGGTCATTTCTGCTACCAAGGAGTTGGTAGATCTTCCCACCCTCTCCAGGATCTTAACTGCTAGCTGCAACGCGTACTGGTGGAGTGAAGATATTTCCAAATCTCAGCGCAGGTCAGTGTTGCTCTCAAGTGGTCTTGTGTGGCGAGTTTTCGCAACACAAGACACCTCAAACGTCTAAACGAATTCTGCATATGATTGCGAACACACCGTGGTTTCTGCTACGAAGGGGTTGGTAGATCTTCTAACGCTCTTCAGGGTTTCAACTGCTAGCTGTGACACGTACTGGTGTCGTGATGACATTTCCAAATCTCAGCGCAAGTCAGTGTTGTAGATGAACCAAGGGGCATTTGCAATCATCCTTAGGGTTTTATTTCGGTGAGCTTCCAGCTTTCTGGTGGGTTTGGGCAATACACGTCCATGGTAAGACTTATGTTAAGATCGGATGGAGAAAAATGCAGTACATTATAACTATAAATCTCAGCGATAATAAACTCTTGGAGCAGAACAAACTATGGATTAGTCAACGCCAAAACGGCCGATAACTCTTCTGGTGTGTTGGCGAAGTGGGTGTCACCGATCAACGCCTGCAAAAACTTATCCTTAATTGTAGCTTAGGTGGATGGAATCTCCAATGATATCATTACAAAATATTTACTTCATTTTCTTCATTGTCTTGTATTTAAACTTTTTTTTTGCTGATTTAGTTTACCTCAGCACTGAGATACTTTCAATCATTCGTTAAACACCTCAAATTTTCGAAAATATATCCACTGAAGATGCTCTTGTAAAAATTTATAATAATTTTCTTTTTTGCTTTTTTTTACTTGTCCAGATAGTTCCTAAACAAAAACTTCGGTTCAACTATTACCTGAAATAAAGCAAATTATACCCGTGTGTATATAGAGAGAAAAATTTATACTACTGTATGACAGTGTACTATATCCTCTGATCATGTCGTGTAAAAACAATAAAAAGTGTTAAGAAAATAAATGCGATGTTATTGACAGTTTAAAGAGAAACGAGTTTTACACATTCAGTCAGCGGGAATTTTCGGAATACATATTTACCGACGAACGCCAACATCGGCTAATGTCTATATAGGTCAAGCCGACGTTGGCGTTGGAAAAAAACACTGAACAAGAAGAAGAAGGAGACGACTCATCGAATGGCGCAGCAAAACACACTCACACACATTAACAGATACTACTCGTATACATATTTCCCTGATGATGGGATACCGTTACGACCGAGTACCAGCGAATCATATAAATTCTCTTTTTAGTTATGACTTCATGGGTACGTACCTACAGATTAGACTGGCTTGACCTACTTGGGAATATTGTAAACAGAATATTTTACCGAACGAGAGGCCTGTTGAATTTCAAAGATTGATTCCTAGAAATTGTATTGTGTGTGTGGGAATTTGCGACGCATTTTTTTGGTTAGGGAAATATTTGGAGCGTTGCAAAGGAAACGAGTTTTATCACGTTTATAATCTACGACTATGTTTGTCAGAAAATATAAATTATAGTATAGTGAAACCGGCCAATTTTGTAGTAGCAATTATTCTTTAATGATATTTTTATTTCTTCTAACAAAAAAAATTGAACGCAGAATTCTTTGTTCTACTTGTACCACTTTGTTGTCAGATTGTGTAGACGCAGACACTTGATGGGAGTTCCTTATCGGTTCAAGCTGCACAAGTTATTTGCAATGATGAATGTGGTTGCTTGCGAAATTATAGCCCATCATGTCTATATAATATAACCTATAGATACAACTCAATAACAATTAGCTCCTCGTCCATAACATCTTATAAGACGAGCAATTCAGATTCAGAGAGGGATTATCAACCAATTTTCAACTCTTTAGAGTCACTGAGACCATCAGAAATGCCTTTGAAACGAAGGAGACTATGATTATGGTGGTCCTAGACATAGCCGCGTGTTTTGACACGGCGTGGCATCAGGGCCTGTTATAGAAGATGGATATTGCAAGGTTAAAATTATCAGCTCGTATAACCAGAACTGCGCTGTCAAAATCGAGGAATCTGTCTTCGCTGGGGCGCCACAAGGATCACTTTTGGGCACAATACTATTATTGATCTTCGTTCATGATCTTTCTAAAACTGATCATCGCGAAGCGATGTCGCCATCTATGAAGAGACCTCGATAAAATCGTTCGCTGGACTGCTAAATCTCGACTGAAAATCAACGAGAAAAAGTACATTGCGGTCTGTATCATAAAACGCTCTAGACCACCCCACGACACCCTTATGGTTGGGAATCACCATCTGTCGTGGAGCCCCTTCGCTATATATTTGGACATCATTTCGTCGACACGATAGTTCTCTCACATGATCTTGTGTTGCTAAAACTCACCGCAAAAGTCTAGAAGTCCAAAAAAGATCGAATTCTGCATATGATTGATATGCATATGATCTTCAACATGATTTGGGGTTTGCCTCCTTTCATCAGTACGCTTTTCAGCTGGCAGCCAAACTCTTGCACAGCATAGTCACGTCGTCCAACCTAGTCGTGAGGGAGACAGCTGGGCTCGAGTCGAACAAACCGGCTCCACGTGTTATTGTGAAGAGAACCCAGCGCAAAGGAATGCCGATTAGCAACATCAAAACATCTTAGAGGGTAACAGTTCATTATCTTAATCCTTCTACTCTCAAGCTTGAAAGGAATTAATGTAGAGTCATTCCAAAAGAAAATTAGAATGGTTCTGAAAAAAATCAGCGATCGGTTGCACTATAATGTTCTCTTGGAATCTTGATTGGATATCCAATCCTAGATACATTTCCACTTGGACGTCATATAAAACAGTATTTGATTAAAATTCAATGTATTCTAAATCAAAAATTATTGTTTTCAACAAATTTAGAATTCTACAAGAGCAAGAACAAGAGGGCCACATATGTTAATACCCATAGAAGATAATAGTGATACTTGCTGCCAAAATCGTGACAGATATACTCATAAATTCCATTCAAAAATTCGTTCAAGTTCTTGTATTGTCTTTCTCGGAGTAGTCGTCACAGCTTGAAAATATTACCTTTAATGAAAGCTCATGATTCAGTTTGACTGGCATGCTTTCGGCTGGTTTGTCTAGCGATACTACTTCTGAAGATAGTCTTTGGCATGTCCAGAAAATCATTACATCTCACTCATTTACCACCTGCTGATGATGATATTGAGTATATATTGCATTAGATTACTAACTACCTTCTTATATTTGTGCTTGATTGTTACAAAGAAGTCATTTGCGTATTCTTGGGCGTCTCAAGGTCATCTGCAGCTTTCTGTAAAGATCGTTTGCTCCATAGCTTTAATTTTATCGATTTCAATGAGGAATTATCAAAGATGCCTTCTAGTTTATTGCTTTAGATTAGGTTATGTCCATGCGACCAACCTACCCAGACAGCAGCAAGACATCTTACGCCTGGCAGACGTCCATAAGATATTAACCTTTGTAAGACATCATTTTAAACGTTTTATGGATGTCTGTTTTGGAGTTATATTGCTTCTATTTGAAATGTGTTTTCAGACATTTAAAGGACGTCTCGTGGATATTATAAATGAACATTCTACAGATGTATTTGAAACTACATCCCTAAGATGTCTTTTTCATGTCTTTAGGCTTTCAGACATAATACGATGAGGAACTGGCCCTAAGAATGAATTGTATGATTGAAGAAGTGATCTAAACACTCGACTTTTAGAAAATAATCGGCTCGGAAAAAGGCAAATTATTGATTTCCTTGTAAACGGTAAACTTAACTGGTATTATTGAATCCTACGGCAATTATTACATAATGAAATTAAGATAAACAGCTATATTTGTTAAGTATATTCAATTATTGAAAAATAAACATGAATCATCCTAAACAAATAAATAACAATATCTGCAAAAATAATTTAGCAAAACTTAAAATGAAGCTATTAATTTATCAAGGTTCAATAATACCTATGTATACGTTAATATATTTTTTTACTAAAGATTGTGTACGTGCATTACATCACAATATACTTCGCTGTTACATTTTTGATTTCGAATATTGACCTCTTATTATTTGTTCTGATATTTTTACTGCGCAAAGGTGTTAGCAATCTAACAAAACAAACATACCACATACAGTTATGTCAATCGAACAGTTCGAACAGCAAACTCGAGATATATTATTGACTCTAAAATGCCATCGGAAATTATTTGTACACACAATCAACAGAGCGATACATGGTCTACCATTAGGACAAAGCAGAAACAGCGACGCGAAGATTTATTGCTTAAATTATGTACTATTATACCACACAGATAGTGTATAATAATTATTATTTTATTACATTTATTCCTATCAAAGGAATTAAAAGCGTTTATTGACTGATACTAAAATTGAAAAAATGTAGAGTTTACTGCTGTCGTGGTAATTTATACTAATTTAGGTTTTAATGGACGAGAATAAAGAATACATTTCTATAGTATACACTCTTAAGGATTTAGTAATTTTACATTCGATGTATGTATTTAGTATGATGGATCGCAATTTCCTTATTTTTTATTTAACTGGATTTAGTCATCTAGTTGTTGGGTTTTCTAAGTATATACGGACATATAATAATTACAGCATATACATACATTCTTTAAAATTGAAGATTTCCTGCTTCGAAATGACTCATGCGTATGAAAAATTTTTAAATAAGAATTCCTAGTTTATATATTTATATTTGGTTTGCATACTTCTGTACGATGTTATTCAATATTAGTCAAAATAAATTTTCGTCCATTTTTAAACTTACCGACATGTTTTATAATTTTGTTGTGATTTTGTAAGGTTCAATATGCCTTTCAATCATCCGAAACTAATCCTTGAAACAGCTTTGCCAAGTTTCACTATGGAGTAAGGCAAACTCGTTCTCCCAAGGCCTCAGAAGTTCCTCATCACTGGAAAACCGCATCCATTTCAGCTTAATTTTTATATTTTGGAACAGGACAAAAGTTGCAAGGAGCTAGATCCATAGATAGTATCCATTCTTGGCCGCAGGTTCTTCATCGATTTGATGACTTTAGGCAGGCACTATTCTGTGTACCACTTAGCTGCGACTGTCTATCGTATGTTCAAGACGATACGCTCCATAATTCCAGTCGATTTGAAAAATATGACATTCTCTGCTTTACAGAACAGGATCTTCTGACAGCTCCGGGAGTGTTCTCATCATCAATTGATCAGTCCACCTGGCCCATCATCTTCAGGTGATACCTTAGAGGGCCACTTCTGTTGAGCTCCAGTAGAGATTTCGCTTTGTTGGCTGAAAAACTAATAAACTTTTTTGATTGTCTTAGCTTTGGAGTATTGATCCAGTACGAGAGTTTTTGTTCACTTTCCTACTGTTGGAGATGAGCTCTTATATGGCTTTTGGTGAGACTACAGAATGGCTCTGGTTCAATATATTGGTCGTTGCAAGACCGTCGGCAGTTTCGTTGCCCTCACACCCCCATTGACTCACATCAGTGTAACTGTGTAACACTTCAAACTGTTTGCCAAAATCGAACCTCGATGTCAAATGATCGTTTAGCTTAGCCAGTCCTCGTGTGTGGTGGGTGCTTAGTTGCAGTGACTCCGGAAGCTGTATCGCTTGTCTGGCTATCACTGCAACTCTCGCGGTGTAGTTTGTGTGTGTAAGTTGTGTTCATTGACTTTGTGACAGCACTATATCGCCTTTTATGATGCCGCGCTGTTAATCACTTTGCTCCCAACAGTGAATGGCAAGTCGATCCGGGATTAAACTCTCTGAAAAAATGTCACCATCCCTCCAGAGAATTGAACCCCGGCACCTATCGTCTTCCCTCAACGATAGTCAGCCGCCTAACCACTGCGGCCATAGACCCGTTGAGGTTAGAGGTAGCTTTAGAAATATTTCATTATCGATGTCGTTTGTTTTACTGGATTGCAAATTTTGTTGTCTACCATGGTCAACAGCACAGTATATTTTACATATATGTAGATGTCTTTTATTAATCTCGCTAGCTTTGTTTCTACTAAATGTGAAATTTGTTCATCCAAATAACTTAGTTCTTCATTAGTAACATCAACAGTTTCATGGCTGAATTTAATCTTGATCGGTGGGGAGGATGGTAGCGAATTTTGCCTCTTATTTCTACAACACAGTCATTGAAGAAGCACTAAAGGCGACTGAAAAATATTGAAACTTATGCAAAAGCTCTTTATTTTGTGCTTCATTAAAAGTAAGTTTATTTACTGTTCATAATCTTTCTTAATTCTTACGTCAGAACAAACTACAGCAAGCAGAAAATGTATGTATATAAAGGGTCACACTGAAGAATTATGTAGTTTTACAAACTATGTTCACAAAAAAACTAAAAGACTTGATTGGAAAAAATAAAATATCTGCTGATCTGGGATAGAAAAAAACATCTTCCTTTAAAATATAAATTTTAAATGGCCGTACATCGTAATTCGGTTACGACATTTTACTTTGACACAGCTTCAGGTGTATTGCAATTGTACCCAAAAATTTGCATGGCATCCTCCGTGACGCCTATGGTTTCCAGTTGTCTAATTTTCGTTAATAATACAAAATCTACTGATGAATTAGATGGTACTGATTGCACCCTACATTTCACAGCAGCAGTATATAATATAGGTTTTGCAGATACCACTGCAGGTTGTGCTGTAGCAATTGTAATTGTCAAAACTTGATTGACTAGACTGATTGGACGCTGACAGAGTGGTATCTCCTTTTTATTCCTGATTATGGTGCCAGCAATAGTAATCTTTTTTTTTTTTTAATAATTCATGGTTAGCATTGCTTAACGTTGCCAACTTCTGAACAGCTATTGTTGTTCGGTGAAAAATTCGTCAAGGCTATTCTTTTCTTTTTTGTATGGAACACACGAGATCAAGACTCCAATCAAATCTATTCTTCTTTACTTTACAAAATCATATGATCTTTTCATATAAAAACCTTGGCTTTGATTTCTAACTTTTTGATAAGTATGCCAAAAACCAGTTTAAAATCAGTCTAATTCAGGGACTATAGGACTATATGTTTTTTGGCTGGGATTGGCAGATCTCGGCAAAACTTTACATACATCAAATCATGTAGTCTTTGTTACTGACGTAAGATTTACCACAAATCTAATATATGTAGATACATACATACACACCATTACCTAACCACCAGTATTATATAAAGCTGATCCTTCTGAGCATTGTGCATACGTTTTGTATTGCAAATTAACAGGGTGTAACTCTAATGGATAAAAAATTAGAAATTATTGTCACAAAGACGTAATGATATAATAAATTCATAATTAAAAATAGTTACATCACCCTGTCTTACATCACATTATGTTTATGTATAATCGGTATAAACTTAAGTAGACTTATTAATCTACATAACTAATATTAGAGTTATATAATCACTCTTCAACATGCAACTAAACCACTTTCCTATAGTATACAACCTACTACCTAAATACTGCTCGTGAATAACATCTGTTAAGATTAAACCCTAGCGAAATCGTTATTGATCCCAGCAAAGAAAACAGATGAAGTTCACGGTGTTCGAACGCATTAAATCTACTTGGAAAAGAAATCGTAGGTCTCGTATTTAATAGCCGAGTCTAAAAATAACAGTTCAACAAGATTATTGTAGCGTGAAGGTTTTGACTTTTCGTCGTGGTTACCGATCGACTTCCTGGTTGCATTCTGAGTGTGTCAATAGCAAAACAGGTGCTCGCGTAGAAGGTGTATATTATACGTTGGATAAACCAAGGTTTCTATATCGGTATGTTTCTAATTAGAATTGCATAAGCGGTTAATATTCATAACGCGAATGCATACATTGTTGCTTACGTATATAGGAGGTTGGTTTAATCTAGTGTGCGGTTTCCATAAATCGTGAATATAAAAGGTAGGTAAATTATCATGGTTGAATAACGAAAGGACATTCGCGTACGTGTGTTAATTATAATCGAATTGATTACGCGCCGTTGAAGAATGAGTAAAAGGAATGGTAGGATAATATAAAGCGGAGAAAACATGCTAAAGGTCTTACCAATATTGAAGATTCTTCTTTCTATAAAAATGATAATTCATTGGAAATTTGTTTGACAAATACAGCAAGATTTGTGCCAAACTACATTATAAGAATGTATACAGCTGCATCATTTCTGCAAATACACTCACAGAAATCATTAACAAACAGTATTTTATTAAAAATTTACAGTTATAAAATTTAAATTTACGTTTCAAATTTCCTGTCACTATAAAAATCTTGATAGAAAAATGTTATGTCAGATACAACAACATTTTATTCAACAATAGATTGCATCATCTCCCAATTTTGATGTTACGAAGCAATTACAATATTGGACAAACAATATGAAGGTGTAGGACACTAAAATTTGTTTAAACGTATCTAAGTATTTGTTAATTCTCGTACAACTGCTATAGATACATTGACTGTATTTGATTAATGTGACTAAATTTTGGTAAACACAACCAGTTTTTTTCCGAGTCTAGTTAAGCACGTACGCGGTTGTTAAATAACAACCTAATCCAACGTGTAGAAAGGAATTAAACGCACTTAGGATGACTAAAAATGTAGATGCCGTAGAATACAGACTGTTAGTGACATCTGTAGTTGTTTTAGGGGTTGGAACTAGGTTGAAAATCTTGCTCCTAAAGCCAGATTTCTCAACCTGAATTAAATTGAGTTGAATTCCAAAATAGCATCTACATGCAGGTTAGAATGATTACATTTACGGTCTCTGATAAGTTTAATAATACACTTACCGATTGCTATAAATTTTCTGTTTGTGCTGGATTATAACATCATTTGTACATGTGTATCATTCCAAGTGTTCGAAGCTTAACAAATAATATACACAAGAATTTCGCATTTTTCGATCATTTCATACATTTGAGAGACCCAAAATGTAGAGTCTTTTAAGTGCATGAAAATTCCAATTATTGTCAATTTTAATTGTTAGTTTTAATTGCTTTTATAGTCCACAGTTTATATGTGAAAATAAGTTTCAAGGTCAACAAATAACACGATTTTAACAGTTTTTTTTGGAATCTTCCCATATTCAGTACACATTGATCTTAATATTAGAAGTACTCGTGAGCATAAAGTTCAGTTTTGTCATCTCTCTCGGGTACCGCAATGCTGTCAACTGCGGTTTCTCTATGATTTACTTTCTCAACTTACCACCTTCCAAACGAATCTGTCATTGACAGAGACAGATGAGGCTTTGATTCTAGATTTTTTTTGAGAAAAAGGACACATTTTCCCTCTTATAATATCCGCAACAGTAGCGGTTTCCTAAGCTGTATTGATGATTAGTTTCTACTTAATTCTAGCAAGATCTTGGTTCTATGCTTGATTTAGTTTCCAAGGAAAACTACTAAGTTAACTGTACAATAAAAAACTTTAGTAGTAGTAGTGTAAGCTATATTTTCAATGTTCAATAACTGCACTATGTTGTTTTACACTGTTTAAACTTCAACTGTCCTAAACAAAAACGGAGAAAGAAAGAGAGAGAAAACTTAGGCAACACAACTCCGACAACATGAACATGATATAACGTATGCCAACAGCTGCCAATACTACATTTGCAAACACAGCCTAATATTTGCATCTAGGCCAAGAATTGAACCTGGAACTGAACCCTGAACCGCTCTAACAAGAACACAGGTTCGAATCCGAATGTTTATGTGCCAAGAAACGCATTGTCAAAATTGTTGCCTGTACATGGCTTATTCTATTTTATCATCATCCGACGAAAGAACGGATACAGAACCAGATAACCCTAAAAATCTCATCCAGAAAACCGTTGTATACTCAAAAATTTTAATGGCATCGATTTTATTCAGTTTCAGTCAAAATTGTGTTAACTATTAAGTTGTATTGTGTGAAAGTGCCACCAAAACTATGTGTCAATAATTATGAATTTCCTTTTTTCACTGTTGAGGATAAGAAAGCTTTCTAAATTTTTTTCCGAGCTCTCACATGTCCTTCACTAGTATCTACTTTCAGTCTATTTTCAAACAGCAACAGTAATCAGCCATCATTGACACATCACACTGGCCCTAGTAGCGGATTGCCATTGTTTTAATGTCTGCATGAATCCGCTCACCTTGTTCTTCACTCGTTGCAAAAAAATATCCAGGAAGGTAATCAATATGGCGAAGAGAAAATACACTTTAGATCCTGCGCCCCAGTTTTTTTTAAATCTAATAATTTCTCCATAATTTCCTTGTAGTTCTCAGACCTCTTGTTGCCAAGAAAGTATATTATTATATCAGAAGAAAACTAGAAACAGATTTGAATTTAGAGTATTTATGTAAGTATTCTGATGAAAATTAAAACAAGCACATTTTGTTTTGTATTAAACTATTATTTTCTACAACAGCTATTTTCTGAAAATATTTAGTGCTGACCTGTGTAATCAATATCGTCAAACGGGTCGATGGCCGCAGTGGTTAAGCGGCTGACTATTGTTGTGAGAGGACGATAGGTGCCGGGGTTCAATTCTCTAGAGGGACGGTGACATTTTTTCATAGAGTTTAATCCCGGATCGACTTGCCATTCGCTGTTGGGAGCAAAGTGATTAACAGCGCGGCATCATAAAAGGCGATATGGTGCTGTCACAAAGCCATTTAAACACAACTTACACACACTAAACTACACCGCAAGAGTTGCAGTGATAGCCAGACAAGCGATACAGCTTACGGAGTCACTGCAACTAAGCACCCACCACACATTAAAAAAAACATTTTTTTTATTATTTTTGGTTCGTAGATGTTTTATCATCGTATAAGTAGTTGAATTCACACAAATGTTTTATTAGGTAGACACTTACCATAATTCGTCTGTATAAAGTTTGATACAAAATTTTCATTATATGGGTTTATATGTGACAGTTTCAGTAAAAAGGAGTTTAGGATATATTTTTAGTCGCACTGAAAAACACATCAATTCTAGAGGAACAATTGAAGAAGAAAGCCGTTCTTTAAAAGAATAAATGGATTAGTTAAGGATAGTTAACTTAAATGATAACTATGCTAAATTGCAATCTAACACATCATATGTATTTATGTACATCTAATTTTAATACAATTACATTTTATGTTCAAACTTGTTTATATATTTCTCCAACGAGATAAACATTAGTGCTATTCAACTTTTAAAATGAGACAATGACATCAGTATTTGTATCCCTTTCGACATTCTTCGTCTCTTAGATCAGTATTCAATGCTTATTGATCAACATAATAATCTTTTAAAAACATTTTCCAATTTAAAATAATTAGGGCACTTTGATCATTTATCTTTAACGATATTAATAATAATTAATAAATCATGACCTAGAGAAAAAATGTTATTACAACATAATCCAAACGCTAACACACCATGCAATTTTCTTGTAATTAAACATAATGCATGCACTTAGTTATGAAATGTCAATGTAAAATATCAAAGCAGAAAAGAATCACGCAATAATTATATCATAGATATGAACCGTGAATGCGGAAATCGAAGAAAACAAAGTACCGTACGGTTAATAGTCATATATACGTGACAATTTTTAATTCATTGACACATATAAAACATTACAAGGTCCGATAAATATAATTGCGTGAAAGAGTTTGTCGATAAAAGGTAAAGTTATAATATCACAATAATTCATTCTCATATTTTCATAATTATACCAACAAGTATTCTGTGGAAAATCACAAAGAAATATTCTTTAGGGCGAAAAAAAACTTGATAATTCTATACAGTCCTGGTATTTTTACATAAACAACAATTTTAATGGATGTTAATACGACGAAGGAATCTGCGATAGCAAGATTGGCCAATTAAAAATAGAGATCAAAAGAAGGCGTAATGTATACCAGCTACATACTTTGAAATACAAAATAAGTTTATTAGTAGATTCCTAAGAATGGACGAATCATGCATAATTATTAGTATATAAGGTAAGAAAAAAAAATTGAAATTGAAAATGTATCGTCATAAAATGCTAACCTAACGGTACATTAGCGCATAGTTTTCTTTATTTGTATCGATTTGCATAAACAATCGATTTACAATCTGTTTTATATACACACATATGTATGTATGTATGTATACAAAGAGTTTGGTAGGTAGGAGTCCTAGCCTTAGGTTGCATTGAATATTGATCATGTATTGCACTGTGCGAGAATTGCATTAGCTATCAGCTTATTTATAATTATTTAACATTGCAGAATTTATTATGTAATCCTATAAGACAAAATAATAAATGCAAAAGAATGTAAAAAGTGAATATGTAATATATATTAATAAGTAGATACCTACTAAATCAAAAAATTCATGTTTAAACTAATGAGGGACAATGAAGTAATGAATTAATTTCTCATTTGAATGTTAAACCTAAAAATATCATACCATATATGTATCTTAGTTATTCAGCAAGTTATATCTAATTCATTTTTTAAACCAGAAAGCATTGCTTCCTTTCTCTTTTGATCAAAGAATAGTCGCCATCGATTTCCATGTGTGTAGTCACAGCAAAAAGTTGTGCTTAATTACTTTTATATCTGAATGATTTTTTTAAGATCCAAAAGAACACCATTACCATAACCATGTTGTAGTTTTGTGATGAGCAGTTGTATGACTCTTCTACGCTTTTATCTTAACTCTCTGCCCATTTAAAAATACCTAATACCATTTAATTTGCTCCACTATATATGGTTTGTACAAAAAAGAACTGAAGGTGTTCCTATATTTGGATCTGTTTAAAACTACAAGCTGAAAAGTTTGATATGAATTTAGAATTTGACAGTCATTTTAAGGCTTCTAATGGTTGGTTGTTGGCGGTGGCAAAAACGACAAAGAATCTCTGAAGGTTCAATTTCCTGCGAAAAAAGTCTAGTCGAATAAAATCTAAAAAAGTCACCCACAAAAAACGAGATCGAAACTGCATAAACCGACTATTTGCAACAGTTAAAGCTTACCCATCTGCGGACTGTCTTGTGTCTAATGATGGTAAAATAAAATTTATGTATCTTCCAAAAAATACTACTGCACTTATACAGTCCTTAAATCCAGGCTTAATTCACACGTTCCAAACAAATTATCGCAGAGAAATACTGAAGTCATTGAAATCAGCATATTTTTGAAAACAATTAATCTTAATTAATCTTCCGTTTGATTTATCTCATTTTCTGAAGGGGATTCTTCTTTCTAATAGCTCATACATGTTGTCATCCACTGATCCATTCGAACTAAAGCTGGCCATGCTAGTAGTATGTGGTGCTGTGTGGTGGGTGCTTAGTTTCAGAGACTTCGTAAGCTGGATTGCTTGTATGGTACTTCAGGGCCACATGACCTGTCAGAAACCCAGCCTAAGGTCCCTTTTGCTGAAAGATAGCAACGATTGTGCTGTCTTAGAAGATCCTGATAACAGTGCCTTCACCTGCTTTTGTCCTGGCGTATTCTGCCAGTGGGAGGCCTTTCTGTTGACCTCCCATTTGTTAACTGCTAGTTTAGGTAGCTCTTTTACAGTCCACAACAGAGATAAGGTACAATAAAAGGCATTTTCGATGCTTCTTTCGCAAGCTTCGTTCCCTTCGATCCCTCAATGGCTTGGGACCCACGGGTCTCTAACTTACACTGCTTACCAATTTCTATGATCAGTTTATATGTGAAAATAAGTTTCAAGATCGCCAATCAGATTCAAATAACACAATTTCAACAGTTTTTTTGGAATCTTCCCATACTCAAGGATACTCACAACCCACTGATCTTAATGTTAGAAGTAGTCGTGAGCATAAAGTTCAGTCTTGTCATTCTTATGATATCTGCAGCAATAGCGATTTCCTAAGCTGTATTGATGATTAGAGACTATAGTTACAGTTCTTATTATGTCATTTTCATTTTCTGTGTGTAAAAGGTGTCATAGCATTGTTACTACAAAACGTTGCTGTAAGTAATCTAATGTTGTATTGAATCACTGTGTCCATATGCCTGAGGCTACTTCCAGAAATCATTTCTGACTGGGTTTGAACTCTGATCTTACTACTCCTATCCTAAGCTACTAATTGCAGTTACATGAGCTTTAATCTCTACTTTTCTAGACACAGAGCAAGAGAGAAACACACAGACATTGTAATACACTACTAAGCTTCCAAACTGCACCCAATCTGTCCATGAAAATTTAGAAGTCGACTACATCTTCATAAAAAATCTGTTGTAAATTCACTATCAGTGCAACTCTTGTGACAGCAGTGTACCACCCTTTATAATGCCACACTGTTAATCGCTTTGCTTCCAACAGCGAATGGTAAGTCGATCGGGATTTTCAACTCTCCGAAGAAATGTCACCGTCGATCCGTTACACATTCACAAGATGGATGTCAGCAGTAAGATAATGTTGACTTTATTAAAACAATACTATATTGAAGAAGCTGCTTTCCAGTTAAGTGATCCATTTACCCCAAATAAGTTACTTTAAATCCAGTTGAGATCTAATTCCTCCCGGAACAGAGTAGAACTGAACGAACTAATTTTGAGTAGATAGATCACATACCTGGAAAACATTTTGAATTAACGAAGTCATTTGGGTTATTCAATTTTGTAGGGAGACTATGAGCCGTTTCTAAGGCTTCGATGGTGTATGTGGTGTTATTAAGAATTTGGTCTTTTTTCTAAACCTGTTCCAAAAGAACTAGAGAAAAGTGAAACGCCTACTTCTTATACAATTATTGAATCATATTTTCTAAATCTACGTCAAATTATTGACGAATTACTTGAATACTTGAAAGTACTTTTCTATATAATACAGTAATAAAAAATATCTATAAAGTTTGAATTTTACCTTTAATACCTATTAAATAATTCTATTGTGTTTGAAGAAAAAACTAAGAATTAAAGAAGACGAAGAAAGGAATTTTTAACTATTACATCTAACAATATTTTATCTGACATTATCTCAACTTTTTAATAATGTAATAAACTTTCTACACACGGATGGACATTCGTCATTAAAGTGTATTGTTATTACTGCAATGACTGCAAATTTTATGACATACCCAGCAATAGCAAAACGTGTCTTGGAAAGTAAGAATTCCGTATTACTGGTATTAAATTCCTATAAATTTAATTAAACTTGACTAGTTTTCTAGTCGTATCCACCAAAATGAATCCTCCAATTCTACTCAAAACGACTCCCACGCTGTCGCCTTCTGAAATTGTATTCTTACGCTTATTCCCCTTGAATTAATCGTAAACAACAAAACGATAACTTAATCGGTAACCTTGACCGAAGCTATTCCGATGGTATTGGTGAATTTTCCATCGAATCCACGCCGAAACACACGAGTCATGCAATGAGAATCAATTTTAGAACAGTACATCCAACCCACGAACGAGATGAAGAATTCACGCTGATATGCATAAAATGTGTCGTATTTCTTCTGGATTCGGTGATTGTTGTAGTTGTTTATAAATATTATTACCGCACGAAGACGATAATAATATTTCTGGATTTTTTTTGCGAATGTTTTCGCGCTAGAGTCATTCAACCTTGAACGCGATTAGCTACGCGGTACCATTTGCCACTTGACGATGTCTGAGTCTTCTGAACGCAGTATAAGTTCGATATTTTCGCGGTTTCCGTACTATTATTTCGTTTTATACATACATACATCTTTATATCGTCGATACATTAAAGTACACAGAACTGAATAAACCGCAGTAACACATTGAGTTTAATAACGAGGTAGTTTTAAAAAAGGTAAATACAGGTCGTGAATATATGAAAGATAAACAGTTACTTTGTATTTTGCGGTGGCTCCTCTAATTGAAGACACCATTGTGATTTTTAATGGTGTAATGTAAGTAGGTTTGGCGTCATTGTGGTCTTCTTTAGAACATATTAGCGCAAGTGGTTGACGCGTTTTTTTCTAAAAAAGAACCAATCTCAATAGTATGTACTAAAAAGTGTGTTGACAGCTTCAGAAAAATGATAATGCCTGCAAACATTAAAGCTATAGAAAGTTGCGGTTTTACAATTTGACAGATGTCAGATGTGTTTTGACGCCTATATGATTTAATCTGTAAAGAAAATTCTGTATATCACTAATTTTATTTTAACGTAAATGGTTCCTTTGAATGTTTTATTAGCGAGATAATGCTGTAACAAGCTCATAAAACACTTTATACACCCAAAATTACATAGCAAGAATTATAATGGCATTCCTGAAGAACAATATAGCTTAGGAAACCGTTGTAGCTACACCCCCGACAAAAAAGAGAATTGGTGGTCATCAGAAATATTTTTATATATTGGCATAACAATACTTGACAGTTACAAGAGGGAAACAACAGCTTTGCTTTCTGTCTCATCTTTGTTGTTATTAACAATCATGAAGTTATTTTAGTAAACAACTCTTATATTCTTAAATATGAGCCTTAAATACCTAATCATTTTTGTTGATCTTATAATTTGATGATGTATTATAACAGAAATATCTATTTGTAGGACACTTTTGCAGAACCTGGAAGATAGTTTATGTGTGGATACACATAAGAGAATGAATATATAAGATAATACCAATATTGCTTTAGATTATAATCCTTTTATATTGAAGAAAAAGAAGGAAATAAAATCCTAACACAAAACAAGGAGTCAATCAATAATCCAATATTATTAGTATACTAATAATATTATATAATACAGTTGAGTATATATTTTACTAATATTTTTTTTAATGTGTGGTGGGTGCTTAGTTGCAGTGACTCCGTAAGCTGTATTACTTGTCTGGCTATCACTGCAACACTTGCGGTGTAGTTTAGTGTGTGTAAGTTGTGTTTAAATGGCTTTGTGACAGCATCATATCGCCTTTTATGATGCCGCGCTGTTAATCACTTTGCTCCCAACAGCGAATGGCAAGTCGATCAGGGATTAAACTCTATGAAAAAATGTCACCGTCCCTCCAGAGAATTGAACCCCGGCACCTATTGTCATCTCACAACAATAATCAGCCGCCTAACCACTGCGGCCATCGACCCGTAGAAACAATGTTGGGTTAAAAATTTTATTCAAAATGGACCAATATTATAAAGAGTAGACATGCGAATATTTTACCAATAACACAAAGAATATTGGGCCAATAATTTTATATATGATGGACCTATATTGCAAAATATGTCACCAATATATTTTTAAATTTTTAATTTAGTGTTCTACTTCTGCACCAAGAGATCCAATGAAAAACAATACGGTAACTAATTACCGGAGCCGCCTATTTGGTTGTAGTAGGTTTCGAACATATTGCAACATTAAAAGTAAATTTGGTATAGTCTGAGTGGAACAAAAAGAGTTAATGAAAGAGTCTGACGGTATCAAATAGGTACACCCACAAGTATACCAATTGTACCAATCAGCTGCCTCTCTCCTTCACCATTGGAAATAGGTCTCCAAACAAAAGTTTCTCTTTCGACCTAATTCTTCACCTTTAGATTTATTCTAGTACTTTTTCTTACTTCCTCTAAATTAGAAATATGTCAGTTACTAAGCGACAGGGCAACAATTGCTACAGTATTTTTGTAATTTTGTTTTTGCAATTTTAAAAATATCTTCCATCGAAATTTCAAAAAAAAATTACCATTGTCACATATGAAGAGAACTTTATCCTTATAGCTATAATTTAACATTTTTTGAACATTTTCGAAATATGACATAGGTACCGATTTAAAATAATACTAATAGGCTTTATCGTTTCCTAAATTTTTTAACTGAACACATTTTTGATCTATCTGATTTTGATTGATTTGCATTGAAGACATCTTCTAAATACAATGTTGTATTAATTGTAACTGCATCCTTTTTTGTCAATAAATATAATATATAATAACACATCAACTTTAATTTTATTTTTTAATAATTTACTTGGTAGATATTAAATTTTATCTGTTTTCGTTAAGCCACAATGAAATTTGTCGAACTATTGAAAGAATAATCCAGTCCAATTAAACGATTTTGGAAATACAATATTAAAAACCATCGAACCACCATCCATTTTGACCTTTCAAAAATACTGTTTTTTTTTTCAATTTGGCAAGTGTCAGCAACATTTAGGTGTATTATTGTTTTAACTTTCCCACCCCCCAAAATAAGGTTGAAATAAAGTTTTCGGTTTTGACATTGTTTTACAAGATTTTACAGGTGTCAATTGTATTTTGACAGCTACAATTGTCAAATTAAAACAAAAACTATTATTACATTTCGGATGCTGTGAATAATATTGTGACTTATTAAAACGATAACCAATAACTGCTTGAATGATATCGAAGGCTTCTACGGTCCGATTCTCTGTCACTAGGGCTTCCGGCTTTCGACCGTGTCATAGTAAAGTAAGTGGCTTCTTCAGGAGCAAAACTGGGTGGAGGAAACCAGTACATCACAGTAACTCGACGTGCAAACCACGCTAGAGGCGAAACCCTTTTGAAAGGGGAACCCGTGCTGACTAATCTCTTTCCTTGCATAGTTGTATATATACCCCCTCCCCCCTCCCACACGTCTCCTGTATATACACTGTGTCCAAGATAAGAATGAACTGCATGCGGATCTCGGGAACGGTAAGAGATACAAAGTTGCTTAAATTGGCGAAAAGTTGCGCATTTTAGTGACCTTTTATATGGAGTTTACTTAATTCAATTGAGTTGTTTCGTTTTTGAGATATTTAGGAAAATGTTTTTTTTTTCAATAATCGTTTTTATTTTTTTCTGACTTTATTTTACAAGTTATCGAAAAATAAATAAAAGTTCTTTATTGGCACTTTTATAACTCTACAAGATTGTATTTTTATATTTTTTGTCCGACGTTTCGTTTTTGAGAACTCATCATCAACTTCTTTTTTTTATGTGGACGGGGACAAAAGGTCAACCTGTATCTGATGGCATTTTTCGTTACGAATTCAACGACATATCATACATTATACATATTTTGGACATTACTTTTTGGCAAAAAGAAGTAAATTTATTTATTTTTAGATTCTTTGATAGTAGTCGAAATGACATTTTTAATCCGAATGGAATATGCCATTTTTCTCCAACCGAAATCATGCATTGCGATAATAAAACAAAGTTTATTTTTTATCCAACCGAAATCATGCACTGGGATAATAAAACGAAGTAGGTAAGTAAGATATATCGACGTTGTCATGGATACATTGTCAAACATTAGTCATACATTAGTTGTTATTGCGTTCATTTGTGATTATTAGTGGTCCAATTTGAATACCTTTTTATCCTAGGATTAAAAATAACCACTTTTACATACTAAGATTAAAAGTGAATATTTTTGTTGCTTAGATATCACTTTTTTGGATCAGTATGGAAAATAACAACCTTAGATACTTCTGACAGTCAAAATATGTCATACTTTTTTTACGATTGGAGAGAAAAACACATTTTTTGTAAATATCTCAAAAACGAAACAACTTAATTGAATTAAATAAACGCCATATAAAAGGGCACTAAAATGTGCAACTTTTCGCCAATTTAAGCAACTTTGTATCTCTTACGGTTCCCGAAATCCCCATGCAGTTTCATTCTTAACTTGGACACAGTGTATACCCCTGCACGTCCACAGTTTCCTTGTCAGAAGGTTATCACCTCTAGCATGGTTTCACTGTTTTTAAGCGTCGAAATTATAAAAAATAACTAATTTTGCAAAATTGACAGGTGTCAAAAACTTGCCACAATCCTTTTTGATAGCTACGACACCAATAATCGCGACATAGAATTAATTTCGCAATTTTTTTACAATTTGATGGCTGTTAGGAATATTTGGCACTTATAAATGTTAGAAACGTTAAGAATTACTGTTTAACAGCTGCCAGATGTATTGAAGCTTTTTAATCTACCAAAAGAAGATAAAAATAAATGCTTCTAGAGTTGCACGGTTGTTTTACAATTTGACAGCTGTTAGAAATATTTTGACAGCAACAACTGTCAAATCTGAAAGAATAGTGCTTTTATAGCTGTTAGAATTCTAAGAAAATTACTGCTTTTACAGTATGGAGAGGGTGGTGGATAAAAAATCAATTTCTTCATCAAGTTTTCCTTATAACGATGTTTAATTTACCTCTTTTATTGTTTTTTAAAATTCATTATACAAACATTAAACCAAAAAATTATGAGATAAATCGCAATCATTTAAAGGAACTCAGTTTGTCGAAAATATTCTGTCGAAATTACACACATTCCTATCCCGTCGAATATTACCGGTATAAGAGGCTCATTATCGACGTAAAAGTTGCCAAATTCTCGTCGAATAACAAGATAGTCCTTTACACCGATCTTCAACGCTGTCATCATCGTCGTCGTCATGACCGGCTCGTTGTGTGCGCTGCGACATCGCTCGAGGAGACGACAAGAAACGGCTGGACGGACGGTCGCGGTCTCTGTAAAGTAAACCGCCCGGGGCGGGTATTAGCGAAAAGAAGGCAAGAGTTGCGCAACGTAAAGAGTGAGTGAGTGCAACGTCGAGGATCGCACACGTTCCGTGGCCACGGCCACGGATTCAACGACCTCCGATTGCCTAGTGAACCAAACCTGTTCCTTCGTTCCGCGTTCAACCCGCTTTACCAGTCTCTCGCAGACGATTGCTTTACCCGCTATTGTATAGCTACAGCTATATAGTACAATTAGTTAATACGTTAATGTCCCGCATTCTCACAGGGTAGATATTAATTAAATTGAAGTTAATCGAAAAGTTGCTTATTTTACAGTATTTTTCTTATACTTTTCTTCTTTTGTCAATTGCTTTTCAAAATGTGTCAAATGCTTTTCCAATGATTCTGTACTAATAGGCTTGTTTTGTCAATGAAAATCCTTGAAATGTAGCACAACAACTTCCGGTTTTATCTGATACCGTTAGAAAAATGTATGCAACTTATAGGAGGACTAATAATGTTGCAAAGGTCAGTAGCTCAGAAAGAACAAATTTGCGACTCGATTGATGAGGACTGCTCCATTACTCTGCATCAGTTGAAAGAAAAATGTTTAAACGAATGGCCACTTCTTCAACAAATATCATTGTAGACGATTGATAGAGCCCTTAAAAGCTTTCACTTCTCTTTTAAAAGAACGTCATTTGTTCCTGAAAGAAGAAATATACCAGAAATAATTCAAGCTTATTTTGATCATGCCGTGCATTACAATAGAATTAAGCTCGAAAGTGAGAAAATTTATTTTATTGATGAGTATGGTATACAAGTGAACTCACGAGTTTCCTGTGGAAGGTCTATTAAAACCATCAAAAGCAGCATCAAAAATAGAAGACCAATTAAGAGGACGCAATTATTTTGTAGCTGCTGTCATGAACATTAATTCCTTGATGTATGTGTTTCAAATACAAAATATGCCCTACAATGCAGTTCATTTTTCGGAATTTCTTACAACATTACATTAACCATTTACATTAGGACGGTGTAGAAGGAGCACATCTGATTATGGACAACGTTAGGTTCCATGAAAATAATGAAGTATTGGCCCTCTTTAGAGCTCATGGTCATTTGCCAGTGTTTCTACCAGCTTATAGTCCATTTTTAAATCTGATTGAGGAACTCTTCAGCCAATGGAAACAAATTATACGAGAGCTCAACCGGCGAACGAAAATGAACTATACGACGCAGTTCATAATGCATCTGAACATTTAACCCCACAAAACTGTCTGCATTATACAGAATGCCCACCTAGTACGCGGAAGTCCAATACCTTGGTTGATAACAGAGCTATTTCTAACATTTTTTATTTCACGTGTCTAGCGTTCTCAAGATCGACAAACCTAAAATAATGCCAATTATACAGAGTGTTCCATTTCCTCTGCACAGACAGCAACTATGTTTTTTTCAAATACAAACCTATATTGTTTATAATTTATTTTGAATCTACATGAAAAATAAAAGGGACTTTATGTATGGTATTCGTATGAAAAAGCTGACGGTCTTTGAGATATTTCGCTTGCTATGTTTTTCTAGTAAATTGCGGTTATGCTAATTAACAGAAAAGCTATTTTTAGAACAAATGTTAGGCAATAATGGTTCTTCAAAACATCAGAATCTGACCTACAGTATAAGGGGTGCCAGAAAATGTCAAATTTGACGAAGCAAAATATGAAAAATCTCCGTTAATTCAAATGGAACACGCTGTATATTATTAATCAGTAAAACGCAGAATTAAATATTCTATAACTTTGTATTGTAGTAAAAAGGGAGAAAATTTATACATTGCTTCAAATTTACTCCATTAAAAAAAAACAAAAAACTTCAAAAATTAAAAATACAATAAAAAAATTGTTCACTGTGCAAAAAATAATCCAATACGTAATTTGGTTAACACTACTTATTAAAATAATAATTAATAGTGCAATTATGGCAGGTCAGGTTAATTCCTGACGTATCAGTATTAGAAGTAAAGTTTTCTACCGGTACATTCAGTTCGGTGTTTGATTTTGATACTGAAGTTGAGGTTGAGGGCGTCACCTCAAAAATACTAGTGCTAGGTGGTAAATCAGGTTCATAATTAACTGTTGTTCCCTGAACCATACTTGCAATTCTTTTCTTGTCAATGATAGAGTTCTCTACATATCCTTCGGCTACTGTGGAACTTTTCCACCCTCCATGGCGTTTAAGTGATAGGATATCACCCCACTTATCTGCTAAAATTGTAGCTGACGTCCTCCTGAATGAATAGCCAGTGTAGTTGTTTGCATCCAGCAGTTTCAAGTATGTAGCTATTTTAATTGCTGAGGTACTAATGGTATTATGTCCGATACTTTGTCTTGTAGGTTTTCCAGATCTAAAGCCAATAAAAAGTCTTGGAATATCTGGCGAAGGTCTTATCAACAAGTATCTTGTCACCACATCAATTTACATAGATTCGACAATAACAATTTTCTACAAGATTTGTTTTTTGTATGGGGAATGTTTATTACAATTATGTCTTCTCGCAGATCGACATCAGCCACTTTCATGTTGCAGAGTTCGTCCGTTCGACAGGCTCCAGAAATACCTATTATAAGAATAACCTAAAAATATAAATGTAATTTCCTGATTATGGAAATATGGTCAAATGAAAATAATTATTTTAATCGGAAGAAAAACTTCATCCGGTGCATCAGTAATAAACTGTCTGATATGATGTTCTTCAAACACTGCAGCTTTTTTTGGCATATACGAATCATTTTTTCGCTTTAAAAAGGCAATTACCTTGTAATATTTTGATATGTCAATATTTTCTTTTAATCTTAAAGTTTCCTTTAACATTGAGAATTTAGCCCATAAACTAGAGGCTTTTCTCTTTTCTGCTTGCTCTTGGAAATATACCAAGGTATTATTGGTATTGTGACAAGACATGAATAAAATGTCAATTTGACATTAAATGTTTATTCATTTGTTTTTACAGACTAACATGTTTTCTATGGATCTTAAATTAAACATTTATCGGAACGGCTTATTCTATTGCATTATCATTGAGAAAGCGGTTAAATATGCTAGTAGTAGAAAAAATAGTAATATAAACCACGGTAGAGAAGATTTTTCTCAGCCTCTTAGCTCCGAGTCTCGGGAAATAATGCTACTCGGCTGAGAAAAATGTCTTCTCTCCCTTGGTATATAATTACTATTATTATCATTAGGTTCTTATGTATAATATCTTTATCCATTTTGCAGTAGTTCTCTTATTGATGTAGGCTTGTTTCTACAGAAACTGAAACATCTTTGCATTATTATTTGTTGTGAAATCCCATTGAACGCCAATATTTCTGTAGGCCATCCAGCTAATTATTATGAACTTAATAAAAACCCAAACAAATTAAAGATATTGTTTGAAATATCCAGCGAAGTTTTCTCAGCATAACATAATCCTATTTTGGAATTTTCTTGTCACATTTTTTCATATTTGCTATGTTGCGATAATCATCTACTTATATACAGGGTGGCCGTTGAGGTATCCGAGAAACTTCGTATATGGATTCAATGACTAATTTTAAGCAAAAGTGATCGTATTCACTTTTGCCGAATTCCTAACGGTTCTTGAAATATCGGAGTTTGAAGTTGGCTGGTCGTATAGATAGATGCTTAAAAAAATGTTGATTGTCAGTTCGTTAATTGTCATCATTGACAGTTGGTTATTTTTTATTGCGTAATTTGTGTTAAAATCATGCCTGTAATTTATTCAAATGAAGAATACGCTGACATGATTTTCGTGTATGGATATTGCAACGGTAGTACCACCGCCTCAGTTAGGGAATATCAACGACGATACCCAAACCGCCGTCTTCCAGACAAGCAAACGTTTAGTAGAACCTTCACAACTCTTCGATTAACAGGTGGGTTCCCTAAACCGAATTGTGAAAGAGAACTTATGCGAAGAAACAATGCTGCAGAAGTGCTTGAGGTTGTTGAAAATGATCCTGGTGTTAGTACGAGAAGAATTTCTATACTTACTGGACAAAGTAGGACGGCTGTGCAGGACACTTTGCGAGAAAACGGACTGCATCCCTATCATTACCAACCGGTACAAGAACTTCTCCCCACGGATCTTCCCCAAAGAGTTCGTCTTTGTGAATGGTGGAGCGATCATCTGGATACTCTTCCAAGAACCCTTTTCTGTGACGAAGCTACATTTACAAGAAATGGAATCAACAATTTCCACAACGAACATGTGTGGGCAATCGAAAACCCTCATGCCGTTCGAGAAACCGACTTCCAGAGAAGATTCTCCGTAAACATTTGGGCTGGAATAGTTAATAATGAAGTTATTGGACCACATATTTTCGATGGAAATTTGAACAGCGAAATGTACCGGGCTTTTTGGAGAACGAACTACCTCTACTACTTGAGGACATTCCTCTTCAAATCAGAAGGACGATATTGTTTTTACATGATGGTGCTCCGGCCCATTATGGAAGAGGTGTCACTAATTTCCTCAATGAACAGTATCCAAATCGATGGATAGGTCGTGGTGGTCCCATTGCCTGGCCGCCGCGATCTCCGGATCTCAACCCACTAGATTTTTTCATGTGGGGACATGTGAAGACACTTACCTATTCCATGGGAAAGCCTGATAATAGGGACCAACTCATCCAGAATATTCATGCAGCGTTTAATGAGGTGAAAAACAATATGGAGAACTACAACTGGGAACGAGAGCTCCGACGGAGGATTGAGTTATGCATTGCACAAGGCGGTGGTCACATTGAGCAGCTTTAATAATTGCACTGTCATTATACTTTTATTAAAATAAACGACATTATTTCCTAAGTCCTCTACTAATTTAATTTTAATTCAAACTCCGATATTTCAAGAACCGTTAGGAATTCGGCAAAAGTGAATACGATCACTTTTGCTTAAAATTAGTCATTGAATCCATATACGAAGTTTCTCGGATACCTCAACGGCCACCCGGTATATTATTTTAATGTTGTCTAACCTAAAATATTAATTACTGTGAAGAATAAATATAAAATTCATGAACAAGATTGCCAATGTGAAATGCAAAGGAGCATCATCATGCTGAAACTAGTGTCGATTATTAATATCTGGGTTATTGTTTATTAGCAGTATATGTAGCTAATTTTGCTCAAAAATGCAAATTTTTGAGTTAAATTGCATTTGTTAAGAAAAGGACGATATTCAACATTTGTTTCTTCAAAGAATCTCTTTAATTTCTTTGGGTTTTTTTATTAAGTTTATAATTACTTGAATGGCCTACAAAAATATTCACGTTCAGTACGATTTCACAACAAATAGTGATGCAAAGATATTTCAGTTTCTGTAGAGACAAGCCTACATCAATAAAAGAACTACTGCAAAATAGATAAAGAATCAAGTATAGGCCACCAAAACTTTAGTAAATGGCAATACTCCGAATGCAGTCAGTTTAATTCCAAAAGTTTTTATAATTATATAATGCCATGGATTCCAAAACTTTTTAACAATTTGGGTGCAAATTCCAAACATAACATACTTCACAGGAATGCTACATACTTGCAGAAATCCAATATGTTATTACTTTCGGATTAGAATAACAAACTATCGACGCAAGGTGGTAAAACAATAATAAACATATACAATACCAATAATATGATCCATCACTTTCGAACTCACAATCAGTGAAATTACACATCGCATGATGTGATATATCCATGTAAAGTATACCTCGGAGTTAGATCAAGGTACAATCCACTTGATGCGGTAGGAAATGCAAGTCCGCCCGACGTTGAATGCCTGTAGGTTTGTAATTTTGAAATGGTTTCTCGGTTTGCATTTCCTGTTTCGAGATAGGTATGGGCTTAGCATGGTGCAAACGTACAATAAAGTTAATAAGCAGAAGAAGAATTTTAAGATGCCAAATGCGTTAGTATCGCGATGTCTGTTATCTGAAACTAGTGAATTGTGAGGTGGAATGTATGTTGTTAGGAAAATTGGAATCGTAATGCAGTTATACTAATCTAAAACAAGGTTTGAGGTAGTAATTGTGGTCTTAGATAATTTCGTAGATCATACTAGAACTGATTAATCATAATATTATATAAGATCGATTCTATACAATTTCAAAATTTCGTTAAAAAAATTTGGCACCCAACATGTTTTTATCACTTGAACTAAATGATTCACAGCTTTCACAACCAACTTCAATCGAAATTAAATAATAATAATAAAAGCCAAAACACCTATTACAGCGCTAATCTACTGTTTATTATATTCCTTCGTTTGGAAGTATGTATATAATAGAATAATAAGCGTGTAAAAGTAGCGTTCCCACCGCCAGAAATAATAATTTATGAGGAAAAGTATGCAAAGAGAGAAAAAAAGAACAATCGATCGTTATAAAATGCAGGTAAAATTGCGATCACCTTTTTGCGTTATTGTATTAAGTAATAGTGCGGTGAAAGAAGACGGTGAAGCAGCGATAGGATGACTGTGGAAAAGGGATAAGATGAAAACGAGACGGTGTAGAAGAAGTAAGTCATGGTTGTTTTGCGGTTCGATGTTGGAAAGCCGTTCATATGAGTACAAAGAGATATATTTATAATGTCCTCCTTCTTTGAAGTAGGTACAATTTTTTATATTTAATTAAATCAAAAAGATTATTTCTAATATCTTAGATTTCTTAATCATAATCTTATGTCCTTGATATTTCAAAATTTTCTTGTAATTTCAATGCCTGTATGGAATCTAAAATATTTTGGCCACCCTCAATTCATTGTTGGCTGGATACGCTTTTGGACCCTCAATTTATTGCCCAAAAAAGCAAACATCATGCCATCGCCGAAGAATTTATTTTAAACCGCAAAAATTGTCATGACAGCAATCATTGATAATAAAACATATTCAGGAGGATTGAAAGTATGGCAAATAATATGAATGAGTAATTAAACAGTTCCTGCATTTTCCTAGTTTTCCATATAGTTGGGCGAGACTACTAAGAAAATAAACAGATGTTTCAACGCAAACAAAATTCACTGGTCGAAATGCCTAGAAATTAACATAGAGGGAGATAGATAATTTGCAGTTCCTGTGTATTGCCTTTCTTATGAAAGGCTGGTCTTGAGATAGTCTGGGTATATTCCTTTCTGTAGTGTTTTATTTATTAGTACTAGTATTTATTAGTACTAGTATTTATTAGTAGTAGTTGATTATATTTTATTTTTTTATTATTTTTTGGCGTTTTTATTGTTCTCAATGTCTCTTCTACTGTTGTGTCATTGAATATGAGAAGAGGGATGTGTTTTTTGTGAATGTGGATTGTGGACTTCTGTTATAGCTCTGTATTTGTTTTTGGCCTAACGTTTTTTTATGATTCTCCATAGCTTATTTGGATCTGTATGATATTTTTGCATTAAATATTGGATTTTAATATTTTTGTTTTTATTAGTTGACTTGTATATTCCTTCTGATTTTTATATTCTGCTTTGTAGTTTTCATTGCTTGGGTGCTTCTTTTGTTTTTTATGGAGTCTATTTCGTTTTACAATATTTTCGTTGATCCAGTAACAGTTTTGTCTTCTTTTTATTTTTATGTTATCTTGGTTTTCTTCTACAATGCTTTGAATTTTCTTAGTTAGGTCTTTAATAGTTGTTATTTTCTATGTGTCCAGGTTCGATATTTCGTTAGAAATTTGTTTGTAGTCTGTTTTTTAAGATTTTCTCATATATGTAGTTGTTTTTTTGGGTCAATATTATGATTAATTTTAAATAAGAGGGCATTGCGATCAGAGAAGTTTGATGTACTTTGATTTGGGGCATATAGACTGAAGTCTGATGGAAACTAGAGAAGCCAGAATTCTTCGTGGCATGCCAGAGTAGAGACCGAAATCACAAATCCTATATTCGGAATGAGTGATGATTCCCAAACTTTCCTTCGACAAACCCTTCAAGGTTGTTCTAGATTGAGATTAATTGAGAGTACAACAGAAATCTGGAATTCCAAATCAAATCTGGTATGCAGATGGATCAAAAAGAACTACAGGCTCTGGATGTCGGAAAGCTAGGTGACCCTAAAAACATTAGCATCCTATCAGATAACTTCACCACTAGCTTGGGACTGCCTTGAAAACTTAAGAACTCTAATCATATAGAACAAAATCACTTTGGTGTGGGTACCGGAGCATAAGGGCATACAAGGCAACGAAATAGCAAACAAGTAGGTAAGAAAGGGTGATAACCAAGACCGCGATATGTGATGCAGTGGCCGAAGGGATTACGAAAGCAGACCAGTTACACTGGAACAACGTTGAAGGGCAGATACACAGCAAACGGATGATGAGGCAGCCTTCAAGACATTTAACAGCAGATGTGCTGACTCTTAACTGAAGAAGAGGCTATAATTTTTACAAGTTAACATCTCTAGCCAAGATCTGTGGTTCAGCATTCATTTTAGTAACATTTTATAATTACCTATGTAGAAATGCTGGGAGTGTGTAAAAAAACGGCTATTCAGTGATTCAGAAAGAAATATTTTGAATAAATTTTACAATTTTTTAGTCACATACTTATATTCAACCAATATTATCCAGCCAAACACTTTGGAATTTTCGAACAAACACACAATTATCATATATTACAATTTCATGAAAATATTTATAATCCTCGAGAAAAAAAAGTCACTAAAACACACCTTCACATGCGTCAGTTTTGTTAATTATCACATTATATCTATACGCTTTTCCTTCTACAGTTCCTCTATACTAATAGGCCAAGCTAAAGTTCTTCGACTTTTTCGAAACATTCCATTTAAAATGGAATTTTATCTAAATCGTGACTTCGACCCTTAAAAACAATGAGTCGTATCGATAGACGTCCACATTCACACTCTATATCTTCCAAGTTAATGTTTAGTAATGGATATGCGTGACTCTTCAATTTAAGACGTAATTTTACGTTTTTAACACACCGTATTTTAAAAATCTTCACTGGATGTTATGGAATAATTTAAAAGTATAAAGCAAATAAATCTCGAAGTATATCATTGTAGCTAATATCGTAATTACATCTATGTATGTAGTACATTGTTAGAGTAAAGAAGATTCTCGAAGGATACTCTCATAGTTTCGTATGTAACATATGACTCAGAAAAAATTGTTTGTTTGCCCTAAAAAGCGTATCCATTTACCGTTAACCGTGTGGCAACTAACTCGTATTTTTCATTAATTTATTAAAAAGTAGTCTCGTGCTTTAATAATGTATGCTATTTTTAAATCTGAGCTAATTCGGGTTCAATATAACTTGCATTCTTTAGTGTTTAACTTATATAGAATATACAGTGAGAAACACGATATAAAAATGTTCTACAGACAGCAAATAATTTGAATTATATTTCGCTGAAAGGTCAAGTTGGCAATATATTTATTTATTTTAATTTTATGCCTACACTCGTAATAAAATTTTTATTACATCTTGTATTACTAGTAATATGTCTGTCGAATGAGTCATCACACAAAAGAAGAACATTCGTATAATATAATAATAAGTTCTATTATGAAAATTGAAATAAACTATGTTAGTAGTGTTTTAATATAGCATTGAAAAAGAATCTAAGTATGTCGTTTTTCGCTAAATAAGATGTTACACCTGTTATTCGACTGTTTGTGAATAGATGGCGCATCAAATATAAATGGATGAATAAATTATTTTCTAAAAAAATTCAATCTTCCACAAACATTTTTCCTTTTCGTAGTCAAGTGAGAAGTTGTAGAAACTCATTTTTGAGACTTCAGTACTACATTCAGTATGTACTAGCAATACTATTTTTTTGCCAAAATATGGAAAGATTCCTGTTATATCTAAGTGCATCTACGATGGTACTAGAGTTCCAAAAATTTGCAACAAAATGGTCCACCCTCTATTAAACAACAAAATTTAAAGAGAAAACAGGTTCGATTATAGACCAACCAAATCCAGGCTATAGTAATTGAAAGGATGCCAATAAAGTCAGACTGATTTCGAGATATGAAAAATATTTAATAAATTTTATTTCATGGTACTATGTATAGTATTTAATATCTAAAAATGTTTCACAGGCTTGGCCATATCGGTAATTCAACGCCAGAAAATCTTGTGAAATTGATGTAATGCTGTTGGTTTCATGAGACCCTACATACCTTCAGTTAGGTCGAGGTATCGAGAAAAAAAAGCACGATAAAACAATGAGTAACAATATACTGGGTGAGCAAATAAGAATGAATCTGGACGACATGTCATATGCTTATTTTATAGAAAGTTTTCCAAATTATTACAAATATGGAAATTGGAATTTTATTATCAAATATGAAGTGGAGAGCGGTGCCACCCTCTCTTGGATAACCTGTTAAAAACTCAAGTCTTTCTGAACAGAATTTTTCGAAACAATTTAATACGCAATCTGCCTGCCAGAGGGTGGTATTCAATCCCTTTTTAGAAATCTTATTTTCCTTTCGAAAATGAACGGATACATGCAATTTTGGTCATAAAATTTCGAACGCCTATGGAAGAATGTACCAGACACTTATCGCATCAGGAACAAGTTTTTAAAATTTGGTTAAACAGAACGTGAGTTGTAAACATTTTTCTATGAATTATTCATAAATAAAGGTCGCATACATGTTATCCTAGTGCATGAACAATCTAGTGTTCTATGAAAATGAAATATTGGAGACACCACTCGACTAGAAAAGCGCTATCAGTTCCAAATATTGGTCCTCATTCTCCTTTCCACGGCCGAACAGATGTTCTCAAGCCCTTTATTCTTCCTTGAGAGCTCTAGGCTGAGAATATTGTGTTCGGTGTGTCTTCACTGTCCTTGATGGATGAGTTTGGTGGTAGAATTAGTCACTGATCCGTTATTCGTCCATCGCAAGAATCCTTCTAACTACTGCTCTGGGGGATAGTCTGTCGAGGCCGACTTTCCACCCTTTCCAGTAACTTCGTTGCTAAGCCGATCACAAACTGCTTGAGAAGTGGAACTCCTAGGTCGTCGCAGAGCTGCTGGTTTCGCACGTAGCAGGGAGCTCCGGTGATGAATCTCAAAATGCGATTCTGCAACGTTTCAAGCTTTTTGAGGTGTGACTTGGCTAGAGTCGACCACGACAGGGCCTCGTAGGTGACAATGGGGCGCAGAAATGAATAGTAAATAAGCAGCTTGATTCTCAGAAACAGCTTACTTTTAGGACACAACAGAAGGAAAACACAACTTTTAGCCGCATTAAACCTTTCGATAGACCTACCGACTTGAAGGCACATGGTGAGACGGGTGTCGAGCCTCATCTCCAGATACAGGGCTCCAAGAGAGCCTGAAGTTATCCACAAAAATGTTATCAGGTGGTGGGCGAGTTCTTTTGGTGAATCGAATTGGCACACATTGGGATTAATTGATCTTCAGCCTCCACTTGGAAACCCACGAAAGAACATCATCCAAGCCGTTAGTTCCAAATATATGAGAGGTCCGATTTTAAAGCTACAGATGGTTGTGAAACAACTCCAGAGCAATACTGCCGTTATATGGATATCTAGACAGGTTGAAGCGTGGTAGTAGGGAAGACTAGTTTAGTAGCTAACGTGGTTTACTAGCGTTTGGTACAAAAACATGGCCATCGCGTTTTGGGATAGTGAAGATTTATTGCTCGATGAATTCCTTGAACCACACACAAGCATTAACAGCGACAGATATTGTGAAACTCTCTAGAAATTTACATAACGGAAGTGGGAAGTTCTCCAACATTCCTCAGACGGCCCCGATTTGCTCCCCTACGATTTTTCATTTATTCGGACCCCTGAAGAAATTTTTGGCAGGGAAACGCTTTGCGAATCAAGAGGAATTGCAAAACACACAGCCTAAATATTTGATGAATACTCAATTATAAAATATAATACATTTCCTGTTAACACTGTATAATGCATAAACATTTAAAAGGTGTGGTCTATTCAAAATGCTAACACTACCACTAATAACATTTAATGAAATCGATTGTAAAGAAAAGATTTGAATTTCAATAGGTATTAAAATTAAATATCATACGGCAATACTATTTGAATTAAAATTAATTATATAATTCCAATTAAATTCAGACACGACTCCAATCAAAATTGCAATACTATTAACATAATATACAGTACTATATAGATGTTTTAAATATTCAGCTTCTCACCACGGTACCTAACGCTAAAAATATATATTTCTCATTACTCCTGTAATACATATCTAACTGATAATTTCGTTTTATCCAGTCTCCTGTCACTGTAGTATTTTCTTTCTTCAACATTACTCGCCAAGTTGCACTACCTGTATCACAAGTTTATAAAATTATTCATACGATTCTATCTTTTTCTAGTTCACCATATACGCTTATATTTAGCAATAAATAAATCTGGATTTGAATTACAAATTTATATGTATTTTAATTCGATGGAATTGCATTAGAAATGAAATTCTGATCTGATCATTAACGGTTTTTACAATGTTATTTACTTGCACTGAAATAACGCGTAAATATATGCATGGTGTTCACATTAAAAATAGAATTTGAAGACAACTTTGAGGAATAGGAGTTCTCCATTTTTTTTTTGTCAATCAGTTGTGATGAATAAGTTTTTAGAAGCGTATCAACTGTTAGTAATTGATGTAGCAAACGTGATTACTGCCTACATACATTATGGAAAGATTGAAAAACTAAGATGTGCTCGTAATCTTTTGTTCATTCTAACAACATTGCTTCACCTTAGCCTGAATATTTTACAATCTCAACAATCTAAAATTTTAGTCTTTTGCATTGTTTTAAACATAAAAGTTGTATTTTAACATAGGCTATCACGTCACCTCTTCAAAATAATAAGCGATAAGTTTCCAAAACCGTTTGATGTAAAAGTTCGCGTAGGAGTATTTGTTGATCCATAAATTAGGAAGCTTTTCAGAGATGAAAATTTTGAACGTAGGTACCATGAATGATTTAAAGTAGGCAGTATGAACTTCTTTTAAAAATATTTGCAATCCAATATATCGTAGCTAATTTGCTAGAGAGCTATGAAAGTTTAGGGTGTCGTATGTCAAAATTCATTTTTGCTCTCTCATTTGAATGTCCTCAAGCGCAGTATGAGTATGACTCTAAAACTAGATCTGATAGGAAAATTTGGTTTTTGTCTTTTTCTCAAACATACAAGGAGAAATAAGGTTGATTGATCCGCAATGTTTCTTTAAAAACAGATACGACCCTGATAATTTTTTTAAATTTTTGTCGAAAGTACAAGTTTTGTGCACAATAATACCGATCATCAATTGTACGAGTACTTCTTATATCTAATGGAGCCGGTTGCTCCCGCTTTCGCGAGACTATTTGCCTCCTCGTTCCCCATAACACCGCGATGTCCTGGGATCCATATCAACCTGAGCTCTCCGGATTTGTTTAAATCGAGCGAAAGCTTTCTTGTTCTTGCTATCAAAGACTGGGACTCCATTAAGGGGATGTACCAGAATTTTGCCGAGGAGGCACAACTCTAAAGGAGGAAGATAATTCTTTTTAAGTAACAAATTACTTCCATTACTTACAATTGAAGGGATATGCAACCGTTTTACTACTATTTAACTAACTAGTGATTAATTGGTTATTTTTACTTTGAAGTTTGTGAGTCTTCGAAGCATAAACGGCGTTTCTGTAATATCATTCAACTATTTTTAACAAACAAACTTATTAGACATTTCTGTAAAGGATTAGAACACTACAGGTAGAAGTTTTATTTCCTCGTTTCTTTATGATAAATATACATAATTTTACTTAGTTTGAGGTAATGATAATTAGATACCGTGAGAAAATGCATTAATTTATAGTGAACGTAGAAGAATCTATACCAAAACAAGTGAGTAACCAATGATATAAAATCTACTCAAACCAACTTATCAAGTTGTAGTAAAAACAAGCTGAGAACAACCTTATCTTAAGATATCTTCGAAATGCTTCCTCGTATAATGTATACATTACATTATTCAGAAACGAAGCTTTCATCATCATTACCTCTTCTATGTTGAAATAAAACCTTTACTTATAACAGCGCGAGAAGAAGCGTCCTCTTTATCAATGCTCGTGAAACCGTTAAATTCAAGTTGGAAAAAAGAGTACTGCTTGCCAAATGGTGTGCCGTTTTTTTCTTCTTCTGCTCTTATATTTTCGGGACTTGTTTAATGATTACTGCGTATACGTTTCATTAACGATTCAAGGACTCTATTGGTTTTTTTTTACCTTCCAACCAGAGAGTAACAGAGTGAGATAGAAAGGACAGAAATTCGGTGTGAATAAACCGGTGTCATTGGCACTATTCCATGATCATCGATGTGCATATATAAATATTTAAATTTATCGTTCGTGATTTGTCCATTCCCGTGGCATAATTTGAATGTGGACGCGTACGCAGAGCAGCTAACGTGTAATGAATAATAATAAAAATAAATATTACTGGGAAATCATCAAATTGTTTATAATAGTTATTTAGGTAGCTTTATTGAATATATTATGATAATGTTTATAACTGTTGGCATTTTTATTTTATTTTTATTAATTTCTAATGTAAATAATAAAGGTAAGTAGGTACTTGTAGTAGATGTATTTGAATTGGTCACTAAAAACAGGAACGTGAGCCTGAATTTTACACTTGATATCATGCAAGGTTTTGCAGATATGCAATTTTTAAATTTATATGTGATTCAATCATTGGTCTTGCTGGTTTAGATCTATCTCTACTAAACTTGCTTTGCGAGTCCGAAGTGGCGATTGGCAATCAACGCAGATAAATAGGATAATAGGTTTTCTAGAAAACGTAATCCTCCTCCAATTAGGATAGTCGCCGAGGGTCAGAGGTTACCATGGCCAACTCTAGTTAAGTACCTCAGTCTGACTCTAGACACGAGATTAACATTCAGACAGCACTTTACTGTCATTTCCGCGATGTTTTGGTATCCTGACTGGGTCCAGCGCCAGCATGTCACAAATCAAGAGACTTAACATCCTAAAACCGTAACAAATGCACAGATACATCGAGCTGGCCAGGGGAACCCTTCGAAGGGCGTCCAGCCCTTCCTCTTCTCTCCTCCCCCTCCAGGTTAGGGAAACTTGACCTTGACAGGTCGCCACTTCCTGTTCTAAAACTCGAAGATTATTGGAAATGGGAAATTAACATCCGGTCGTAACTTGGTCGTCCACTTGTAATTAAAATTCGTTCCTATGCAGCATTCAAAGCTCTGCGGTTAGATTACAACCGCATGCTAGAGTTTAGAAGGCTGAAGAACAAAGAATCCAGTTTTAGCCAATATCATGTATTTTTATAGAACCGCCAATTAATATAAGCATTTCTTTTAATATAGAGTCTATGTCAGGAATCGAACCATAACTATGTCTCTGTCAACGTAGTGGGTCTGCAGCTTCGTCCGGAATGTGAAGTTTCATGGTTGAGTCATTGTATTTGAGAAAATCAAGTTTTAATGGGCTGACGTTGTACTAAAAAACAATTAACTTTTGGGCAACCTGTACATAATGCACTAATTCTAAGATCAGTAGCAGAAACGTTTCACTTTTAGCCAATATAATGTATTTTTCTAGAACCGCCAATTAATATAAGCATTTCTTTTAATATAGAGTCTATGTCAGGAATCGAACCATAACTATGTCTCTGTCAACGTAGTGGATCTGCAGCTTCGTCCGGAATGTGAAGTTTCATGGTTGAGTCATTGTATTTGAGAAAATCAAGTTTTAATGGGCTGACGTTGTACTAAAAACAATTAACTTTTGGGCAACCTGTACATAATGCACTAATTCTAAGAACTGTAGCAGAAACGTTAAGATTGCTTCTCTTCAAAACCTAAATTTTAGAATTTTTTCTCCTAAATTGGCAACAGTACATGACATAAAATTTATGTTCAATTATGAAATTGGAGAGTCGAAACAGTTTTTTTATTTTTTCGCAAAGATTTCTTACGCAGGCGACAGATAACCTAACACTTTGCATTTTCTGACAAATTCGATTTGCTCCTCGAACTTCTAATTATGCATACTTGCTTTCTGTAAAGACATGGTTTCTTACATGACCATTTGTAACGTTAACAATTTTCTTGCTTCTCTTCCTCCTGTTACGTCCTTGACTCTTCTTATCTGCGCATATTAGTGTTCATATCATCCACTTATTGTTACCAGAACTTTTATGATAAAATCCAGCCCAAATTATCAAATGATCCGATACATTCATAACAACAAACAATCATAGTTTTCTAATTCAGCTAGTTGACCTTGAACACTTGCAAAAATGATCTTGAAACTGATATTTATTTCACCGTTTTTGCACAATTGGAGATGAATTTAAAAATCAAAAATACTCTCCATTAATCAACATTACTCTCCATTAATTGCAATTCTTTACTGCATATTAGAAACAAATACAAAACAAGAACTAAAATATCAATCAAAAGAAACATTTATAATTGAACGAAACTGAATGCGTTATTCGTAAATGATTTCTTCGATATACGGTCTCTCCTCACTCTAAGATCCTGCACAAAACGAAATCAAAATTCCAACAAAAGTAACTCTGTTCTAACTGTAACGGTTACTTTCTGAACCCCGTTAAGTACGAGTTTAAGTCGCCGGGTATGTATGTTAGCCGACCGAACCGCAAACAAGATGGAAATTCACCGTTTAGGCGTTTTATCAACAAAGGTGATATAACCTCACATCTCCAGTCTCTTCGCGGCCTCCTATTTTCGTTCTCTGTCGTGTCGACACGCCCACACCGTTCTCTCCACACACAACATTTCTTCCATCGTCGACTTTTATGTTTTTGTGGGTCGGCGTGTTGTTTGTCTTTCACCCACCGCCCTTGCTTCTCATGTGTACCAGTTATAGATGTTTAGATTCTTTTAATTGTTTATCACGCTGGACATAACGGATATTTGACCGACACTCATGTTATATAAATATGGGTGTATGTTTGAATTGAATTTTTGCGATGAAATTAAAAGCTTTTGCAGGCACTGATGTCATCGCTTCAATGACATCGATGTACCGTTTCGTTTGTATGGTGGAAAAATGTTACTTTCGTTAATGTATCCTTTCCCGGAAGGTGCTACTCATTGATTTATGTATGTATGTACACTCGTATAACCTGCTGGAAAGTTATTTATATTTGTCTGGAAAAACTGTAAGGTTACAATAGAAAATCTTTAAGTCGTGTAAAATGAAAGATTAGAAAAAATTATTTTTGAAGTTAGGAACTATTTTATTTTAGTTTGTTCCTACATCAGAGTTCAGAAGTTCAATTTTAATTAAACGGTGGGATATTCCAATAGTGTTGTGACTATCTGTCTGAGCTGTAGAGACCCAAACATAGCTCGATTGTCAGAAATCCTTCTCTCCAGATTCCTCTCCAATCCTTCCGAAGTGGTTGAAGCATCCACGCAGGGACAATAGTGCTATCTGTTCGATCTAATTAAAACTGCAGTCTTTATGATCTCATATCTTTCAAAAGTGTCCCTTCTCACTGCAATACTATTTATAATGGGAGAACCCCAAAGCTGCTCTTCATTGTTGCTGTTCGCAACGAGGCCACCATCATGCACTGTTTCGACCTTTGCCTTTGCCTTTGGTGTGTACTATGAGATATGAAGTCCCACATTTTAGCAAACATCCCCCTAAAGGCCCAAATAGACCAAGTAGTCTTATTCATCATATAGTTCCCGGATGATTTGCACGTCGATTTAGAATCTAAGATAATAATAATAATCACACCACCAGGTAAGGGAAACCGTCCTTTTTTTAAAAAGTTGACGTTTAATACTTTTGTTTGGTGCTATTTCTACATACTCTCGAATCTCCAACAAGCCATGATAGTCATGTCATTAGTTTTCAGAACCAGGACACAAAACAGCTTACCTGGTTCTGAAAACCAGGAACCTTTATACAGCGTGTCCGCTGAAGACTGATAACTTGATAAGTCATCGCGTGGTCGTATATTCAAGACCGGTCAGCTTTCTTAAAAATATGCAACAGTTGTTCAGTAAAATCTCGCGAATTATGGATATTTATTGAACAATTAAGCTCTCACCACGTTTTCACTTATCATACGTTTAGGTGAAAATTAATATGACTCTTTCTAAAAAAGTTGAGGTTATTTATTCTTTCTCATGTATTTCTCTCTCCACAGTTTTCTATTTTTTGTTTCTTCCTTTATTCCTTCCCATTGAATATTTCGTTTTTTGGCTTCTTCTCTTACTTCCTCTTCTCATGTTTTTCCTAGGTCTTCCTTTTGGCATTTTCCCTATTGTTCTTATTTCATATACTCCTCTTGGGAGTCTTCCCTCTGGCATTCGGCAAACATCTCCAAACCATCTTAGCTGGTTTTCTCCTATTGTTGTTGTCTAAATGTTTCATTTCATATTTTGTCTTTTCTTGTCTTGTTTTTAATCTTCCTGAGGAATCTCATCTCCATTGCGTTTATTCTTGATTTCTGTTTTTTTGTTAACGTCCACGTTTCGCTACTGTATGTTATTGTGGGTCTGACTATTTTCTTTACTACCTCGGCTTTTATTTCCTCGTCAATTTCTCTTTTACTTAGGAACGTCGTTTTCATTGTGTTGAATATTTTTCCTGCTTTGTTCATTCTTTCATTTATTTCACTATCTACTTTTTCATTTTTCTCTATGATCGTTTCCAAATATTTATGGTGTTCTACTTGTCTTATGCTTTGTCCGTTTATTTTAGTGTCATCACACTTTTGTCTTATTTATGTTTATTTTCATATTTATCTTATCCAATTCGTTTTGTAGTGTATTTATAGGGGCGATCTAAACAGGAGAAATATGCCCATGACTGGAATATTTGACGGAAATACCAATTATTTTTACTTCGAATTGGCTCATCAATCAATTAAGGTCAACATTGTCGTCAATAACTAATTAGAATTTGGTCTGGTCTGGCTTCTGTACTAACTACTCGAATATCTTTCAACAAGTCCAATAAAATCTGACTTAACAGCTTATTAAGGAAATTATTTTCATATTCTAGGACATTAAACAACTTTAAAGCTCTGTCTCTGCTTGTGGAGGAAATTTCGCACGCTGTGAAACCATATCTGAGGTTTTGTTGTAAAGATTCTATAGTTTTTTAAATATAATCTCGCGAACTCAGATTTTGGAAGCAGTCCTTTATTCTTTTTCTTGCATTTTATCAGAGCTTCTCTTCATTTTCGTTTGAATGGTCCAAAAAAGCTTACATCTAGAGGCTGCCGTATATGTGTTGCATAATAAGGCTATAGTATGAAGCAAACTCATTTATTGTAAACATTGAGATGTGGCTTGAGATAATTGACTATAAATTGAAGAGATACCCTGCCAGTCCTCTAGATAAGAAAGAAGAAAGCTTCATAGCATCGTATGTGTTAATGCTACACTATACCTAGATTATAGATTAAATAACCAGATCAGAGAAGTAAAGTTAGCGGGGACACGACTTATGCAGCAATATTGTTAACTTACTTAGAATATACGCCAATCTAACTGTCTCGTTATCTAAAGGTCTATCTAGTTTGGAAGATGGTTCCGTTTTTTGAAATTGATCAGAAAGTGTTTCTCAATTTAACTTCCACATATCTTACTTATGGGCCTCTTATATCTTGTTCATACTTTGTCCAGACACGATAGTTTAAATATTAAGAGGTTTTATTAGCATCCAAGTCATCCAGACCAAAATTTAGTGATCAATTCGTGAATCTGTGGACCTGTAGAGAGGAAGGTGTTGATCAATACAATATTTTTATTGCTTGATCATTTTTGTCAATATCTTTGTAAATTTTCTAGAATTTTAAGTACCTACATGTTGTAAATAGCAAGATAAACAATTGCACTTTTTAATTGCAGATAACATTGCATTGCAAATGTGTAAGAATATTAATAATGAAAGATACAATTACAAGAATTTCAAATAACCTTTTACTGTAACATTACCCTAATCTTAAACAATAAAACAGTACTTACGACTCTGATATATGTAACGTCTGGCGATAAATTTCTTCGTTCGCCACTCGAAGACAAAACTGACAGACTCGATCCTTTAGAATCTTTAAACGAGCGACCGCCCAAAAACGGAATATTTTCACTAGAACCGTTGACCATTTATGGGAGTGTAGGAATGTGATTTTTATACTTGTATACGCATTATTATCAGCCAGTGTTTGAGTTTTATTGACGGCTACGTCTACGACGATAACCACTGGAGATCGTTTTCAAAAAAGGAAAGGGTTATTGGTTTCCTTTTCTTCTGAACTATACATATATATATATATAGGTATGTTGTACATACATATACAATTCGTGCAGGGCAGATGTCGTAGGCAGATATTGTAGACGAACCTAACCCTTTTTTTTATAACTTTCACTAAATTTATGACCATGGGTGTGGGTTGTTGTAATGTGACAAATGGTTTGTAAGTAAAGTCTGATTCAATAAAAGAAATCAATCGTATTTAGAAATCATATCACTCAAATAGATATCGTAAATAGTAATATTAAACGATAATTATCTATATTATAAAAAAAAATAAAAACGGTGGATTAATGGAATAGCATTTCATAGTTAATTGATTTTTTTTTATAGCAGCAGATGCATTCTCTTATGGTATCCTTTTCATTTCCCTTTTTTTTTGTACAAACGTATATAACGCAAGTGAAAGTTATTACACGAAAGGGTAAGTTTATAGCAGAGGCTACCTATCATAACAATGACGGCTTTCCGGTTATGTGGTCCAGTTTTCAGGTAAAATTCTTTACCTGTTACAGCCTTTTGTTGACGAAAACATAATTGTGAAGTCGTTACAAATTGCCCTAATAGTTTTGAGAAATTGTTGATATCTTTATGACTTTCGTTTTTTATTTCTTCAACAATAAAGCCTCAATCCTTTCTCATTTACATTTCATTTGAAATATTTCTCAGTAAGAATAATAATTTGCTGAAAAAATCTTGAAAACATTCTGTATGTAAAGTTTAATTATTATTATTACTATGATTGTCTTGTCTGTTTTTTTTTGCAACTGCACGAGAGGGACGACCTCGAAAGGCAAACTCAGCCAGAAGAAAGACCTATTGTGCCTCCATGCTGTTTTAGTCTTCTCAACCAGGTTGCACCCAAACAAAGAAGTCCACAACCTAATCAAGAGTTAATTGACTCATCTCTTCCTGTTCACTGTTTGGCAGTAAGCAAAGAGATGGAGTGGAGTTTCCTCCACACTCCCACAGTTTCGACACAGGAGAGACCCATGCGATGCATGTGTTTATTCAGTGCGAAGGATTTTCTCATTTGAACGGATCCTGAAAGCTTTACAGTGTCTCATGCCAGCAAGTGGATTCCAGTAGGATCGAGTTCAGATCTGATAAAGGCTTTGAAGCTGCCATAAGAACTCCCACACGTCGGTTGTGGATAATGCTGCCTTACCAAAACAATATCCTGGCTAAGTAAGACTGTGTTCATTTCTTTGGGGATAATAATAGTGTCCCAGAGAACATTGATATAATAATAAAAAAAGTAGAAGAATGCAAATACTGGGGGTGGTGTTTGACTTCAAACTGAGATAGGAAGAGCACATTGAAAATGTAATTAAAAAAAACAAAATACTTAACCTTTGTTATTGGTAAACTTTCTCAGGTCATGAATCGAAGAACTTTACTAACTGTTTATTACGCATTATTTCACAGTTATGCCACCTATGGTGGCTTGGGGTGGTGCAGATAACAATATCCTGTCTATATTGCAAAGACTACAAAATAAAATTTTGAAAATCGTTAAAAGACAGAAAGATGAAGAAATCATCAAGATGCCGTTAAATATTAGACAAGCTTTTAATCTGGAGTCGATCAAGCACCACTATGACTTTTTGAGGAGACTCTTTGTGCATTCTAAAATCAATACTAGAAATAAATCTCTAATACTGCCAAAAGTCAATTTGGATATTGGAAAAAAAAATAGTTACTGTATGGCAATCTGTGTATATAACTCTTTACCAAAAGAATTAAAAGACTTAGTTTTTAAGAGGGCTACAATCTCACTTATTCGTAAAGATAGAGAGTCTGCGGTTTTCGCATTACTTTGTTACTTTTTTGTGAAACGAAAGATGCCGTGAACAAAATTTTCATAGCTCACTTCGTTTTCGAGATACAGGGTGATTTTGAAAATATTGCATTTTGGAACCCCCCTCTTATCTCAGTTATCGTTTAACTTATCGAAAAGGTAAAAAATGTTTTTTATGCAGTTTTTACGTAGACTCCAGTGGCGTAGATAGATTTCCGCTGAAGACTGTAATTTTTTAGATATTAATCAAAGTTATGTTTTTTTAAATGAGACATCCTATATATTTTTTGATTGTTTGGTTAAGCTTTTTACAAGCTTTTCAAAAATATATAGCACTTTAGATATATTTGCATTTGAATGAAAATTCTAATTAATAACTACATTCTGACACTATTCTGACATAAACCACTTAAAACTCGTAAATTGACATAAGACGCAGTTGTTTTTTTTATTCGCCATGGCCTACTAACAAAAAAATTATATTTTTAATTTAAAATGCAAATATATCTAAAGTATTATATATTTTTAAAAAGCTTGTAAAAAGCTTAACCAAACCGATAAAAAGTATATAGGGTGTCCCATTTAAAAAATCATAACTTTGACTAATATCTAAGAAATTACAGTCTTCAGTGGAAATCTATCTACGCCACTGGAGTCTACGTAAAAAACTGCATAAAAAACATTTTTTACCTTTTCGATAAGTTAAACGATAACTGAGATACGAGGGAGGTTCCAAAATGCAATATTTTCAAAATCACCCTGTATCTCGAAAACGAAGTGAGCTATGAAAATTTTGTTCGCGACACCTTTCGTTTCACAAAAAAGTAGCAAAGTAATGCGAAAACCGCAACTCTCTATCTTTACGAATAAGTGAGATACCCCCCAAAACCATCGAAAATTGGACACCCAGTACAAGCATATTGTTAATACCTCTATACGATTTCAATACGTACAATTTTTTCTGGTTTCCAATAAATAAATAAATAAATAAAATTAGCAAATATGAAGATGAAGAAATGCTCACACACAAGATGCGTGGTCTGCTCGAGTCAAATTTCGAGTATCTGGGGGCTGGGAGGGGGAGAGGGATTATCAGTAACTGAGCGGACTTAACTCTGATCTAGAGATTTTCCTGTCCTCACTTATCAAAACCTTTTTATCCTCTTGCTCAAATTTCCACTTCATTCTTCTGACTATACCTTTGGTAGATCTAATGCTAGGTCCCTCCTGGATAATGTTGGCTGAAATACCTATTTCCTTTAGGTCTCTTACATTTCAATTCATTAATTTCTCTTGACATTCATTAACAAAATAGATTAATCGTTGTTCATATTGAAAATGTAGCCACAGAATTTCAAGTAGCTTTTCCTGAAGATAAATTTTAAGACATTTTCTCTTCCCACTGTGGACAAACATGGCTCGTGCATCCTTTCATGTCTTTTTAATGACTGTCTTATAATGCCTGCTTCAGTTCGTTGTTTTATTACAACAGACGTTCTGTAAACTATTTGTAGTTTGGACGTTGGTTTCGTTCAACAGAAACCAACAGTTGGGACATAGCACTGTTTTATGATTGAAATTAAAATTTTTAACAACCATAGTCGAGTGCTCTGCAGCCACTACCAACTGTTGGTTTCCAGTGAATGTTTCTTCAATTACTGTTGAAAGCAAAAAAGAGACAGAACAATATACTTTCTAACCTTGACTTTACTTCAAAATGTCGTTAGTGTCAATGTCATGTGGTCATAAATATGAAAGCAACTATTCATTCTATTTCCATAAACATGCTTGCGCTCAATTTTGATAGATTACAAAATATTGATAAGGAAAGTTGAAACTTCATTTACACAAAATCATTTTCAGAACATCTATTGCAAAAAACTTTCTCTTTTCTGTCTTTTTTTGTGATTTTGACTGTAAATTTTTCCCTGTTTATAGTATCATGTTTAATTTCGATAGAGACAACAGTGCTTGCTTACCAATTCTTGGATTTGACTCTGACAACAAGTTACACAGAGAAAAATACACCCTTCGTTTAAAAAGAACCGCATTAAATGAAACAAAAAAAAAACAGCGAAATTAAACAAAATAATATGACAAATACATATTATTTAACCGAAAGACCTGAGTACGCTCCTGTCCTGTGGTCAACGAACTGGGAATCCAGATCCTTTCACATTGTAAATCTGTGATGGTAAAGGAATTTTGGCTAGCGAGCATCACACAGCGCTAATTGCCAAATATATGAGCTTATATTTACATAACTATGCTCGATAGTGTTTAGGAACGCTATTTTTATTCTATCCGTGTTTGTTTTTATGTTGTACTACGATGATCACGATCTTTCGTAACGTACAATGAAATATTGTCGGTAGTCACGTAAAAGTTCATTTTACAATTATCGAGGAAGATTCTGAAACTTTTATTGGATTAGAAATAGGTGTTTGAAGCATGGAATTGATCGAACTAAAGCCTTTTTTAGTCTCGATGTCATTGAATTTAATAATTACGTAATCTAAAGAGAGAATTTCAAGAAACAATTCAATTTTATTACCTCAATAGTTAAACCAAGAAAATATTTAGATCTTTTAGTGTGAGTTTTACTACAAATAAATAGGATTTTCATCATTCCAATGTGTAGCTTACAATTATCATAATACACTACTTTATAGGTTAGAATTATTATGTAGTTTTAAAACGATAATGTTACATTAAAAAGAATCGTAGGTATGTCTGACAACCATATTCATAGTGTACATGTAATATTCATAAAGAGTGTTTGTCACCAAACGATGACAACAAAAATTAAACGCCTCTCTTCCTTTAAATATCAAGAGCAAACGTCGAACCCATCTGGATAATCAAGTTTATACGGATAAGTCTATATAAAGCTTTTGGCATAAAATTGGAGTAAATATGGTTACAGGATAAATATGTTCATCATTTTACGCAACGCAAACTTGCAGGTAAATTACTTCTAATTTTCAATATAGCCACACATAAATATGTTCAAATGTATCGGCAGGCTGCATGCAACTAGTATCTTATCAGCTGAATTCCCATCTAAATCCTAATGCTCCTGATGCAGTTTGCTACATATCCTGCGAATTCTAAGGTAATGTAATAAATTCTAAGGACATGCTTCTGATTCATATTTTCCTACCGAAGAGTCACCCAAGTTCCCCATGTTCGCAGTTATATTTGCTTTCCACGACAAGCAGGTCGATCGGAAGAACACCCGTCAAGACCTGTAACGCCTTCGCCGAAACTGTGCGGTACCTTAAAGCCACTCAGTAGCATTTTGTGTTGTACTTTTTCCAACATATTCAAATAGCATTTCTTGCCATACTGAGACTGCGTATAGTACTGTAGAATGCACTACTCCACACAACACCCTTCCTTTTTCATTCGCTGGACCTCCGATATTTGGCAAAATACGTCCTAGCATTACTGCCTGTTCCTCCTCTTTACTGCAGACTGAAGACGATCACGACAAGATGATCGAAACGTCAAGTACCACAACCTTTCTACACGGCAGAGATCGCGAGAACCGAAGAGCAGACAACAACAGCGGCCGTGAAAGCCTGAAGACTAATAGGTTATTATTGTAGTGACATTTATTCCAATAGGACGTATAAGAGACAAAATAATTATTAAAAATTTTGTAAATTATAAAAATTAGTATTCAAGTTGAGAACCCTGTAAGACTAATTGTAATCAATTGACCTAAATGACATTTCAAAATTTTACGATATATAAAATGGAAAAATCATCCTTAAGCATTTAAATACTGACGTTACATCTTCTTAATAGGTTCTAGATTTTTTATTGCTTTTAAAATTATAACATATAGCCCAAGATTCTTATTCAAAAGACCAAATTTATTAGACCAATTGTGCATCTTATCACCTAATAATAGTCGGCGATGGAAATCTAAAATTTCGTTTCCAGAAAAAAATATAAACAACATTTTAACATTGCAATTTTACGAAAATATATCATCGAAATTACCCTGTCATAGGACAGGGATCTTAATTTGGTATAGACCAAATTAAGATCCAACCACCAACTTCTGGTAGGAAACGATAAATTTAAAAAGATCCATAAAGTTTCACATTCAAAATAAATAAATATAAGAACAAGGACGAATCCCTATCGTAGTCCAGAGGCCTTCCCGAGGACCCATATCCTTCTACGACGAGTTCCTGATCGATTTCATCCAAATTCTCAACTCGAACGAAAAGAAAATCATCCCGAGATTCCAAATTATCCATCACTGACCGAGACAAATATCCGAACTTGACACATCAGATAAGTAATTTAGTAGATATAAGAAGTAATAAGACTCAAAGTCCTTCTTTAATTTTAATCTTAGTCATTGAACTATAAGGAAAATAGCCATTGACTTACCAATTTGCAAAGTTCAATAGATTTAGGTTTTTTTTCATTTAAAATGTTGTTCATTTTGTTTCATTAATTCGCATAACATAACCTTAAAAGGAGCTTTAAGCGCTTTAGCTTTTAAGCGACCTCTAGACAATCAATATTTTCGTCAATGCATTGCACAATAATTGTACAATAATATTGACCGTTTGTAGATCATATTGAAAGTTGGTGCAATATATTCAGTCAATCAAAACCAGTTTGATATTTATTGTACAACATAAGTATTGTTTCGTCTGTAGGCAATATTGTGCAATATCGGTTTAGTTTTAATGTTGCAGTCGTACAGTGCACATCAATCTATTATTTGAGATGGCTACAAACAAAGAAAAGAGCTATATGAAACTTTACCAGCTTTGTGGAATAGAAAAAACAAAGATTATGGTAATAAAAAATTTTCATTAGTATATTCGTTTCTTTTTTTAAAGCAATCCTTCATCCATCTACGTTTCTTTTTCTCCTTTTTTTTTCAAAGTTATAATTAAAACAATGGCTATACAACTGTATACTACAATGTTAATTGTTAGAAATAATACTATACCTATGTTATATGACTAGATTGAGTAAGTACTTTTCGAATTATGCTGCAGGTCTTCAGAACTAACTGCCTTTTGCATGGCTTTGTAGATATTTGGGCGGACGTTTAGTTCTTTAAGAACTTCGAATAATTTCGTAAGGATTTCATCTGTTGCTCCAATTATGATCGGAAGTATCCGGACCTGTTGTTGATGCCACATATGTAGATTCTCCTTCCTCCACAATTAGGTCATTGGCCGAAAAATCCAATCAAAATATGGCGTAGTCTTTTAAAATCATCTGCAATACAAAATTTGGATTGAGGTGCTTGCAAAAATACGATAACGTGTGAAGACTAATCAAAAAAGACCATAAAGCAAAATTAGTATCACCTTCTTTGTTTCCTAATTGATTGTACCTCCTGGATCAATGCACTTAGCAACTATCATCTCTTTAACGTCCAATAAAGTCCACAGCAGGTGATATTCTAAAAAAAGATCATTGCTCGTTTATCTATTGATACTGATACTACTTCAATAGCAGTAGATGAATTATCAAGTCCAATGTTTTAGGCTTCAAACATAGTTTTCTAAGAACTTAACTCAACTGCCAAATGCAGTTTGCATTTTTCGTTCTGAAAAAATCGCAGTTCTTTTAAGCACTTTTCCAAATTTTTTTAGCCATCCAAACGTTCCTATTTTCATATCTTGATTACAAATTATTTTTACGTGCTAATATTTATAGAAAACAGGAAGTACGTTCAAATACATTCGCAATAGCACAATGTGCCTAACAATCTAATGATAGGATGATTATTTTTATTACTACAGTAGACGTATTCGTAATATCCAGGTTTACTCTACGAACAACCATATACGTAAAATACATTTACAGGTAGATACATACGTAGCTGTAATTATCTTAGCTTGTTCCTTCGCAGGTTACAATTGCCATGTACACGACCATCATATCCACTTTAGCTTCTGATTACGGCGAAAAAGCACCGATAAACCGGAGAATGAGGATAGAATTTAAGACCTCCAGTTTGTCATTACCATCATTATAGCGCTTGCAAAAAAAAAGTAAATAGAGTACTATCGTCAACGCACCACTCTAGTTCTAGTTTAACTATTTTTTTTGTAACTGTTCTAAATGATTAAAATAAATTTATTTGATATTAACGTTTATGTATCATTCCAAAACGCTTTCATCATTCGAAAGGATTTATTCAGATTACAACACCTATCATTATCGAAACAAACTAGTGGAAACTAAAGTGTAGTGTTGGAAATGTACTTCCGCGTTTTTGGCGTTGCGACATCACGTAGGCCTTGACCGTGACGGCAACGGCAAGGGGAAAGGGGAAAGTCATTGAACGAATAAGTGGGGCACCTTCGAGAATAAAAAAAGAGCGTAGTGTGCGGTTTAAACAAAAAAAGAAGCGTGAGCTTACGTCATATATATATAATGGTATAAATTATAAATATATAGTTGAGTATTGTGCGCTTGGAAATAATAGGGAAATTATATAATATAAAAATGAATTGTTCAGTAATATTATAATAAATATTTTAGTTGAATTTGCGTGGGTTTTATTGTTGACCTATTGGTACGGTCTAGTAAATTATGTTTCTACGACTGCTGATTGATGGATGCCGGTAGTTGGTTTGAATATGGGTAGTTCTAGTGGCACGTTTTATGAGTTTTGAATGCAAATTGCAGTCGAAGAATTTTGTGGTTTTTTTAATTTGAAGGACAGTGACATTAATTTTAAGGAAGGTGTTTTGATTGTGATAAACACCATTTCACAGCAGTTGGCGTACATATTCATTGCATACATGAATAAAGGCATATATCTAAACTAATTAATGCAATTAAATTGCAAGTAAAATATGCAAAACGTTACAATGGGTGTAAATCAAGATGGAGATTTCGAATCAACCCTGAAATCAAGAATTTGAAATTGTGATATAAAAAACAACTTTGACTTGGCCGATCATCATGTTTGCAAGATGAAATTGGTGCTACGTCTTTGGAGATCTTTAACAGATGGAAAATCCTTCTGATTATGGACTTTTTGTATTTGCTAAGTAATTGAAATTAAAGCACATCTTCATTACATAAACATAAACAGGCTATGATAAGCTAAACTTATTTTGAGGGCAGCAAGTTTTTTTTAATCTGTAGGGCGTTCTGAATTTATTGCTAGGTAATAAGAGCAAAGGAAATTTCTATAAATAAACATAAACATTCCAAAATTAAAAAAAACTCTGATACCTATGTCTTTTTCAGTGCTATTTTCTTAAAATAAAACATCTTTATCTCACACATAAATCTTCCTATATTTCGTGATTCAAAACTTCAAAAGGAGCTTGCTGAATCTTTGGGAGAGACTCAACAATCAATTCCATTGCGTCTAAAGAACATGAGTATGATCCAGAAAACTGGAAATTAGATTCCATGTGAACTGAAACCAAAAGACATCGAAAGGCGATTTTGCATGTCTGAAATGCTGCTTCAATGGCACAAAGCGAAGTCTTTTCTGCACTGGGGAACGAAGAATAGATCCATTATGACAACCCGAAATGCAGGAAATCATATATGAGGCCCTGCCAACCTAGCACATCGACTCCGAAAGCCTAATATACATATAAGTTCAATAATAATTCCGGTTGGTTCATCAATCTATCCAATATTGACATTCCTCTCATTGGGTTATAAATTTGGTAATCCTATATTCAAAAGAAAGAACTACATATAGGAAGGATCGTTGCAGACTTTGAAAATACAATATATAGAATACCTTCTAATTCTCGTGACCTTATCAGATCAAAAACCACTGACATTTTCACAAACTTTTTAATAAAAAACAATCCCCCATCAATGTTGTCTTCCTTCCTTTGGGAACAACAGTCTCTTTGCACAAGTTTCTTACGCAAATTAAAAAAAAAGATCTTTCTCATGAGAATTCTTTAATGGTGATGCCTGCCGACAAAGGACAAATTACCGTCCTGATCAAAAAATCCCAATATGTCAATAAAGTTGACGAACTTCTTAATGACGTCGAAGTTTATGAACCTTTAGTTAAAGATCCTACAAACAGAATACAAACATTAAGCAACAACTTCGTAAGAGATCTAAAGAAGAAGGATTATATTAATGAACACATTAAAAAAACTTTAACTTGCTACAATGGTATTTGCCCCAAAACTCTATTCCTGGTAAGAATACACAAAACTGGTTACCTGGTCAGACCTATAGCTTCTTTCGTTGGCTCTCCAAAATACAAACTATCTTCCTTTGTGGCTAGCATACTCACAAGGGCTTTCAGTGAAAATACCAACTACAATATCACTCGATAATCACTCGATTAATATGAAGTTAAACAATGTCACAGCACTTAAAAATACAGTTACCAAAATTTCACACCCCTCCTTTAGGGAAAAGAACTTGTACCGATTAAACGGCATTTTCATGAATAATGGGTATCCAAAAAACTTTTGAATTCTTTATTATATAATACACCACTTATGGTCTCCAACAATACCACCGATGATGAGTCTACTGAAGATTTTTTGACCTCCTTGAACAGTCCCCCACTTAATAACACCCCCAATTATTACCCCCAATTACCAATCAAATTATGTTTTTACAACATCAAAACTTTGACAAACCTCTCAATATCTAGACAGAAGAATGAGACAACATCGTCTGGATTATCAACACTCATATGTTATGTTTCCAAATATTAACTGCACATGAGTCTTGTGATGTTGCCGTACTATAATTACTATGTAAGTTAAAAAATTCACTTCGATTGAAAATAGCCGAATTTTAATTACAACTTTTGTTGTTTTTATTTGTACCTTGTTCTCTAAAGAATTAGCGAAAACTTCGATACAAAAAAAGGTTCACGTCTTCTTAATTTCTAACGCCAATAGCTGCAATCCCATTAACTTCCCTTTTAAACCTAATACACATAGTTCGAAAGTAATGCTGTGTTTTTGGTGGGATCAGAAGGGTGTGGTGTATTATCAATTCTATTAAACTACCCCAAATTAAACTTTTTTTCAACTAGGTACATCGACTCCCAAGCCGAATATCCATGGTTCGAAAGTGATGCTATGTATTTGATGGGATCAGAAGGGTGTGGTGTATTATGAACTGCTAAAACTGGGTTCTGACTGAATTCAGAAGAAAAAAAATTTTCTAACAGTATAAAAATCCAATATGGCTCTGATAAGTATAAGAAAGTTGGTGATGGCCAGAAAGAACCGAAACGTCATAGAAAAATTCCAAATACACAATTAACAAGAAGATAAAAGGTGCTCCAGAAAACGTGTTCTTAGGCACTCCATTTAAATCTTTGTCTTTTTATAAATTCACTAGAATTGACAAGCACTTGGCTAGTGTTATTATTTTCACCTTGAATTTCAGATGAAACACTACCATCAGAACATTGATTTGGAATGAATCTACTCCACTAGGTAGCCTTTATCATTATTAACGCATTTATTTTATTAACATCTAAAAAATCAATGTTATTGATAAGATAGCGACAGTTCATATCATTACCAACAATAATAAAATAAATAAATAAAAACGTTAAAATAATATTATAAGTAACAAAAGATACAAAAGAAAATCTACGCAGTAGATTACACCCAAATAAGGTATCAGAATTCCAATTTAATCAACACAAAGCAAACTGAATATAAACCTAATTATTACTAGAGCCGATGTAGTATGACAATAGCTCGGTTTCAGGAATAATCGCCTTCTTTAAATTCTCTGGCACTTTTTGCCCGACGCCGGACTTAATTGGAAATCAGATTCTAATGCAAGCAGGAGCTATATATGAGGGCAAAAAAATTAAATACGTTCTCTAGATACACTACACTTCTCTCGTATACGTGCTCTCCAATCTGATCTCTCCCCACTTGGTCAATACAGTGTAAGCGATAATATTCTCTTAATTGGATATTATTAATTGAATATAAATAATATCTAGATCCATTAGGTAGAACAACAGCTGCCTGTACGTTTTCCAAGTTCTTTTAAGTCGTTTTATACCGGCACAATCTATATGGACATGGGAACTTATTCGCTGGCTCTGCGGAGATCATGTTCGAAAATAATTATTGATTTGTATCAGGGCATTAGGCCATATATTTCGAAGAGGCGAGCATATTGCCTTGTGTGTTTGTATTGTATCCCGAGTTCTTCCAGTACAAAGAGCCCTTGTATGGTAATGAATATTACGATTAGATTATGGTTGTAGTAGCGATTATAAGGAGCACGTACCATTTCCACGTAGACCCCTTTGTTCCTGCCTGTCTTACTGTATAAATAAAATTATAAACTCGTTTATATCAGGTTGTACCTTACTTGATTATCTATTTTAGGGAGCCGCTGCATAATCGTGTTATAATTAATAAGTAATGGTCTATTAAGATGTGTATTTATTAACGTATGTTAAAAGATTTTACAGCATCGAACTGTATTACAAAGACTTTTGTTAGTTCAAATTTTTTATTCACTAAATTTTCTCCAGTATTTGATGTTGCGATTTTGAACCACCCTCCCGTAAACCTGATCTTTTCTGCTATTTTGACAGATGCAACTGTCAAACTGTGTACCCCTCTGGTGTATATCCTTAAAATTGGAGTTGTTATCGAATCCTAGCGCTACTACTCTTAGACTTTTTGATTGAACTTAACGAGATTTAATTTGATTGTCTACTTTTGAGAGAAAGACTGGAGAAATGGAACGTGGGGGTTAAGAGCAGTTTTGGGATGATAAGTAAAGTCGGCAGAGAAGGGCAAGTTTCAGTGCAGAGCGGAGAGCAACGTAGAGAGCTGAAGGTCGTGGCACAGAAACTCAACCATCCCTATCAAAGCACACTTGCTCAATATTATTCCACTGGTCCTTGTGAGTCCTTCTCAGTACACACATACTTAGCAAATCTTACATTTGTGTACGCATTTAGGTGCTGAAGTAGGTGGGAAGATCGTGAAGAAAGATGTAATAAAGTACTGGCTTAAGATATGATCCCTGTGGGACACCTGGTGCTGCTAGTTTATTCCTGGACAAAGCCTGGTCTGCCTTAACTTGAAATATTCTGTTGACTAGGTAATTGGCCATTAAATTGGAACCTAGGCTGTCATCTTGGCAATATCTGTTACAAGGATGACTGTACCGTATGCTATGATGATGATGGTAGCCCTGAAACGAAACTCCTTTTCTGTTGATTGGTGTTCATTGATTCTAATCACTATAATTTGTTCTGGCACTTCGAGCAATGCCAAGCTTGTACGTTTCTAACACGTGCCTTGGCTTCACTGGGTTGTGGGCTAAGATCACCGTAGCGTGTTTCCATGAATTCCGTTAATGATCCAGGCTGATGGAGGTTGGTGTTCATGATGATCATTAGGTTCAAGAGACCAATTCGACTACTCTAGCAGCTTTTTTGACAGTCACACCCTCGGTATCTGTTTGCCAATTTGCTCTCTCACTTTTTATTAAAGCCCTGGTGGTGGTAGTCTTCTTCTGGGTCAACCCCCTACGGTCACTAGCGGCCTGAGATGTCTTTATGCAGAAGCGACTCCTGTGAGTGCATATGTACTTCCTAATTTCCTCGCTGAACCAGCTGATCCCGGACTTATTGGTCAGGTTATGCGTTGTGAGAACGATCATATTCCCGCGTGAGGCATTGACTGACTTTTACCAGATCAAAAAGAGATTGGAGGATTGCTGTTGCTTTTAACCAATTGATTAGTAGTAGATGAATATGTCCCTCTAGACAAGAAGCCAAAATTGATATGCTCCTTAAACTTCTTCCAGTTGGTAGTAGTGTAGCCTAATATTTTTTGAGTTTATGGACAAGGAGCAAGTCTTTGTAATATAATGAGTAAGAGCCTGTAATTACTGAAAGCCCCATGTGCACCTTAATGGTTGTAACGAATTAGGTAAGTTTTTTCAATTGTAGGATTTTTGTATTTGACAATGTGGTGTGCATTGGCATCGCATATAAAACAATTATTGGAAATTAAATATTGAAAAGAGAACTTTTGTTCTAAAACAAATACCCATTCTTTAAAATTAACAAATTCTAACTAAGATAAATTTGAAACAGAAAAGCGCAAATTGAGGAAGAATACATCTTCCAAAACAATTTGTTAAAATGTCTACACAACCATTAAGCGACTATACTTATTAATTCTCCCAACTTTCGCAGAAACCATATGTTATCCACCTTATAATTACCTACAATTTAGCTCTTAAATTGACATGTTTCATGTTTATCTCCTTATCATTTAAATTTGTCAGGCACAAGCTCCATATACTCGCAAGAAGCAACATATTCATACCTTCGTGCAACATATGTACCTCCACAACCATTACAACTCCGAATCAAGAAGGCTATTGTGTGTACAGAACTAGCATTCGAACCACTCGGATGTTCTCAGCATCATCTAGCCACCTGTGATAGATTCCCACACCCTGATGTGCAGCTGACATAACCCTTCCACCCGCTATGCATATTTGTCTATGGATCTATCTTAGACATGACCTACCGGTTATTTTTACCTTGCAGACTGTGAAGAGGTATATAAATGAAGATTTGTATATATTTTTTTAACGTTAAATTGATGATGTATGGTATAAGTACATAATTTTCTAATGAAATTTCTGCAATCTCCCAAGTCTAGTGTTGTCTGTCGAAAGAACTAAAATTATGTTAGCTGTACTTGAAATATATTTCCGTGATTTCGACAGGAACAAGAACTTTATACGAAAGGTGTTTTAAATGTCCTTAAATTTATAGTGGTGTTTAATCTAAGATGTTATCTAGTATTGTTTGGTATAGGTTAGGAACGCGTACAACAGGTTTTGAAGTCGATGTTTTAGGGAAACAGAGAATTTATAACCGTAGTATTCATTCAACGGTCTTTTTTATATTGTAGCAGTCTAGTAAATACAAATATGTCAGGTGTCACTCTACGGCAGGCAAAGTTCTTGGGATATTTTATAGATAATTGCGCGCACAAACTTTTCCTGAGCTAGTTTCATTTGTTAGTAATCTATATCCGGCAAATTTTAAAGGAATTCAGTGCACTGCGGATTCGACTATCACTTAGACAACAAAAATGAAGACCGGCTGGTTAAATAGATATTAGATTGTGTGAAAATGGGATTTCCAATAAATGAAGACGGATTACACACTTCAGTTCAGAAACTTGTAAGAGAAGTAAATATTTCCTTTCATTTACCATCGTCTTGGCTAAACGAAGGGTGGAAGAGGTGCAATAACTAAACAAGAAGATTCGTACGAAACATTTTTCTGCTTGTCTTCAAAAAACGGTAGTGTAATCGGACTCCAAAGAAAAACACGTCTATGGTGAACGACCTTCACAAGCTAAAAAAATATAACGACGCTGTTCAGAATCATTGCAGCAGAAACCCTTTCTTCTTCGTTAATAATTTTTAAATATGACTGGATGCCCTTTACTGTGGCAAAAGTAGCTTTCAAGGAGGTTGGAGACTCGAAAATACCAAAACAGCTGAATAGCTGCAGAATGCTTTTTTCCAATTCTTCTGTTTTGTGAATCATACCTTAAGAAATTTGAGATCAAATTACCCATTATGACTTTGGATGGACATAGAATTCATTTAACGCTTCGTTTAAGTAACTAGCACAGCTAGCAGCTAGTAAGCACTAATCCCTAATGTTACTCGTATTCTCCAGACGTGAGATTTATAGACCTGTGTCCCTTTTTATCAAATAATGTGGACTGCAGTAAAATGATGTGCATCAAACCGAGTTCGAAATATTGACCCTGCAGCCGGAGATCATCTCAAACGATCTGACAATACAAATTGATTCGGTATTGTTGGACCAATTTAAAGAAAACTAACTGTAAGAGACTACATTTAAAATGCGACAATGCTGCAGATCATAAGTCTTTGTACAGTGTCTTGTTTCTAATTGCAAAAGATGTAGAAAACGTACCACAGTTGATAAGGAAATGATGTTGATGAGTCAAAATGATTAGAAACTCCAATTTCGTACTGTTCAGAAGAGAACGTCCCAACCTCATCAATTGGTTGCAATATTGTTATAGCTACAGTTTCAAAATAAATCTGTTCATTGGTATACACTTCAAGTGTTGTTACATCTGATATATTAAGAAAACGAGAGACATAAAAGAGAAACGAAACATGCACAAGAGCTGGACAAAACATGAAAGAAGAAAAAAAAGACGAACGATTGAAACAAAAGTCAACCTGAGAAGGGCTGCAATCAAGCTCTTCTTTAGAAGAACTGGTAGACTAGATGGAAAGTGGTAGCAGTGCAGACGATGTTAACTAGACGACACCTCAATAAGATTTTGTATTTGTCAGATTAGAGAAAAATTGAGACTGTACAGATATGGTCCAAAAATATTAGTCGTCCTATCAATAAAAGAATAGAAGATGACAGATATTTCCACCATAGATATGTGCGACATTTTAGGAGAACTGCACAAAACTTCTGCAAAGTCAGATGACGAAAAATGCAAGACAGTTTTCCATATATTTCTTGTTCGTGGTGTTGCAATAAATATGCATAAATATACTATATTCAAAGTTTTTGAATGTCCAATAGTAGTAAAAAAGAAGTAGTCAAATGTACTTAGGGACAGGTGACCAAAAGTCAGAAGTTTTACAATTCAAAATTCATTCAAGGCATTATAACGTTTTTAGATTGTATTAAATCTCACTTGGAAACATAAGTGACATTCAGGGAATGTGTTTCCAAATTTTCATCAATATAAAAGCAACTAAAAAGTTCTTAATGCGGCTGTATTTTATTGAAAATTAAATGAAATAGATATCTTCTAAAGAAAAATTAATGTGAATGGAAGCGTGGGGGCTTTGATGCAAATATGGAAGTTCTAGTAGTATATACAGACGAATCAAAATTAGCAAGCAAATCTTGGGCAGTACGGTAGCATAATAAACAGAAAGAACTGACTACAAATTAGTGCCTTCTAAACTAATTTTGCCACAATAACACTATCAAACTGCTCTCAGTTTCTAGTCATTCATACACATAAGGAATCCAGAAAGCCGATAGACTATTCATTCTATTTGAGGAGCTCGTTTTCAAAAGTCAACAAGTCAATTTTTTCAACTTTAGAGATGGCGTTACATGTCTTAAAAGGTGGTCTACAATATTATTGAATCAGGTCTTGTCAAAACGCAATATGTCCACAGTGTGCTGTTGTCAAAGCGAAATATGTCCAGTTTGACAGTTCTGAAACGGTTAACTTTGCAATCTGCACGTGCAATGCACGTGTAAAGTGGTGTATTAAGATTTAGTACTTGATTATAATGTCTTCAGATGGTGTAACTGTAGCAGAGAATAGTGTGTACTGTACAAATAAACTCTGAGGTCTTCTACCGTAACAATGATCCATCAAAACCGTACAAAACATTATTGAAACGAGGAGAGGTTTGAATCGTGTTACTTTATCAGAAGTTGCAGATGTGCATGGAATCAGTCAAGGAAAAGGAAAATCAGTTAACAACCTCCTGAAAGCAGCTTTTGGCGAGAACTGGATAAGTGACCAAAGCTTGGAATGGTACTTCAATGTGTTGAAAGATTTGATTAAGGATGCATCGACTGAATCGGCAGCTCCTCATTTAGTCTCATCTTGTACGGAACCACCTGGTCAGCCTATGGAATAAGCCAAGAGGCTATAAAACAAGATAGAAGCAAAACGGTAAGATTAGGTTAACATTGTGACTGCTGCTGGACGATCAACAGACAGAAGACTGTTAAAGGATTTAGGAATCTTTGGGAGATAGCCAAACTGTATTTAATCTAAAACTGGTAAGTCTGCTTGCAACTGCCAATTCATCGTTAAGATTTTCTTTATATTAAGATAAGTCCTTCTTGTAATTGAGGCAAAGGCTTTACGAACTGGCCTTCTAGCATAGTTTGCACCTCCACCCCATGACATTGTCTTTCAAATGTTATTATTGTTATTATGGTTCTAAACAACAACATTCCCAAGCTTATTTACAATTAACTAAAATAGCAATAAGCTGCCAACTTTAGGAAAACAAACTACACGCAATGATGGTTACGAATCCAGGAAGATAAGAAATTGAAGTACGGGAGTTCTTCTGTCCATCCAATACTGCCATGCTTGAAAGGTATTTTGTTTAATTGTGCTTCTTTTTTGAGAAATTTCTGGTTTTTATTCTATGGCAGATAATTTACTGAGGAGTAATCGTAAACATTCATTTATTTTCTTTGAAATAGCAAACTTTGACGTTAGGTCGATTTATTTTATGGAGTTGTTTGTTCACAGTTTAAAAGCAGTAAATTAAATAATAATTTTTCAAAATATTTCTATAATCGAGAGTGTCTGTGCAGAATCTAAATTAATATCTACCATACAGGTAACATAGGAACAAGATTCCATACATAATTGCTACATAAAATCACGATGTCACTGTTAACTTTTATGCAGTATACAGCGTGGTATATTAAAAGAAATACACTACTACCGTATAGCACGCAACAGAAGGACGGATAATAATAATAAATAACGGTTTAAAAAGCGAAAGAAAAATACTGCAAACATGTTTATGCGACATGTGCAAATAACAGTGTTCTTCATTGCTGTATACTCGTACAAAACATATGTCGTCATCTGTTTGTATTTAAATAAGATGTTACGTTTCTTTTGTAAACTTCGGTCTACCAATATGCAGATCGTTATGCACTGACAGTCGCATATGATTTCAAGCACGTAAATATTGATGGCGACTATAAATACTTACCTTGTTAGGTACTAAAAATATACTATAGGCATACGATACAGTTTAAATTTGCGTAAATATACGACCTTGATTTATATCGTGTAATAAAAAATTAACGGGTTAGTTTTATTCGCCCCCCTAACAGGTTCTCAAAAAGATGCGTTAAAATCTGAGATCGATGCTATCTTAAGTGCTGCATTAATTACATGACACAAGAATGATTACCAGATGTTACTGTCCCTATATAACCTTTTAAAAGTTTCAACATCGTTGAGAAGTGGAATGAAGTTCTTTAATTACAGTTATAAATTAACAGCAATTCCAACTTCATTTTAGTTTACTCTGTATATCATTTATTATTACCAGGATGTTTCAATTCATACACGCAAAAAATGTCTTATTTGCTTTGAATATCTTATCTTGTAATAACCATGATTTGTAAAGAAGGATACTATTTTGTCGTATAACAACTGTGGTGTCCTTTTTTTCGAGCGTAATATTACACCCAATCATATTTTCATTGTAGATCAACATGCGAAATTGACAACTCCAATTTAAACCAACAAAAGTTCAATTACCGCACACATTATCAACAAGTCTACCTTCGCATATGATCACGACAAAGATAATTTAGTAATTACAACCCGATGTCAATATATATTTCATAACACAATAGGTTTTTAAAGCGTTAACGAGAGAAAAAAAATGCAGTAATCACCTTATTCGTAAGTGGACAGTTCCCACACCCACGAAATCTAGAGACATAATTAATTTTTTTCCTTGACATAAAATTATAGTAACAGAACTGATATACATAGTTAGACACCTGATTACAATTAACGTGTTCAAACACTGAATTTTCTGCAAATCATTCATTTAAAATCAACACGCGAACAAAAGGTGAAATCAATTGATTCCATAAAGTTCAATTGTTTAGTCATTATTATCGTATTTTTTAATAAAGATATTTCCCCGTGTAAATTTTTTGCTAGTAAACTATGTTTACTGTAATAAGGCAATTTGAACTAAGTATTTCTACTGAAACGATTAATTTTTCTATAACCAGCATCGAGTTTAAGATCAAGGTCGACACGAACACATTACAAAAGCTGTAAGCTGTTTAAGAGGTAATTATTATTATAAAAACTACTTATATTATTAGAAATAGAAACGGTTCAGAATAGAAACGTCACTGTTTCTGTTTATTTTCGATTCGATTAACTAATTAAGTCGTCAACGAATCCCACAATGTCAAAACAATATGAAAACCATTTCCTGTTTTAGGAAGCTTACAAATTTTACCGTTAAATTCCTAGATCGCAATATTTTAATTGGGATATAATTAAATAGACTTTAATACAGTTTTCAGATTCAATAGGTGTTCCGCTAGGATCAATCTTAGGCCCATTTTTATATTCACTCAATGTTCGTCCTGATGCATATCAGTGCCACGAGATGCTTGACAAGGATTAAGATTTCGAGAATCATGACGAAATTTGATAAGGAGATAATGGAGGTCAAAGAAGAACAATTGTTCTTCATGAAAGCTAGCTTAAAGAGTTCGTTTTTTAACTAACAGATCAGTTGATAAAGGTTGATTGGATGAAGAAGACCACTCAGCAATCCTTTGGTCGATCTACTCTCCTCAATAGCTTGTACGATTTGGACACGACTTTTACATATCTGTCTGCGTGTATGTCTCCATATCTTCAATCAATGACGAGCACAGAAAATTTCATTCAATTTTATATCTAATACAATGACATATTGTGGGCAAAAATCGCTTCGTTGTCTACGATCTTAAAGAAGTTTGGCATAAACGAGCTAAAATCTTTATCACAACCCAGAAATCGGACAAAGCCTGTAGCCCTAACCACATTACAAATGATGCTTCACACAATAGCAACTCCCCATAATGTTGTTCAAAGATTCTAATCTCCATTCTGAACACCACTCTGAATCTTTGATATTTTCTTTAGGTGTAAAAGCCTACAGCAGCAATTATTGGCATGCGAGAACAAGGCCTGCTGTTTGGATAAAATCTTTCAAAAAATTATTGAAGACATCATCCTCGGATGTGCCCAAGGAGAGCTTTTTCTCCATGATACAATTCACGATAAGCAGTTTGTATTTCAGGAAAGCCTCTTCGCAGATTTTTAATTATTTCGTAACACCTATCATAGGGTGGTGCTCTTAAACATAGAATTGGCTTTTGAGGGGTTGGTATCGTGGACTTCTATTTAAGTTGGTCATGGCAGGGTTAAATCCAAATATTGTCAAAGGTGTCTGATCATACTTCCAAAATCGTAGCTCTGATGTCATCAAGTTCACTGTTATCACCAGATCTTTTCCTTATTTTCATCTGGAGTGCAGGGTATTGCAATATACGCCGATGATACAGCAATTTTAAGGGGATGAGTTCGGTGTAATAGGCGGCAGCCAAAATATAAGAAACAGACTTTACTCTTTTTTAACATCTGAGCTTTCGTAATATGTTAATTACTTCATCAGAGACCAGAAGAGAGTACGATACTAAAAACAAGCATCAGAACTGAGAAAAAGGAAAACACAAGGAGACATTACGTCCGGTATTGAAGATAAAAAGTTAAAATTGAATTTAATTTTGAATTTAAGTTATTCAACAATAAAAGCTTTATACGGGTTTTCGGATCTTCAATAATAAAAATCTTCGATCTATTTTCGATATTTCATCACAATTATGTGAATTTTTGAGGAAATTATATTACTTCTACAAGTCAGTATAAACAATATATAAATTATACAAATGTAAAATTGTTTAAAAACTTACAAAAAGAATTTAGATTAACGTCTGGTATGAAGTGATTGAAAATATTGTCTGATATTGTCAGTGTTGTCAAAATTTGTTTTAAAATGTCAAACTACATAAAAATGTTTAATTAATCAAGGAAACTGAAGTACAAACAATAGCAAGATATTAAATTGTATTTCTACTATGTTTTAAGATATTACAATATATATTACGAAGTTGATTAGTATCTGTTTTAAAATTCACACTATTTTCAGTAATATTATTTATATAAAACATTTCAAGAAATAACCTATTCCTATATTTCTATTTTTCTATTCTATTTTTATAATGTTGAATTATAAAAAAAAATAAATTTTTGAATGCATCCACCATTCACGGCAACCTTTATTTTAGAGAAGCTCTCGCTGATATCCCAGGATGCGAAGATATTTTGACAACAAGTAACAGAGCAGTAGGAGCAATAAATCATGATTTTGTAGTTTTTTTAACGTTAGCCCTCCTCCTCCCGCCCCCTCCCCAATTAAATTTTTTCAACTTTTCATTTGAATGCTTCAGTTTTGCTCAACGAAAACGAAGTTTTGCACAACTCGTATTAAGGAGATATAGCTTTCTCAAAAAAAAAAAATCCAGCACACCCAAATCATAATTTTCAAACTTTTTATATGTCTTATGAAAGCTTGAGGTTTGTACAGTTTTGTACAAGTAAAACGAAGTTTTGTACAGTTCGTATAAAGGAGATATCGCTTTCTCGAGAAACAATTTCAGCCCTCCTCTCCCCCGACCCCCAAATTAAGAAGAAGAACGGAATCAGGTAAGGTTCTGCGTTTCAGCAGATTATGTTTCTTTCTAAGTCGATGGTCAAACGTTAAGTTATATGTTTCAAAAAATATTTGGCTGGTTAATTCAACACTGCACATACAGTTTCTTCATTAGCAGGAGTCACTAAATAAGCGAGTCTTTTAATGTTTGATTCATATCTTAGGAGCTTAAGCATCAAGAAATAAAGCACACAAAGAATGATATGAAACATGTACATCGCCATGTTTTATGCTCAATATCAGACGAAAATAAATGCATTCTATGCATAAACTGTTCGAAGTTGGAACAAAATTCATTTGAAAACTGGAGGGGTGAAGGTTTGCCTAAAACAAAAAAATTCGCCATTTCTATTTGGAACCGGGTCGATGGCCGCAGTGGTTAGGCGGCTGACTATTGTTGTGAGAGGACGATAGGTGCCGGGGTTCAATTCTCTGGAGGGACGGTGACATTTCTTCAGAGAGTTTAATCCCGGATCGACTTGCCATTCGCTGTTGGGAGCAAAGTGATTAACAGCGCGGCATCATAAAAGGCGATATGATGCTGTCACAAAGCCATTGAAACACAACTTACACACACTAAACTACACCGCAAGAGTTGCAGTGATAGCCAGACAAGTAATACAGCTTACGGAGTCACTGCAACTAAGCACCCACCACACATTAAAAAAAAATTAATAATAAATGATATTAATTCTTTAAATGATTGTTTAGATAAATCTGTATAATTACCTAAATGTTCCTATTAATAATCTTAAAAACTAACTCCAATGGTGTTTTCGTAAATAAGGAATTTATATCCAAAGATATTAAAATATAATTTTACGGTAAGGTAAAATCGTTTATAAAATTCATAAATATAAAAGTATATTGTATATTATATTCTGTTACGTTAGCCAATCCACTAGTGAGTATTTTTGCAAGAAATTTAGATAAATTATATGTAGTACAATTTACGCAACTAATAATAGGACGTAGGTGAATGTCAGGTTTATGTATCTTTGGTAAACAATATAATTTAGGGAAAGATGAATTATAGATACTTAACATCTTATAAACTTCATCTGTCAGTTCACCATTTTGACTAATTTCAATGGATTCTGTGCTATAGGTTTATATGTAATAGTATCTTTCAAAATATTTACTTTGTTCAAATAATCAATTTTATCCATAGCAACAGTACAACCTCCTTTATCTGCTTGCACAAAATATAAGTTAGGATGTTCAGTTAAGAAGGTTTTTGTCTTAAAGAAAATATCTTCAAAAGGAGAGTGTCTTGTTTAACAAAAAAAAAACGGTCAAAAAACAACATCAAAATTGAAATTATACTACAAATTGATGTACAACAGAGCAAACGTACTAAACAATTGTACGAAATTTATACCGAACTTATCCCCTCCATTAGATAGCCGTTAATCTCTACTCATCAGTAATTTTAATTTCCTGGTCTGTCGAGATTAAACACAATATTTCGCTAGACCAAAAGATGGCGTTTTAAAATAAATTACATCAACTAAACTCAAACCACCCTCTGACCAACTTTAAATTGGACATTACCACCTGATCCAGGAATCTTTTTGTGGTCTTCCATTCCGACTAAAATTTATGATTTATTTTATTGTTCTTCGGTCCATTTTCAATCAATGGCATTCTATCATGGTGGTTGAATTAAAAAAAAATCCAAATCGCCTTAGAGGGTAGGAAGGTCGACTAATTCTATTTTGGCTGATTCGATTGGATTCGACCCATACTGGGCTCCACCATCCCAAATTGTCGTGAGAAGACCTCAATACTTCACAGCTTTAACGTCATCTCCTACACTAATGTAAAAAGAAAGACTAATGTAGGAGATCAGAACCCGAATCAGCAGTTTTCCTTCTTATAATTCTGACACCAGTAAAAACAAATCTTTTAAGAACCAGTTATAATGTCTTGACCACGCAGAGTTCGGTGAAAATTTGTCCAATAGCCCCATCTAGCTCTTTGATATTTGTATTTAATTTGCAACTATAGAATACAAAAATTTGTAAACGTTGAAAGAGATGATTTGAACCACTTTAGAAACATCAGTAACATTCAGTTCTTTAATACATTCACCTTCTAATGTCCACTGATGTTAATCAATTAAAACTTCAGTTGCTATCATTGTCATCATTAACCTGCAGACAAGTTTTTCCTCTCGTTCATCTGCATTTTGTATCTCCACAATAGGAGTGACTTTTGAGAACCCTAAAGCCATTCTAGTTGTTTTTCTAACCATTCAGAAGAAATTCATAATTTTTTTCAGAAAATCGTCTGTATTTAAAGCTTCATTACTGAGGTGTTAACCTAGCTAACTTGAAACTTTTTACCATTAACAACTGCAAGCCAGAAGAATAGATATAAATTATTTTGAGAGATAAATCTTCTTCTAAACGTTTCCTGTTTAATAGAAAGACAACCTTATCGCAGAATCCTTCTAATAACTTAAACGATACATCATAATCATATCTCTCAATACTCAGTACACAAATCTAAACTAAAGGAAGGAAGATATAGAAATATGGTTATTGTGTACAAGCAGGTACTCATTCATTTCCAGTTTCTACATTTACACACTACATACTCATATATCTGTGTATATACTTTTCGTGTTCCCACGGTAGACAAATAACGAATCCGTGTTGTACTGGTGAGGGTGGTACGAACAGGTAAAGTAGTGTCACTTGTAATTCTAATGGAGCATATATCCCACGTTACCCTCGATTTACCTTTTATGTCGTAGTGGCACTACTCGCGCTCTGCGTCCCTTACCTACCCGAAATCAGTTCGAGTGCACTATCGACAACGTAGAAAATATTACGATCCGATGGTTGGTCAATTCGAACGATTCGGAAGCGAACAGCAGCTGTTTCTGTTTTTTTTTACGCCGGCCAGACAAAATTTGATTTTATTTTTTAGCCGGCGTGTTTAACGATGAACTAAGATACAAAACTATTAATCATTTTAATATTTTCGCAGCGTGAATCCTGGGTCTTATTAAACAGATTGCCTTCTGTTAATGAAGATGATGGTTATGGGATGGTATCTAATAGATTTTTATTCGGAATATTTTATTGGGTGTGAATGAAACAGCTTCTACAAACAAAGTTATCGTTAGGTTTTTTAAATATTATCCATAATTAATAACAAAACACACAATGCTTCAGATGCTTTGAATGTTGAGAATATCCGCAATAGCTTCTCTTCATTAAAGCGAGGTATTACCACGCCTCATAATGACGATGTTTCTTGAAAACTTGACTGACATAGGTGTTGTGTATATTGTTAACTTTAAAACAATGCGCTGTACTTCCATAGAAATTTATTAAAAGTTAAAACAGTTATGCAAATTATGTTTAGTCGTACATGCATAGCTGCGCCATTTCTTGTTTAACCTAAACATTGGTTGCTCCTTGTTCTCAGCGAAAACAAAACAATTCTCGCAAGCACGACAAATAACAAAAGCACTTACGTGCATTATGTGCTTTCATTCTATGCCACGCTATAAAATAATTGTAAAACAACAAACTCTTTATTAATCTTCGAGGTGAAAATGCATAATCACAATTTTACGAAAGCAAATAAAATGGACGTCAAAGCTTTGGAACTTGTTATCGCGCTTACAAACTGGCAAGAAGTTCGTTACGCAATTGTTTCGGTTCTTAGCTTAATTAACTAATTAGTCGCTTCTCTCACGTTTTTCCTCACTTCCATGGATGCCAACCTGGCGTGCGGAAGTCAACGTCCTCTGTAGTTACATCGAGCAGCAATTAAAACGCTAATTTGGCAGGTTTATTGTGGATTCCGAGCATGAGTGCGCGCGTTCTTATGATTAAAAAAAAAACAACCGAAATGTTCTTTGTACGAAATGCATTCGAATAAGGTGTAAAAACAATTTTCTTCATGAATCCTTTTAATGGCATTCAATTGATGATTAAAAAATAAGCTTTAAACAATTCTCTTACAATTGTGATTTGATCGTTTCAATAAGCGCTGGTTAACGTCGTATATAGAGCACGACATATCTGATCGTTAACAAACCATAAATCAAACCAAACAAATTGTCTACACGTGCAGTAAAATCCAAGATGTAATACTAGATAGACGTTTAAGCATGCTCTAAGATTAGCGATTAGATTGATCTGTAATTGGAAACTAATTTTCAACAATACAAGCTCACTAATAACTTTTTAGACCTCACTTAACTAGTTTCATATTTTTATGAACTGAATGCCATGCAAAATTTTACGAGTCTTACATTCATATGTATGTAAGTACTTAAACAAAAGACAATGATCATTTTTCTTTGTGTACAATCATTCTTGTTGTATAAATTATGGTAATGTAGTTATTGCTGGTTATCTATAAAATCAGTCGTTTAAAATTTGGGTCAATGTAGCAACAATGTAAGTGTATCTGGTTGTGTGGTGTATTTTATTGTACCTTGATGATAATTAGGTACATTTCAACCGCACTGCTATTTACATAAAGGCAATAATTCTTTGTTATTTTAGTCTGTGGCACCTACAGACACACTAATTCTTGTAGGAATTTAAACATTATACGATTTTTTTTATTAAATGGAATTTAAAGTACATTATTGTTCTAAGCCTGTATGTATCATAATAAAATATGTTCATTCTATTTTGTTCTGATGTAGTAATTGAAGATATCTGTCAAAGTTATGTGTTAAATATTGTTATGTAAATTTTTAAAAATGTTAAATAATAAATTTCAAGGGCTGTGAACTCGTACGATACAGATAAATAAAATGAAGATATATACATCACAACATTTAGTTAATTAATTCTGCACAGGTGTTTCGAGGGCCCATGAGCTCTCATCATCAACCGAATACCGAACGAATAAATAAAATTATAAACTATAAATATAAACATCCCCTCTTCTAGTATTAACAACCATTGGCATGAAGCTCTTTACCTAAACCGAACTAATTGCTAACATGTCTAGAAAAGGGACAGAAATTGACGTTCAGACGAGATTTTCGTATTTTTATACATATTGAAATTCGAGTAAGTTAATCATACATATGCGTCATAGGTTAGTTGATTTCGCCTAATCGCCTATCTAGATTTTAGATGTTGCACTACTGCGAATGAGTCCCTTCTCCTATATCCCCATCTCCCATACAATAGTTTGTACAATTTTTATAGCGATGTAAAACGCATTTCTTTGAGGGTCCGGTTTTTAGTTTCTCGGAGTGTACTTTTTTTCTTTATCGGCAATATTTCAGAAACGAGAAAAGTAGAGACCAAATCGTTTCTAATTAGTCGTCCTTCAATTTAGCTTTAAAAAAAACAGTACCGCGAAGACGGTGTCGTTAAAAGTTAAAAACGGGAACTTTTGATGCAATAAAACCAAGAGTGATGGAGGAAAAGTATATATAGTATAGTAATTGAAACCTTAAGTCTTGCTATTTTAAGATCACACGGTTACTAAACAATTCTCGCATAGCTTCCATTGATTGCAGTGCAGTGTGGGATGTCGCTCCATCCTATTGAAACCAGGACGCTCACAAACTTCCTTAAGATTTGTGTCTGTCCAGTAACGATAGTTCTGCCTATTCACGTACCCTGTGAGGTGAAAATGGGTACAAAACTGTATAAATCTCAAGCTTTCATAAGACATATAAAAAGTTGAAAAAATTAATTTGGGGGGGCTGAAATTGTTTCTCGAGAAAGCCATATCTCCTTTATACGAGCTGTACAAAACTTCGTTTTGGTTGTGCAAAACTGTGCAAAACTCAAGCTTTCAAATGACATATGAAAAGTTGAACGAATTTAATTTGGGGGGGGCTAACGTTAAGTTGCCTCCACCCCCCCCCCTTCCAAATAAATATAGCATAACTTATCTTGTACAGGTGTGCAAAATTTTGTTATGGTTGTGCAAAACTGTGTGCAAAATTGTAGCATATATAAACTTAAAAAAATAATTTGGGGGGGAGGCCAACTTAACTGACCTACCTAAACGTTCTCTGGTATTTTCATCATTACAACTCGAATCTCGATTAATGGAACTGGTCTGAATCTGTTATGATCTTTCGGTGCGAATCATAGGAATCGTCATGAGTCATCACGAATCGATACGAATTCTTTCGGTACGAATCATTTTATACGAATCTTTTATTTTAGGAATCATTTGGACTCGAATCACTAAAAAGATTCGAATCGTCCTTCGCTAAATTGTCTCATCATCAATCGAATAGCGGTATTCGAAGCCCATGCGCTATCTAAACATTGTGCTGTTGATGTTATCGATGTTTCATCTGGATCTTACGAGCCTACCGTCCTTCAAATCACACTAAATAGGGGATGTTTAGTTTAATTAATCGTCACCACATTATAAAATTTTGCCCAACGTTATTTCTAAATTTTATACTTCTTAACAACATCGGTTATAGCTAATATGTCAAGGAGACAACAATAAGCGGCACACACATCACATCATAAGGAAAGATTCGCAAAAAAAGGCAAACAATATTTTTTACTGTTTGATTTGTTTATTCAATGACTTTAATGTTTTGTTTGTATTTTGTGTATAGACGTTTGCATACTGACTTATAAAATGATTAGATTCTGGTATAACAGCAAACACTATTGCTTCATAGTTAGAAATTGGAAGAAGTAGTCCAAGCTACTAGTAGTGGTATGAAAATACGAAAAATGATGCTGAATGTTAAGTATACATAATTTGAAGAAGAGAATTCAGAATTTAACGTTAATAATGGATGGTCAGAGCCCTAGAAAAACCATATCGGTATGCAAGTAAGAAAACGAAAGAAGCTTATCAAAATCATGATTTATTGCTCCTACTGCTCTGTTACTTGTTGTCAAAATATCTTCGCATCCTCGGATATCAGCGATTGCTTATAAAGAATAGCTTCTCTAAAGTAAAGGTTGCCGTGGATGGTTGATGCATTCAAAAAATTACCTTTTTTATAATTGAACATTATAAAAAATTTACTGCATAGGCTTACCAATTGCCAGGATAGGCATCAGAATTTATTCCTGTTTTTTGCCTGTTTTATTATTTCACATTTGTTGTTTACTGTTTGATTACTGCTTTCCTTTATCTTTGTCCGAGTCTGTTAAATCGGTCATTATTTTTTAGTTTTGTATATTAATCAATTCTTTGTTAGCATATATTCATATGATTTTTTTTTACTAAGTGCAGTTATTAATAATGATAGTGCCTTTCAAAGAACGTAATAGAATTTGGTCCTATTCCATTTTAACAACGTTGACAACACTACTCTGGTCTAATCAACATTTGTTGGAGTCAGCATTATTCAACCTATATTTAAGCAAAATTACACATCATATAATACATTAATTAATAACTTTTAAATACCTTCTTGATCTCCTCGAATCTAAACTACTTCGTGTAACAGATGGCGGTACCATCAAAGGGTTAACTAAGAAAAGTACGATCCCGGAATTACGAAATCACGCCCGGAGAGAAAAAAAAGGGTAATTTAATTTACGATCAACATTTATAACGACCTGCTCGAATAGGGTAGGACATGGACCATGAGGCTGACGATGCACTTTCAGAGACACATCATCTGTCGTTGTTTTACCTGAGTCCTGATGGCGCTATCTCCACAACCGCCGGCCGGTCGGGGGATAAATCGAATGAAATTGAAAGTAATTTGAAACCGAAAGGAAACAGTTGGTGGTTCCTACCTGCCCTTGAAAACTGCCATCCACTTACTCAGCGACCTCTACCTATACGTGGATATGTTAGAATTTCGCAGCAAACTGATTTTTTTAGCATCGATATTGACAAAGACCGGATTCCTTTTCATTGATGGGATGCGTTTATGGCGGGTGTTTTTCTTTTAAGGGAAAAAAGTTGAATGAATGGTTTTAAAAATTTCGCACGTATAGGTTGATTATTGGTTAGACTTCCGGTTCCTTTTGTGTGTTATTCTTTTATATCCTTTTATTAGAGGAGGATATATATTTCAATAATACCACAATTTATCATTTTTTGTATCAGAGAACACTATTAAAAATAAATTGTGGAACATGTGATAAACGAGGGGAAGGCGTGATTTAATATATTATGATGGCATAAGAAACAACACATAATAAGCTAAAGGAAATTTCTAATCGTAGGTATATTTCTTGTTACTACAGACTGTTTTCCTTTCATTCTTCTCCATTCAACTCCTTGCCCCGACTTTTGATTTCAAAACAAACAACTTCTTGCAGAAGTAACACGGCGTCCATTTCCAATCCTTTTGAAGATGCCTTTGTGCTCTATACCAATATTATTGTTTAATATTAATAGTTTCCATCCAGCGTTATTCTAGTGCTTGTGTCTCTATAATTTTCAGCCAAAACTACTGCAAACCCTCCTATAGGGCGAATCGCTTCCTGATTGAAGAAAAAACGTTGAGAGTTCTTGAGTTGGAACTCCAAAAAAGTCAAAAGAGTCGCGATGAAAGATGATTTCTTCCTTCGATAAACCAGGTCTGATTTCAGATTAAAGATTTTGCGGTGAGATTCGTTAGAAGACCAAAATAGTAATCTCTTGTTATTACCACGTTCTTTCTTACTGATGACACCATGTTAATTTTTTCGGTGCTAAACAATAATCTGCAGCTTACTCTATGGACTGTTATTTCGAGTCTAGTATGTAAATCGTACTTCATTCACTGTTACTTATCGAACAAAAAACACTCTTCAGCACGCTTGGTATCCATCTTCGAATGCAATTACGACCATTCCTTCATGGTAGATATTGGGAAAGAGGAAATAGCATGCATGCTAGTGATCTTCTAATAAATTTTGATTGGCCTTAAACCTTTGTTTGCGAGGAACAATGATCTTCCCTCGAGTTGGTGCAACTACTATCGGAAAACATGCCAAATTGCAAACTACTCCAGTCAGTAGGCTGAAGGCAGTTGTTGATTGTAAGGGGCCATTTCTAACAACACCCACCACGATTGATTTAAATGACCTCCGACAGCCAACCACTGCCTTTAGCTTTATCCACCCCCAGACAGTAGACTGAGGGTGGCTTATAATTTGACATCGTATTTAACTAATAAATGCACCAACACAAGGGGAAAAATATGTGATTAGCCATCTATCAGTAAGCCTGCAAACATTTCAGACCACCCTAATGGATATCAAGAGAGAGATATATCAAAATAAAAGTTTTGCATTTGAAGAAACGCTGATGAGGTCTAATAGACCTAAACTATGTAGTCCGTTTCTAATGCTTGATTTGTGTTTATTGCTCTTGCTTTAGAAGGATGATTGCTACAATATACCATGAGGGTGTATTACATACTAGATGACAACCAAGCAAACCAAGCAAACTTTTTCTAAGAATAATATCTAAACAGTAATATTAAAAAATAACTTGTAGTGCCTCTTATTTATAGACACCCTATACATTTGGAACTAGTCAACACAAGTTAAATAATTTCCTACATACAAGTAGCTAACTCGATCTTAAACTTTCTTGTCTTCTAGCCTGTATTACAACCTAAATCAGACAGAGTTCAACCAATTTCCGATTTTTGGTATCTAGGAGCCATATGTAAGGTGCAAATAGAAATCTTACAAAAGAATGTGAATAATGTGAAACCCAACCTGTTGTACTTTTAGCGAAAAAAAGAAAAGAAAACAGCTACTTAATCTTATGTTGAACGGACGTGCAAATCTAGGGTCAATCTTCATAATAATTCTTGTAGCATTTGGATAAGATTTTTTGTCAGTATAGTCCTTGGAAAACTAAATTGAAGAAGAACGAATGAACCCAGTTGAGAAAATAATGATATTAACTGCTGAAGCTGTTGTTTTTGAACAAACATCACCACCAGTTATTGTTTTCAAAGGTTAGGATATCTGGAACTCATTAATCATGAAAGGTACTAGACAGCCAGAAAGGAATGATGAGTTCACACATTTCTCTTAATTATTTTCTCAAAATCTCAACACCATTTCTTTACTCTTATAAATGACAAACATTTAATCCCCATTATTTTAAATATTATTAAGTTACTGGTAGCCAAGAACATTTTAAAGATGAAAGCGTCCACCTCGACTCATCTTGTTCATTCCCTTATTCACTTGAACGAAAATGGTGTCAAATGTTAATGGCATAGCAATGAAAGAATATTGAATTAAATATATTTGTGGTGATAAACATGTTGTTGGTAAATTTACTGAAACAACAAGATCTAACAACGTTAAAATAACATTAAAAAATTATTAAATATAATAAATTCATCTACACGTATTACTGCAACATCTAATACGTTAATAGATTTAATTCTTACCAGTTGTGTGGATGAGGTTGTATCTTCCGATGTAGTTAATGGGTCGCATGTGTCTGATCACGAGCTGGTGTGCTGTACAATAAATGTCAACATGCCTGGAGACAGGTTCTCCTTCAAAACCTATCGTGATTTCAAATCTCTTGATTATACGCACTTTCGCGATCTTCTTATGTCTGTGCCCTGGAGAAATATTGTTGATATTTCCAGTATCGATGATAAGTTACAATTTTTCAATGATACCATTAATTTTTTATTTGACATAGTTGCTCCTATGAAAACAATTCGAGTTAGCAAGCCACGTCCCCTTGGCTGACTTCAAACATTAGATGCTTAATGCGTCTACGTGATAATGCACTTACGAAATATAAACAAACGGGGAATAGGGTTCATTGGGAGTACTATAAACAATTGCGAAATTTCGCGACAGCATCCATTAAAAGAGAAAAGAAAGCGTATTTTCAGCATACTCTTTCCAGTTGCGGTTTCAGCAAACTTTGGAGAAATGATGTCTTTGTATTGAAGTCTAAAAGGGCACCACTGCCAGAATTTCTGTCGGATGTTGAGAGATTAAATCTCTATTTTGTATCTAGTATTTCTATAGATAGTGTTAATACACATAATCTTGTACAATTCTATAATACTAATATTCATGGAAACATTATCAGTGAACTCACCTTTCATGGTGTTTCGGAGGATGTTGTTAGTAGTATTATTTTAAATATTAGTTCCTTGTCTTTTGGCTGCGACAACATTAACTCGGGAATGTTGAAGATGTGCACCCCTGAGCTTTCAAACGTTATCTGCCATATTATCAACTTCTGTATTAATGAATCTGTTTATCCTGCTGCATGGAAACATGCACTCATTACTCCTGTGCCTAAGAAAAGCGCTCCAGCTCAATTTAAAGATATAAGACCAATTAGTATATTGCCAACTGTTTCTAAGGTTTTCGAGAGAATTATTGAATCGCAATTGCGTGAACATCTTCATAGCAATAGACTGTTGCCTGCCACTCAATCCGGGTTTAGATCTGGGTATAGCTGTGAGACCGCTCTCTTGAAAATTGTGGATGATGTGGTGCGAGCAAATGATGTGGGTATGGTGACGATATTGGTTGCTCTCGATGGGTGGATCATGTGGGTGGATCATACAATTATGGTGGCTCTTATGCATTATATGGGTTTATCTGATAAATCGTGTTTACTTGTTAAAAATTATTTATCCGGTCGTTTATAGTCTGTGAGATTGTCTGGGCGGATGTCCTCACCCCTGGCTATTACGTCTGGAGTGCCCCAGGGTTCAATACTTGGCCCTATTCTTTTCTCCATATATATATCCACATTTTGTACGTTTATTAAATATTGTTCTATACATTTTTATGCTGATGATGCCCAAATTTATCTCTCATGTTATCCCTCAGATGTGACTGCGGCATGTAGAATGATGACCTTGATTCCTTAGCAAAACAGGCAAAAGAGCATTCATTGTTCCTTAATCCGGAAAAGTCGGCCGTTATTGTATTTGGGCGCAGTAATGATCGGGTTAGAGCTTTAAATAGTATCAATATTCATATAGATAACCACAGACTAACTTTGTCTGATACTATTAAGAATCTGAGTGTCACTCTAGATTGGTCTTTAAAATTTAAGCAGCATGTTTCAAATTTACTAAAGCAATGTTCTACAAGCATGAGGATTATTTATGCCAATCGTCATTTATTTGATAAAAGAATCAAAATTGTACTATGCAATGCTTTCATTTTGAGTAGACTTAACTACTGTTGTTCGGTGTATGGTCCGTTTCTTGATTATGTTGACAAGAAAAGAATTCAGAAAGTGCAAAATTCGTGCTTAAGGCTTATTTTTGGTATCAGAAAATACTGTCGCGTTTCATTTAAATTAAAGGAAATTTTTTGGCTTGACATGGAGAGCCGGATGAGGTTGCACTCTTACTGTTTATTTTATAAAATCTTGGCGTATAAGGCTCCCGATTATTTGTATAACAAAGTAACCTTCCGAACTGACGTACACAATTTGAACTTGAGATTTAGAGGGCTGCTTACACCACCACTCCATCGGACGCAGTACTTTAAGAGATGCTTTAGCTATAATATTGTACAAGCTGTTAACTGTAATTACGAGGTGAACCAAGCTCGAACTTTGGGGATGTTTAAACGTAGATTATTTGGAATTTTTTTTAGGCAGCAGTGTGAAAGTTGATAGTTTGATTTTCTAATTGTTTTATACCTTTTGTACTTCTGGCTTTAATGTATTTTAATGTATTTTAAACATTATCATTGTTAACTGTGTAGCACAATTTGCTGTTCTCTTTTGACATCTGTTTGTTTTTTTTTTGTTTGTTTCTCTTTTGTGGTTGGTTGGAAGAACAGACGTGGATGCAGTTATGTGTATCCAATGACTGAAACCCGCCATTTTCCTTTTTTTTTTTCTTTAACAAGCTTACTTGTTAAGATGTAATATTCATTTGTACATTGCTTATTCATTGATTATTATTGCTTGCTTGTTATTATGTATTAGGTTATAAATGGAAATAAAGGCACTATTATTATTATTATTATTATTATTATTATTAGAATATACTGCTAGTAAAGTACCTGCGACTGAAACCATTCTCCAACTTTCAAAAGAAATTAACGCGTTTACTCAAAAATCCTCGTAAAATATGCAAGCTGTTAACACAGAATAGAATCTACCGTTTCGTATACAAGCATATGCCTTACATAAAACTTGACGCAAATTCATATTTTGCATGTTAAATACCTGACAATTACCCGTGTACCTGGTAATTCTCGGAAAACCATAGTACATAAGTACACAATACGAATATGTATGTAACTGGTCTGCGTAATATGCTCGTCCTTACGGTAAAGCTGGTTACTGGAACCAAGTACGAACAAAACCAGTAGAAGAAGAGCACGAACGGAGGCCCGTCTAGGAACACGCTATTGTTAATTATAAGTTACATAAACCTTACTAATTACCGTTTAAGGCTTTAAGACGTAACGTAATTACCGGGATAAATGGAGCAGATGGAATAACTTGAATAACACATCACGAATGTTGAAATAAAAGAGAATTAACCGTTGTTTCTGTATCTTCTGCGCTAGCCATTAACGTATTCGCTAGTAGCAACATATTTTTTATTTATTTTCCATGTATGGGTATTATATATATACATACATATATATCTGTTGCTTTTTGATTTGCTGCCGGATTCTAACAATTTTGAAAAGGACCAATGTTAATACGATTATCGCGAATTATTGTCGTTAGACTTGCTAGAATGATTCCAAAAAATCGCATCTACCAATTATTCTTGAACAACTCTTATACTTAACTACTAAGTATTGGAACAGTGTGAGAAAACAGAATCCCAGTTGCAAGTTACCCAATGAGAAAGACTTGAAGAATAATGCACGAGCAACCAGCCAAAGTTCCATCTTCTGAAAGGATGAATCATCGAATAAACTTACTATCTACTGTGATGGAAAGCCGCCAATAATTTTTGCAAAGAGATATGGCAAACAGTCAAAACCATGCAAAAAAGATTGCTATAAAACGAACAATACCAGCAGATGTAACTCAGTACCCAAGCCTTTTAATCTACCTTGAGGCAGCCCATCGTCATCGATGTTGAGAGAAGACTAGTCTTGATCGTGCTGCAGAAGTATTTCTTGTGCACTTCGCACAGCAACCCGAAGTGGGGACCTTTTTAGATCCATTCCTGCGCTTTCAGCCACAATTCGATCGGGCGATTCTCCTATCCTCTTCAGAATTTTTTATGCTAATCGACGAGGATAATGTTTGCAAAGAAGGGACTTTCAGCTCTTGTCAAAGACCATTGTTTTGGAGAAACCATGAAGCATTTACGGTTTTGTTGTGCTTCGAATTTTTTATGTCCTCTATCCATTCCTCTGCCCTGCTGATTTATACGGTGTTTCTCAGGCCGATCTTAACGTATGGAGCTCTAACCTGGTCCAGCGCCAGCACATCTCAAATCAAGCGTATCAACGTATTGCAGAACTGGATGCCACGAATTGTTCTCGCAGCACCCTGGTATGTGTCTAATGTCGAAATTCACAGAGATTTGCAGCGAAGTTGGATCCGGACAGACCTCCTTCACTGGTCATAATAAGCTTACTATCTACTGTGATGGAAAGCCGCCAATAATTTTTGCAAAGAGATATGGCAAACAGTCAAAACCATGCAAAAAAGATTGCTATAAAACGAACAATACCAGCAGATGCAACTCAGTACCCAAGTCTTTTAATCTACCTTGAGGCAGCCAATCGTCATCGATGTTCAGAGAAGACTAGTCTTGACCGTGATGCACAAGTATTTCTTGTGCACTTCGCACAGCAACCCGAAGTGAGGACCTTCTTAGGTCCATTCCTACGCTTTCAGCCACAATTCGATTGGGCGATCTTCCTATCCTCCTCAGAATTTTTGATGCTAATCCTCGAGCATAATGGTTGCAAGAAAGAGTCTTTCAGATCTTGTAAAAGACCATTGTTTTGAAGAAACCATGAAGCATTTACGGTTTTGCTGTGCTTCGAAATTTTTATGTCCTTTATCCATTCCTCTGCCCTAGAAGTTCCTTGAATCTTAAAAGCTGCTGATTCTTAACGTATGGAGCTCTAGCCTGGTCCAGCGCCAGCACATCCCAAATCAAGCGTCTCAACGTATTGCAGAAACGGATGCTGTGTCAAATGTCCAAATTCACAGAAATTTGCAGCGGAGTTGGATCCGGACAGACCTCCTCCGCTGGTCGTAACAAGACGCGTCTTGCAATTGACGCAGCGGCCTCGGCAGCAGCTGAACCATACATATAGGAGGACAATATCACCAATTACCTCACGTGGCATCGTACCACTCAACCAAGAGAGAAAAGGGCTAAAGGAACAGCAGTACCAACCCTAGAAAAACCAAGGCCCTATGATCTTTTGTGTTTCGGCAGCACTAATAGAAAGATAAAAAATGAGCGACATAGCAGCACCGAATCGGTTAGAGATTTTGCCCGCATCTTGACACAGTGTCTATTGCCAAGTATCATGACAAACAGGAGGATATGTGGTATTTTACGACCAAAGGAGAATCTCATTAAAACGACGCCGAAGGCAGCAGCAGACGAGAGCCTCGCTTCTAGAGGCTGCTGCGACAGCCATGTTATCTTATATAAAGCGAGATAGGCTCTTTCAATCCTGGGAAGATCGTATGTGTAAAAAAAAAGAGCTGGTCCAAGTAATGAATCCTCAGGCACTTTACCGGATACCGACTTGAAGGAACAAGTAAGGACCGTCATCCTGACGACAAAGATACAGCCGTGAAGATATGACCAAATGACCTTGATGACCTCCGAGGTAAATCCTGCTAAAATAATCTTATAAGCCTACGGTGCCGTGTGTTTAGATTGTGCCATGGTGTCAAGGAAAACAATTGTTTTACTGCTCCTGTATGATATTTTAGCATATCAACCCCAAGAAACCCAACCATCTCAATGTGAAAACAACCCCAGATTTTTTATTCAATATTCTGTAAATCGAACCAATTTTCTTCATAACTATTACGTAATATTATTTAAGAAAATACTACGTAGTAATACTACATTACGCCCAAACAATCGAAACCAAACAGCCTTTTCACTTATATGTAGAACGAAAGGAAAGGGACCTCTTCTCTTTCTCTGTGTCCGTTTGATGTTCCTCTTCTATACGTGTCTAATTGAAACTGAACTAGTGGCATTTGACCGGGTGGGCACGAGCTCTGGGGAACCGAAAGTGTTTCGGTGGACCGCTAGAAAGATCGAGTCCACGTAGCTGTATCTACTCGAGTTCACTTCTTCGCCGTTACCGCGCGTTAGTGAAACCGAAATTGTGTGTAAGTATATGTAATATAGCAATTCGCCCTTGGGCGGCCATTGTTGTCTATGGTTATGTGTGTTGTGATCGATGCGGATCACATTAGCCGTGACCGCTCTTAATTCACCTTTAACCGTGGTTAATTGTATTAGAGGGAGAAGCACAATTCTGTAATTAAGCGGAGATCCTCGTAAATAATAACTGTGTTCTGCGTCAGCAAGATTACATCTGCAAATCAGTAATTGTAGCAGTAAAGAATCAGCATAAACGTGTTTAATTTTGATTAGCATCAAACATTTATGAGACGGGGGTAAATTTGAGGTTATGAATGTGTTCAACAAGCATTGAAAATTATGAACGCAATCATTATTATTTAATACTTCCTTAAGGAGGAACATAACTTGTACAGCATGATGTAGTAATTTTCAGCCACACACAATGGGGGTCAGACCATGTTTACCATATGTTTTTGGGATCGCTCAATCCAAATCCGATGTCTAAAACACTCCATCACGTCAGAGTTTCGACGTAACCTCAAAAAAAAAACCTACCTATAATCTAAGCTATTTAACACTATAACGCTTTGACTTCATCAACCTAATAACCCAATAACTTCATAACTTAAAAACGTTATGATCCTGCAAGTAACGCTTTTGTGACTTTGCTTTCTCGCTGTATTCATCCGCCATTTGTAGTTGAGTCTCACAAAATAGGTGTCGCAATTCCAGATTCCATTCCATCATACATATGTACATGTTTCTCAAAAGATTCTGCTCGAAAACATAGCTCTAGTTCGTACAACTTAAAAAAAGGCACCTCCTCGATGATAGAAAGCAACTGACTAAGTCCATGATGCAATTGAGACCGGAATACAGCTTTCATGCCGTCATGGCAGCCGCATGCAAGCGTTTTATGATGCAGAGGGTCCCACCTTTGTTTTATGAGAAATGATTGATTTTTTTGTGTACTGCTTGAGTCAAAACGCTACAGTGTATACGTTAGTCTAAAGCAAGGATTCCCAAAGTGGTCTAAATTGACCTCTTGGGGTCGATATCGGTTTCCCAGAGGTCGACATAAACTAAAACTGATTTTGGAGGTCGACGAGGTTTAAAAATCGACCCCTATTAATTAACACAAGTTCTTATTTGAAATTTTGAGTTCGAGCGTCTTTCAGACACGTTTTGACTTGCACTGTATTTGACGCATATACGCAACTTAATACGAACGAAATCATGATCATATTTTACTATAAAACAAGCTTACACTTAGGTTGAAAGTTCATTTGCGTTTTGAAATTCATTGGAACTGAATGATAATAAACTCATCTACTATTCATTTTGGAAAAGGGGTTTCTTGCCCAAAATAGTTTAGGAATCTCTGGTCTAAAGGATTTTTTTATCATTATTGGGTAACGAGGTTAAAGGTTTATTAGATTATCGGATTTAATTAATTGGCTTTATAGTTTACGGCAAAATTAGTGCAAGATTTCCGGTATTCAACTTCCTCTGATTATATATTTTCCTGAAATTATATGATATTATAAATTCCGAGATATTGAAACGTTGAAAGGCTGGATACAGCTTTAGGAAGGAACACTCTATGGTTAGCGCTGTAGTGCAGGCACTACAAACCGACCTTCGAGACTGTTCAGCAGAGAACAACGATGCTAAATTGACTTTTGACTAACTTGGGCAACCAACAACAAGTTAGTACCGGTTTCTAATAATCATAGTCATTTCTATACTGTAGCATAAAAAGAAAATATGGGTTGATGCCCGCGTTCATTTAAATATGAATTTAACGCTTGCTCATGTTCCCTTGCAAAATGTATGACCTCAACGTGCGGAGCATAGATAGGGTTTGTCTTTGAACCATTGGTCATATTAAATGAGATCGAAGCTCTCCACGATTCGATATCGGAGGATTTCATTAATGAAGACATTTCGTGTTCAAATTTCGAGGTGGAATCTTGCAACAAAAAGGTGTAGCAAGAGATCTGATATTTTGACCACGTATTGAGATTTGCCCAGAATGATAAATTGGCTTTCCTTTGTCAGCAGGAAGGATGACTATGTGTTTGTTGACGCGGAGAGAATCTAGAACTCTACGTTCTAGTTTAGACAAGTTCGGCTGAGGAGGTTTTGCAGAAGAAAGACATTTAACTCTTTCAAATCGTATAATATCGGCATTTTCTTTAGGAAGTATGGCAATGGATGATTCTACCAAAAATTGATAATAGAATATTTGGAATACATTTGGTAGCCACTGAGAAATTTAAACGTTTGGTTAATACTAATGTTTCTGCTTCCGACAGAGGATGCAAGGATGGATTTTTGACAGTTTTTGATGATCAATGGGTTGACATTTCCGAATATAATTTTCCTTAATGAGTTCTGAGGTTCTGGTACAAGAAATGTCATCTAACAGGGACCAATCATCTACAGATAAAGTGTTGGAAAGTTCTAAATGAAGGGAAAGAAGGTCTAGTTCACGATGGGGATATGTGAGTCATTCGTGGATAAGTGCTAAGCTGGCTCGTCTTAAGATGTTCTGAGATAGTAAAGTACTGATGTGGGAGGACAGTTTGAGTAATTTTGGGACAACTTGGTGGTCGTGGCAGCGATATCAGGGTCAGAATCAGGATGCACAGAAGGATAGATAGTTTGAGGCGTTAACTTGGAGAAGGTTTGGGTTTTGCTAAAAATTTCTTCGCTGTAGGGGTATGCTAAATGATACACGAGTGATATAAATCCATCTGAATTCTCTTTTGACGATCTCATCAACGATTGTTAATGATAATTATACGCCGTGTACAGGTGGCCAGATAAGAATGCACAGTGCAATGCACAACTATTCGTCATAGAGACTTGCGGTAAAAATCACTATTACTAAAAGTAGTCAAAAGAAGACCGTGGAAAATATTTTCAGATTTCCACGATGGTCGCCAGGCGGCGTGACCGCCATCTTAAAACTTTTAAAGTGATTTTTCAGTGAAATCCACCTAGTAAATATATGCTTTTTAAAGTTAAGCTTTGCTCGAGTATTTTTTGTTTAACACTTTTTGACGTATCTATTAAATTAAAATGGTGGGGGGTAATTCAATGTTTTTTTAAATAAACAGCTGTAACTTCTAAACGACTGAACTAATTTTAACAAACTTGGTCTCATTGGAGAGAAGATTTATTGCTTCATCAAACCTATCTTGTCTATGATATATCTATTTCTTAGTGATGCCGCTAGAGCGCGACTGACACCTTTACTTTACATTAAATTAATGTTTGCTTTCACCGCTGAGTGAAAATCAATTGTTTCTCATACTAAATGGAGTTTCTTCTTGTTATAGACCATTTGTGGATTATTTGTTGAATATCCGATCTTACAGTAGGTTTGAAGTGCAAATTAGCTACTAAAAATACAAGCATTTCTCATGAATTCAACTTTAAAAAGAAATAATTAGACAATGATCTATCCTAGGTGCATCAAATGAGGTGTCAATAGAAAGCGTAGTAAAAGAGCTTTCCAATGAGCTAACAATATACAGGGTGTTCCATTTAAAATTTTTGAGATTTCTTCGATTTTGCAAAATTGTGAACACCCTGTATAAAGCAAGCAGTTGCAGAATTTATTTCACATAGTAACGACAGTCCATACTAGTAAAAAATATTCTACTCTGTTGGTTTCGAATCTTTTGTTTTTCCCTATGCAGAATAGCCTACTGAAATGCATCAATTTATCAAGTAAAATAATTGTTTACACAGAAACTATCAACTTTAGACCTATACAACATTATATCGTTGTAACCAGCTTTCAAGCGCGGATCATTTTATCTATTAATATACAGGGTGTTCCATTTAAAAAAATGCAACTTTAGTCTGGCATTTCCATCTGGAACACCCTGTATAAAACAAAATATTTTTAAAACGTGCACTTGATGGTGCGGAAGAATATCCGTTGACTAAATATTTGACAAACTTTCAAATAAGCGTGTAATCTTCCGTCCCCGCTTCTTTGCCGGACCCTGTATAATATGCAAGTGCAAGGTATGCAGAATATGAAGAGTAGGGCATGGAGAAAAAACAAATGTCTAAATTCAACTTGTCAACAAATATTAAAATTATACTTATACAGGCAGTGTAATTTATGTTCCCTGCACACGCAAGTAAAGTTTTATAGTATTAAAATGCTTTTTACAAATGATGAAGCCCTCGATATCATTGCGGTATAAGTTTGTTAAAATCAATTCAGTCGTTTAGGAGTTACAGTTGTTTATTTTGAACACTAAACACTTTAACCCACTAAACACCAAACAAATTTTAACTAAAACACCGACGCGTTTCAACAGCAATGCTGTCATTATCAAGGCGATGTTGTGCACGGTCAGTCCGATACGCATCATTAATTTCCGATTACGAAAACAATGACGAATGCGGGATAGGGCCGTTGTCACAGTTCATTACACATGACTTATTTTTGTATATTTCTAAACTTTCGAAAACATTTAGAAACTTACAATTGTTTATTTGTCTAATTAATTTAACATTCGTATGATCGATGTTGTGATCAACGGTCTTCTTTTGACTACGTTAGTAATAATGTTTTTTACCGCAATGCATTCTTATCCGGCCACCCTGTACATACACAAATCATGTCTACTGTTGCACTGCTAAAAAAATATCTTCTCATGATCACACTTAAGAAATGCTTCCAAAATGTGAGCAAGTATGCTATACAAAAATTCAAAATTGTTATTAGTGTTTGATGTTGTAGTTCACTTAGATATTCTTGGCAATTGAAATGCACTGTTTTATATTTATTGTAAATCCACACAGAAGGAGTTAAAATTTATTAAAGAACGATGGAAGCTTATAACGGTGACCAACATTTAGCACAATTGAATACCAAAGACATTTTCCGTTCTAATTTTGCTAATAATGCCTTCTATATGTACCGGTACTAAGAAATCTGATAAAGATGTAATAAAAATTACCACGAACTTCCCAAGAAGTTACCCAACATAACGTATTCCGTAACCCCTAAAATTTAAGTAAGTAAACCGAAGACAGCAATAAAATATTTATCGGAAGTATCCAATAAACAAGTTCGATAGCGCAAAACCCCAAAGTCCCAAACAATCGCAATGTTTACGCCATACAGCTCAAATAAACTTGCTGTCTCGAAATTCTTCTGTTAGTTTATTGTACCTATACCCAACCCGAACAATACCATCGGAGATTTTATGGTTGCCATTTTCGCTTTCTTTCCTTTTTTCTTATTTATTTACAACGGAGCAATAACTTTTAGTTTCTGTTTAAAAATTCGAAACATCATCGTAGAATCTTTTTTTTTGTACTCTTGCGTTACGCTATACTTTGCCGTAACTAAGATCGTTTTGGGTAAATACAACTAACCTTCGATGAGACTTCCCAGAATTACGATGCAATTCCGTGTTGAGTTCGCAGAAGGATATTGCTTCGTTTTTACATGAAGATAAGATAGAGCAGGTGGGATATTTCGCTAGAAGTGATTCGTTCTCATTTTATGCAATTAAACTATAACTGTATAATCAGAAACAATGACATTATGAGAGTCTAGTTTAAATTATCATAGACTCCATCATATTTGAAAATAACTTGACAAACATTAAATAATGGCAGAATACAGCACATGGTTAGCAGTAACTAAGAATCCAATATCAGTCTAAACGATAACGTATTAAGTGTATTATATTACGCTTGTGTAACGATGTCTCATCGAATTATCCAAGATCTCAACGGTTATGGGTGATAACTATCGGCAAATTGAAAGTGACCATCAATTACGGCATAACGTTGCATACTTCATACACTCGTAGAAGTCGATGATATGAGGAGAGCAAGCACATAATCGTTATAAATTACATACTTACTAATGCGACGTAATAATGGTAGTATAGTGTAAACAGAAGAACATATGGAGGTAGAAAAGAAAGTAATAAGTTAGAAGAGTTAATAGACTGTTGAAACTATACATAATCCGTATTTACTGTTACTGTCGATATGGTGAAGTGATGATGGTGATGAAAAAGGAACGCTTATGAATAAAGAATGTTCCATCCATTAGAAGGTGAATATAACAGTGCAGAGTGACATCTAATCAAACAGATGTGCGCGCATTAATAATATAATTGCAAATCGAAGATGATTATACGATTACGGTTCTCACTAAACGCGTTTATTTCTTTTTTTCATCCTTCGTTTTTCATCATTCAATATGGAGTTTATGTTGTGCTATAAAGATTCATTAGAGTGACAGGTGTAAACACTTTTAACTCCAGCCACTTTAAAAACGCTACCGTCAGATTTTACAGCATTCGATCAAGTAGAAGAAACATTGTGATGCAATATGTTTTAATTATACTTTTCTTGCAATCGACATTAATGAGTAAAATGCGTGTACATTTGAGCGATGTCCACATATTTTTTTTGCTAGTTTCATCTTCGAAAGACTTTCTACTTCTGCATAAAGTTCTCGATAAAGAAAATAATATTGTTAAGAAAGAATGAGTGCTATATATGGTAGACACTTCAGTTTTGATCTAAATGTTTAGGTGATAATCACGGAGGTAAGAGTGGCTGACCATACGTATAAGGTGATATTTATAGTTTAGAGTTCGAATTTTGTTGGCAACACTTTTGGCAACGTCTAGCTAGATCGGTACTTTAGTTGAGCAATCATCAATCTACAATAAAAAAAAATTGTACTATAAGAACGCTCAAGGACTTTCAACATCTTAAATAAGTGACTCGAAAGTTTCATCTGACAGATTTTCTATAAAGAAATGGCCCAATAACGTGGAAAAAAGAGCTACACAATTCAGTCATGGACAGGACAAGCTTTCCTAAGGCTAAAATATGAATTCAAATGAAGTGGAGAAGTCGAAACTGGAACATTCTGGGACAGATCTACAATTGAAATTTCCACCATCCATATTTAAGCAGAAGTCTCAGCAATAGAGTCGTGTGTGTGTATGAAATTATAACAAAAAGCTAGTTATTAAGCTTCTAAAAGTTTGTTGTCAAACTGGATGGTGTACAGTACAGGTCACAATCGGATATAACTGAATTAAGTAACGACAGGAGAGTTTGGGGCACCTTAATAATGGAACATTGTAGATTCAGACAACACCTTTGTAGCATCAGATTCAGATTCATATATACAAGCTAAAGTAGAGCTCAGAAAAATTTGTCTAATCACTATTACAAAATGCAGGATCTGCTGGTAACTGATGGTAATAGTTTTTTTTAAATTATGTTTGTCTTCTTGAATGCACACTGTGTCTAAAGTTATCTATTCAGTATTACTAACTTTTTGACAACTGAGGCTGAATTATTAGATTGTCTGTCGCATAGAAGTTGAGGGTGAATCCACTCTCTTCATTGTTATAGGACAAAAAAAGCAAAAACCTTCTTCTGGGTGTTCTTGTGTTATAAACAATGGTAAACAAATAACTTTGGGCAGAAAGCATACTGAGGAAGTTTTCCATAGAAGCAGAGCCATCTAATTTAATATTTAAAAAATCACAACTCTCTGAAAAGAAACATCCCCATTTTTGTTGCTTGATACAGCAATTGTTAAACTCTTAAATCAAAGATTGTGCAACAGACTATTAGTAACGAAGTATTTTGTTTCTGGCGAAGAAGAAAGAAGCTATCAAACAATACTTTGCTCGATAATGGTAAAAAAATAATGATATGCTGCTAAACTGTGCTAGACCTACAGGTCTGAGCTACGGAAGCATTGAAATTTGATTAGAAACAGTTACATAATCAAAGTAGACTTGAAAAGATGTGAGTTAAGCCGATGAATTTTGTTGAGCAATACCTTAGTTCAACAAAAATTTATATTTGGTCTACAGGCGCAGAGTGTTGATAGAAGGAGAGAGAGATATAAGGTATGGATAATGCCTGAAGATGCATCAACTCGTTTAGATTTGGGAAAAAAGGTTTTAATTTCTGAGACTTCTAATCTAATCTTTCAATGAGTTCTAAATATTTTGTTGTTCCCTCGCTAGAATATCTAATTTTTCTGGATATTGTGTGTGGAGTTCTATCCAATGAGGATTAGTATCAGCAATTGTAAAAATTGTTAAATTGTAGAGGTGCACGCGTGGAAAAGAAGTTCCATCCTCACTTCTCGTAACTATCTAAAGCTTTCTATAAGCTCATAAAACTAGTTTCCAGTATTCTCGCAAAAAATAACAAAATAGTGCACATTTTTGAAGAAGACTCTAGTAAGAAGAGATCTGATAATTCTGCATGAACAAACTGCTTCAAATAAGTTAAAGATATATCCCAAAATCTGCTAATTTTTTTAATTTTCAAATGTTTGTCATGTTTGACACTTTATTAAAGTTGGTAGTTATCATTACCTCTGTATATGTGATACGGATAAATGTTGCATTATATTGCAAGTAGTGATCTGTGGAAAATTCTTCTGGTTCAAACCCCTTCTAACGCATCAATTGGTTGTTTAGTTTACTTGTGAATTTGTTGATTCATTGTGCAAATTCGATATCAAAACGTTGTTCGTTACTAATTGCCAAATGCACAGATGTAAATTAACATCTGATGAAGCAAATAGAGCAATTGGTGTGCTACAGAACGGTCAACGACAAAGTGACGTAGGAACTTTTTTTCAAGTTAGCCAAAATGTAATTTCTAGACATTTTAACCGTTTCTTTTGAACCGGATCTTTTGAAGAAAGACCTAGAATTGGGCGGCCATCAATAACTATCCTTGCTATAGACCAATATGTCATCATTTCTGCACGCCGAGAACCGTAGAGTACATGTCAAATGTTGAGTAGGAAGCTCGCAGAAGACGTTTATGGGATGTAAGTTTACCTTCTAGACAGAACATAGGCGACAAAGATTAGAATGGGCAAGAGAGCCTGTCAATTGGACAGAAGATGGAAGTTGGCACTGTTCAATCCAGATATGATCGTTTTTTCCGATAACCGTCAAACGCGTGTCTGGACACAACATTTGGTACCAAGACACCAGCGATCAGTACAAGAAATTCATTTTTTCAGAGAAGGCACTGTTTGTGTATGGGGAAGCATTTGTTATGATGGCCGTATCGACTAACTGATTATTCCGGGAAACATAAATTCAGAAGTATACTTTCCATGCTGCTATGGGTCCTGGTTTCCTTTTTTTTGGACGATAACGCTCATCTACACAGATCCATGGCACTTATGGATACAATTGAAGCCAATCCAATTCCTCATTTGGCTATACCTGCTCTATCGCCTGATGTAAATCCGATAGAGCATACCTGGGATCAGTTGCAGAGAGCATAATCTCCAACCACAAACAATGGAACAATTGAGAAATTTGCTTCCACAACTCTGGCAACAGATTCCGCAAGAAAACTTTAATAATCCCACAACCAATATGCAAAGACGTTACCATGCTGTCATTGAAGTCCCCCATATGGGACTTATGCGAAGCAGTTTATAATTAGATATTTCATCAACTTCGTTTACTTTTTCTCTAAACAAGCATCATGTTCTAAAGAACAAAGATATTGGAAGTTAAAGTAAATTTTATTGATTCATTTATATCTGTTGACTTGTATTAATTTTCCAGTTTCTGAAAAAGTTTAAGCTTAACTAAACACGCATCTCTTATGACTGTGGGAACAGTTTACATCTCGTTGAGTAAATTACTATGTACCATCTGTGCCCATTCTCTTCTTATTATTCCATCATTTAGAACTGTGCTTTTAACGACAGCTTATTCGAAAAGTTCACCTTTATTTCATTGCTAAATATTATTTCTGCTAAAATACAAGTCAATCTGTTCCATACAGTTTTCCATCTTTACTGATTACCCGTCACAACTAACCACATTTACATCTTTTTAATTTTTTAATTTTTTTATTAAAACCAGTTCCCTTTTCGATTTTTAACTGAAATTTACTGACAGCAATAACAAAAGAAAACGAATAAAATAAGAATAGTAACAGTTGAGTTTCAACGCTTGCAATTTTTATTTTTTTCTTGTATAACCGAAATTACACTCCAAAAAAATATATCCAATAAACGCTCCGGCAAGAAAGAAACTAAATAACGTAAGCGCAATTTTCAACAGGGATAATGATGAAATAATAGAAAGAGTGTGTCTATTTTGTTGCTATTATCGTTGTTGTTGTAGCACAACGTCTTTCACGATCTTTTCTTCCGTCCTTATCGTCCGTCGTCGCCGTCTCATTCTATTTCTCTTGTACGGTTGGCGAAGTGGGCAAGCCGTAGCAAATGACTAAAAGAGAACCAAGCAAAACCGGGAAGTACTATACACTCGAAAAGGCCAATAACCCGAAGACATCATCGGTCAAGCTCATTCCAGCTCGCTGTTTATTTAAATATTAAACATCTACCACGTTGGCAACATGATTCCTTGACGTTGTTCGCGCTGCAAGAACAATACCTGCAAGCAAGGTATAGAAGCGACATTGAACGAGTGTTAGGTAACATGAACTTGTCTACTAAAATATTTAAAGAAGTGCTTTTTCCTTGTTTTATTTTGCATTTTATCTTTTGATGTTTAATGCTTATTAGAGTTGAATGTTTGAATTTGCTGAAATACATACAGGGTGGTGCAATCAAGATGAGGTGGACTGTTAATAATTAAATGGCGAGGAATTTTGAAAAACCTTTTTTGAATTTGATTCAGGGCTAAATGGGCTGCGTTTTAAAAATATTTTCTTTATACAGAGTGATCGAACCAGTCGGTGATAACATTAGTTAACAATATTCAGGGCAACTGGAACAACTTGGCCAGAATTCAAAACTTATAGTTTTTTTGAAATATCTCCGCCATTATGATTATTATTTTTTCAAAATAAAGGCTCATTGAAGAGATGGATTGAGCTTCTTCTCCAAATATATCTTTAACACATCGTCGACTTTGAATTCCTGATCCTTTTCTGATGAGCCAACCTCTACGAAAGCTTTTTTCTTCTTTTGGACTTCATTTATTTAAGACAACAGATCATATACTACGCGATTACGAGGCATTAGATCGGAGAAAGCAATTTCTATTTGGGAGAACGAAAGGAGACCCAAAGACATACCTTACCCACTCGGTTAGGGACCTGTACAGATTAGTGGAGGGTATTACCGTATTAGAGTGGGTAACTTGAATATACAGACGCAATAAGCTTAAAAATTGTGGTCCCTTACCAGTGACCATAGGTCAGACGGGTCTGCTATGGAAAAAACCAGAATCAAGTCTTCAAAAATTACAGCATAAGTGTGATCAGCACCCTGCAGAATATTTTGATTTGAAAACCCTATTGTCGACATCCTTCCTTCCTGTTAACCGTCATATTCACGAGGTTGTGAGTCCTGGCATGTCGGCTAGTTTGCTGAATCAATTTGAAGCTTTACTGGTTTATCATGTCCTCCTTGAACAAGGACACCATTTTGAGTGGTTAATAAACTCATCTGCATTAACAAGCTCAACCAAATCATAGCCCATAGCTTTCAAAGTTGCATAGAGGATGAAACCCAGTGGGTGGATCCTATCCGAGCAGTTGGGAAGAAAATATAGCATTACTGAACCACTATGATTCCAGATTCAGTTACTGTTGTTACTCAATTTTGGTAGTCAAGTGTAAGATTATTTTTTAATGACCTGTAATGTTGTCTTCCATTTACTGAAATGATTTCTTCAAATTAACACGGAAACCGGTCAATAAAATCATTTTAACATAATTATTATGAGCAACAGAGCATTAATATAATTCAAGTAAACTTCCGCCAACGCACGTCTTGCCATTAAAAAAAAAACCACGCGGTAAAGGAAATAAACATATTTCACGACACGAGAAATGGAGACAACGACCTGAGATATTCGCTCTTATTTTAAATCGCAGTTGGGCACGTTTGTGGGTGTTTATTGTTTGGTTGGCCAATGTGGGTAACGATATGAACAAGAAAAAAAATGAGGCCAACACTGGATGATGTCAACTTATACGTAGGGTCCGTAACAACAAATCAGTGACACAGACACCATCTGTAATGATTTGCGAATTATATATTGAGTTATTTCCATAATTATCTTCGTCGTAAAATATTTTCGATACAAAACAAATATGTAACAACCTGGTTCTAGATTATTTATGCTGTCGTGTCGATAAAAAAAAAACGTAATGGAAGTCATCTGACAGGTCACGCTTTAATATTTTAAAATAATAATCAGGCATCGAATGGATTTTTCTGAAATTATCGATTTTAATGGAATTCGTGCCTGCCGCATTTCATCATAACTGTTGTAGAGCATTCATGATTCGAAGTGGTTTCGCAGGTTATGGCATCTTATAACGTCCAGGAACTTGGATTCGACGAAATCCGACCACTATGATTAGAATAGGAAACGAAGTAGAGCGAATCCTGGTACACTATTATTATTAAGGCATGATAGCATATAGTAGTGTGTCTATTGTACGACTAAGATAGCGCATGTTAAGAACTGAAGTGAACCTTTGTGGTGAATGTGCTGTTGTGATGATAAGGATTGACTTTCTACAGTATTTTGTTCCACAATTAGTGCTGAGTATTTTCCATGTGATCTTACGAAGCTTTACTGCACTTTGCACCGTAAAAAATCGCGTTAGATCTGGTTGGTACAACAGCATTCTTTTAAATAATGACCTGTCCAAAAGATCACTACAAAAAATTTTACAAAGAAGACGATGATCAGATACTAATCCTCCAGGCTCCACACACTATTCTTCCAAACATTAGAAGCCGTTTTCCCAAATCTGAACGTAGGTTAGGCTTTAAATCTACAGCATATAAAGTTCTTCACTGGATCTCTTGGTGCAGAAGTAGAACAGTAAACACTTTAACGCGCTTAACACCAAACAACACAACTTGTTTGGTGTTTAGTGAGTTAAAGTGTTTAGTGTTCTACAGCATATACCTAAATCGTGCATGGTGCATCTTAACTACACTCTGCACCACTCCACACTCAAGAAACTGGTGCATAGAGCTTCCATTGCAAGCATACAGCTAACACGTGAGCAACCCTAAATTCTTGATTCCTTTCTGATAAGTCTTCGCAAGCTTTTTCCTTCTTTTGGATTTCATTCAGTTGAAATTTCTGTGACCACTTACTATGTACTAGCTAATCTGTCGTTATAAAATTAGCTTTCATTCGATTCAATTCTTTATGACACAACAGTACTAACGTATGCTGTAATATCGAGATTCGATGACAGTATTCCGCCATATCCATCTTTGTTTCACCTACATCATCTCCACGCAATCCATCCTTGCTGTTCAGTCGGACTGTTTCGACTCCGTCGATTTAAATGCTAAACATAAACTTGCACGCAGTGCATTCTCAACGTGCCGAGTTAGATGTCCCGTTACGACGTTAAAATTAGCTCAGAAATTGGGACAACATATCCTTCCTGCACTTATACAAGCTTATTCTCCATGTATAGAGAGACAGACGGACTGGCGAAAAGGAAGGAATTGCTTGTTCTTTGATTAGCCTCGGCAGGAAGTAATTCGACGCTATCAACGAATGCTTGGCTGTCAATTAATGAAGCTAGCGCTCATTTAGAAGCAAGAAAAAGGATAATATTACCTAAGTTACCGTTACCGTTGGAAACCTTGGTTTAATTCTATGAGTCATGACGAGTATTAAAACGTATTCTAATAGGACATTAATGCTACTAGGCAATCGCTGTGTGATTAACAAAAAGTAAGCATTTCCGATTGGTTTATAGGGCAAGTATAATTTTATAATCGAATAGAAACTTTAATTAATTTAATTAATCATAAGGTTTGAGAGGTTTGAAAAATTAACATCTTATGCCACACACCCTAAGCAATAAAGTCGAGGGGCTTACGAGGAGTGGAGCAGTTTAGCGTTTGTCAAGAATAAATTGATTAATTTTTATATTAATTTATTCTTAATTTTACATCTTATATTTAACTCTCTATGTCAGGGACATAGCTTGCGGCTTATATATTCCATGCCTTGAATATGCAAATATGCATTTCATCACGCTTTTCAATTTCTACTTATTATTGACATAGATTCATGAAACGGTTCTCGAGATAATATCTGAAATTTTAACGGCCAACAGCGCTCAAATACGTTAATGTGCCGTACTGGTAGTTTGGCCTCTCCTCTTTAGATTAGCAAGGTGAACCAACTTGCTGAGAGCGAAGTAGATTCATGAAACGATTCTCGAGATAATATCCGAAACTTTAACGGCCAACAGCGCTCAAATGCGTTAATGTGCCGTACTAGTAGTTTGGCCTCTCCTTTAGATTAACAAGGTGAACCAACTTGCCGAGAGTGAAGTCGATTCATGAAACGGTTCTCGAGATAATATCTGAAACTTTAACGGCCAACAGCGCTCAAATGCGTTAATGTGCCGTACTGGTAGTTTGGCCTCTCCTTTAGATTAACAAGGTGAACCAACTTGCCGAGAGCGAAGTAGATTCATGAAACGGTTCTCGAGATAATATCCGAAACTTTAACGGCCAACAGCGCTCAAATGCGTTAATGTGCCGTACTGGTAGTTTGGCCTCTCCTTTAGATTAACAAGATGAACCATCTGGCCGAAAGCGAAGTAGATTCATCAAACGGTTCTCGAGAAAATTTATCTCTATAACGCGTTAATGTGCCTTGCTGGGAGTTTGGCCTCTCGTTTAGATTAACAAGGCGAACCTACTCTCCGAGGAGGAAACAGATCCATCAAACGGTTATCGAGCTAGGTAATATTTATATGATGAAAAAGTTGTCCAGAAAATTGATGAAAGTTTGAACGGTCACAGCGCTCAAACGCGTTAATGTGCCTTCCTGGGGGTCTGTCCTCTCGTTTAGATTAACAAGGTGAACCATCTGGCCGAGAGCGAAGTAGATTCATCAAACGGTTCTCGAGAAAATTTATCTCTATAACGCGTTAATGTGCCTTGCTGGGAGTTTGGCCTCTCATTTAGATTAACAAGGCGAACCTACTCTCCGAGGAGGAAGCAGATCCATCAAACGGTTATCGAGCTAGGTAATATTTATATGATGAAAAAGTTGTCCAGAAAATTTATGAAAGTTTGAACGGTCACAGCGCTCCAACGCGTTAATGTGCCTTCCTGGGGGTTTGTCCTCTCGTTCAGATTAACAAGATGAACCATCTGGCCTAGAGCGAAGTAGATTCATCAAACGGTTCTCGAGAAAATTTATCTCTATAACGCGTTAATGTGCCTTGCTGGGAGTTTGGCCTCTCGTTTAGATTAACAAGGCGAACCTACTTGCCGAGGAGGAAGCAAATCCATCAAACGGTTATCGAGCTAGGTAATATTTATATGATGAAAAAGTTGTCCAGAAAATTTATGAAAGTTTGAACGGTCACAGCGCTCAAACGCGTTATAGTGCCTTCCTGGGGGTTTGTCTTCTCGTTTAGATTAACAAGACGAACCAACTTGCCCAGAGCGAAGCAGATTCATTAAACGGTTCTCGAGAAAATTTATCTCTATAACGCGTTAATGTGCCTTGCTGGGAGTTTGGCCTCTCGTTTAGATTAACAAGGCGAACCTACTTGCCGAGGAGGAAGCAGATCCATCAAACGGTTATCGAGCTAGGTAATATTTATATGATGAAAAAGTTGTCCAGAAAATTTATGAAAGTTTGAACGGTCACAGCGCTCAAACGCGTTATAGTGCCTTCCTGGGGGTTTGTCTTCTCGTTTAGATTAACAAGACGAACCAACTTGCCCAGAGCGAAGCAGATTCATTAAACGGTTCTCGAGAAAATTTATCTCTATAACGCGTTAATGTGCCTTGCTGGGAGTTTGGCCTCTCGTTTAGATTAACAAGGCGAACCTACTTGCCGAGGACGAAGCAGATCCATCAAACGGTTATCGAGCTAGGTAATATTTATATGATGAAAAAGTTGTCCAGAAAATTTATGAAAGTTTGAACGGTCACAGCGCTCAAACGCATTATAGTGCCTTCCTGGGGGTTTGTCTTCTCGTTTAGATTAACAAGATGAACCATCTGGACGAGAGCGAAGTAGATTCATCAAACGGTTCTCGAGAAAATTTATCTCTATAACGCGTTAATGTGCCTTGCTGGGAGTTTGGCCTCTCATTTAGATTAACAAGGCGAACCTACTCTCCGAGGAGGAAGCAGATCCATCAAACGGTTATCGAGCTAGGTAATATTTATATGATGAAAAAGTTGTCCAGAAAATTTATGAAAGTTTGAACGGTCACAGCGCTCCAACGCGTTAATGTGCCTTCCTGGGGGTTTGTCCTCTCGTTCAGATTAACAAGATGAACCATCTGGCCTAGAGCGAAGTAGATTCATCAAACGGTTCTCGAGAAAATTTATCTCTATAACGCGTTAATGTGCCTTGCTGGGAGTTTGGCCTCTCATTTAGATTAACAAGGCGAACCTACTCTCCGAGGAAGACGCAGATCCATCAAACGGTTATCGAGCTAGGTAATATTTATATGATGAAAAAGTTGTCCAGAAAATTTATGAAAGTTTGAACGGTCACAGCGCTCCAACGCGTTAATGTGCCTTCCTGGGGGTTTGTCCTCTCGTTCAGATTAACAAGATGAACCAACTTGCCCAGAGCGAAGCAGATTCATTAAACGGTTCTCGAGAAAATTTATCTCTATAACGGGTTAATGTGCCTTGCTGGGAGTTTGGCCTCTCGTTTAGATTAACAAGACGAACCTACTCTCCGAGGAAGACGCAGATCCATCAAACGGTTATCGAGCTAGGTAATATTTATATGATGAAAAAGTGGTACAGAAAATGTATGAAAGTTTGAACGGTCACAGCGCTCAAACGCGTTATAGTGCCTTCCTGGGGGTTTGTCTTCTCGTTTAGATTAACAAGATGAACCAACTTGCCCAGAGCGAAGCAGATTCATTAAACGGTTCTCGAGAAAATTTATCTCTATAACGGGTTAATGTGCCTTGCTGGGAGTTTGGCCTCTCGTTTAGATTAACAAGGCGAACCTACTCTCCGAGGAAGAAGCAGATCCATCAAACGGTTATCGAGCTAGGTAATATTTATATGATGAAAAAGTTGTCCAGAAAATTTATGAAAGTTTGAAAGGTCACAGCGCTCAAACGCGTTAATGTGCCTTCCTGGAGGTTTGTCCTCTCGTTCAGATTAACAAGATGAACCATCTGGCCTAGAGCGAAGTAGATTCATCAAACGGTTCTCGAGAAAATTTATCTCTATAACGCGTTAATGTGCCTTGCTGGGAGTTTGGCCTCTCGTATAGATTTTCACGGTTTATGTATATTATCTGGAGAACCGTTTCATGAATTAAGGATGGGTACCTCGAAGATGGATATCTAGAGAGAGATTCGAACATCTCTAGATATCAGTACAGAATCCTCCACAATGATCTGAGTCGATATGTATTTGGAAAACTAAAAAAAAAACAAAATCCAAGCAGCTCAGGCAAAACATTTCCGAAACTCTAACTTTCCACATTTTGTAAAAATGTTGAAGCCAATTTATAGACAGTGTTCAGAAAATGGTGTCGAATTTCGTTATCTCAAAAATTCGAAAACTTAAATCTGTCAAATGCCAACCTCTCCTTTTTCTCTTCACCAATGAATTCTACGCTAATATGTAAAATGACTTCATGACTACATCGCTATATACAAATGAGTGGATTTGGTAAAAACTGATTTCTTTCATGGTTCAGAATTTTAAATTATCAGTTGCCTTTTTTTTGACGAAAAAGGGTCGAGCTGTAGATTTGGTGCACGTCAAAAGAGCAAAAAAAACTATTCGAGTTAGTTATTCTTGACCCTGTAGCCTATGGGTGAAATCTGCATTCAAGCATCTAATTGATAAAAAAATTACGATAGTTGAAGAGGAAGAGAAAAATATATTTCTTCATTTTTTTTTCTCATAGTGCATATTGGAGATTACGAGGAAGGCTTTATTCTGCTTTGAGAGAGAGCTGATCTATTTTATATTGTAATTGAAAGCTTAAATTGAGGACTTAATTCCTGGATTTGTAATAGCTTTTCTAGCCATTGTTTCTTTCCAATGAGCAAAATCAATTGTTTTCAGTAATATTTCTTGAAAACGTCGAAAAATGCCACAATATAAAAAATCCTCTCGCCGTTTTCAATTGTTACATCATGATGAGCCGTATATGGGATCGCCACTAAACTGCTAACACATCGAAACATCGAGCGGGACTAACAATCTGTGAATTGCCTAAGGTAGAACGATATCTGCTGTACCGACGTGTGGTGTTTTAACACCCGATGGTAGTACTTCCAAGCACTTCCTTCCTCACAAGATGGAATAAAGTTAGAATCAGTCCATTGTTGGAGGTTGTTATATAATATACTTTTCTTTTAATTCCTGATTTATTTCCACTTAGAGGTCAATAAAACAATAAATAATTAAATACCAATTTTTTCCATAACATATAATAATATGTTTTCGTTAAATAACTTCTTCAGTGGAAGAAATTGACATTTAATATGTGTCAAATTACTAATAATATAAATATAAATTGCCATGCCTATCAACAAAATTATCTAAAAAACAAAGAATTCATTGATATATCGAATTTTAATTATATTCAAAAAATACATATATTAATAATATACTTTGAGAAGATAACTGTTGTACGGACGGAAATCGACTGGGGCGAGAAGATTGAATACCTGGGAATGATCCTCGACAGGAAGCTAACTTTTACTGAGCATCTAGGTAGACACTTGTAGGACGTAGGACGATTCCAACAATATATGATGAGCGCCTAGTATAGCTGGCGAATTATGCCCAACTGTAACATCTTTCTAATTGGTAAAACTTATAAACTATAATAGTTAGAAGAGTGTTGTCTGAGACTTTTTTGTGAAAAATTTCATGCTCTATAAAGCGATTTACAAAATTGTTTGATATCTTGCTCCCTTAAAACTCAGTAGACAAAAAAAAGCTATCAAGCTTTAAGCTTAAGATATCAAAACATTGTTTTGTAGAGCATGAAATGTTCTACAAAAGAGTATCGACAACTCCAACTGTTATAGTTTATTTCTTGCCACCATGCCCTTATTTGTGATCTTATTAATTTATTGTTAGTAGTGATAAAAAATTATTTAGTACTATATTGAGCTTTAATCAAAATAAGTCATTCGTTATATATTAAAAAAAAACATTTACAAGAGAGTTCGAAACTTTTTTCTGAAGATTGAGAATTCTAATAATCGGGTCTAATCGTTTTGCTGTTTAATTCAATTCTATAAAAGTTTTACGTTTTGATACCAACAAAAAATTACTTCTAGATTCAATGTTTAGTTATGTTTTCGTGTAAACCTCAAACCCAGAATGTAGTTACAAAATATCAGCATTAACATTTATAATTTCCACATTATAAAGCATAAAATTAATGTTATATTCCGATACTGCACGAACTGTAACAAAATCAGTTTTGCCTTATCATGATGAATATCTTAATACAAAAATATACGACCACCTACATTGCGAGACAGCAATTACGTATTAAACGAATAAAATTATTTCCACTTTCATGCCTGTCGTGAAAATATTATTCGCCAATTCACATTAAAACCAGATGTAAGAAATACAGAAATATCCATCAACTATAATATACAGGATGGGCCAATTAAAATGATGCACTAGAATTACGGCGAAGCTAAATAAAAATTTTAAAATCCGTTCATGATGAGGTCACGCCGAAATCAATTTTCATTTTATTAAATAGCACATTTATGTTTTCTGTCGCTGTATTGTATGAAGATGGTATTTCTAACATATCACAATCACTTATTCAATATTTTATCCAACTGTGTTTGCAATAACAAAGAATGAAATTTGATTATTTAAATTTCGCGGTTCCTAAGTTTCAAGCTTAGTTTACCGAAATTTTACGTAACGCATGTTAATGCCTATAACATTTGTCAGATTTGACTTAAATCACTATTCTGCCATTTGCTTATCTTAAAGTGTAATACCCGTTTTCACCGCATTTGTTTTAAGCACAGAAAAGAATGCAATCTGCAAATTTTACTGCTGATGAAAAAGTATGTCACAAAGCTGTTGTACGCAAATTTAAAAGCGACCTAAAATATTAAGCCCTCGGCGAGAGAGGCTTAAATTTAAGCAATGGCAACTTGAGTTAAACGTAACTTAAGGGACGGTGAAACTGAATTTTCATATTAAGTAATACGTATATTATAAGGAGAACTTTAGGTGCGCATTTGTTTTAAGCACAGTTTAGTAAAGTAGTCCTAATTTTTAAAATGTTACTTAAAAAGGGTTTCATTTCACGGAAAAAATGTTAAGTTTACTTTTGTAAGTTCGATTTTTAGTTCAGATGCATGCATATTAGTTCGTTTATACTTGTTTATAATATAGAAGTTGTTTGAATCAGGGATAGGATTATGAACACTCGATACGATCCGCTAATACAAGAAGCAACAAGATAGAAAGATAGCTAAACTATTCTGCTGCAAAATCATGTCTTCGCCTTTCTAAATTTACGTCCTCCAATTAATTAGTGGCAGAGTAGTTTGTAAAAAATCAACAAATACAGTAAGAAATAGAAATAGCACTAAAAAATACTGGATTAAAGATTCAACAAGATAATAATAATAAGACACTAGGCAGAAAAGATGCAAAACGAATAATTAATTTTGAACGTTTGTCAGTCACCAAGTGACATTTAATGATATGTGTGTGTCTAGAGCTCAATTCAAATTTTGCGTTTTACGCAAATATGCATCAGGTAAATAACAATATTTTCGCGCTACAAAATTTGAAATATTGGCGGCAATTTCAAGAAGTTGTTGATTTTATTTCTTATTAAAATTGGTCATATTTTATAGTTATACGTTAAAAAATTAGCTGTTTAAGAAATTTACAATAAAAGTACCACATCCCATTTAAATAAATGCAAATTGATTTCAGGATGATGTTATGATGAATGGTATAAAATCAACACTTTTATTAAAATGTGCTTCCCTTAGAACTCTATAACTTTACCTGGTCCGATTTTAAATGTCCTATTTAGTTTGGCCATAATTTCAATGCATCATTTTAAGTGGCCCACCCTGTATAAACGAATCTTAATCTTTCCTTTTATAAGAAGGTGACTTCGTAATTTTCAAACCTCTGACTTTAATACATAAGCAATAGTCTGTAAGCTTATAAATGAAGCGTACAAACTGTACAGGTAAATGCGTTTGTATTATTTCCGTTTTCCGTTTTTTTACATATGTATAATTACATGGCGTTCAAATCCCCCAATTTAAATAATTCGCGATACCATCTCAAATCTACAGTATTGTTTTTATAGTGTAGAATACATCCGCAGCTCGCGTAACAATAATGTGAAAAACGGATGTGATGCCCATTTAAAAAAACTAACGTAGCAGTTAGTAGCATATTTATATTTAAATCTGTTAAAAAGAAAAATAAAACGTGTAAAACTTATATGATACATCCGTAGCTCCATGTACATATATCTCCAAAATTTAATTAATCAATGAAAGGATGATAAACATAAAAGTTCTGTTAAAGAATTATGATTTTAAAGCATGAATTTAACCTTATACAGAAAGGACGTAACATTTATTCACATTATAGTAAAATATTACCAAACTAATTATTTGTTTCGAGGGTATCCCAATTTGTGTTCACACTCTTCAATCGCGTAGTAATTATATTGCACTATTTAATTAATTAAGAAATACTTTCAATAATGTTTGAATTTAAGCTTAATAAGTTTTCTACTTTATGGACAATTCGGCCCCTCGCGTGATGCAACACATTATACAAGCCTGTATGTTAAGTTGCCTACATTAAAACTAACTAAACATTGTTTAAATAGGATTTTTTGAATATCAATATTTATTTATTTAATATTAAATTAAAAAAGATAATGATGACGAAATTTAATATCCAAGATACCTATTGGGTATTTTATATGATTTATCAATAATGCTTTAATTAATGATAGTTCAAAGTCTTTGAAGTGTTTTCCTTTTTTTAATAAAGTATCAAACTGCTCTGGAAAATCATCATTTTTAAATAATATGCTTTACTTTTATTTTAATATCAACTTAGGTTTCACATTTGTACGACGGCGTCCTTGACCTAGAGCTCTCGAAGGAAGTAACAACAATAGCGTACACTGACAATTTTTTTATTGCTGTGGAGGCTGAAGACCGGAGAGACCGCGTTTCTAAAACTACACGAATTGGAAGTAAAACGGAAACGGCGATCCTTAAGCGACCGAGGAAATCCGAAGATATCCATTTCAATATTTTGGGCAATACAATTTTTCCAAAGAAGGAATTAAAATGCTTGGACGTCATAGTTAATGATAAATTAACTTTTGGCCTCCATATAAGATACTTGATAGAGGAAGCAGAAGAATAATACCGAATGTGGAGGAGGGCGACCTGGTACCAGGAAGAGAGAGGTTCTGTATGGTGTGGTACAATCTAGAATGATATCCAAGTCCAGCCTAGTCTTGTGCATTAGAAGTCGAGAAACATAGGTATCTAGGAAGGCTTACAAAGAAGGTATCTCATAGCGAGAATCCCACCAATTACGTTGCTACTAACAACAAAGGACTATATTTCATCTACAGCAGTCACGGCAGATTGTCAATAAGGGAGCTGTAAGGGGCCTCACATTAGTTAAATGGCAGGAGATGTGGATGGCGGATAAGGAGAAAGCAGTATGAACTAGAAGTCTTATCCCTGACCTGGTGAAGTGGGTGAAGTGTAATCACAGAATGATCACCATCCATCAGGTCTATCAGGTCACGGGAACTTTCGAGCGTACACCAAAAGGTTCAAGATAACTAATGACGATCTCTGCGTGTATTGTAAATCTACTAATACGACGGACCATGCAATATTAATTTGCAGGAGGTGGGAAGAAGACAGAGAGCACTGGGGTCCGATCTTGGCCAGGATG